>OY728163.1:1851414498-1852664498 GCA_963277665.1 Viscum album | reverse complement strand
CTTTCATACATATGACCTGATCCTTTCCTGTGTTAGTCAAACAATCAATTTCCTTCTTTTGTTCCTCAATTTTAAGCTTATGCTAAATACTATTTTCTGAGCTCTCTAGTGATGAGGATTTTAGTTTTTCAATTTCTTCTAACTTCTCAGACTTTTCTTCATCCTATTGTTGGATATAGAGTTTGGAATCACGAACCACTTTATTGGATTTCTTCGTTTTGGCTCTCCAAACGTCTATCTCCTCAAGAGCTACTTCTAATTCAGCTTCCATATCAACTCTCCCTACAATTTCTTCTTCTTCTTCAATGTCAGCTTATTCCTTTTTCTGAGAACTACCAACAATCGTCACCAAGGCATTTACCCCACGATCTCTGCAATTTTCTATCTCCTCAACCTCTTCATCCTTAGACTCATCTGAACATTCAAATTCTTGTGAAAGAAGATTCTTCTTCTTGAAGAAATGTCTCTTGAATTTTTTCTTCCCTTTCCCAAATGCTGAAGACTTCTTCTTGGGAATTTCGACTTCATCTTCATAATTTTCTTCATGAATATTTTTGGGGCATCTTATAGCAATATGACCAACTTTCCCACATCTAAAGCAAGTGAGTGGAAGTTTCCCTTTGAACTTTCCTTTTCCTCTTTGAAGATTTGGGGAAAGGAATGACATAACCTCATTTGTCTCTTCTTCTTCCAGAGAATCTTCAATGGTGAGATTTTTCATGGACTTAAATGCCATCTCTTTGGATTTTCTCTTTTCCACAGCCTCGTTTTCATCATTCATCATCTCATATAAAACCAAGGTACTATGAAAGTTGTCCAGTGTCAGCTCTTTGGGATCTTTATCTTCTAGTACAGAAACTTTCAGATTGAACCAAGGTGGAAGCCTCCTCATGATGCGCTTTACGATATTTATGTCTTCAATGAATTCACCAAGACCTCTCATATCTTCCAAAACAATATTTACCCTGTCAAAGAATGCATCAACAGACTCATTCGGGTTCATCTTCAGATCTTCATACTTAGTCCACAACACTTGCAACATTGCCTCTCTGACCTTTGTATCTCCTTCATATATATTAAATATCTTTTCCCACATGGCATGTTATGTTTTTCAAGACATCACCTTTGTATATATAGGATTGTATAGGGCTCCCTCTAAGGCATTGATAGCTTTGGAATCAGCATCCATCTCTCTATGCTCAGCTTCTGATAGTGCACCACTCTTGATGTCAGCTGTTATACCATGCATTACTGCTGTGAACACATCCATTCCAAAATATCGGAAGTAGTGTTGCATTCAATTCTTCCATAGAGGAAAATTGTTTCCATCGATGATCGGAATCCCTTTAGGATTAGTGACCTCTATTGAGAGAAGAAATACTGTCATCCTTTCCCGCTGATACCAATTGTTAGGTCCACAAGGCTGAATACCCTGAGAGGGGGGGGTGAATCAGGGTATGAATAATTTAAAATTAACGCCCGTTCTGATCTTGTTTCGTTGTTAAGAAAAACACTCTTCTCTCTCTTCCCAGTTGCACAATGTAAACAGAAAGTAAAGAATGCACAGGGCACAATGATTTTTACTTGGTTCACCCGCACTGGGCTACTTCCAAGGAGCATACGCCGACAAGTTGTCAGTCGTACCAAATTCCACTAAACTTTACTAGATGTGGATTACAAGGTTCGGGTACAGTCACTCTGTCCCAGGCTCACTGCCTTTGCAAGATTTTGGGTCAGCTCACTGCATTCCCAAGGGTAACTCCTTGTTTCTCTCTCTAGATCACTACCGGTAGAGAGGATCACCTTCTTCCTCTTCCTTTTCTCACTGCATCAGAAAGGATCCACTCATAGTTTACAGACCTGTAGTTCTCTTCATTTTCATGAAGGAATGCATCTTTCTATATATGTAAATGCTCTATTGGAGTTTAACTTTTACCCGTAGATGAATATCTCTTTGCACCGAAGGTATCGGGAAAACTTCCACCTCCCACGCAGCCCAAAAATCACTGCTGGAAATAAACCTTACTTAGCGAGCAAGTCAATCTCGGCGCGCAAGTATCGGCGCACAAGTCAAAAGTAGAAAGCAAGTCTTCCTCAACTACTTGTGCGACTCAAGATTCTTCAAATCAAAACCAGTGCGACTCACTTCCTTCCTCGCCTAAACCACCTCAGGCGTGCAACTCACCCTTAGCGCGCAACTTCCTACTCTGGCGTGCAAGTCCCACTTGCGCAACACACCACCACTTGCACGAATTCCACACCTGCGTGATGGGTGCTCTGAATATTCAAAGTGTTGAACTCCGGTTAAGAATGAGGAGGGTTGGTCCAGTATTTATAGGCAATTTTGACCACCCTGCGCGACAGCACGCATGTCTCACCGCGCAGGTCTCTTCCACTGCAAGTCACTTGCGCGACCTACATCCAAACTTATGTGAACCTCTTTCCTTTTCCATATTTTGATCTTCTGATCTTGAAAAACCATAGGCACACAAGTTCTCATGCTTTCAAGGCATCGGTCCGCATGTCTCTTCATGGTGCGCAAGTCACCTGTACGACACCACCAATACTTGCGCGACACTTATCCCTTTGCCATATTTTGATGATCTGATCTTGAAAAACATATGGTGCACATGTTTCCGAGATTTCATGTACATGGTGGACAAGTCCCTTTTCCAAAAACCACTTTTCTTCATTTGTCGATTTTCAGGCCAAAAAATTTGGAAAACACTAGAAAACGGTTCCACCTTGTATCTGTTCTTTTTGTGTCGCCTCTAGATCATACATTCCTTTGTCAATGTTCTTGAATCAAACATGGATCGTTGACCATAGCTCTTGAACTCAATAGTCTACCATGAAATCCCCTTTATCAACAAATTTGTATGTCAAGGTTTGCATTGTCAACAATCATAGCACAGTTGTCCACTTTGTCAACAAACACAATCACCTCAAAAATGCTTAAATGATACCTTGAATTATTTTTGCCCAACATTTTTTGAGGATTTCTAGGTGTTGAAAAGTTTTGAGTAATACCTATTCTACTACAAAAAGTTTCAAAATGAGAATTATGAAATTCTCCTCCATGATCACTATGAATAGTTTTCAGGGGAATGTTTTTCTCATTTTTAACTTAGGCTCTAAAACTTTTGAAAGAAGAAAAAGCTTCAGACTTATTTTCTAGAAAATGGACCCATGTAAATCTAGTGTAATCATCAACTAAGTCAAATACATAATACTTGCCCCCAATGATTCTAGTTTGTGTTGGTCCAAAAAGATCCATGTGCACCAACTGTAATGAATCAGTTGTTGAGACTTCCCTAATTGATTTAAAACTAGACTTATGTTTCTTTCCATATTGACAAGGATCAAAAACATTAGAAGAATCAAATCTAAGCACCGGTATATCCTTAACTGGTTTATTCTTAGAGATATTACATAAGTTTCTAAGGTTACAGTGACCTAGTATTCTATGCCATAACCAATAATGATCTTCCATTGCACTTAGAAAAGGTATGTCTTGGCTCCTAAGGTCTTCAAAGTTTAAAGTGTAAACATTCTCTTGCCTATGGGCAAAAAGAATAAAATCTTCCTTGGAATTGTGTACTAAGTACATATTATTCCTAAAATTCACATGGTATCCTTCATCACATAATTTAATTATGATAATGAGGTTGTTCTTAAGACCTTTAACAAACAAAACATTTGAAATCGGGGTTTTTCCAAGAACAATGTTACCAATACCAATAATTTCTCCCTGAGCATTATCACTGAAAGTTAGTTTTCATCCTTTCATCATAATAATATTTTTGAAATAGATTTTGTAACCAGTCATATTCTGGGAACATCCACTATCCATGTACCAAGTATGGTTGTTGGTACATTCCCTATTTTCATGAAAATAAGAAACAAGTTAGTTTTTTGAAATCCAGACTTGCTTGGATCTGGAATTTTTAGACAACAAAATTTGGGTATCCACATTTGTTTTGAAAAATATGCTTTATGAAACCCAATATATTGAACTCTATTCAAAGAATAATTTTTCTTCCAATGTCCACCACTTTGACACTTAGTGCAAAAAGGGGCTCTAGAAGGAACAAAATAGTTGTTTTTGAAAACTGGTTTTTGGTGAGTATAACCTACTCCAGTAGTGTTTCCTTGAGGTTTAATTTGAGAATACATCTTGTCAAAATTTTCCGTCCCAGAGGTAAATTTTGGAAGAAGATTCTTAAGAGAAAATATTTCATATTTCAGTCTAATGACAAAATTCCTATCCTTAGGAATACTTTCTTTAGAGTTATATTTTTCCTCAAAAATTTTCATCTTTAAAATATCATTCTTAAGATCTTCAGAAAGTTCTTCCTTATCAGAATTTTCTTTCTCAAGGTCTTTAGAAATTTTTTTCTAAAAATTCATCTTTATCTCTAAGATTTGTAGAAAGATCTGAAATCTATTTTGTAATAATTGATTCCCTAGTATTTGCCCTATTTAATTTCTTAGAAATTTTACAATTTTTTGCTTCAAGTAGCTTGAAAAATCTAGATACTTCCTCATATAAAGGTTATTCATTTTCTATGGATGAATTATCTTCATTAGAAGTACTATTTTCAGAATAGTAATTCTTATCAAGAGATAAATTTGTTAAAGCCTCGGCAGAGTGTACCTTATCCATAAGACATGTATATGGAAAAGAAGTATTAGCAATGATCCCATATTCTTCTGAGATGATGATTCAAATTCCGATGATTCACTTCCTGAAGAGTCTCCATAGATAGCACTCCAAGTAGTATTATCTTTCAGACTTTTCTTAGATTTAGCTTTGTAAAACTTCTTCTTGTTCCATTCAAAATTCTTCTATTTCCTTTCTTTCTTTTTATGCATAGGAAAATCAGGTCTTATGTGTCCACTTCTCTTGAATTCATATCATGTGACATCTGAATCTTTCTTATATTTCATTTCCTTCTTCTTATACATGGATTGGAAATTTATTTGACCATCTATCTTGTTCATTCTTCGAGCAAGATTAGCTAACTCATTTTCTGAGACTTCACTCTCACTATATTCGGATTGGATAGTAACCTTCTTAGAATTGGGTCTATTTACTCTCTTAGGAGTCTTATATTTCATGTGATTTGTTGTTGTAGTAAAAGCAACAGTACCATTCCCATTCCTCTTTTTGATGTTTTCAGCATCTCTCTTCATCCTTGTTTCATGATGGAGAGGAGTTCCAAACAGTTCATCTGAGGAAATTTGAGTAACCTTCCTGTTCCCATCAATAGTTTTTCTCTTTGATTCCCACTCATTGGGCATAATATCAATGATCTTATCCACAATAGCTTCATCATCTAGAACTTTATCTCCCATATATTGTAAGTTGTTCATGACAGTCATGAATCTTTGTTAAACCTTACAAATGGGTTCTCCATAAGGAAAATTAAAACCATGATACTCTTCTCTCAACATATCACTTCTTGTCTCTATGACTTTGGATGTACCAAAATGTGTTACTTCGAGCTTCTTCCATATACAGTTAGGTGTTTCACAATAAGAAATTTGGCTATATATATTCATAGTCATTGAACATAGTAGAGTATTGTGTACCTTATAGTTGAGTTGGTAATCATGCTTCTCTTGGTTTTTGAAAGTACTAACTTTATCATCAGGAATTTGATAACAACCAGTAAGAATAACAAAATTATCTACCCTAGTAATGATAACGAAAGTCTTAATTCAATCTCTCCAATACTCATAATCATTGCCATCAAAAATTGGTGGTCTTGTAGGATTTATGTTTTCGATGGAACCAACATTTAAACCTGCCATCCTTAAGAAAATATTTGGCACACAAAAACATATTAATAAAAAAAGTTCAAATTCAAGGAAATAAGAAAGAAAAATGTAGAACAATGAAAAACTGAGCAAGAAAAACTTATATGTGAGTATAAGTATTTCAGAGACCCTCTATGATACCAATTGTAGGATTGAAATAATAATGTAGAGGCTCAATATACAAGAGGGGGTGTGAATTGTACACTTTAAAAATTTCCTTAAATAAGGAAAGATATAATTTAACAAAGTTAAACTACGAAAATTCACAAAACCTGTAACACCAATTAAAAGATTAGGGAAAAGTATGAAGTTACAAACTTCTAGCTCTATACACTTGCTTAAATCAATAATGTTATTCCAAAAAACTGGTTCTGGAAATATGGATCCGGAAAATGAAACATAACCAAAGTTTACAATATGAGATTCTACCTTAAAGCGTATAGAATCTAATTGAATCAGAGTACAAAAGTCTAAGGTTGTATAAGATGGTTATACTTTCTTAAACATTCAAAATGAAGCGGAAAAGATAAACTTGTAACAAAAACGAGTAACAAGATATAAATCTTTTAACCCAAAGAGAAGGGTATCCAACAACCTTGGATAAAGGTCCCTTGATTTATACTTTCAAAAAAGTCTGTCTTACCCACACCCGGGTTAGCCCTCGATACAAAGATCAGAGTCTCTATCTTGATATCCCCGCATGTACTAAACTTCAAGGTAGTTGGAACCTCTCTCTTCCTTAGCAAGAAAGCCCTCGAACTTCAAGGTAGTCGGCACCTCTGTCTTCCTATCCCCAGAAGCCCTCAAATGTAATCACCAACATTCAGTTTTTCACGAAGCAATCTGAACGAGCAGTTCAATACGCACAAGGCATGAAAATATTCTCTCTCTAGAAATCACCTTAATAGTGTGTGGTCTCTAGAGTGATCAACTTCTTATTCATATTGAGCCCTTTCAAATGAGATCCTCTTTATAGGCATGGTAGCAACGGTCGGATCCCTCCTCCAACGGTCATATTTTCCTTAAATTTCGGAGGGACCTGTACACGTGGCACTCAACCAATGGATTGTTAGAAATAGAATGGATGACATCGTTTTATAACAAAACATGTGTAACTGAAATCACGACATCGTTTTGTAATGAAACAAGTATAAGTATAAGAAAAACTGAAGTTCGGAATGTAAGAAAGTAATAGTTTGGAGTCTAACCAAAATGAAATTTAGAGTCTATAATAAAGAGACATTAGGATTCTGTTTTATAGGAATTCAGAACCTGAATTCTGTAGAAATACAGAGTCTGAATTTATAAGGAAATTCGGAGTCTGGTTTCGCTTGAATTCAGAATCTGAACTAACAGAGTTTGGAGTCAATCTTGTAGATGTTTGGGGTCGAACTAGTAAAAGTTCTGAGTCTAACTTATAGAAGATCGGAGTCAAACTCATATAAGTTCGGAGTCGAACTCATAGAAGTTAGGAGTCCAGAATTCAAATTGGAACTTTCTTAGAGTTTGTATCTAGAATTCGGAGTGGAACTTTATTAGAGTTCGTATCCAGAATTCGAAATGGAACTTTATTAGAGTTCCTATCCAGAATTCGGATCCTAAAACAGAATGCTTCATATCTAAGTATTATATTATTATGAGGTATTAGTTATGGATCCGATTTTTATACTTAAGAGAAATATTGATATGTATAAGGAAAACTAGGTTAGGGTAAATTTCCTTAAGTAAGGTAATTTTCCTTATAGAAGTAAAATATAAATTTTCTTAAGTATTAGGTGTTTGTGATTTTCAAAACAATAAGGAATGGAAAAGTCATAAGGAAAACCTTATTGACTCAACACTTTCAAGGGACATAAACTATATAGTTATTAGGAAATGGTATGGGGGGTTCCATTCTAATCCATACTATAGAATTTTCCTCTAACAAGTGGTGTAGATAACCTCATGGGTTAGCCTAATGGTTATACCCCATGGGGATCCTATATGGTACAACCCCAATGATGTGTAATTATCCTTCCCTAATAGCACCTGTATAGTGCATCCCTTCACTACAATGTGTTGGATTCCATGAATAAGTGATACCGCATTTTAACAACCTTTTATATAGTTTTATGTCCTTCATATAGCTAAAATGTATTATAGGGACACCTTGAATCTTCTTTGATGGTCACCCAAAAACATGAGCCACCAAAAGTTCCTCATTCTATAAAAAATATCTTTTTAATATGATTTAATTCTTTAATTCTTGATCTAAATCCCAATTCACTTAACCCCTCTAATTCTGTAATAAAATTCAAATTCACCCTGAAATCCTTTAAATTATAATGACATGGTTCATTACATTATATGATTTATATACTTATTTTGGTGCCACACTCATAAGATATGTTTTAATATATCATTTTTATATTCTTATAATCTAAAATTCATATTTTGTGTAATATGTTATGATTTCATGATGATTTATTTGTGAATTGAAGTTTATATTTCTTATTTTATTATTATTCTATCATATCTTATGTTAAAATCATATTATTCTAAGACCTTTTACTGTTACATGGTTATTTCATTCAAGTTTTCAATTTCTCCAATGTTTTTATTCTAATGATATTTTCATCATGAATCATTAATATTTTTTTCCTTACTAAACATTTGTTCTCACCCTTTTATTTTATTTGTTATTTTCCAATGTAGTTATATATAGTAATATGTCTATGAATATATATTGTTTGGATAAATTTATAGAATTTATTTATTTTATATTGTTTAAAAATAAAGTTACACGGTTATTCTCAAATTATACCAATCTTTTGGGTTCTAGGAGTCTGTTTATTTGGGTGTGTAATGTTTAATTATCAAAAAAAGAGAGATATATGTATTTTATTCTCAAGTCTTCTCATATTTGGTAAATAGGGAAAAAAATATCAAAAAAGGTCTATTTACACTCGGTTAAAATCCTAACAAAAATAAACATTCATAAACCATTTAAAAAGGAATGATATGTCAGATATATCTACACCAGCACCTTGACCATAATCCCAATGAAAGTCCATTTGGAAAACAAGTATATACTCTATTTGAAATTTCATTTCAAATAAATATTTTTAAATAAATAATTCCATGGAATTGGCATTTAAATCCAAAAATTACTTATAAATTTCATTTACAAGTTTAAAACATTTTATATTTAAAAAATTAGGTTAAAACCAATTCAAGCCTCTAGAAAAATACATAAAATTGGCCACTGACACTTATTAAACCAATGAGACACCAAAAAAACTATTTATAAATCCATGAATTCCTTATTTACCATTAGAATAATTTAAACCCATCTTATTTATATAATAATTCAATTCCAGCAAATCATGACATCAATAAAAATAAAAATAAAATAAATATAAAATTAATATTCTAGAAACCAAGAAATCTACATTCTAAATGGGTAAAATACAATTACCTTTTTGAAACATTCATTTAATAATAATGAAATTTTATGAACCACATTCATATCAAATGTGTACCCAACTCCTTAAGAATCATGACAATTTAATTAAATTCATAATTTAAATTAAAAATCCCCATTTCTATAATTGAATAAACTGGTTAATAAGAAACTATGTAGCACAATAGCATTGAAATCATAAATGAAATAGTGTGATAATTTTAGATTATTAAACTTCTTCATGTTATTAGATTTAACTTATCAGAAAGAGGAACTTAAATGTTCATCACGTTCATTTCAATCTAGTGGTAACTGCATCTTCAGCACATGGGTTTTATTTTCTAGGATATGATGTTCTTCTAATGACCAGATCAAGACAGTCTATTTTCATAATATGGGGTCTATGGATATCCAATCAGCTATAGTGGGTGAGTAATTTTTCTCTATAAAATAATAGTTAATTCAATGGATGTTTGACTAAAAATCTTAGATGGTGGTGTGACCTAATACTCTAGATAAGTAACTCTGTAAAATCTAGGTGAACCAAATTCTAATATCGATTGATCAAAATACTTGTAAATTTTACATGAGATTAAGTGTAACCATTATCTCTTAAGCTAAAGTGATTAATATCCTTAAATATCTACTGAAATAATTATTTTTATGTTTTATTCAGTTGATGTAGGATTAATGTACGGATAATGTAATCTTAAATTTCAAATTTATAGTCCATGTAAAAAAAAATTTGAATACTTTTGTGTGTTTATTTTGGAATAGTGTGTGTGATTCAGTTTTAATTTTTTTTCAGTAGTGTACATAGTATTCCTGTCTTATGGTACACAATGCTATTGGAGAAGTTGTGGTCATTTGGATATGTCATTTAAGAATACCTTGTATATGTGAAATTTTATTTTATTTAACTTTCCTATTATGGATTTCTTACTAGTTATTCATCGCCCAACAATATTCATAAGAGATCAGTAGTTTTTAGTGTAAAAAAACATAGTTAGCATTCACTTTTCCCTTAATGATATATTTAATTTAGTTGGTTGTACTATTATTAAAATACATGATATCATTAGAAGTAAGGGTAAAAATTATTTAGTTCAATAGAACCAATTATGACTGTTGGTGGATTTAGATAGAAGACTAAATAATCTAAAAGGATTTATTATATCCATTATGTGAAAATAATCCTAAAAAGATAGAGAATAGTGAATCAAAAAATATGAATAATGAGGTGTTTACATCAATACAGATGTTGTTGGAATGGAATATTTTCTTTAACATCTGGGATTAGAAGACTGCAAATTAACTGATTGGGTCCCCATAATAAATTTACAAAAAATCAATATCATTAAAAAATGTGTTTCTAATGCAAAGGATATTTAGAATGAGGTTATTAAAATAAAAGTCAATGGTAGATTAGGTGAATGATTTGAACATGATAAAAAGTCAGCATAAAGTGTTGAAAGTTACCTTTGAAGATAATTTATGGTATAGATTTATACTCTCATATATACTATAATTATGTGAAGGTATGGTTACTATGTTAAGTAATTTCTATTGAAATACTATTTTGGTGTTTGAAGGAATTTAAAATTTGGTCCTTTATGTGGAACTATGGGGAAAAGAGGACCGAGTAACTTTCATAAATGCATAGAATTTTGATAGAATAGAATTCTCAACTCATAGAAGGAATCATTGATGATTGGAATATTAGAGTATAGAGAAAAAAAAATTAATTTTGAAGGGTCTAGGGCTCACATTCTGACCTTTTAATGAACATGTACATCTTCAAAAGAATTGTATAAGTATTAAAGAAGGTACTATAAGAAAAACATCCAAATTTTCTAAATTAGTTAATATAATGGAAGATAATAGTTGATTTTTACTTAGTACTAGTGTCCTATATGAGTAATTGGTAGTTGACTAAGGTTCATCCTATCACTAAATGATAGATGGTGGGTGCATGATAATCCATGTATTTGAATGTTCTGGGAATATTCATATAAAAGATGATAAAGCTTCAAAATTGATCAGAAAGGGAGATATAATCCATCATATTAAGAATGGGTTCTTTATATGATAGAAGGAAATAATACACATACCATTTTCCTGAAGGAATATTATAATTGGAGTGTATCTAGATGATGTAGGTGAAAAGACTACCTTCAACAATGGAGTTTGGAAAGTGAAACAAGGGTCCTTTTTTAGGAATGAGGAGTAAATTATAGTAAACATTTCTTAATTGAAACATAATATGGTAGTTCAATGGATATAATATCAATATAGAAATATTTTAAGGTCTGTGATTATAGTCTCTGTCACATTTTTGAGAAACAAATTAGGTTCTAGCTAGGAAGGGAATTTTTAAGCTCGATCACACAAGAATAAAAAAATTTGAGAGTTGTGTGCTGAGAAAGAAATTAAGGATTTCATTAAAAATTAATTACATGAAATAATTAATTCCACAAGTTGAATATTACTCACTCATATGTATCAGGGGGTCCCCAGTTCTATCTCATAGAGGATCCCTTTACATTATAACATTAATGGATGATGTGAAAAGGAAGGTATGGGTGTTCTTCCTTAACAAAAAAATATTATGTTTATAATGATTTTATATAGTATAGTAAATTGATAAATTTAAATTTTTCTAGAATTTAATGTTACTTATGTCAAAAAGTAGTGGTGAATACAATAAAAGTAATGTCTAGAATTTATTTTGGACGAAAAGTGTTATACTCAATTAGAGAGTACTTATAACTGTATAGAAAAATGAAATGATTAGGATAATTAAAATCAGATTGATTTAGAAGGTAAGATGCATGTGTGTACCCTCATGAATGGCCTAGGATATTTGGGAATATGTGATTTAAACTGGATAATACATACACAATAGAATTCTATTGGATACTATGTGAAAAATTCTACTAAAAGTGATACAACTTGGTATGTCACTAGATATTGGACACCCAAAAATCATTAGAGGCCTATCATTGTCCTTGATCAGTCCAAAGAAATGGGAAATGTTAGAGCCAAATTCCAATAATTATTTCCTATTGGAATATGGAAATGAATAATTTTAACTCAATAATTCGATTTTGAAAAAAAAAACTAAATCATCAAAATTCAAAACATTCTCTTTAATGAGATGATCCTATAGAAGGATTGAAACATGGTTGAATAATATGATTAGGGGAAAAATACCACTACTGAAGTAAAATTTTATTTATTCAAAATAATCATAAGATCAAATGTTATGGTGATTCAAGATATAATCATGGGTTTACTAGAAGTCTAACCAATGGATTATTTTCTAGAATACTCAATGTATAATGAATCCTGATGGGAATTTCCAAAAAGTGACCAGATGACAGTAAGTTCACCAAAAGTTTGTGAATCAAAAATTGAAACACTAAAATGTGTCATGTATATAATATATTTTTTTAAGATCATTTACATCCATAAGACCAGTCTAGAGTTAAGGAGTTGATATGAAATTCTTACTTTTAATGGATACTAGGGAACCCTAATGCCCATAATATGAAGTGACCCCTAGTGAATCAATGAAGTGGGAGTTATCCATATAGACATAATTAAATTCCCAAAATTGTAACGTCCTGGTTCCGGAAGCCACACAACGGGTGCCCCAAACCCGGTTGGTAACATGACCTCAAGCGCATTTCCACAAATACCAGAGGATGTCGACTAGCAGCGAGGGCCTAGTTCTGATAGTGGGGAAACTATGCCCTCATTTGTCAAAGTTTAGTGCAGTGAAAAAACCTAAACATACCAAAAGCGAAAGTAGTAATAATACAAATCTGAAAGGAAAATGGTACTGAATCAAAAGATAACCAACAATCATATATATATATGATGATTCAATATGTCCTATTTCTAAGAAATCATTCAAAACAGGATATACTACAATCAAATACAATATAGTAAAAAGTACCAAGTATAGTAAAGAAAACTAAAACAGTGAAACAAGAACTCAGCAGCATCGCAAGACTAAGCCTGGTCCCATGCTCTCCTACTCCTCTACAACAATCAAGTGCATGTATAGGGACTCTTTCCCTTATCAACACTTGCAGAAATATAATCTATTTGGGCCCAAGAAATGACCCAAACATGCTATGAGAAATAAATCCATGTAGGAAACCACCAAAGGCTTGTTCCCAACTGATAGTGAAAATGTGCAATAGCAGTATGCAAATAAAGAAATGCATTAATCTAAGAAGTACTCAAAATCAGCTACTCCCACCAGTTCCATTTCAATTTAATTATTATTTAGAAATTCAATATTATTGAATTATAAGTTCCTGAGACTCAGCCTCAGCTAAAAATTTCCTATACAATGTCGCAGAAAAAACCAAAACAGGATATCTAACAAGTAGAAGGCAAAACAATACCAAGATTGTTCTTTATCTTGGTAGGTATAACATAAGAAATCACCACAATAAATTTTCAAAGAAAACAGTGTACTCATACCTAAAAAACCATACCCTTAGATAATCAGAATCGAAACCCTCAGGTGATTTCCCTCAGGCATAACGAATATTTCCCTCAGTCATACAAGATATTTCCCTCAGGCACAGAATCTACTGCCCACAAACATGAGAAGAGTTATCCTCAGGCTAAACGAAACACTACCCTTAGGCTAAGAAAAACAATTCCCTCAAGAAAACAAGTAACCAGGCCAAGACCAACACATAAACAAGAAATTTATATACATTTTCTCTCAAGAAAACTCAAAGCATGCTATAATCATGGAATACCCATGAGTATCCTGGCCAAACGGCTAAACAATGGACATGCACCCACGGGGTGGCCCTGGATCAAAGCAGTGATCCCAAACAGAAGTTTATACATAATCAAAAGATTACCCATGAAATTATTGGTATCTAATCTATCAAGGTCTCAGTCATACAACACGCCAAACATGGGCACATAGCACAATGGTACACAAAAACAACTTGATAGTTGTAAATAAACACCAGAACACCTACCTCGATCTCCTATGATAGATATACATGAAAGACACCTCCCGAAACAACCGAGAACGATGTAGATCTGGGAAGAACGATAACCCATTAAAACCCAAATAACTCCCCCTCGGTAAATAATTGGAATGAAACACTCAAAGAGATGGAAGGGCTTACCTGTGCGGTCCAAACGTGATTAACGGTGGAAGAATCTGAGTTCCGGTGTGCGATCGGGATCTCTTTCAGGCTTCAGCCTCCCCTCACAGTGCTCCAAACAAACTCAATAATTCCTATACTAAATTAGGAGGCTACTTCCCATTTATAACAAAAAAACATAACTACACGGCATGTACTCTCAAGTACGCGGCTTGTACTTTTCATTTTTTAATTGTTCCCCTAGTAGCCACTTTCCACCACCCCACTGTTCATCTATTGACTTGGTTACATGGTGTGTATTTATGAGTACATGGTGTGTACTACCATTCCACTGGCGGCTACTTCCACAGCCTTACTGTTTACCTACCGACTGATTATACGGCATGTATATACTAAGTACACGGTGTGTAGTCAGTTTTTACACCCTTCATCGTCAACTGGCCTACACGCCCTGTATACTCATCCCACACATGGCCAAAGTACATGGCGTGTGGGAAAGTACACAGCGTGTACCCACAAATTTTTTGATTTTTCCCCATTTTCCTTATTTTTTCAAAAACACTTAAGGAAAAAAGGAAAAAAAAAAGAAGCCCATACCTTAAGAATAAGAACCGGGTTCTTACAAACTTCCCCCCTTAAAACAATTCATCCTCGAATTTCCCTTCCAAGGGTGGTGAAGATAAAGCTAAGAATAACTCTGGACACTGAGCACATATATCAGTATCCTACTCCCAGGTTTCGTCCTACACTCGGCCATGCAGCCATAGTACCCATACGAGAGGAACTAACCGGCCTCGGAGAACCTTCGTGCTCCTATCAACAACACGAATCGGATGCTCCTCAAATGATGCATCGTACTGAAGTTCAACCTCCTCATGATGAAAAATTTGAGATGGGTTTGAGTGATAACGGTTCAACTGGGATATATGGAAGACGTCACGCATGGCACAGTACCTCTGTGGTAACTTCAACCTATAGGAAACTGGCCCGACTCTCTCCAAAATCTCAAATGGCCCCACATACCTCGGTGAAAGTTCACCCTATATCATGATCCGCTTGTGTCCCAACCTCAGTGAAACAGGAAATAAAACCTAATCCCCGAACACAAACTCCAAGGGTCGTCTGCGTTGAGCAACATAAGATTTTTGACAAGACTCTGTAGTAGTCATCCACTTCTGAATCAACTGGACCTTCTCTGAAGTCTCTTGCATGAAATGTGGTCCCAGTAAATCTGCCTCCCCTGCCTCCAACCAGCACAAAGGTGGTCGACATGGACTACCATATGAAGCCTCGTAAGGTTTCATCTCAATAGTTTCCAAAAAACTATTATTATATGCAAACTCGAATAGGGGTATGTGCTTCTCCCAAGAGCCCCCAAAGTCCAGGACGCATGCATGTTGCATGTCCTCAAGAACCTGTATCGTACACACTGACTGGACATCAGTTTGAGGGTGGTAAGCTGTGCTTAGAAGAACCAGTGTACCTAGTGCCCTCTGAAAACTCTTCCAGAAACGAGATGTAAAACAGGCATCCCTATCTGAAATGATAGAACCAGGGACCCCATGAATATGTACAACCTCTTGGATATACAACTTCCAAAGCACGTCAACACTGAAGGTCTCTTTGATCGGAAAAAAGTGAGCTACCTTCGTAAGCCTGTCCACAACAACCCACACGGCATCACTGCCTCGAGGTGACCTCATACACCCGATCACAAATTCCATCGTGACATCATCCCCTTTCAATTCCAGAATGGATAACTGTTGTAACAGTTTGGGTAGACTATGATGCTCCGCCTTCACCTGCTGACAGGTGGAACATCTCATAACAAAACCAGCTACCTCTCATTTCATACCCGACCATCAATACTGATGTCTCAAGTCACAGTACATTTTGGTAACTCTAGGATGCACAGCCCAAGCTGAAGCATGAAACTCCTGAATCAACTCCTCATGTATATCCCATGGAATCCACACTCATCCATGGATACCCAGTACCATATCATCGTCTATCGTCCAACCAGGAGGAGAGTCCTCATTTTCCACTGACTCCCGTAGAACTAGGCCTTCTGAATCTGATAGTTGTCTCATCCTCACTCGATCCAGGAGGGTAGAATTCATAGCTAAGGATGAAAGATAAGTTTTCCCCTGACTTTCGTTCACCTCCAAATGCATCTCAGATAACATGGCCATGAGCTGCTACTCACCACTAGCCTCCTGCACTACCTGTATCTGAGTCCTCCTACTCAGTGCATCAGCTACTACGTTACCATTACCAAGTGTATAGGCAAGCTAAAAGTCAAAGTACTGAAGGTATTCAACCCACCTTCGCTATCTCAAATTCAGTTCACACTGGGTAAATATGTATTTCAGACTTTTGTGGTCCGTAAACACCAAAAAATGTTCTCCCAGGAGATAATGTCTCCAACATTGTAACACATTAATAACTACAGCCAACTCGGTATCATGCATCGGGTAATTCCTCTCATGTTCCCTCAACTGCCAAGACTCGTACGCAACTAATTGATCACCCTGCATCAGCACTGCTCTAAGCCCAATACC
Source organism: Viscum album (assembly GCA_963277665.1). Lineage (NCBI taxonomy): Eukaryota > Viridiplantae > Streptophyta > Magnoliopsida > Santalales > Viscaceae > Viscum > Viscum album. Next base: position 1,852,647,525 of record OY728163.1, on the reverse strand, counting down.
TGATGCATCATAGTAAACTGTATAGATCTTCTCTTGCTCTTGAAGTATATGAACTAGTGCTGATGTCAACCTTCCCTTCAACTCTTAAAAGGATGTCTCGCAAGCATTTGACCAAACGAACTTCACACCCTTCTTAGTCAAACCTATCAACGGTGCTTCTAAGTGGGAGAAGTCCTGTATAAAGCACTTGTAGTAACTAGCCAGTCCCAAGAAACTCTGTATTTCAAACACATTCTTAGGATGATCCCAGGAAACTACTACTCTCACTTTCTCTAGGTCTACTGCAACTCCTGACTATGAGATAATATGACCTAAGAAGTGTATATAGCCATACAAAAGTGGCACTTTGATAGCTTATCATATAACTAACGCTCAATCAGTGTACACAAAATGATCTCAAGATGTGTGTCATGTTTGTGTCGAGTGTGAGAGTAAACCAAGATATAATCCACGAATACTACATCAAAAGAATCTAGATAAAGGTGGAACACATGATTCATCAAAGTAATGAAAACCGCTGGCATGTTCGTGAGTCCGAACGGCATGACCAAGTACTCCTATAGACCATATCTACTCTGAAAGTATGTAAGTGGAATTTTTGATGGTCTAATGTGCAACTGATTATATTTGGATCTCAAGTTAATATTTGATAACACTCGTGCTCCTTGATGTTGATCAAAAAGATCATCAATCCTTAGTAAGGGATATCATTTCTTGACCGTAAACTAGTTTAGCTTCTGATAATCCACGTAGAGTCTGAGGGTATCATCTTCCTTCTTAACAAATAGGACAGGAAAATCCCAAGGAGAAGTACTGGTTTGAATAAAACCCTTCACCTGTAACTCCTCCAATTTCCTCTTGAGCTCCTTAAATTCTGGTGTAGCCATCCAATAATGAGGAATGGACACTAGTGCTTCTCTGGGCACAAGCTCAATTGAGAAATCCACCTCTCTCTCCAGAGGTAGACCTAAAAAGTCATTCGGGAAGACATCCCTAAAACAATTAACCACTGGAGGGAAATCCTTCTGACAAGTTCCCTAGTCATCCAAATATAAACTTATAATCTGGGCTATCACTCCACCACGCCCACAATGCTCAGGTCTAGTTCGGCTTGCCTGGACATCCCATTCGCCCTTGTATAGAAACTCTCCACCCTATGGTGACGTAAAACTCACCTTGAGATGATATCAATCTATAAAGGTTCAAAAGGGTACCAACCAGTCCATCCCAAGAATGACATCATAGATCGTCATCTCTAAGACATAGAGGTCTCATATAAAGTGACACCCACCAACCTCTAGGGGCACTCCCTGCACTGATGCACACCTGCCATTCTAGTTCCCAATGGAGTGTCTAGCATCATGATATCTGAAGAAGAAGAAACAAAGATCCCAAGGATCTCTACAATGGGCACAAATATAAATCTATGTGTACCAAAAGTATTGAAAAGTACCGATGATAAAATAGACGCAACTAGAATAGTACCTCTGACAGTGGAAGGTCTAGGATCCTGCTCCTGTTGGGTCTATTGCACTTAATATTTCTTCCCAGAGATGTGGCCCTGTGACACAACCTGGCTACCTAGAGCTGACCCACCCTGCTGTCTTTGAGATTCTAGTATCTGGCTACCACGTCCATGACCACCACCTTGGCCTGAACATCTCGACATATTACAATTCCCTAACTGGTAAGAAGTTGCTGGCCCTGCTCCCACATGCGGAGTCTGCACAGAACCCCTCTCACTAGTTACTGGTGGAAATTCCCTACAAAAATGATGGAGATGGCCCACCTTGCTGCAAGCTTGGCACTCCACTGGGTCACGTGGACACTGAGGTCTCATATGCCCCTCTTTTCCGCAATGGTAGTACATGACCTGGCCACCTAAAGAATTATTCTGGCTAGTACTACCTCCATGAGAGAAATCTATCTGCCTCTTCCACTTTCCAGTAGAAATATTACCATAGATCAGTGCCGAACCGCACTGGCCTGCACCACTGGCTTCTCGTGGGTTCTGCTCAATAATCAATGTCTGGTTCACAATTGCATGTACTGTAGGCAACCTGAAAACATTCACCAGTGCTTGGATTTCATATCGAAGACCATCCTCAAAGAATCTATCCCTCAACGGCTCATCACCCACCAGAATAGGTGAAAACATTGTAGCTCGGTGAAGTAGGCAGAATAATCCATCACTGACATAGCGTCCTGCTGCAGATTCATGAACTCTCGAGCTCAATCTGACCTTAGTATCTCGAGAAAGAAAAATTCATAGAAGACTACTTGAAAATATTCCCACTCCATGACTCAATGATGCTCATTCTGGGTTGTAACATCTCACCATCTCTTGGCGGAATCACGCAGCATGTACATAGTGAGCTTGACCCTCCTCCCTGGAGGAATCTCAAGATGCTCGAAAATAGTCTTCAATGAATCAATCCATGACCCTGCATCCTGTTGTCCGCCATCCCCTAAAAACGTAGGTGGATGTTGCTGCTGGAATATATGCGTCAGCTCTACCATATATGTGGTAGCCGGAGATGCTCCCTTGAAGGTCTGCATTAACTGCATGAAGCCTTCACGGAACTGCGCGTCTGCGCCTACGTTCGATATAACGGCTGGTGCCGAATTTTGTACTGCTAGAGGATCCATCGGTAGCCCATGGCCTACCATATCTGAAGTATAATCATTTCCTCTCTCTTGGAGAAAATATCAAGGTCATCTCGGTGGCATGACTCTACAAGGTCAAACACACGCCGTAGATCAAAATCATCAAGGACTAAGAACTGGAAACATAAGAAGGGAATAGGAGAAAGAAAATATTCATGTTTTACAAAACAAGACTACATGATGTGTATAATAACTACATGATATATTCCCTTTAAGTCTTTCACATGGGAATGTACTTCTACCAGAACTGGTCGTGTAACACCCCAAAACACACAGCGTGTTATCCACATACATGTCATGTACTTGAATTTTCTCCCTCTACCCGAGTCCTTCTACACGGCTTAGCCACACGACTCTCTTTTGACTGAGAATACACAGAGTGTATAAGGTCTACACGGCATGTACTAGACGAGCTTTACTGACCCGTGTTGTTCGTGACATGGCCGGGTACACAGCTCACACTACATGGCGTATTCCAGATAGACACAACGTATATGGCTTAGATTCCAACTACTCATGTTGTTAGTGACACGGTCGGCTACTCAGCTTACACTACATGGCGTGTTACACCCACACACTCCATGTACACAACCCCATTTCAGCAACCACACAGCCAAGTCTACATGGTCTCTTACCGGTAAATACTACCTGGCATGTCCCATAGGTACAAGGAGTGTACTAGAAAGGATAACACCAACCCGTGTTGTTAGTTACACATCCAGATTTCCATATTAAACTACACGACATTTTTGGAAGTGACAAGGCGTGTTTAAGTGAAAAAAATTCCCCATCTGTGTTGTTAGTCACACGGGAGGACATAGGTTCAACATGACATCGCATGTATAACCGGTACACGGTGTGTTCCCTATAGAGTTTTCCCATCCCATGTCTCTTCCCACGCGACCTATGACACGGGTAGAAACTACACGGCGTGTATGTACGATACATGGTGTGTACTTAAATTTTTTCATTTCTTCCCGAACAGAAGAGTACATGGTGTGTGTTCATTGAACCACACACCATGTTGTCTGGGATTCCGGATAGTAGACCTTAGAAATCACTCTGGAGCCCCTTTTTCTTAAATTTCAAGCATCGATATGCCAAATTCCGATCCGTGGGGGCCCATACTCCTTGTGAACCAATTTTTATCACCCAACCCTTCACATTATAGTACAAAACACAACAAAATGATGTGTCATGATCCGCTAAATTCCAGTCCAAGAGAGACCATACTTCTCAGGAACCAAAGTTTAACGTCCATAAACCCAACTGTAACATGTACCAATAACCTACCAATAATGGGTGTATCTAACAAGGTACCTATCACAACAACATGCATTTTATAGCACACCATCTATCACAGCAACATGAAATTCTAATGCACCTACATGGCATGGAAACTATGCATGGAATGTAATTCTAACATGTGCCTAAATGATGCATGAGATGGAATACCCTCATCACATCGGGTTGCAACTAAAATAGAACCCAGTATAAAAATATAAATAGAACCCCATAAGTGTGTCACCCAACAGTGAAAATCAGATCAACTATAAAGTGCAAAATCGGTAAAATTGCAACATGAGGTAAATTGTCTTTTCCCTGTACACGGGTTAGCTACTCTCGGGCATAGATTATTACCAAGTACCTATTCCATCATATCCATGGCTATATGCTCCAAACAGTAAGTCAGGATGAAAAAAATCCCTCTGATACCACTTTGTAACATCCTGGTTCTGAAATCCACACAATGGGTGCCCCGAACCTGGTTGGTCACATGACCTCAAGCGCATTTCCCCAAATTCTAGAGGCTACTGACTAGTAGTGAGGTCCTAGGTCTGATAGTGGGGAAACTATGCCCTCATTTTTCAAAGTTTAGCATAGTGGGAAAATATAAACATACCAAAAGTGGAAGTAGTAACAATACAAAGTTGAAAGGACAACGGTACTGAATCTAAAGATAACCAACAGTCATATATATATATGATGATGCAATATGTCCTATTTCTAAGAAATCAGTCCAAACAGGATACACTGCAATCAAATAAAATACAGTACAAAGTACCAGGTAAAGCAAAGAAAACTAAAACAGTGCATCAGGAACTCAGCAACATCACAAGCCTAAGCCCGGTCCCATGCTCTCCTACTCCTCTAAAACAATTAATTACCTGTATAGGGAATCTTTCCCTTATCAACACCTAAAGAAATATAATCTGTTTGGGCCCAAGACATGACCCAAACAGGGTGTGAGAAATAAATCCCAGTAGGGAACCACCAAAGGCCCGTGCCCAACTGAAAATGAAAATGTGCAACAGCAGTATGCAAATAAAGAAATGCAGTAATCTAGGAAGTACTCAAAAGTAGATACTCCTACCAGTTCCATCTCCATTTAATTATTATTTAGCAATTCAATATAATTTAATTATAAGTTCCTGAGACTCATCCTCAGTCAAAAATCTCCTATACAATGCCGCAGAAAAATCCACAACATGCTACCTAACAAGTAGAAGGCAAAACAATACCAATCCTTTGCTTTAGTGTGGTATGTATAACATAAGAAATCACCGTAGTGAATATTCAAATCAAACAGTGTACTTAGACATGCAAAACATTACCCTCAGGTAATCAGAATTGAAACCCTCCGGTGATTTCCCTCATGCATAATGAATATTTCCCTCAGTCGTACGAGATATTGCCCTCAGGCATAGAATCTACTGCCCACAGACATGAGAAGAGTTTCCCTCAGGCTGAACGAAACACTGCCCTCATGAAAAGAAAAACACTGCCCTCAGGATAACAAGTAACCGGGACAATACCAACACATAAACAAGAAATTTATATACATTTTCTCTCAATAAAACTCAAATCATGCTATAATCACGGCATACCCATGGGTATCCTGTCCAAATGGCTAAACAAGGGAAACGCACCCACGGGGTGGCCCTATATCAAAGAAGCGAACCAGAACAGTATTTTATACATAATCAAAAGATTACATATGAAATTCTAGGTATTTAATCAGTCAAGGCCTTAGCCATATGACACCCAAAACAAGGGCGCGTAGAACAAAGGTACACAAAAACAACTTGACAGTTGGAAATAAACAACACCCCACCTACCTCGATCTCCTCTGATCGATATATGTGAACGACGCCTCCCAAAACAACTGAGAATGACGTAGATCTGGGAAGAACGATAACCCATTAAAACCTAAATAACTCCCCTAGGGAAATAATTTGAGGGAAATACTCAAGAAGTGGGAAGGGATTACCTGCACGGTCCAAACGTGATCGACGGCGGAAGAGTCCGAGTTCCGGCATGCAATCAGGAGATCTTCTAGGCTTTGACCTCCCCTCCCAGTCCTCCAAACGAACTCATTTCCTCCTCTTCCAAATGAGGAGGCTACTGACCATTTATAATAGAACAACATAACTACACGGCATGTACTCTCAATTACACAACATTTACTTTCCATTTTTTAACTATTCCTCTGGCGGCCACTTTCCACCGCCTCACTGTTCATCTGTCGACTTGGTTACACGGCGTGTATTTATGAGTACACGGAATGTACTACCATTCCGCTAGCGGATAATTCCACTACCTTATTGTTCTCCTGTCGACTGATTACATGGTGTGTATATACTAAGTACACGGCGTGTAGTCAGTTTTTACACCCTTCATTGCCGACAGGCCTACACGCCCTGTATACTCATCCCACAGATGGCCAAAGTACATGACATGTGGAAAAGTACATGGCGTGTACCCCCAAATTTTGGGAATTTTCCCCATTTTCCATATTTTCTCAAAAACACTTAAGGAAAAGGGAAAAGAAGAAACATGTACCTCAATTATAATAACCGGGTTCTTACAAAAATTTTAGTGGAAATTTGGAGACTTGTGAACAATATAAAGGAATTTTATAATTATAGAAAAAATAATTCTTCTATTTTAAGTAATAATATAGAGGAAGTAAAATATATAAGGCATATTTGGTGATGAAATCATTCCAATAAAAGTATGAAATTAATTTCGTAGAAATACATTCATTAGAATTAAGCATACTACAATCCATATACTGTTGCAACTCATTATTTTTTATGATATACACTTTGATCATATAGATTTAAATATTATTATTCATTATGGAAACATTGATGAGGATATCAACATGAAGCACAAAAGGGTTTTGAGGACCATCTGAATAAGGGCCTATTTTTAAGTTGAAATTAAGCCTCTACGACTTGAAATAAGAACCTCGTTGTTGAACATTAATGTAACACCCTAGGTTTTATAAAGAATATTTATTTTATAAATAGTATATTTATAATTATAATTTTTTTATTTTAAATTATTTTAAATTTATTATGAAATAAGTTATACAAGATATGAATTAAACTTACAACACTTTTTTCCTTAATAGAAACATGACAACAAAGTCATATAAAAATAATTAGTGTACACCGTTGATTATTACTCCACATTGATGAATATATCCATTAAAATTTCATAAATAAATATGGTAAAATAAATATAAAATAATAAAATATTCATGACTAAGAAAGTTCATGGATAATCTTACATATTAAAGATTAACAATAGCCAAACTAAACCTATAATGATGAAGAGAACCATTAAAGGAACATGAATTCTGAAATATCTATAATATAAAATATGAATTATTTTTTGTTAATTTATATTTTAATGAATGAATAATTTATTAATTATATATATGTATATATAATTGAAATCTGGTTATTATAAATATTTTCGTCGGAAGTATGTTGAATGGAAATATGGTCCTTATAATTTGAATTTTCATTCGAAAGATAAATATATAATTTTTATATTTTTAATTAAATAAAATTAAAAATAAAATTATACATTAAAATTTTCAATAATATATTAGGGTGATATTTATAGATTTTTCTAAAATATTTTATTTTTAGGTGAATAGTGAAAAATATCATTTTTATAAACATCATAAAATTTATAACAATATTGTTTTTAAATTATGACCTGGAGACATGTAAAACATGTTTATACCAAAAAAAATATTTTCAAAATGAAATTATAAATTTAAAAATATTTTTAGGTTACAAACCTATACTTTATATTTTAAAATTTAACATACATTTTCTCTAAAAAATTATAACACTATACATTTAAAATTTTAAAAATATTTTTACAAATATTATATTTTTAATATAGTAAAACTGATTTAAAAATTTTAATTACAATACCTATATTATGTTATAAGGACCACTTTATTATTAGGTATTAAAATTACATTTCATAGGTTAAAACTATCCATCGTAGTAAATTTAAAAATCATAAAAGTAATAAATCAAGGGGTAAATAGAATTAAACATGTTTATAAAATGTTGATAATTGAATTTTAAATATATTTTCAACCTTATTTCATCCTTAAATCCATTATTTTCCATTTTCATAGAAAACATACATGTGAAACATGTTCTCTCCTTTTATTAATTTGAAATATTTGTAAAAATGTCATTCTCACCACTTATAAATAGAGTCTCTCAAAACCCCTTTAAAACAAATAAAAATTATTTTTAATCATCAAATATAATGTTATAAATTCCAATCTAATCATATTTCACTATCATTATCTTCTTCTTAGAAGTAATTATATTATTCCCTCTATTATTATGGATTTCTTCAAGGAAAACTCAATGTTCTAAACATGGGTACTCTTTTTTCCCTAAAGTTTCTTCCCTTCTATCTTAAATTTTAATTATAATTTCCTCATTCCTATTTAATGGAATAAATATTTTATGTATACTAAATTTTATTATTCTATTTAAATAACTATTAACCACCATTACCATTTTATATGATGAAAAATGTAACACCCATTCAGGTGTTCTGTGGACACCACCTCCATGAAGCGTTGACTTATATTTTTCTCAACTTCACCTATTTTCTGATTATAATGGTGAAATTTATGATTAAATATATTAAATATAATATTATTATGATTATTTATAGAAAAATTATAGTACACCTTCTTCCCCACTCATTATTCAAGAAATGAAAATGTCAATCGTGCATTGTGCAGGCTGCCGCATCCACAAAACAATGTCTCTCAACTTTCAAATAGTTGAATTATTATGTATTAAACACTATTAAAATATTATTCAATGCCATAAAATTATTTATATAATTTCATTATTCTTTTATAATAATGATATTATTCCAAAATAATCCACTCTAACAATCATAATCACTCAATAATTATTGTATGTTCATGTTCAGGTTAGTTTAAACTCCTACTTGAAAATAAAATAATAACATGGATGGATATGAGAACTTATTTACTAATTATATATGATATTAATTATTAAAAAATTATTTTTTATAAAATGGTAACATTAATATAAGACTAATTATTTAAAATACTACAATTCGTTTATTAAAAATCTCTTAAACATGCTTGTTGCTAATTTCATCTATAATAACCATAATTAAAATTCTCATAGAATGAAATTATATCTTTATAAACTATCATAAAAAATAAATTTTGTTACTTATATTATCTCATAATGATTATTTTTTGGGAAAAAATAAGAACACTACTACTATGAAACTAGTACAAAACAACACAGATTACTAACACCTGATATTAAAAATAGATAAAAACTAACTAATATACATGAAGAGAATAATTGAAAATAATGTTTAAAAAGGTTATAAATAGAAATAAGGTCATAAAATATTTTATTATTATATTTATGTTTATTATAAATTATTTTTTAGTGTGTTTGGGTAAGTGGGAATACATGGTATGGGGTTCCTTGTCTCAAATTTATTTTCTTCATTTAAATTTTATATTTTTCACCATGATAACTTTTATATTGTTTGATTTATATATAATGAATGTATTTTAACATATTAATTTAATTCATTGGTTTTGAAGATCCTTATATTTTTTTTATTAAATAGACTTTGATTCAAATTATATCAATGTTGAATTGGGTTTTGGTTAAAATGTTAATCAAATTATAATGGTTTTGATTTACATTAATATATTCTTATCAAAATTATTTCATAAATATAATCTATCACTAAAATATTAATTAATTAAAAAAACCCTCGCCATTTTATTTTTATATTCATTGGATATTACATTTAATTTTTGAAATAAATTTCTCCTTGACTCATATTTTACCTGAAGTGTTTCTTATAAGTAAAACTGGCCCTATCTCTTTTTCCTAGTCAATAACCTTTCATTTTTCATATCCTTATTCAATGGATTATTTTTCAGGAATATTTTTTTATTAATCATTAATTTATTATTTTTATTTTCTAATGATTGGGCATATTTAAAATGTTTACAAATATTTATAAATTTTTCCATTTCCTTTATTTTCATCAAAATGTAAAAATTTTCTATTTTTAATGTTGAGATATGAACAAGAAATTAGGCCACCTTTTTCATTTTATGTATTGTTTTATCTTTATATATCCGTGATTTATAAAAGAAATTATTATTCTCCTATATTTATTTTAATATTCATTCAAAATATCAAAAATATTTCTTATGTACAAAGTGGTTTTTCTAAAACTTTTAAAAAGTGATTTTTATCTAAGTTATTATCCTTTTATACATGTTCCACTTAATAAATGATATTATTAAATAGTATCTACCACTTTATTTAACTATATGGTTTATAAAATTTTCTTTAATATCATGGAATTGATTATTCACTTTCTTTGTCATATATAATTATTGAATCTTTTTTAACCTAAATTTTCATCAAATGCCTCAACTCTATGAATATGTTATTTTTGATTCCTTTGATTAAAGGTTGTTCAGATAGATTCTATACATCAGTTTCTTGCGTAACTTATGGAGTTAAATATGTATAATTTATCTATGTGGTGTAAATAAAATATTCATTATCTTAATAGAATTGTATTTACCGAAAAAATTACTTAATTTTATTGAATACCCATTAATTTTCTATGGGTTTATCATGTTATGATCATTAATGAATTTATGAATGATCCAATATTTGAATCTATTTTTAAAAGGATATAAAACCCATTTTATTTATATATATTTTTTGTGATTTGATGAACAAATTGATTTTATATGGCCCTCATATGTAGGGATGATGATGAGTAGAGTCTTATATCACCCTCCAATGCATTAGTTAATTTTATATGTCACATTATATAATTTAGTGTGCTCCTTATTGTATATTCTAAAAAACTGAAGGTTGATCCATCTGGGATTTGTTATCAAACAAAATTTTCATCCTTATTTGATATTCTAACAAACTAATGGATGATCCTTCTTGGATATTCTTATAAACTAAAGAGTGATCCTTCTTGGAAATGATCATAATGTAAAGTGTTTTCCTTCTTAGTTATATTCATAATATGATGATATCTTATGCTTATTTTCATGTCAAGTAATAATTTTTATGATATTTCTCAATGGAATATTACTTTTCAATTACATATACCTATGACTATGCTCCATGTATATGTTTATTATCTCATGGATTCACACTCTTTTTCCTTGGTATTTGATTTCTCTTACATGTTATTCTATCATGACTCATGGACAACTCTCATGGATTTATGTTCTTTTAATAATAAATTTCAACCCTTCTCATGTTTTCTCTTATTCTTATGACTTAACTCTTTATTACTCGATGATAAGTTTTCTTTTACTAATCCTTTGAGACAACCTCATTCTTATGATTATATTTTCTATGTTATTATGATTAATATATCGTGTGATATTTTTAGAAAAGGGTCCAGAGGATCCAAATTATGGGGTAATGTTTGTAAGTGTTTCAAAATAATATTTTTATGCCTAAAATCTATAATACACTAAACCTTTCAATACTCGGTTATTGTGACTTTTTGTTAGATGTATTATCTAAATAATGAAATTAATATAATAGTTAATTTATGATTATCTTGGGTCTCTTTAGTTGGAAACAAAAGTGTGTTTAGTTTTTCTAGAAATTATTCTAGAGAATATTAGTGAAAACCATGGGGAAAAGGTTTATGTATAGGATAACATCATAATTTTTTTAGTAATGTAGAGATTGTGTTGTTATCCTGGGAATAGAATCCCTATATGGATAAAAAAATTATGTATACTCTAACACAGATTTACCTAGGGGAAATGACCCTACAAAATTAGTGTTGGGTATTAAAATAATTTTCTACCTTTTCATGAGAAATTCACCTAACTACAAAACAGGATTTACACTCTTTGGGGATATTGTTTTTTTAATTAATACTATATTTATGAATATTTATCATGGATTTGAACATATTTTGGTGAGATAAAATAATAGAAAAGTGATCGTGGATACCATAGATTAAAATAAAGAGATTAATAATTAATGGTTTATATTAGATGATATCCTCTTTATTTGATAAAGGGTATGTTTGATTTTAAGAGCATATATTTGAATGATTATTCAGTTTAGAATATTTTATGAAATTTTATGGTAATTTTGAAAAAAAAAATTGAATACTAAGTTAAAAATAAAATAGAATCCAATATAATGTAACTGAGGTTGAACCAAGAATGATATAGGTCAAAATTAGAGTGATATAGGATAAATCAAGTTGGATACATACCGAAATAGAAGATATATAGGCTAAAATTAATGTTTCATAAAGTGAGAAAACATGGGGTTAAATTTTTTATGATTATATATGTTAATTATCTTATAATTTTCATCACTCATGTTAACTATTTTAAGTTTATTATTATTTAAAACCCAAATGAATGAATATAATGATGTGTTCAATAGACAATGTGGAAATTTCCTTATCATGAAAACTAATGAGATAAGGTATGGAGTTATATATCTCAGGATTTTTCCAAACAAGTTATAATAAATTATTATTAATGATGTAAACCTACTTAAAATCCCAAAAAAATAAGATAAGGTTGAATTATCATGGAATATTGGGTGACAAAGATGATTATGGGAATATTTTTCAATTTCCATAAATTCAAATATTTGGGAAGAGGAAACTAGGGTATTTTATAAAAGAAAAAAGAAAATATATCATGTGTGGAAGGATTTTCCATCATGCTTGTGATTTTTAGACATATATAGAGATAAGCCAATACATTGGAAGGTATAAAAGTATCAATTAATACACAATCCAAACTTTAATGCTTTAAATATTAGGAATTTTATCATTATGATAATTGATTCCCTAACCAAATACTATTAATAGTAATAGGCATTAGTGACTTCATAGACTAACAAAACAAGTGGAATCTTATGAAACTACAGGGGAATTTATATGCATGTAGTATTAGGAATTATGATAATCCATTAAATGTGAATAAATAAATAGAGGATAATAGATATAAAATAATAAAATACACATGAATAATAAATCCCATAGATTATATTCAACATTTAGGATCACTAATATCAAAAAAACTATAATGAATAATCTAACCACAATAGAATAAAGTATTATACAAAACCTATAATATGAAATAAGAACATTGGCTTATAAAGTGAGATAGAAATAAACGAATTATTTTGTATGTCAATATTTATAGGAATATAATCTAACCATTATAAATATAGTCATTGGAAATATGGTCATTGTAAATATGGTCATTGGGCATACATTCAATAGAAAAACTTATATTGACTATTGTTTGGTGCTAAATTTAATAAAATATTACTCTCAATCAAATAATAATATGATATTAAAATATTATATATATATATATATATATATATATGCATTATGTATAAGTATTAATAATATTATGATTAAAATATGAAATTATGAATATATATAAATCAAAAAAAATCTCAATATCAATAAAAAAGTAAAATTAGATTTTAAAATATAAAAAATTTATTTTCATGTTATTCATTAATGTGTATTTGTTGTTAAAGTTATATTTTTTTCAAATAACTTTTTAACCATTTTTTCTTAATAAATTAAATTAAATACTTTTAAAATAATATTATATTAAAATTATTTAAATTATAAACTTGTATAAAATAACATTCAGAACACATAATTTTTAAAAAAAATGTTTTTCTATAAAATTAGTTTATCCTTATAATTTGAATTTTCATTCTAAATGTAAATATATAATTTTTAGAATTTTAATTAGATAAAACTAAAATAATGTTTTATTTTTGAATTTCAATATTATCTTAGTGTGTAATTTTTTTACTTTTCCGAAACATTTTATTTTTAGTTAAATAGTGAAAAATACCATTTTTACAAATACCATGACATTTCTGAAATTATTAATATAAAAGTATGAAATTTAGATCTATGATAAATTTCTAGATCATGTATTTATTTATATGTAAAATTATAAATTTAAAAATATATATTATTAGTTTATAAACCTATATTTTATTTTTAATAATTTATATTCCTCTTTCTCTAAGTTCTTTTTAATATACAATATATTAATTATTTTTTAATTATTTTTTTTCACCTTTAGAAATTGAATCTAATAAAAGTAATTTTTAATTATTATTTATATGTTCCATATTATGTAATATTTCCATATTCATTATTTGTAATTTAAGGTAAATTACCTAGTTAAAAACTAGTTACCATGGTAAAATCTAAAAGAGTAAAAGTAAAAAATAAATAGGTAATGTACCTGAAACATGTTAAAATAATGTTTCTAGTTAATTTTTTGAGATATTATATACCTTATATAATAATATAATTCATTATTTTTCAATTTTTGGCCACATAACATGTGAAACCTGTGTTCTCTTCATATTAAGTTGAAATATTAACAAAAATGTCATTCTCACCGCTTATAAAAGGGGCCTCTCACCAGCCCTTCAGTACCATAGAGATAATTAAGTTTCAAAATAAACATTTCCCCTTATTCCTTCACCTATAATCCTTATTCACTTCCATTTTATTCTAGATACATTGAATTATATTTATCCCTCCATTTCCATGGAATAATTCAATGAAAACTCAAATTTCTCAATATGGGTAATCTTTTTTCCCAAAAGTTTCTTCCCTTATATGTTATATTTTACATTATAAATTTATAATTATGATATAATGAAATTATAAAAATATATAATTAATTTTATTATTATAATACAAAAATATTAACCATCATTCCCCTTTTCTATTAAAAAAAATTAAATATCCATTTTGTTGTTGTGTGGACTATCATCTTCACAAAGTGAAGACTTCTTATTTTCACCACTACCTCTATTCACTGATTTTAATGGATAAAATGAAGAATAAATGTGATATATATAATTTAATTATGTTTATGAAGATAAAAATTATAATACACCCTTTATCCCTCTTATTCATTGATAAATGAAAATTTCAATTGAATTTTTGCGGACTTCTACCACCATGAAGAATTATTCCTCATTTTTCATATAATTTATTTATTATTTACTAAAATATCTTCAAATATTTTTAAAAAAATTAAAAGTATCAAAAAATAACATTATTATTAAATAATAATTATAGTATTCAATAATAAACCACACTCATAATCATAATCAACCATTAATTATGGAGCATTCATGTTGGGTCGGTATAACCAACTAATAGAACAATACAATAATATCATTGATAATAAAGATAATTTAATAAATTAGTATATATATTAATAATTATTAAATAATTTTTTCTATAATGTAAATATTAATATTAAACTCATTAATTAAAATACCACTGTTCATTTGTTAAAAATCACTGAAACATGATTATCTCTGATTTTTCTACTATAGCTAAAACTAATACTCTAATTAAATTATATAACTTTATAATATACTATATAAAATTAATTATAATTCCTTATATTATTTTTTAATTATATACTTTGGGAAAACTATAAATAACAACACTGCTACTACGAAACTATTTCAAAATAATCAAGACTACTCACACCTGATATTAAAAATATATAATAACTTACTTATATACATGTAGAGAATAATTATAAATGAAGATAGTAAAATTTAATAGTTATGAATAATGTTATAAAATATATTATTAGTATAGTCATTTTTATAATATAGGATGATAGATTACATTCAAGTAAGTGGGAATACATGGTAAGGTCTTCCTTTCCACAAATTTAATTTCATGAGATATATTTCATATTAGGCACCATGATATTGTTGATATAGTTTTATTTATACCTAATGGATATATTTTAAAATATTATTATAATTCTTGGTGTTTTAATTTACCTGTTATGTATATTAACTAAATGGCCTCCAATTCAAAAATACCAAAGTTGACAGGGGTTTTAATTAAAATGGTACTCTAACTATAAGATTTTTGATTTCCAATATTATTTTCAAAACATTATTTTTTCAGAAATATAATATATATGGGGAATTTTATTCTTTCTAAATAACTGTAACTATTTTTTGGTTATTTATATTTTTTTAAAAATCCCCTCCAAATTTCATTCCCATTTGACTAATATTTTACCTGAAGTGTTTCACAGAACTAAAACTAGTCGCATCTCTTCCTCTCGATATGGAACCTATATTTTTCTATATCCATATTCATTATATGTTTTTATATATTTTTATATAATTTATTAATGTCATTTTCTAATACTTTACCTACTTTTAAAAGTTTAGTAAAAAAATTTATGTTTTAGGTATGGTTTATTTTTGTCAAAATTTTAAGACCTTCCCATTTTAATGATTATATGAAATCATGGAATTTTTTTAACAATTTTCTTTTTATTTATTACTTTTTCTAAAATATTTCATGGTTTATAAAATATATTATTTTTATCCTAGCTTTATAAAATATTTCTTTTAATATTCTTTAAAATAAAAAGAATAATTCTTATTTCCAAAGTTGTTTTTCTAAAACTTATAAAAAGAATTTTTTATCTAATTTATTGTCCTTTGATATATCTTATGATTGGTCAAGGATATTATTCAAAATATATAATACAATTTATTTATCTATATTTCTTATGAAAATTTTTTTATATCATGCAAATTTTATTTCACTCCCTCTAACTTTCTTAGTTATTGGAGATTTATAAACCTTATTTTTATTAAAATTCTTTTACTCTATGAATATCCTTTTTTTTCCTTTTATTTAAGGGTGTTCACTTATATTTCATATATTTATTAATTAGGGAAATTATTGAACTAACCACATACCATTTAACTATATGTTTTGAATACTATATTCTTTATCTTGATTGAATTGTTTTTACTTAGAATGTTACTTGATGTCATTTGATACACATTTTTTATATGGGTTTATTATGTCATGATTATTGAGGGATTTATTAATGAACCCATATGTGAATCCATTTTTAAAATTGTATTAAATTAATTTTATTTCCATTGTATCTTTATGATATGATGAATAAATTGATTTTAGGTGGCCCTCATGTGTATGGATGATGATGGGTGGGGTCATATACTTCCCTCTAAGGCATTGGTTAATTTTTTATATCATAATAGATAATGTAGTGTTATAATTGAGTGATATTATAAAAAACTAAAGGGTGAGCCTACTTAAAAATTCTCAAAAATATAAGTGTGATTCTTCTTGGTTATGGTCACAAACTTGAGGGTGATCCTTATTGGATATGCACAAAATGTGAAGTTTGGGTCTTCTTAGATAAGTTTAAAATTTGATAATACATTATTTTTTTAAAGAATAATTGTTTTATATGTCTTAAGAGGATATTACTTTTCAATTCTATATTGCTATTATTATGTTTCATGGATAGATTTTATTGTCTCATGTTTCTGATCACTTTTTCCATGGTATGTGTTTTCTCTTATATAATATTCTATTATGAATCATGTAAAAAAATTATGCTTTCATGTTTGTTTAAAAAATAATTTTTATCCTTATCATGTTTTATCTTATACTTATGATATAACCCATGATACAAGGTGATAATTTTTCCCTTACTCAGTGTTTTAGCTCACCCCTTTCATATGTTTCCATTCCCTAACTAATGAAGATGACTATATCAAATGAGATGTATTGAAAAGGGTCTGGAGGAGTATAATTATTGAGTGATTTTTGTAACTATTGAAAAATAATATGTTAATGTAGCTAATATCTAAGATGTAAAACCTTTTGATTCTATGTTTTTTCAATTTTTTTGGAGATGTATTATCTAAATCATGGAATTAATGTCCTACAAAAATTATGTTTATCTTGGGTCACTTCATAGAATTTCGACACTTTCATTATGGTAGAAGGTTTCATGTGATGTGACTCCAATAATTACTATTATAAAATTTTATAGGATGATGGGAATTATATTATACTTTTCACTAGTTTTGATAACATGATGATAACTGGTCATGTGATTTCATAGATTTAAGATTTGAAGAGAAATTTATCCAGATCATTTGAAATGATTGATCTTGGATAAATGATAAAATATTGTCGTTGAGGATAAAGGGGTTTCAAAATAACTGTGAACTTGTATTATCCTACAGATTATACATCTTGAAGTTCATTTATAGGTTTTAAATGATCGAATATAAGTCTATCTCTAAAATTATTTTTAGACACTAATATTTTTTTAAGTTACAAGAACTGGTATAAAAAATATGAGTCATTAGTTAGAAAACTGAAATATATCATGATACGTATGTGCATGGATTTTTTCATTCATAGTGGGTGTAGTAAATCAATTTATTTTAAAAACTAAAAAGGAATATTGGGAAGATATGAAGTATATCATCTAATATATAGAGGGATTAGAAAATATAGTACTCTGTTTTGGGGAATATGTACTTCATAGTGATTTATTTATTTCAATCTCTTTGGGGATTCATATACCTAAACGATTATAATGTGATTCATGTTTATGTTTATAATAATGATGGTTGGATGGATATATTGGTTTTAGTTTATCATTATATTATATAAAATGAAATCTAATTATGTAGAACCTATAGAATCTAAAAAGTATTTAGTTAGGTTAATGTACTGTTTGAAGAATCTTGGAAGGTCACCAAAAGGAGGGCTGTTATTCTATGAAAACTAGTATGAAATTCATCTTTCTCTAAGTCTATTATTTCATAAAAAAATAAAGAAAATTAACTTGAAATTTCATTTCATCTGTAATATACTTGAATATAAAGTGTTAGAGATATGGAAGATAGCAGGGAATAAAAATATGAATAACATGTTCACAATGGAATTAGTACTAGAATTTCTAAAGGAATAAAATGCCTTAGTAGGAATTAGGTGAATAGAGGATGATAGAGAAAATTATATGAATAAAAGATGAGGAAGAGTTTTTACAAAGTTTTTAAGGTTACCAAGGATACCTCTTAAATAAATATTCAAGTGGTATACTTTTTGTAATGTGAATCTTATTCATATTAATAGATTGAACTTACCGAAAGAATAAACTATAAAAGATTATACTGACTATATAAAGGATGCAACAATGTTTTCTTCAATATAAGGGTTTAATTTTTAGAAGATTTAATTATTTTGATGATTTTATTAGTCCATTATATGGTTTTCATATGGGGGATACGAATAGTATATTAATCTAGTGGTCTATTAAGTGTTAAACATTAAATAATAGTGAATTCAATATATGGTAAACTGAAAATATAGGGTTGTGGTACCAATTTATCTTCAAGAATAGTATCTCTATAAAATAGAGTTGGGACTAGATACTAAGGTATAACAGTCAAATTACATGTAACATATACTTGAGATAAATTTTCATGAATAGTACTTAGGATACAATGATTTTGATCCTTTTATTTCTGGTTGAATATAGTTTTGGTAGTTTTATCTTTTGAATGTATGATGAATACATGAACAATGTAATATTGGGTGTCCAATTTACTATTTGTGTAAATTTAATTTTTTTTGAATACTTAGTTGTATGTTTTTTTATAAAAGAGTGTGTGATGTAGTGTGACTTAGTGTAGTGACTCAGGATCAGAGTTTTCCTATATTTTAGAAAAAAAATCCAGGGATAAATTTCCATTGATCTAGCTTCTATTGAAAAAAATATTTGGTGAAATTGATCCTTGAGAAGATTAATGTCTTAATCTTTCATTGGTTTTACATTTTGGTCCTCCCCCAACATGGTCCACTCTTGATGCATGCCCAATCCAACAATACCAAAAATCCTTAAATTGTAAAAATATTTTACAATAAATGTAATCATATTTCCCAAAATTCTATAAATAAACCCTTTGGAAAACATACCTTATTATAATAAATATTTAATAGTTAAAATAAATCCTTATTTCAACTCTTATATAACCACACATGAAAGGGTCATGACATTGATGTGATTCCACCAAGATATGGTATAATAATACATCCAAATTTCAAACTGGAAGCAGAAAATTAGAGAAGAGGTATGTAAAATATCATAGTATAAAGAAGTGTGATGGATTACTTAAAAGAAATGGATGAAAATAATCATATTCTTAAAGAAACAAAGCTAAAAATATAGGTAAATAGGGATCAAAGGGATAGCTTCCCACCTTTCCTTTACTTAAGAAAATAAGGAACCCATAAGTGTGTTTATATTTTATAAAATAAAAAGAAAAAAATAAACGCCTAAAAATGGTCATGGGGATTAAAAAGTACCTATTAGTCTCCCAATGGTTACCTATTGGTTCATCAAGTATCAAATTGAGGTCTCCATCCACCTGCTGGACAACTAGTGGACTATAAGCACTAGTTATCCCCCTACATATTAGGTCGTACTAAATTGGGTATCTGGGGGTTATTGTAGCGACCTCCTCTTTCATTTTTAAACACTAAATTCCTAAATGAACTATCTAGGTATCTTCCATCAATTCTTACACTCTCAAAACATCCATTTATAAATTTAAAAAAAATAAAACTTTTCCCCTATTGTTTGAATCCAAGTTCAAATCTTCACACTCTCACTAAATCAATTTAACACTAACCATCATTTTATTCCACTGAAATGTTATAGTTTAAGTCCTTATAAACTCCCCACCATAATAATTTTTATCCTTGATAATCCAAACGTGATATTAAATAGTAATTATTGATTTATCCTGGTTTTTAATTCTTAATTGGCTAAATATTTTTATCCCAAAACACTCATCATCGTCCAAAATGTCTTCTCTAAACACTAAGAGTACTATCCTACAAAATCAATGATACTAACTTATAAAAGTTATCATTGATATATACATGATAACTATATCAGATTTTATACTTATCATTATCTAAATCATTCATAATCTCTCTCATAGAATAACTCATGGTCACCCAAAAACCCTACTTATATCCACCACTAAAGTTTCAGGACATTTATTGAACACACCTGTGAAACATGAAACACCAATAATCAATTAATAATAATATTTTATGAACTCTACACTTACTGAATTGCTATATAAGAATAATCCCATCAAACAGGGATCCAGTAAGGAATTATAAATTAAAAATATATCTAAAGTGTTTCAATCAATGAAACGGTTGATCTCTATTAAGGGCTATTCAATCAATAACTAATAATAATCCATAAATCCTAAAATTAATTTCTATTTATAATAAAATGTATCAAAAAATCAAAAATACATTTTTTTAGTGCTTGTTTCACCCTTATTCCATACTTAAAAACCATGCAAATATGGTTAGACATAACTAGTTTTTAATCTTTAAAACCTAGTTAGAACCTTTTAACACACACACATAATGTTACCCAATTATTTGAAAAATTTTCATTGAAATATAAGGGGTTTTAAAAGTAATAAAAATCAAAAAAATCTTTATCCATACCCGTATTTTCCTCAAAAAATATTTCTATTATAAAAACATACTTTAAAATCCAATTTCAAAATAATTTTCCTTAACTTTTATAGAACCCAATATTTCAAAAACAAAAACTAATCACAATGGTAATTTTTTAAATTCATCAAAAAATTTGTTTTCTAATATAATAAACTCAAAAAAAAATATTACTTAAAAATATATATTCTTTTAAAAAAATTATTTCATTTCAAAATGTCTAGCCCCATGATCAATTTCAAGTAAAACCAACCAATAATATACGATCACATTCACCTCATTCAATCAAAAAAAATTTCTTCCTCAAATATCTTTTTCTCAAAATATTAAAATACATTAAAAATGTTTTCCTATTGTAAATAAATAAGCAAAATAAATAATCAATCCCCCTTTAACCCATATTAATTTAACCACCACTTATAAGCTATTTGATAAAACATTAATTACATTATTAGTTTCTTTTAATTATTAGTAGACCCCATTAAGGCATTATATCAAATAACATCACCTATATGTGCATGTATCATGCCCTGATCATGATAATAATAAGATTAATGTACAAGTCACTAGATCCTAGATAAGAACAATAAACTAACATTGTAACACCCCGAGCTTCCACAATACGCTTCTCATTCAATAATGCAATAGCTTGCATTGTACGCAACTTCGAGTTCTAAAAACACCGCGACTAATCAAAGTAGCCGTTATGAATAGTAATAACCAATTTTTAAAATTATAGAAATTTTATATTTCAAAATGGACTTCATTTTTGAATTCGTAATATCAAAATTAGCCTATGTTGAATTTTTTGTATTTTTCTGAGAACTTCTAATTTTTTATGAATTGTGAATAATACTTAAAAACAACTTTTTTAATCAAAATAATTTATAGTGATAAATTATACTATTTAGTGGTTTTAAAGTATAATTAGAATATATTTTTACTATTTTATCCAATGGTGGTCATTAGAATTAATTTAACATTAAAATTGGACATAAACAATTGTCAATCTTTTGATATAAATTGTTTCTTAAAAACACGCTATTTGTTGTGACAGCGGGAATTAATTATAAAATTAATTAATGCAACTTATATGATTGGAATTTTTTAAAATAGACATAATTTTTGAATTCGGAATATCAATTATATCTTAGGGTGAAATTTTGGCATTGTTCTGAAAAACTTCAATTTTTGATGAATAGTGAAACCACTAAGTGGTAGTTAAATAACTGATTTTTCGTTTAAATGAAATATTACCACTTCTGTGATTTTATTTTCAAAAATCCGACATACATGGTTTTCATTAAGAAGTAAAATGTGGTTCAATGAGATTAAAATAATTTTTTGGTGAATAGTAACTTTAAAGTTCTTAATCGCGATTAGAGGTAATTAGTGTAGTTTAAGGTACAAATAATGTTTTAATAATATGAGATGAGCATGACACTTGTCCTACTCCTATTGGATGAGTCATGGACGACCAAGACAACCCATGGGTCAACTTGGGGACCCCATGGATCCACTTTAGTTGGAAAATGACATTAATATATATTTATTTAATGTTAAAATTAAATTGAAACAAACATGAGTTATTTTACTAAAACAGTTTTTAAGTGGGGTTACACAAGTCCAAATTTTGATTATAAATATTAATTAGAAAGCTAAAAAGATTTCCTACATCATAATAGTTTTTTTATAATTTTTAGACATTAAATAAATTAAATAATTAATGACATCATTATGATGCAGCGATGACCTCATTATTTAACGATTTAAATAAAATGAGAAGATAATGAAAATTCCAAGGCTTACACTTGTCCAAAGCCTATTGGATGAGAAGATTTAGAAACCTTATCACATTATCCTTGAATTATATAAGTTTTGGACCTTTAGAATCCGAAAAGCATTGTTAAATAATGTAACATTTCAATCTTTCCAAAAGTTCCCCTCCTCTCCACTTATAAAAGGCCCCCACCTCTCCCACCTTATTCACACCTTCAAGACATTTGGCTCGGCCAACCTCTGCCCAAATACTCTCCCAACATCCCTCTCTTACTCCTAGAAGCCTCACTTTGGGCATAACTCTTCCCAAGGAAGCCTTTGGCTCAAATCAAAAAGAGTTACCCAATTTTTAGGTAATGTCTTCTCTAATGTTGTTTTGTGTTGTTTTTCTTCTCCAACCCCCTAAACTCTTTTTATTCATTTCTTTTGTAACAACACCAGTATCTTCAATATACTAGGATGTTTTTATAATATGTATTTGAGCTACACTTACACACACCTACATCTAATGGTTAAAGGACATACGGTTTCTGTGGATGGCGAATTTCTGCCTCACGAAACGATGATTGTTAAACACTCATATAACACCTTCAAAGGTGGCCATTATGATGTCACTATTTTTATATATGATATATAATATGTTTATGTTTTAATTATGCTTCTGTATTTATCATTTATGGCATACTTTATGATTTCCATTATGAGTAAAACGCGATAATTTCATTTTAGGAAGTGCGGACTACCGCCCCCTCAAAGTGATTTGAATCGTTAATGCCATATGTGGGATGTATAAAGGATGGAGTAAATGGTATTATACACTATATTATACTGGAATTATATTATACATTTATATCATTATGATTTTGTTCCATTAAATTTGAAATTGAAATGAAAGTAGCGTTCATGCGTACGTATGGCTTACCGTCTCCATGAACGGTGCATTTCATTTCTTACCTCTAAATGTTACGTAATATTATAAATGAATGTATATACTGGATATATAAGATATATATGAAATCTAAATCATGAATATAATTCTGGAGATAATGGATATTCTACCACATAAACAACTTGTAATTATAAGAAGTTTATTGTTGACTCAAGTACCAAAGATCGACAAAACGACCGTTATTAACTTAAATAATTACATAATGTTCATAACATTGTAATAAGTGATATAAAAAGGATAATGAAATTAAAAATGGTTCTTAATAGGGTATATAATAACTCTAGTTTATTATTCAGGAGGTTAAAGAACAGTCGAATCAAGTCGGACACAAGGTAAGGGAACTTCTTAACCCAATTTCCATTCTTTGGGTTAATCTCCTACTTTCAAATTATGTCATGATATTATTATGTCCTATCTTGTATTTGTACTTTATTTATGTGTAATTATAGTGAATACACATAATATATCTATTTTATTTTAAAAAGGATCTTTGTAAGGACTTCATCTCAATCTCCTTTCATTGAGGCATATTTGGTTTTATACACAACTTTCTTTTATACGGTGTATAAACCCCTTTGACTTTTACGTTTATTCAAGAGGAATCTTTTTTATACGAAGCGTTTTGCTAAACGACAAGAGGGAATGTTTTTCTTTCCATACTTATGCGGTGACAACGACTTCTCCGCCGCCGTGACCATTATTTGAGTTTCGGCTTCCTCTACAAGCCATCATTTTTTTTAATGAAAAATAAATACAATGTTTTAACTTTCTTTTATTTTGGTATTGAAAATGGTTTTGAAAGCGTTTTTATTATATCAATGTGTTGTATTGATATCTTGTGATTGAAATGTGGAAATTTTATGTTTCCTTTATGCATGTTTTATGTGATATGATTATGTTATGGTTTATGATATGTTTAAACCTATTCATATGAGGAATGTATTGGACTTAATAAGTGACGGGTGGAGCCCGCTATAGCTCCTCGATGCATCGGTAGGTCTCATGAGACAACTAGACGTGGAATTGGCCGAGGCCCTTTCCCAATTTGATTTATGGTTTTGGCCGAGGCCTTAATCATTTTAGACGTCTTGGCCGAGGCCTTGAAAAAATGTTTCAGAATGTCCGGCATTATACATTCCCTCATTATGAAAGTGGTTATTGATATTGCATGTGATTATTCGACTAGTAGAATATCCATGTGAATAAGTAAATGGCATTATCTCATTTTACTTTTTCCACATTATGTTTAAGTTCATGTTTAAAAGGCTTTTGTTTTAGTTATACATTGCCTTAAATGTTTATGTTTATCGATGAAAGCTTCCGCAATATTGTTATCCTTACTGAGCATCTGAGCTCACCCCTTTCAATGTTTTAATATTTTCCAGGATGTGAAGAAGTATTTTATGAATGACCTGCAGGTATAGTCATCAGAGGATATGAGTGTGGACTATGAAGACAGTGTTATTGTAGTTTTTCACTTTATGATGTAATGTAACGTTTACGAATGTATCTAGTGTTTCCAAGGATACTAAACTAATCGGTCTTTCGAGACTTGATCTTTTGTGATCATGCCAATGTTACGAAGTAATGCACCGGCTCTGGGTAGCTGGGGTCGGGGCGTTACAGTTGGTATCAGAGGCAGTTTAGTACTAACCTTGGAAGCTAGATTTAGATAAACTCTGATTAGAGCACGTAGACCTAAGATGAACTTTGAGGATTAGTATAGAAGAACTTCCTAGAATTATGGTATTGTAGAGATTTTGTGAGTTTTCCGAGCAATACATCCCTATCTGGATACGAGTAGGTAGAGGCGGCTCTGGCACAGATGTACCTAGGGGTAAAACCCAAAAACATCGCTTTGAGCTAGACTCGAACGAGAACTGGTGCACGACAACGGGCATTGCTGCACTCTTGGTTACGAAACTCCCGGGGGATATGCTTAGGATAATTCTCATTTTCTTTACAAACCACTATGAAGGGTTATGAGTATATACTTCCTCAAAGAAAAACATTTATTTTTATGATTATGGATTATATCCATAAACAGTTCAATTTATGTAAAGTCTTTTACAAATATGGAATTATGTATTTTATTTCATAAACTAATCTAGTTTATGCCATTGTTTAGAAATGGCGCCTAGTGGAAGGAATAGAAATCGTATCAATGCACGCACTCCATGTAGGGATTGCCCTCCTGCTCAAGATAATTATAGTGGGGATGGTGATGCAACTGGTGCCGATCAGCTAATCACCATACTGGGACAACTTACTCAGGTTATGAATAATAACCTTACCCGTATGGAGCACCATGATCCACAGCGTGGAGGATCAATGTTAGATCGATTCATGAGGCAACAACCACCAAACTTCAATGGGAGTTCAAATCCTATAGTAGCTGAGCAATGGATAAATTCCTTAGAGAAAATATTTCATGCCTTGGGGAGTAGTGAAAGGGAGAAGGTTGTCATGGCAGTTTACCGCCTCACTGGAGATGCCGATCAGTGGTGGTCGCTGATTCGAAACACAAAGGAAGATGATGACATATCGAATATGGAATGGAGGGAGTTTAAAGAGCTTTCCTTAGAAAAATACTTTCCTCGTGACCATCGAGCAGATATGGAAAGGCAATTTCTGAGTCTGAGGCAGAAGGAGGATGAGAATGTCGCAAAGTATGAGGCTAACTTTACAAGGTTAGCGAGGCATGCTGCCGATTATATACATAACCCAAGGAGTAAGATTGATCGTTTCTTTGATGGGTTAAAACCATTTCTCCGTCGAGCTTTAGTATCACAATCCTTCTCATCATACGAAGATATTGTCTCGTGTGCTATCAAGATAGAAAAGGAATTCTCTAAGTCTTATGACAACAAAGTAAAGCAAGAGAAGAAGAGAACGGTGGAACAAGAGACAGATAAAGGGAAAAAGGGAAAGAAGGAATTTCCATTATGTGATAATTGTGGGAAGAATCACCCTGGTACATGCCTGAAAGGAATGGGAGTTTGTTATAAATGTGGAGAAAAGGGTCACCAGGCTCGTGAATGCAAGGGAAAGAAAGAGGCTGTCAAAGTTGAATGCTACAATTGTAGGGAAATGGGGCATTATGCAAATGAATGTCCTAAGCGTCAAGGAAACTTACCTCAGAAAAGGCCAAGGGATCAAGGCCAATCTTATGTTGTGACTACAGTTGAAGCGGAATAATTATTGTATTTGTGTTTTTGGACTCAAGAACTAGATTATGGTTATAAGAATAATGTGATATATAAGGATTGTACTACAGTACATGTTGTTTTCATTAAGGATTTAATATGATGAAGGTAATCATATTTTTAGTATGTGACAATAAGAGAAACTTTACTCTGTTTGGGGAATCTGAGGTTACAATTGATTTTGGAATTTAACGACCCTTTAGAGAAAGTCTGGACGGAGGTATTTTGGATAACTATTAAGGTTGGAATGGATTAAGTTGAACCATGGATAGTATTGTTTAAGGTTAAAGAATTTCTGAAGATTATTTTTGGAATATTATAATACTATAGTTTTAGGAAAAAGGACAACCTGCAGGGTGGGGCATAACCCGTCGCGTCGGAAAAAGCTCTAGGAATCGAACCCACAACCATAGTGCGACAGGCCTTTATTTCCTACCACTAGCCTACAGGAAGTCCCTGGTTATTACAAAATAATTTTACTAATCTAAATGGTATGTGTTAACATTTGGAACCTTATACAATTAGGATAAGTATAATATTTTTGAGTTTTTATTATCTTTTTGAGTGAAAGATGAGTTGAAGGTTGAAACTCTAATTGTAAAGCATAAATATATATATAACTATCTCTTATTAAATGAATAAATTAATTCTTAAACTTTATTAAAGGGATATTAAAACAAAAAAATGTGTTATCCTAATACCTTATGTCTTGTTGAACTGATGATATTTTAAATCAACATAGATTGAAGGCTTTGAGGCCCTCAATTTGACAGTTGATTGTGATTGATGACCTCAATAACTCCCTACAAATATTCACGTTTTCCCTCCAATTATATGTCTCTAATTGCCACCAATGTTCTCCTAATCGAGATCATAATTGGGTGGTGACTTTTTCATTTCCCTTTCCCTCTTATTAAGGCAAAGTTTTATTAATCTTATTTCCGATGTGGGTTTTCCTCAAAGGTATTTTTTCTTTTCAACCTTTTATTTTCAAAGAAAAATTTCAAATTGCGAGGACGCAATTTATTGAAGGAGGGTAGAATGTAACACCCCGAGCTTCCACAATACGCTTCTCATTCAATAATGCAATAGCTTGCATTGTACGCAACTTCGAGTTCTAAAAACACCGCGACTAATCAAAGTAGCCGTTATGAATAGTAATAACCACTTTTTAAAATTATAGAAATTTTATATTTCAAAATGGACTTCATTTTTGTATTCGTAATATCGAAATTAGCCAATGTTGAATTTTTGGTATTTTTCTGAGAACTTCTAATTTTTTATGAATTGTGAATAATACTTAAAAACAACTTTTTTAATCAAAATAATTTATAGTGATAAATTATACTATTTAGTGGTTTTAAAGTATAATTAGAATATATTTTTACTATTTTATCCAATGGTGGTCATTAGAATTAATTTAACATTAAAATTGGACATAAACAATTGTCAATCTTTTGATATAAATTGTTTCTTAAAAACACGCTATTTGTTGTGACAGCGGGAATAAATTATAACATTAATTAATGCAACTTATATGATTGGAATTTTGTAAAATAGACATCATTTTTGAATTCGGAATATCAATTATAGCTTTGGGTGAAATTTTGGTATTGTTCTGAAAAACTTCAATTTTTGATGAATAGTGAAACCACTAAGTGGTAGTTAAATAACTGATTTTTCGTTTAAATGAAATATTACCACTTCTGTGATTTGATTTTCAAAAATCCGACATACATGGTTTTCATTAAGAAGTAAAATGTGGTTCAATGAGATTAAAATAATTTTTTGGTGAATAGTAACTTTTAAGTTCTTAATCGCGATTAGAGGTAATTAGTGTAGTTTAAGGTACAAATAATGTTTTAATAATATGAGATGAGCATGACACTTGTCCTACTCCTATTGGATGAGTCATGGCCGACCAAGACAACCCATGGGTCAACTTGGGGACCCCATGGAGCCACATTAGTTGCAAAATGACATTAATATATATTTATTTAATGTTAAAATTAAATTGACACAAACATGAGTTATTTTACTAAAACAGTTTTTAAGTGGGGTTACACAAGTCCATATTTTGATTATAAATATTCATTAGAAATCTAAAAAGATTTCCTACATCATAATATTTTTTTTATAATTTTTAGACATTAAATAAATTAAATTATTTATGACATCATTATGATGCAGTGATGACCTCATTATTTAACGATTTAAATAAAATGAGAAGATAATGCAAAATCCAAGGCATACACTTGTCCAAAGCCTATTGGATGAGAATATTTAGAAACCTTATCACCTTATCCTCGAATTATATAAGTGTGGGACCTTTATAATCCGAAAAGTATTGTTATATAATGTAACATTTCAATCTTTCCAAAAGTGCCCCTCCTCTCCACTTATAAAAGGCCCCCACCTCTCCCACCTTATTCACACCTTCAAGCCATTTGGCTCGGACAAACTCTGCCCAAATACTCTCCCAACATCCCTATCTTACTCCTAGAAGCCTCACATTGGGCAGAACTCTTCCCAAGGAAGCCTTTGGCTCAAATCAAAAAGAGTTACCCAATTTTTAGGTAATGTCTTCTCTAATGTTGTTTTGTTTTGTTTTTCTTCTCCAACACCCTAAACTCTTTTTATTCATTTCTTTTGTAACAACACCAGTATCCTAAATATACTAGTATGTTGTTATAATATGGATTTGAGCTACACTTACACACACCTACATCTAATGGTTAAAGGACATACGGTTTCTGTGGATGGCGAATTTCTGCCTCACGAAACGATGATTGTTCAACACTCATATAACACCTTCAATGGTGTCCATTATGATGTAACTATTTTTATATATGATATATAATATGTTTATGTTTTAATTATGCTTCTGTATTTCTCATTTATTGCATACTTTATGATTTCCATTATGAGTAAAACACGATAATTTCATTTTAGGAAGTGCGGACTACCGCCCCCTCAAAGTGATTTGAATCGTTAATGCCATATGTGGGATGTATAAAGGATGGAGTAAATGGTATTATACACTATATTATACTGGAATTATATTATACATTTATATCATTATGATTTTGTTCCATTAAATTTGAAATTGAAATGAAAGTAGCGTTCATGCGTACGTACGGCTTACCGTCTCCATGAACGGTGCATTTCATTTCTTACCTCTAAATGTTACGTAATATTATAAATGAATGTATATACTGGATATATAAGATATATATGACATCTAAATCATGAATATAATTCTGGAGATAATGGATATTCTACCACATAAACAACTTGTAATTATAAGAAGTTTATTGTTGACTCAAGTACCAAAGATCGACAAAACGACCGTTATTAACTTAAATAATTACATAATGTTCATAACATTGTAATAAGTGATATAAAAAGGATAATTAAATTCAAAATGGTTCTTAATAGGGTATATATTAACTCTAGTTTATTATTCAGGAGGTTAAAGAACAGTCGAATCAAGTCGGACACAAGGTAAGGGAACTTCATAACCCAATTTCCATTCTTTGGGTTAATCTCCTACTTTCAAATTATGTCATGATATTATTATGTACTATCTTGTATTTGTACTTTATTTATGTGTAATTATAGTGAATACACATAATATATCTATTTTATTTTAAAAAGGATCTTTGTAAGAACTTCATCTCAATCTCCTTTCATTGAGGCATATTTGGTTTTATACACAACTTTCTTTTATACGGTGTATAAACCCTTTTGACTTTTACATTTATTCCAGAGGAATCTTTTTTATACGAAGTGTTTTGCTAAACGAAAAGAGGGAATGTTTTTCTTTCCATACTTATGCGGTGACAGCGACTTCTCCGCCGCCGTGACCATTATTTGAGTTTCGGCTTCCTCTACAAGCCATCATTTTTTTTAATGAAAAATAAATACAAAGTTTTAACTTTCTTTTATTTTGGTATTGAAAATGGTTTTGAAAGCATTTTTATTATATCAATGTGTTGTATTTATATATTGTGATTGAAATGCGGAAATGTTATGTTTCCTTTATGCATGTTTTATGTGATATGATTATGTTATGGTTTATGATATGTTTAAACCTATTCATATGAGGAATGTATTGGACTTAATAAGTGACGGGTGGAGCCCGCTATAGCTCCTCGATGCATCGGTAGGTCTCATGAGACAACTAGACGTGGAATTGGCTGAGGCCCTTTCCCAATTTGATTTATGGTTTTGGCCGAGGCCTTAATCATTTTAGACGTCTTGGCCGAGGCCTTGACAAAATGTTTCAGAATGTCCGGCATTATACATTCCCTCATTATGAAAGTGGTTATTGATATTGCATGTGATTATTCGACTAGTAGAATATCCATGTGAATAAGTAAATATCATTATCTCATTTTACTTTTGCCACATTATGTTGAAGTTCATGTTTAAAAGGCTTTTGTTTTAGTTATACATTGCCTTAAATTTTTATGTTTATCGATGAAAGCTTCCGCAATATTTTTATCCTTACTGAGCATCTGAGCTCACCCCATTCAATGTTTTAATATTTTCCAGGATGTGAAGAAGTATTTTATGAATGAACTGCAGGGATAGTCAACAGAGGATATGAGTGTGGACTATGAAGACATTGTTATTGTAGTTTTTCACTTTATGATGTAATGTAACGTTTACGAATGTATCTAGTGTTTCCAAGGCTACTAAACTAATCGGTCTTTCGAGACTTGATCTTTTGTGATCATGACAATGTTACGAAGTAATGCACCGGCTCTGGGTAGCTGGGGTCGGGGCATTACAAACATCATCCATATCCATTTCATAATGTAAAATCCAAGGCTCACTAATACCTAGTGTGTCTTAAACTAATATAGTGTATCCTCTTATTTAAAAGGTTCTAACGGGATCCATGTTATCCAATAATGTTCTCAATGTACATAACAAGTCCCAATATTGTGTTCCCACATACAACTTACTATTTATAACATAAACACATGTTTTGATACCATGTTATAATGCCTTGTCTAAGTCTACCCAAGTAATAATTGAATATTACCTCATTCGTGACTCTATGTATCTTAGAGGCTACCAAATACATGCATGGTACTATAAGTGTTTTGGATTAACTATGAACTCATGTAAAATGTATAATTCCATTCATGAATCTACTAAAATTTTATCCTGATCTACCCTTATAACAACCATAAACAAAACCTACAGGCATAAAATAGGGATCCAAGAGTGTGTCTCATAATCCAAAATATAATATTAAAATATTTTACATGATATACATATCTATAAAAAATATTAGCATAAAATATATATAAGGATCTGATAAATAAGTAGATTAAACCCTCAGTCGATGCTTATATAGTAAATGGCTAAAAAATGAACAATTTCTTTTAGAATAACCCACTAGAAAAGATTCCATTGAATCCACAGTATCTATAACATTGATCATCCCACACTATAACTCCATGTATAAGGCAATACATATACTATAACTGAGGCATGATAGTCTACAAAAGTACATTAAAACCCATTTCATGTAAAAGGTAAGGTGTGAGTCCAATAACCTATGAAAATTCACTCACTCAACTCAACACACCAAATGTTAGTGATCAAGTGGATGCATGTGCATGTTCATGGTAAATGAAAGGTATTTCAATGTGAAATTAACCCATTAAAAAACATAACCCAAACATTATTATAGAACTAATACCTACATACAATTATTAATATAAGATACATGCCCATTTTAGACTCAAACTAATCTACCAAACTTAGGTCGATATCTTTCTTCCAATAATTGAGGAATCATATATCCCCATATACCAATGAGGTATACCACATATCCACTCTCAATTCATCAGATTTAATAATGGAGTAGTCTCTCCATATACATAGAAAATATCTTATTAGACTCTCACTTGACCCGTCTTTCATATCACTTCATTTCAAATAACCAAAACTAAAAAAATCATGGAAAATAACAATCTTATCATGAATTCCAGCAATGAGTAATCAAAGAGGGTCCCAAAAATAAATGAAAATTTATAAATTACATTGATATCTAAAAAGGGAATTCAAATAGGAACTAATTAATAAAAAAACATATAAAAATAAATCCAGTTATAAACTGAATAGGAAAATAAATATTGGAACTTATTCATATGCAATAACAATCCCAGATCTTGGGCCAAGCCCTATCTCATCTCATCAATCCTAACTATATTTATCCACCAAAATTCCCATATAAAAATTTTAGATTAGTACCATATATCAAAATTTATTGTAGGGGTTGGATTCCATTTTAGTGTAGTATAACCCTATTAATGTATAGGGATTCCTTAGATCATATATCAATATCATAAAACTAATCCATGGAATCATGTACCAATTTCAACATTAACAAGTGTGATCAATTTCCATAGTATCACCATTGATGCATCTGTAAAGAATATTGGTGTTTTTTATCTCGTATAGCCAACAAATCCTTATAAACCACCACCAGCATCTCACCTAGTGACCCATAAATATCTTAACTATGTATGAACCATAAAATAATACATCAATATAAGAGTAATTAAAATAAATAGTATTAAATAATAAGTGAAAATGCACTCACATAATTTTATTCATTCTCCTAGAGATAAACTATAAAACCTGCTATTATCTTAAACCATTCCTCTCATAGCATCATATCCAGAACACTTGGTCCGTCAGGTTTTTACACATTCTCATAGGATACATTAATATTTTTATACCTTATATTAGTCTAAGGAAGGAACACACAATATGATAAAACTTTCATCCAACTGATAATACTTTGATGGGAACTCAATTACCTCTTTATCCCACATCTCAATATATACCATAGATCTTCATAATAGTAGAACCAATTCCTGGAATCAATGTGTATCTATATATCCAATCATCAATGAGAATATTCCTCATCTAAAACCCTAGGGTAAAATTTATTTTATTTCTATAAAACCTAAGGAGTTTGGTCATCAATATATAGATCCAATCACTTCCCTAAATCTGATGTTGAATAATCATACACATCATATGATCAGTGTAAGGTTATCCCATAATTTTTGAAAGTTAACCCATAAACTAAACATAAACTATGTGTGATCACTCATTTAATGACTTATTGAAACCAATGAATTCATCCATGTTGTCTAGGTAATTCACATGTCTTATATTTTCTTAATTTACCATAGGTTCCATTAAATGTCACCTAAAAATCCTATCATTAAGAATCCCACTAAACATCCCAGTTTAGTATAAATCAACCATCTTCCATGGGAATATTTCACTCATATTTCATATATTATTATAAATCTGGAAGTTACCTGGGATAAAATACATAGAAACCATAATATTGTTTCCAAAAATAATCATACAATATTTAAATACATGTCATCAACAATGAATGGTGATCTGGATGCGCCCATAAGGGGGTCGGATTTAGGGTTTCTTCTCCCTACATTCGCCTTCCTCCCCCACGATGCGGGCTGGATTCCTCTCCTCGATGATGGGTGTGCTTCGGGCGTGCGATGTCTATTCCTGTGGTGGCTTCTTAAATTTTTGGGCTCATTCATCCTGGAAAATCTCACCATTGCTGGCCTCTTCCACGCCCTGCTCTTCAATCTAGAGAGGGCTTCTCATGGCGGCGTAGTGAGGGTCCTATGTTCGGGTTTCCAGCTGCTGCAGTGAAGGTTGATGTTTTGTGTCTGAGCTGTCTTGGGGTGTGGTGGATGTATCTGGTCATGTGTGTGGTATAAAAGGTGGTTTTGGGTTTGTGGTTCAGGCGTGTGGATGTCACGGTGAAGGTTTTGCAGTGAATTGAAGGTTTTTTATGTCAGTGTCTGCAGTGACATCTATGGATCTGGTTCAGTTTTTTGGATTTCTGTATTCTTTAATAGGGTTATTACTTGTTCAGTGTTGGTTCAATTTTCTAGTTGGCTTCTATTATTTCCTTGTGATTTTTGTGCTTTGAAGGCCACCTTCAAGTGGTGTTTGGTCAGGTTTGTGGTCTTCCGGTTGGCGAAGGTCTGGCCGGTGTTACGCCCTACACAAGACCATTTTTTATCTGCTCTGGATCTCGGCTTACATCTTTCTCTCTGAGGTGGAGTTTGGGTAGTGGTTTCATGGCTCTTTGAGATGTTAGATTGAGCAGGTAGTGTTGGGAGGTTGACGGTGACGACGTTTGATCGGCGACGACGAGTTATGGTACGACTCTGATGTTGATGATGATGGTTGATTGGCAGTGATGTGTCTGTTGGTGTAGGTGCAACACTGGCAGGCTTGTGTTTGTCATCTTTTTGAATTCTGAAATTTGGTATTTTGACTATTGGTGGTTTTTTGAGTTTGGATTGTGTATGGTTGTACCCTTGGGTTTTGGGGTTTATGCTGGACTTAACCACATGGATCAAGCCTCAAAGGAAGTTTTAGAGATGACATTTCACATTTACAGAGCTTCTCAGATTTGGTTGTTTGAGAGGGTATGGTACTTGCCATCAGATCGGGCATGTGGTTTGACATAGGATATTTGCTAGCTGAATAGCCATGAAATGGTAGTGATATGTATCATGATCATATGCTAGGGAGGGGCAGTTTCTTGTTGTTAGTCTGGTTTTACTCTCTAAAATCTTCAGTTCGTGATATGTTTGAAGTTTTTTATGTCTGTTTGGTTTCCCCCATTCTTCTCTTAAAAGGGGTTTTATTATAATAAAAAATTTGAAGGCCTTCGGGCCATTGGATGGATGGAATCACCAAAAAAAGCATAATCAAACCAAACCATTTATAAAAAAATGCCTCTTATATTTTTAAAAAATATATTTTAGATTCAACATTTAAAAACATTTTAAAAAGAATGACATGGTATATTTAACCATAATATATGGTTCGATAAAATCCAAAGGATAATATTTTTGAAAAAATAAACTCTCCTTCCACTGAAATATCACTTAAAATAAATTTATTTATATCAACCTTTCTTTATAATTCTCATTTAAATAAATAAAATCCTTTAAAATTACTTTTAAAAGATCAAACCATTTTTAATTTTGAATATTGAGTGAAAACCTTCCCACACAACAGGAAAAATCTATTAAATGGTCCACCAACACTCATTCATCAAATACACCACTAACAAACCCTTTCGAAAGCTATAAGATTCATGTTAACTATTAAGCTGACCTAAGAACATCCTATTTATAAACAAATTATATTCAACACAATCATGTAAAAATAATTATTATTACTTATAAATAATATAATTTTACTCAAGAAAACTAATGAAGAAATCACCAAGAAAGGGTTAAAGGCCACCTACCTCATTCTTGTACTAATTTAATAATTCTAACCTCACATTTGCTTCCATTGACTCCAATAATAACATTTCTCATCAAGAATAATCAAAATTTAATCAATTGATAAATTGAAATTAAAACACCATTTTCATAATTGGAGTAACCATTGAATCACACACCTGGAAGTTCCACAACACTAAAACAATGAGCATCAAGTTAATGTCCACTCCCAGTGAACAATTAGTCCTACAAAACATTAAAAATGAAAATTATAATCCATATTTGACCATCAATTTTATATTAATTATATATGTGATTCCACCTAGAGTCATGAATAAAATCCAAATGACGTGAAATAGTAAGGATCCATCCTTCACAAGCCATCTCTATACAGCAAACATGAAATTTCCATAATTTATATTTGATTCAACTGGGCTATTATAGAATATCATAACAAAATCTCAATCTAGATACAAAAAATAGAGTTTATAGAAGGATAAGATAAAATGATGTGGAAGGTTATGGATTAACACAAAATAGTAAATATAACACCTCCTAATCACTATGAATAAACGGTGTAATGATATGAGAATGAGAAAAGGGATGTCCCTACCTTCCCTAGGGTTGGCTAAACATGGAACACATAATTTGGGTTCCTATTTTACAAAAACAACTCCAAAAATACATTCCATAAAAATGATATTGGGATTATAAGTACCCAATATCTTCAAACCAGTTATCTGGTGGCTAATCGAGTACCAAAAAAACTTATGGGAAAACCCAACTAAGTACCCAGTGGTACAGGGATGGGTACATGGTGGCTTTTAACATTCATATCTTTATTACTTTATAATAAAAAACAATTATGTATTGGTATTTTACACCATTTATTGTACTCTCCAAATATCTATTTATATATCTAAAACAAATCCAAAACTTCTCTCCATCAATTTTAAAAACAATTTCGACAATCAACCAATCACTAAATCAATGAATGTATAACATTCCTTATGTTCCATTGGCATATGAAAACATGGATAGTTATAGGAAAGGTAATAAATGGGATGACATGTGTTTGAGGTAATTAGTGGTTCTTAGTGGCCTAAGATCCATGGGTTGTATAGGATAGTGGGTATCTTTACTTTTTATTGAGGCATAGTTATGAAAAATAAATATATACACTTCTCCTTTAGTCACTTTTTTTGGATAAGGCCAATTTTTATGTTAAATGGGAATCAAAATAATCCTTTAAAAAGGTAAAAATACCAAATGAAAAAAATACTAAAAAGTATATCATTACATATAGATGGTTACCCTAGTGTGTCGAGTCTTGACCCACTCAGAGGCTAAGCCAATGGGGGGAATGAGGAAACAAACATCATAATGCTTCCCATGATCCATGCATGTAACACCCTAGTATTTTTTAAAAGTTGAAATTTATATATGATATTATAATGGAAAAAATTATATATTCATATTTTCTTACACATAACACCATGTTTTTCCTTTATTACACACAACCTCGATATTTCTATCTTCGATAGTGTATTCAACACACAACACTAAATATAATTGACCAATGATATATAATACAATTACAAACTATCTGTTAGAATGGCATGTAAGAACAAGATTAATTAAATTATTAAAATATGGTTTACACATGTATATATAATTAATTATTTTCTGACCAATTAATTATTAATAAAAATAAAACCCTTTTGAAAATAAAATGAAATATTTTTCTAAAAACTATTTTAATGCACACAATTGTGTTTTATACTATTAAATTAAAAAAACAACCTTATTGTATTATATTAATTAAATTTATATATTATATATTAAATATAATTTTTAACCTTCATTATATGTTTTTTTGATGGTATGATATAATAATAAATCGAATTTTTCTATTAAAACTGTCAATTTATCCAAAAATATATATTTTATCCCCTTTTTATAAAGCACTTATTTTAAAACCAATTATTTAAAATATTGTAAAATTTATTTGAAAAAATGAACTTTAGTTTTGGAATTATAAAATAAAAATTTACTTTATTTGAATTTTTTGGGATTTTCGAAAAATTATTTAATTTAAGAGTCTCAATATTTTTTGAATAAGTTATCACGTAAAATATATTATATTTATTCCTCTTAATTACTTTAAATCAAAATTATTTTGGTTCTATAAAAGTTTTGTTTTTGGTTTTAAAAATCGGTATTTCTAAAAAAAATTCAAATACATGATGTATCCCCAATTTAATTAATTAAAATAATCCATAATTGGGAATTTTATAAATAAAATTTACATATAATATATCAGTAAAAATTAACTTATTTTAATTAAATGATTATTATTATTCGTAGAGTTAATATAGAATCATCTTTGTCTAAAAAAACTATTCTTAAAAACTCGTTGTCTCGACATGTCTGTTGGATTAATATTAAATTAAATATTACCACTTATGTAATTTGAATTTGTAAAAATGGATTCAATATTTGAAATTAGATAAATTTTTAAATTATAATATTTCTAACTTAATTTTTGACCAATGTGATTAGGGAATACAATTAAAATTAATTACAGTGATTCATGTAAAAATGAGTTTACTTAGTGGTTAAACATTAATATTAACATAACAATCAACTAGAAAATTTTCCATCATACATTATTTGGATGTATTTATAACTTTTCAATATATTATCGAGTATTTTTCATTATGTGTACTTAGTGACATGATAAAATGTTGGCATAATTCACACATTACAAAAATTACATGTTTTCAACTCATCCCATTTATAAAAGGCCTCTCCCTCTCTTTCTCTCTTCATACCATAAAAAAAATTGGTTAAGAAAATCCATATTGAAATAAAATATCGAATTACCTCTTATTTTCCTTGATGTCTTCACTTGTTAATTAATCCAACCATGGAAGGTGTTTTGTGAAATCCAAAAGGAGTTACCCGAAGAAGAGGTAATGTTCATCAACATGCATTATTGTTTTATTTATTTCTCCAACCGCATAAAATATTATTATATCATAATTTTATAATAACCATATTATAATAAATTTAATAATATATTTTTATGTTAAGGTTAAAACCTACAAACCCATGCACTTACATTAAAATGGTTTTTAAATCATCATTCATGTGTACGACAGACTACCGCCACACAAACTGATGTCTTTAGTTTTTTCATTACCACATCTCAAGGTTTGTAATAATGATAGATATTAAGTTTATATAAAATATTTATAATATAATTATACCTATTTAGTCATTATATCATTTATACCCTTTTACATTTCATTCTGTAATGGATATGATAATGTCGCCCGTGTGTATGACGTACTACCGCCTCATAAAGCGATGTGATTCATTTTTCAGTAACGCGTTACATGAAAGTAATAAAAGTAAAAATAATATATATATGACATATAAATTTCATATTTAGGATATTAATAAAATATTTATCATTCTGGAAATATAATATATATTTTCATTTTTACCTTTTCACTCACTAATAAAAATCATAACATCATTCAAAGACTTGTGGACTACCGTCTCCTCGAAGTGATGTGATTATATTTTCACCACCACATCCCAATAATGATATATATAAGTATATATAATTAAATAATATGGTATTTATAATATTATTATCACTCTATAATGATAAAATTCTAATTTAATTCTTTCCATAATGATCATTGAGAATATAGAAACGATGCTCATGTGTATGTACGACTTACTGTCTTTGTGGTCATTATATTAGTTCATTTTTTATAAAAATATTTCATAAGGGTTTTAAAATGCATAATTTAAATATAAATATGGTGATTATTTTATTATTATGATTCTAGATATTTTAAAGTAATGACCACTTTAACTATAGTAAATCTACCAGTCATTTTTGACAAAGAAGCCGAATATGGTCAAAACATATGACGTCAACCTAATTGATTAAATAATTGTATATAACATGATAATAAATTAAATAAAAGTAATAATGAACTTCAAAAATATTGTAAATAACTTACATAATTAACATAAGTTTATTATTTAGGAAAATAAAGAACAAGAGTGATGATTCAGAATCAGGGTAAGGGTTTTTCTTATCTCACTTTTATTTCTATGAGATATATGCCATATTCTCCACTTATTTTTGTTGTGTGTTTTATATAATTAAAATGAATTTATTTTTAGTTTTTCTCATTAAATTTACGGAAATCTAATCATCCATTTTATGATATCCTTTTCAGAGGTTTTATGGCTTCAAAGTTACCAAATCGGTAAGGGATTTTTATCTCAATTTACCTTCTTGAAGATGTATATCATGATATACACCTATATTATTATATGAGTTGTAAATAAAAAAAATTGAAATTTAATATCATGAATTAATTTATTATTATCATATTTTATGTTTTATTTAATTTTATCCTTTCATGTGGCTTTTGATACAAATTTAAAAAAGTGGTAGGATTTTGATATTACAATCTCAACGATTATCGGGATTGTTTATGACTCAGTCTCCAATGTTGAAATATTATGATCTAACTATATTGAATTTTGATGAATTATATTATCCTCTGGTTATTAATGTTTTTTATATAGTTTTAACATTTTTGAACTCCCTGGTACTTAAAATTTTTGATAAGGAATTTTAAGAAAATCCAACTTCATTTCTCTCTTTGATTGGAAATTAAATTTCATAAAAACCCATCTTTTCTATAAAATTGTTTCAGAAATGTTTTTAAGCTTTTCAAAATAATTTAATAAAGAATTTTTTTTAACCATTTGGTTTTTTTAAAAAAAAACAAAGGAATATTCGTGTCATTTTTATATCAAGTCACATTTCTAATCTTTTGTTGTGAAAAAAGGAGTGTTATTTACTACATGTATGAAATTACCTATTAAAATGACATTCATTTCACTAATTATTCCGTTTAAAATTTATATGGTTATTTTTAAATAAAATTTTTTCTTAATATTCTATAAAATATTGGTTTTCAAAAAAATTATTTTCAATTAAATAAATTTTCAAAATATTTTTTTTAGAAAGTGATTTTCAAAATGAAAAGGGTATTTTCTTCAAAAATTAATTTAATTATATTTTGATGGTATTCTAATTCATAAACATCAGCAACCCTTATTTTTACTTATTCTACATAGGTGATATTTTTTAATGATATAATCCTCATTCTTTTTTGGATGGTTTATTATTGTTTTAAAGAGATTGTTATGGAACTCGTTACTTTTTTACGAGTTAATATTGTTTCAAAGAAATTATTATAGTACCCTTTTCTTTTCTATGTTTTAATCATATTTTCAATGATATTGAAATGAAACCCAATTTTTTTCTTTGTGTCAACAAGGTTATTAAAGAATAATGATTGTTTCGATGAGTTTTATGATTAAATGAAATCTCTATATAAATTATTCATGTTGTGGTTATAGAACATTATGTATGATGTGGTGTCCTAGAAAGAACTTAATGAGTCCAATACAACTTATAAAATTGGGAGTCCTAGATAGTATCAGTTGAGACCATTAAAACTTATAATATGGGGCAGCCTATATAGTACTGGGTGAGCCTATTATATAATATATGATGGGGTGTCCTAGATAGATATGGGAGAACCTATTATATATTATACAAAGGGTTCACCCATATATCACTCCAAATAATTGGGTAATGATTATAATGGGAGTTGGTTGTATAGGTATTTCAATTAAAATTTGTTTGATAAGGTTTTATGAATATGATTATCTAAGTTATAGAAAAGGGTTTTAATTTATTATTATGGGTTTATAATGTTTCTTATTACAAATATTGATATCACATGGCTCATGATTATTGATTTTTATGACTCATTATTTTTCCATGATTTCATATATAATGATCTAAGTATTTATGGGTATGAGTTATTTTATTATTAACTCATGAAATATGTTTTTTAACATATCGTTATGCACTTCTTATGCTCATTGATGATGTTCAATTGTTAATGCTTATGTTTACCCTTAATTAGAAATTTAGCTCACCCTAATTATTTTTTCCACTTCCCCTATTTATAAGGAATGAGGTTTGATGAATAAGGGTAGAAGGTATTTCATATAGATGATGTTGATGACCTAATATGTAATAATAAAATATTAGTATAACACGATATGATGTTTATCTTTATGTAATAGTTATTTATGAATCCAAGTTGATATGAGTTGTTAATAATTCTCTAAAACTCTAAACCAAAAATTTCCATGGTTATGTAGGTGAACCAATATTTATTTTTTATGTTTTATATTTTTATTGGTGAAAATTGGTTCACATTATTTAGTATCAAAGATGAAAATGTTAATTTTATAAATTTATCATTGGATCCGAGTGTATGGGTTTTGGGCTATAATAGTTAGTATTTGAGTAGGGTTTAGATATATTTTAAGATTAGGATTTTTTCATGTGAAGATATTTTAAGTGTTATGGGTATTTTCAGAGGTATATAATCTTAAGGATGATATTAAGTTCAATTTATTAGAAACCACATTGAGTTTTTAAGAGATGATATCTTAAAGTGATTAATGAAATTTTTAGAGATGTTTTATTGGGTTTATGTATTTGTAAACCCTAAGTTCAACATGAATCATTACTTTGGGATGAAATTTTTTTCTTGTATAAAGAAAAAAACTAACATCCCATATGTTGGGTGACAACCCATCACATCTGATAAGGTGGTAAATATTTAAACCATGACCTATGGATGATAAGGGTTTTATGATTACTACTAGCATACATGATGCCCTAGTTTTTATGACATTTTTATAGGTAAATATTATGTTTATTTCAGAAATGTATCATATTTTATTTTAGGAATAATATATGATTTATCATGGAAGAATATATGATCAAATCATTCTAATATTTAGGTTTTTAATGTGGTTAGAAAATGATTGAATAATTTTAAGAATACTTATTTATGGAATCATTTAGTTTGATCTTTTGGTATTATAGGGGAAATTTAGAGGTTAGTATATGAAGGTTTACTCATTTTGGGAATTATATTACTATGTGCTAACCATTTTGGTTTTGGTTAATGTTTCAAGATATGAGTAATGTCTTGTTATCCATT
Source organism: Viscum album (assembly GCA_963277665.1). Taxonomy (NCBI): domain Eukaryota; kingdom Viridiplantae; phylum Streptophyta; class Magnoliopsida; order Santalales; family Viscaceae; genus Viscum; species Viscum album. The sequence continues at coordinate 1,852,603,670 of OY728163.1, read as the reverse complement.
TTATAGTTATGTGGTCTTTAAACTTTTATTTTTGTGCTTCGATCTTGAAAAATTGATCATGAATACACATCATTAGAGTAAAATATGTGATTATGGTGGAAATTTATTGAAGGATGAAATCTTGAAAATCAATTAAGTATATTTCCATATTCTCTTATTCTAAATGTAAAGATAATTCATGAAATCTAGTAAAAGGATCAAAAATCAAAAGTATTATCCTATTAATTTTAATTATGGTGGACTAATAGTATTTTTTATTATTATAGATTTATAGTTTTTTGGTCCTTGACTTTTCATTGATCATTCACTTTCTTATAATCAATAGCCTCAATCATTCTCTATAATTATATCCTCATTTTCGTCATTCTCACATATATTCTACTATTTAGAAACCTAGTAATATGTTATTCAAGATGGAATTCATATGCAGCTTTATCTATTATTTATATGAAGTTTTATTTACTCATTTTACAATGTGGGTTTATAACAAAAGTATTTACAACCTTTTATTAAAGTGATAAAGTTCAAATTGAGAGGACCCAATTTATTAAAAGGGGGGATGTAAAACCACATGGTTTTAAAAAAAATTATATTCAATAGTTTAAAGTACATGAAACACTATACTTGTCTTTTATTACATGAAACACCTAGATTATATAGTGTTACATGCCACCCTAATATTTTTATGTTTGATTGTATAATCAACACACAACAACAAACATAAATGAATCATGATATATATTTCCAATATAAACTAGTTCTTAGAATAGAATATATGAACAATATTAACTAAATTGTGAAAATATGGTTTCTACATGTATATATAATGAATTATTTTGTGGAAAATTAATTATAAATGAAAATAAAACTCATTTTAAAATATAAGGAAATATTTTTCTGAAAATCTATTTTAATGGGCTCACGTGTGTATTACACCAATAAATTATACAAACATATATTTTTGGATTATATTAATTAAATTTATATATTATATATTCAATCTAATTTTAATCTATCATTCTATGTTTTTTCTATATATCATATAAAAATAAATCCAATTTTACAATTACAATTGAATATTTTTAAAAATAATAGTGTTTGTAACATTTTTATAGTGAACATATTTAAAAACTATTTTTTTACACTATTAAAAAATTTATTTATTAAATTAAAATAAATTTTTGGTATTTGAATATCTAAATTTAATCTTGGTGAAATTTTGTGGTTTTTTAGAAAATATTTATTTTTGGTAAATAAAGAAGAATATTGATTTCTATTAACAAGTAATTTTTTAATAAATTAATTAATTTAAAAGTCCCAATATGTTTTGAATAGGTTTTAAAGTAACCCAAGTTATATTTTATCCACTTAATTACTCTTAATCAACTTTATATTTGTTTTTCTATAAGTTTTATTTTTGGGTTTAAAAGTTGGTTTTTTCTAAAAACTCTTTTAAAATGCATGATGTATCCGGGTAAAAATTAACTAAAATAATCCCTAATGGGGAATTTTTTAAATTAAATTTATATATTATATATCATTAAACATTAATTTAGTTTCATATAATGATTATTATTAATCATAGAGGTAATATAGTATCACTTTTTATAAAAAAATTACACTTCTTAAAAACCCATTGTCTCACCGCAACTCTGGGATTAATATTAAATTAAAATTTTCAATTTATGTGATTTTAATTTGAAAAAATGGATAAAATATTTTTAATAATTATTAATTATAATTCATAATACGGTCAACATAATATTTTACCAAATTTATTAGTGAAAATAATTAAAATACATTACATCGGTTAAAGTAAAAATGATTTTAATTAGTGGTTAAAAATTAATAATATAGAGAAAATGAAATATAAACTTTTTAAAAACACATTTTATAACCTTAATTCGACATTATAACATATATTAAGGAGTTTTTTTATTATTGGGGCCTGGTTACATGAAATAAATATGGGTGGAATTCAATATTTAAGAAATTTACATGTTTACCACTCACCCCACTTATTAAAGGCCTTACCCTCTCCTCCTATCTTCACACAATCAAAACCAATTAGTTTAGAAAATACATTCAAAAAAAAATTTTACACTTCCCTCTTTTTATCCTTAAATCCTTACTCTGTGAACCAAGTAAGGAATTTTGTGCAAACCCAAAGGAGTTACCTGAAGAAGTGGTAACATTCATCAACATTATTATTTTTATTTCTCTACCCCATTAAAATATTAATATTCCATTATTAAATAATATAATAATAATACTAATTATACTAATATTGCTAAGGTTATACCAAAAATAATACACACTTCTATCAAATGGATTATGAAATCATTTTTCCTGTGTGCGGTGGACTACCGCCTTGCGAACCGATGTCGCTCATTTTTCCATTACCACCTCTCAAGGTTGGTAATAATGATGGATGTAAATTTTTGTTATAGTATTTATAAAATAATTATATATATGGAGTCATTATATCATATATACTATTTTATGTTCCATTCTTTAAGGGATATTATAACATCGCTCGAGTGTATGGTGGACTACTGCCTCGTGATACGATGTGATTCATTTTTCAATTACACATTACATGGAAGGTAGTAAGGGTAAATATAATAAATTTAGGTGATATATGAAATATTTATTAAATTAATGACATATTTAACATTTTTTAAATATAATATATCTTTTTATTTTTACCATTTCACTCACTGATAAAAATGGTAACGTCGTTCATGGAAGTGTGGACTACCGCCCTCTCGAAGTGATGTGATTCTTTTTTCACCACAAACTCACAATAATTATATAAGTAAGTATATATAATTAAATAATACAGTATTTTTGATATTTTAATTATTATATAAATTTAAAACATCATTTTCCCTCTTTCCACAATGATCATTGAAAAAATGGACATGTTACTCATGCGTACGTACAACCTAGCATCACCATGATTTTAACATTAGATAATTTTTCATAACCATATTTAATCATGAGTTTAAAAAATATAATATATATATTTATATTAATAATTTCGTGATTATTATTCTATATAAGTTTAAATAATTACCTCTTTGACCATAGTTAACCTACCAAAGTTGTTTTTGACAAAAAATCTGATTTTTCTCAAAACATCCGACGTAAACCTAATTGATTAAGTAATTGTATATATAATCAAAAAAAATTAAATAAAAGTAATAATAAACTTCAAAAAACGTTCTAAACAATATAAATAATTAACATGTTATTATTTTTCATGAAGATAAATAATAAGCGTGATGAATCAGACTCAAGGTAAGGGTTTTTCTTGTCTCGATATTATTTCTATGAGATATATACAATATTCACAAATTATTTTTGTTTTTTGTTTTATATAAAAACCATTAATATATTTTATGATTTTTATCTATGAATTTATGGAAATTTAATTATCCAATTTATTATCTCTCTTTCAGGGGTTTTATGGTTTCAAAGTGACCAACGCGGTATGGGATTTGTGTCTCAATTTTTATTCTTTGAGATGTATGTTATGATAAGAAGCTATTTTATTCTATGATATGTATATATAGACCCTTTAAAATTTAATAACATGAATTTATTTATCCTCATAATCATTTATGTTTTATTTAATGTTATCCTTTCATTAGGTTTACGATTCAAAATTACCAAAGTGTTAGGAGTGTGATATAACAATTTCATCGATTATCAAGATAGTTTATGATTATGTCTAAAATGTTGGAATAATTTATTATACCTCTCAGTAATACTAATTAATTCTATTCTAAAATTTTTATTCATGTTATTTTCATGTAATTTTACCATTTTCACTCCTTAGTACTTAAAATGGTTGAGAATGTGTTTTAAAAAAAAACCAACATCATTTATTTATTTAGTCAGAAATATATTTTTATCCAAAACCATGTATTCCAAAAATATTTTCATTTTCTTAAACATTACAAAATGAATTATTAAATTAAATTTTACCAATTTTTTATTTTATTTTAAATTTTTTGTCAAATAAATTTTCTTATAATTTTCCGATCAAGGGACTTTTCTAACCTTCTTCCATGAAAATAGAAATTTCTTTATAGCATGTACAGAACTACCGACCAACATAAATATAATTTAATTTAATCTTACTTTTAAATTTTAGAATGTTATTTTTAAATAAAAAATTTTCTTAATATTACAAAAATATTTGGTTTAAAAAAAATTATTTTCAAAATATTTTATGATTTAAAAACTGATTTTCAAAATGAAAAGGATATTTTCCTCAAGAATATTTTAGTGATATTTTAATTATTTTTTAATTCATCAATGTCTACAACCCTTATTGTTACTTATCCTCCATTGGGGATATATTATAATTATACAATCCTCATTATTTTTTCGATTGTTTAAGATTGTTTTAAAGATATTTTTATTGAATATATTTCTTTTTCAAGGGTTAATCATGTTTAAAATATAGTTTCTATAGAAAACATTTGTTTTATAAGGATTCATAATTTTTTCAAAGATATTGGTATGAATACCATTAATTTCTCATGGGTTAATAAGGTTATAAAAGAATAATTATTGTTTCAATGAGTTTTATGATGAAATCAATGCTCTATATAATTTATTCATGTTACGGTTATTAGATATTATATATGATAGGGTGTCCTAGATAACATTGGGTGAGTCCAGTAAATTTATATGATGGGTAGCCTAGATAGCTTCAGGTGAGCCCATTATATCTTATATGATGGGGCGGTCTAGATAGCTCCAGGTGAGCCTATTAAAGCTTATATAATGGGGTGGACCAGAGAGTGTCAGGTGATACAACTATAGGTTAAACTATATATGTTCCCAAATAGCACTCCAATGCATTGGGTAATTATTATATTGGAATTCAGTTGTATGGTTACTCCAATTGAAAGGGTTTTTAAAGGGTTTTATTACTATTATTATCAAAGTTACCAAAAAGGGTTTTAATTTCTTGTTATGGGGTTATAATGTTTCTTATAACCAATATTGATATCACATGGCTCATGATTATTGATTATTATAAATATTTACTTTTCTGTGTTTTTATATTTGATGATCCAAGTATTGATGGATATGATTTCTTTTATGATTCTCTAATATACTATGATTTTTTCATTGTTCCATTTTAACTTCTTATTACCATTTATGAAACTAAATTTTCAATGATTTTGTTTATCCTTAATAAGAATTTGGGTTCAACATTATTTCTTTTCTTCCCTAGATTACAAAGAATTAAGATTGATGAGTTTTGTTTATAAGAGATTTCATATGGATGATATTCATTACCTAATGTGATATAAGAAAATATGGTAATAATGGTAGTTTATGTTAATATTTATGAACTTGTTTTTTATGAATCCTAGTTGATATGAGTTGGTCCTAATACTCTAAAACAATAATCCTAAAAGGTAAATGGGTATATAAGTGAGACATTGTTTCCTTTTGATGTTGTATGTTTTGATTGGGGAAAATTGGTTCATTTTCTTTGGTATAAAATAAATAAATGTTGTTTTTATGAATTTGGAACCAGATCCAGGAGTGAGGTTTCTAGGATATTATATTATAGGCCTTATAATGATGAAAGACTGCAAACCAAGGAAGTAGTTTAGTTGATCACTCAATGTGTTCTCATTATTCTCTGTGCCTATAGAGAATCATCGACCACTAATAATGAAAAAATATCATAATTAATGATTGTATTCCAAGAAGATCATTAGAATTTTTTTTAAAAAAAAGATAACTACATCAGGGACATCACATAAGCCCCAAGTCATAATATAGAACACCTAATGTGATATCACCGGCCATTCGAGAATCATTGTTTCCACAAGATATGACTCTGATCACATAAAATAATCCCTTTAGAAGATCTCTAATATAAGATACGAGACTAAAATTCCTAAATAGTGATTGAACAGGTGGAAACACATGATCTAAAAAATGAATCCCCATAGACCAAAGGATATTGAGAAGTAGTGTGGGTCTGATGAACCATGTAGAAAGACTATGACCTATAATATCATTTCAAATATAACAATTAAATAGATAACCATATATAATGAAAATAATTTCAGATTATATCAAATGGATTTATATTTTAAAGAATAACATAATATAAACATAACCTTGTTATAAAAAATTTATCTCATGTAGGAAAATAATCATAAAATATAATGATAACTCTTAATGGGCCAACCATATATTGTATAGAAAAAATTGACAATTAAAATAAAATGAGACTCAACTATAAACCTAGATATTTCCTAAAACTTCTCTCCACATCCTAACTGAGATCCTCTGGCTCATTAACCTACACTAGTGAAATCACCCAAACCTCCATGAAAAATATAAGGTCTATATATGCACTAGTGTTTATATTCAGGTTTTGAGAGAATAACTCAATAAGAAACAAGAAACTGTGTCTTTAATAAAAACACACACACACACACAGATATATATATATATATATATATATATCCATGCATGTATTATGGTAATGTAAGTCATAACCTCAAATGTATATTCAAGTAACTCGATTAGGTACTCAAAGAGTAATGATAATGGTCAACACATACCTACATCAACTAGTGAAAGAATGGGATGATACACCTATAGTTTGGACATAATAGAATTGTGAACAGTCCATCACCACCCATTCCATATTTGAAGTATAGAAATATATAACAATATCATAATATTAGGGTGAATAATGCATCTCCAATACTCTATTCATTATTAAAAACATATCACTAACTCAAATATATGGTGAAAAATACATAACTATGGTCATAAATAAGGGTCTAATATAAACCACTGAAACCAATATGATGAACAAGATATCACCAGGTGAATAGTGGATTGACATAATGATAATTGGATGAAGGATGCACAAATAAACTCATCATAATTAGTGTGAATAATGCATCATTATACTCAACATGATCTTGGTGAATGATAAATCACCATAATGAACACAATCAGGGTAAATAATATAACTCTTATTGAACAATGTTGATGGTGATATTTCCAAAATACATAATTATATATGATGTATAAAATGATATAAATTATCAAAAAAGGTATGTGATACTATTCATTTTTAATGATATCAAATACTATACTAATATATACTATTATATAAATCATATATATTTATGGATTTAGGTAATATTTCCATCAAATTATATACTTAATACGAAAACAAATTTCTTTAGTATATTATTTAATATCATTACTAAATGATATGGATTTTGAAAAATTGTTGGAAATATGTTATATTTTATTATGTTTTATGATATAGAAATACCATATAACATAGGATATCATAGGATGTCAAATGGTTTAAACCCATTGGTATTTAATTTATCATAACATATAATATAGTGTATCGTAGCAAATTATTTCACCATTTTTATATTATGTATGTCAACAAACTATGTCATATCCTATATATGACATAAGGGATTTTAAAATTTAGGAAACCCAAAATGATGAATTTTTAATCATATACTATGTTTTACCTATCATAAATTATAATAAATAAATGAGGATCTCAAACCTTACAATATAGATGATATAAATAAATATAATATCCAGAAATATTTTTCCCCTAATTTTAAATTATGAATGGAATGTAATAATTTATAGAATGGTTATATATTTTCAAGAAAAAAATTGGAGCATTTTTTAATTTATAAAATGATTATAAATTAATTAGTTATTAGAATTTTATAATTAATTATAACCTATTTATATCATGAACTAGGTTGGGTATCTATATGACCCGAGACCCAACCTAGACTTAGATAAGACCAGAGAGGTGTTCCCAATCCTCCTGGGCTAGTGACTAGCACCAAGAATCGAAGATATCGTAGTGGGAATAATATAGCCTAACAAACAACATATATCAAATATAAAAAATATATAAAAACATAATCTAGAATAACTGAACATCTATAAATATATAATCATATCTAAGTACTACCATAGATAAACAAAATAGAAACTACAAGAGAAATTAAAACTAACCTGGGACAACATGATAAGAAAGTGACCTCTTGGTCAATGCTAACCACTTGACCAACCTGCTTCAAAGGCATAACCAATCAAAAACACAAAACCTGAAAAATAGCTCAGGTCTACCGATGCTGAGTGGAAGAAGTAGGGTATGAGCATAAATAACTCAGTAGGTAAGCACCATAGTTTCCATGCATTTCCTTTCATGAGAAATTCCAAAAACACTAGTTTTAAATATATTTAAAAAATTGGGTTTTATCATTTAAATTACAAACAATTATTTCCAAAGGAACCCACATTTAGAAACAACACATCAATTTATTTTCTTAAACAGTTTTCTATTTAAAAACCCAGTTCACAAAACCAAAACCCAAACAAGCTCCCAGACAAGATAACAAAAAGTGGATATGCTAAAAGTGGTGGGAAAAAAGTAGGAAAACCCAACATAGATAATAATAAAGGGGTATAAAATTAAATAAATCACACTAATAGATAATCATGGTAATTTCAAAAACATATCTAGAAGAAATCCTTGAACATACTCAGTTCAAACTCAATTATCAGTTTATGGTGAATCTCCATAGTTAATAACCAACTGCATACTCTAAACTATCCAATATAGTGGAACATCCCCATTTCCTCTCAACAAATCTAGGGGGTACCGACCCATCTAATCAATTTTGATAAGAAATCATCACTAGACCCTATAGATGATTCCTAGGAATCCCATGATAGTAGTACGTGCTGAGTGGGGAGGTCCTCACACGTGTGTCTCAAATGAAAACCCAAAACCATTATTCTTTACTATATAAAACACTAAAACCACCTATGATATGACCCTCTCCATGGAGATTCTACCATAGAGGTTCCCATCATAGATCAAGTCATGAAAAAGTTCCAATCAGACCTACACATCATGTCACTTTAAAACCAACTTTCTAAACATCTAAAGATGTGAACCAGTCCCTTTACATTTAAAAATATAATTAAATTTCTAAACTAGTACCAAAATGTACTCAAAAAATGGAACATGATTTAAAGGTTACAAATGAGTCTTCGTATCATTTAGTAACCAAGCCACACTTCAAGATTCCAAAAATTCCTTTTTAGTTATGGGTTTACCAAACATTATCCAAGGTATGAAATGGGTTAAGAATTAGAAACAATGTTTCAAAACCACATTGAAATTATTTAGGAACCAAGAAAATCATTTAAAAACAATTATAGATTTATAATAAGTATTGGAAGAAGAGGAGGGCTAGAGAAGAGAAGAGGGAAGATGGAATGAATTTTAGAAATCCAAATTTTCATTATGAAAGAATGTCTTCATTTGTGTGTCTATACACTTGTTCACCTATGGATATTCCAAAATCTAATGGAATATCCTTATCCAATCATAATGTTAAGGTAAAAAAATCAATTTAATCCACTACCAATATTTCCACCAAATAAACATCTCACACATAAGTATTAAACCACATCGATGCATCACAATCATACACAAAGCCCAAATGAAAAATAAAACTAAATTAACCAAACATATCCAAGGATAAAAACAATCCAAATCACCCAATTTCATAGTTGAATTCCATGTTTAATTTTATCAAACACTTAATCGGTATATAGGAATAGGAATAATAAAGGAAACCCTTTAAAACCCCATTTTTTCAAAATTTCCACCCTGGAAATGCTAAAAAAATTATACTAACATATCAAAAAAGTGTAAAATTTCAAAATCATTTAGGGAAATATTAAGCATAAAATAAATGTGTTGTAAAGGAAATAGACATAAAAACCTACCTTAATGATGTGCACAAATTTTGAAACCTTTGGAGAAGAAATAATTAAGTCTTAGAGATGATCTGTACACCCTATAATAAAAGGAAAACAAGACACGCATCATCCCTAGATTATAAGGTGTGACCAAGAGAGTACCCACTAAATGAAAACAAAAAAAATCCAGAGAGAAGAATAATAAGATGATAAATTGGCCAAAACCAATGAAAAACTCACATTAGGAACCTTAGATATGCTTTAATAGTGGATAGAGAATAAGGGAGGAGGGTTTTCTTGAGTCCCATGGTGCTCTAAGGTCAATAAAATGGAGGAAAACCTGAAATTGATAAAACAAATTGGGAGGGGAGAAAGAGGAAATTCCATATTTTTAAAGACATAGGCTACTCAAACAGTTAGGCCACATGGTTTGGGAAACCATGCAATGCATATTTGTCTTTTGAGAGAGCCATTTCACATTTTTTTGTATAGTTTCCCTTATCATTCATAAGTAGTTCTCCACCCAAAGAATGGTTCATGGTTCCTATTATGCCTTTCACGGTTTGAGCCAAACCATTCACAGACCATGCATAGGGACAAAACTCACCTAAAAACTCCAAAACTCAAAAATTCAAGCTAGGAACTCGATGGGAAACTCAACCAAAGGATCCAACATAACGAAAATAATAAAATTAAATAAAAATCATGTTTTGGGTGTGAGAGTTTATAATTAATTGTTAATTTTTTATGAAACATTTTTTTCATATATATCCATAATATTAAATGTTAATATTAAATACCATCTATTTTTATAATGCATGAATTATAATTTAAATATTGAATTCTCATATAAAAATTATAAGGGTAGTAAATAGTGTTTAAAAATTAAATAATAAAAAAAAATCAAAGGGTTTTTTATTAAATATTATAAATTATTCATAATAATTTATTTTTAAATTTTTAAATTAAAGGTTGTATTTGGGAATTTATTTAAACCATGTATAAATGAGTTTTTTCCATTGATTTTATTAAGGATTAAATAAAAAATATGCGATATTATGGCTTTTTACATAGTATATTTGAATAGTTCATATATTTAATGTTAATATTTCAGATATCATATATTTGAGTAGAATTTTATATAAATGATAATATTATGTAGTTCATATTATGATTAAATATAATGTGTTTATTTTTATTTAATTATAGAGTGTCTATAATAAATGGATAAATTAAAATCTATTTATAAGAGATTTATTTATGAGTTGTTCTTATATATTTTATGCATTGTATAAATTTATGAATTATTCATTCATTCATTTATTCTTAATTTTTATTCATTAATATAGTTTTTATATTATGAATTGATGTATGATTTTGTTTAATTTTTTAATCTACTTAAATAAATTGACATACGTCCATTTAAGAAGTTACATGCAATGTATGATATTTGATTCAATTTTCTTCCACCTTCACCTTGGATTGTATTTGGTAATACATTTGAATATAAAGGTTGATTATAGTATGTACATATTGGGTTTAATAATTGGTATGGAATTGATATATTTTATAAATTAACATAGATAACACACTAAAATAGTACATGAATCATCCCTTCCCTAACTTGAATGGAATTCCTGATCCCCATGAGTTTGAGTCTAACACCAAGGAATAAAAAATGATCAAGGGGAATGGTTTTACTATAAGAATAACCAAACAAAAATAAATAATTAGGTAATAATCCATAAATAGTTAGTATTCTACGGAAGACATCAAGAGAAAATTATCTCAAAATATAAAATAAATCATAGACGTCACAAAACCCAAAGGTGACATCAATGAAAGATCTCTTCATGGATTGTGGATCACATACACTACTTTTCATCACCACTACAAAGGTCCCACTATCTGGAACACTCACCACCTATAAGTAGTGATTTCTCTTTTCATAGACCTAACAAAATAATTTCTACAAATTCCCAAGGAAAAATTAGGGTGTGATCAACACTATCCCAATAGGATACCACTAAGACATTTAAGAAGTATTATATATCAAATAAAACAAATATTCCATTTTTAAATAAAACATGGAACATAAATATTTTCAAAATTCAATTTATAACATTATTTTCAAATCATTTCAATGGAAAGTATAAAATTGGTAAAAATGTTCATTTCTATCAAATCTAGCATGAATAGTAATTTTAATTAGAACATGCATGAATAAATCATTTCATAATCATTGGAATATATAAATCATTTTTCATTATTCTCAATCATAGAATTGTTGTTATAATCTATAACGTTAGTTACATGAAGGCTCAAGGATCCTCACACATCTCGTTGAAATACTACTCCAAGTTTTCACACTTCCCTAGATATCCATCATATGGTGGGTATGAGTCCACAACAAGAGTGAACTCTCTACCCTCACCAATTTTCTTATCATTTTCATCTTTAATCAATGGATTGGTAAAGATAATACATGTCTAGAATACTTATCATAGACTACCCATATAACAATCCAATCTCCCATGTACGTCAAGTAAATCAAATAAGGAAAACATAAATCATCTCAAATTAGTTTCGTCACTAATCATTCAGGAATCCATAAATCAATATTCAAACATGCCATTTTATTTCAAAAACCAACATTGAACGAAATCCATCATAACTCGTTCTTTTTTTTTCAAATAATTTCATTCAGTATTCATAAAACATTTTATGCCTTCATTTACCACGAATGATCATCAAATTAATTCTTAAAATCACTAATTTTCAATTCATAGTATTTTTCTTGAAATAAAAAATTTATTTTAAAATAAATTTCCAAGGTGGTTACAACATACACTATAAAATTTGAAAATATTTAACAAGGATCTCAAATAATGCTTTAGAAAAAAATTAAAAAACCATTTCATATAAAATAAGAAATAATGATTCCACATGATATGGACTAGATTTTGAAACCACCTATTCTTATAAAGATATCTCAAAACATCTAATGTGGGATCCACAACGGGTGTGATTGAAGGATCCAAATAGAGTCCTAAAAAATAATCAAGGAAAATACAACCCCTAATGTCCCTTATAATAATCACTAGAAAAGATAAAAAAGTGGATCTGAATAACCCTTTTACAAAATTTTTAATGTCAAAAACATTATTTAATTAGATTATTAGTCTGAAATGTGAGCCAGTGTAGGAAGAATAATGGGTTTAAATGATAAAAACCCAGTTAAGAGACTCATTTAAACCTTGTATTAACAATTTATATGGCTGGAGTACCCCCCCCCCTCCTCTATAATTTTAAGTTACTATTTTGTCATATAAAAAAATTTAAATCCCCACAACCACACCCTAGTGTTACACACCAAAGGGATTGGTCATACCCTGGTGACAAAATATAGGGTGTTTTGCACTGCCAAAACCACCACCATGGCCTTTGTGAGGCATGTTGGATATAGTTGATAGGTAAAACATTAGGATTCCACACATTAGAACACACCCATTTGTCCCTAGACATTTTAATTAGGGTACTCCATGGGACATAATGGTTATGGTACTACTCATTTTGAACTAGAATTACTAAAACCCTCTTTTTAAGACATTAAAAACTGTTAACACATTGAAAAAAATAGAGGAATATAACTTAATGAAAAGTTTAGAATGATAAAATTCTCTCCACCATAATGATATCATCTCTAAAAATCCATATCATGAATATTAAACCATAAATAGATGATTCCATTGCTCTATCAACATCATATCAAGTTCCTAAGTCTCATAAGAATTTGAATAATGATTCCACTGAACCTAAACCAAAGGTATAGAATTTCCCCAGAGAACCTTCACTTGGGATTCAATAATCTAGATTGATTTTCCAATCATTGTAACATCAGGTTCAACATCAAGGTACTCCCAATTAAATACATAAGGTGGTAATAAAATATTTTTATTGAGTTGTGACATGTGAAACACATTATTTATCAAATTAATATGAATTTTAAAGTCCAAATAGTATGTCACCACCCCAAACCACTCAATAACCTAAAATGGTTACATATATATTAGTGTTAGATTCCCTTTTTCCAAAGATTTCGGTGATCCAGCCAAGGTTAAACTCTCAAGAACACCTATTAACTAACAGATAATTCCAAACGATGATAACAATGACCCACGTAGGATTTATACTAGCTTGAAGCTATCACTATAATCCGATGAATCATCTGGATATTCATTATTGTCTCCAAGACCAACCTAGGTCCCAATAGAGATACGTAACCATCATTTGAACAACATAGCAGTGATTTACTAGGTCTAACATACAATTTTTTAATGGGTGCAAGTTTAATAGATGACTAGTAACTATTATTATAGAAAAACTCGACCAATCCCTAATGGAAATAACACCCTTCTCTAAATTAGATGACAAAAGATAAAATCATGTCTGCTAAAATCTATAACACTCATTAAATCTAAACAACCATTTGTGGATTATACGTTATGCTCAACTTGTTCTAGGATCCATAATATCCTAGAGGCCTCTCCAAATACATGATGTATTCTAGGGATACCCATTCTAAATAATGGTCGATAGAACAATGTGAAACATTAATATCTTCTACACATACAAATTCCTAAATTCCTCAACTTTTAGGGTATCATGAATTGGAATAAAGAGATCCCATTTGTTCAATCGTTAAATCACCACAAAAATCATATTCTTTACACAGTGAGTACATGGAAGGCCAATCCCAAAATCCATCAATATCTCATTCTACTTCCTACTTGGAATATAAAGTTGTTGAAGTAATCATGGAGTATTTTGATACTTGACATTAATCTATAAACAGGTATAACAACACAAGACAAAACCAGGGATTCCCTATTTCATACCTAGCCACCAAAATTGATACCTCATATCATAAAACAACTTCATCATGCCTTAGTGAATCTCCCACTGATAATTATTACAAAACCACATCACAACCTTCCCCATTGGTGATGGAATGACATAAAACTTCCAGATGCAAATGAATTCCATCTAGAGATAGTGACTATTCATTTATGGTTTCCCCATAATATAAATAATTCATAATGACACAAAACTCATCATTAAGCTGATAATCCTATAGGATAATCTCAATAATAGAATACATCAACCTAACACTCACAAAAAACACATTTGCGTCCTCTTGGACTCCCAAATTCATGGGAGTAATGAGTTCCATAAGATTCTACTCCTCTAAGGACCCCTTTTGAACTTGGGTAAGAAACATAATACTAAGATAATTTTTAACAATATTCTACATTCTAGGGTTTTAGTCATTATCAATGGGAAATGATTTCAGGTACTCTACAAATATAATATCAAATATTCAAATATTTTTTTGAAAAGATATAACTCAAGCTATTGTTATTTGATTAAATGGTAAACTATTCTCCTAAAATATAGTTCCGAAAGGTATTAAAAGAGTGTGTCACACCCATGGGTTCAAGATCATCTATGCGATATTTATTCCCATGAGATAGAAGATAACAAGAACCATATATCAAAAAATTATCATCTAATATGAGAACTCATCCAAAACACAAACTTGAAACATAAAAAAAAGACCACATAGTGTTTTCCATCATTCAGAAGAGTCATCACTGGAGTAGAATTCATCCAAATCATTAACTCATCAAAGTAAGTATGATATTTTAAATCTCAAATATAATTCACTCTAATACATGTGATATAAATCAATAGAGAATATATATTGGATAAATAATTCATGAAAAAGTGATAATACCCAACTAAACCTAAGAAGATTTGAATCTCAAAGACATTATGTGGTTCCTCCCATTACATGATAAATTTAAACATTTTAAGATAAACTTGGATACGATGTTATGAGACTACATTCCTAATAAATTCCCCTCCTAAATATATAATTAGCACTTTTATATCTTAGTATAATGTTAGTGATACCTTAAGATGTTAAAACCCACTCATAAATAAAGTACACGATCCTCTTAGATTTTAGAGAAAACCAATATTTCATATATGAATACCACAATGAAAGAGTCAAGATACTGTTGAAAAATAATGTTCTTCATCCCCATAAATATGATAAGATCATTCGTTAATATAAATGACATGATAAGATACTCATTATGGCCATATTTCTTCTAAAAGTAGTCTTTTAGATATCAGACTTCTTGATCCTGAAATGTGGTAACCATACTACAAATCAATATTATAGAAAAACAGCATCCCTTTTAGCTGATCAAATAATTAATAAATTAAACTAAATGGATACTTGTTTTTTATTGTAACTAAATTTAGTTTCTAGTGTAAAACACACTAGAAAGGGGTTTCATTGTCCTTCTTAGTGAAAAGAACTAGTTCTTCCCATGGAAATAAACTAAGTTGAATGAAGCCTTTGGACATTGAGTCTTCTCAATAATTCTTTAATACCTTTAGTTCATATAGTTTCATATGGTAAGAGGGTATGGTTACCGGTTGTGTACCTTCCACTCTCTCGATAGAAAACTCCAACTCCCTCTCTGGTGGTAGGCTAAAAAAGTTTGATGGAAACACATCCATAAATTCAACTCCTATTAGATGAATTATACTACAAAAAACATTCATAATATTTTTCAATTGAATATAAGGAAATCATACTTCCAAGATCTAGCGGAGGATGTCTATCTCATCTAGGTCTTGAGTCCAATTCTCCCAATAAAATACATAAATACCCATCTAGGGTGGTAAAAGAACACCCACCACTGATTATAGTCAATATGAGATTTATGAGCAACAAAATAGTCTATTACAAGAATGTAATCAATGGGTTTCATTTCAAGAACCAAAAATACCCAGATGAGCTTGCTCATTGATAAAGAGAATGGAAAAGAGGGTCATAAGATACCTTTATCTCTCTTCATCCCAATAATCATTTCAAATTCTATTATATAAGTATTGAGATATATTGTAAGATTCAAAAGATTTAGAGTGTGGGTTTATAAAAAATAATAGGAAGAACTAGTATCAAATAAATTAATAACTAAAGATGAAGTAATGGTAATGGTACCTTTCACTATCATATAACCTTCATCACTTCTCATTGGAGACTCTTCCATTTAATAAAGTTTATTCATTCCTAACACATAAGTATGGGAACCAATTATTCTTGAATCATCAACTCTTTTTAAAATCCTATTAGTATTGATGATCCTATTCCACTATATAGGATAGTAAAAACATGGAAACCCCCTACAAGTGGCCTAAATAATTTTATGAGAGGTTATTTTTTATAACTTCCATTCAAGCACGATTTAAGCTCCCAATAATTCCTCATTGTAAGTAAGTAATTGGGACATTACTAGAAACTTAAAATGATATAGATAAAGTCTTATGTTGAGGACCACCACCAGAATATTCACCATAAGAATCATTCAAGTTTCACTTCCATTTTAAGGAACTACTAAATCTACCACTATGAGGAAGAGGAACTCTAGTCAACCCTAACATACCAACCACATCAATTTCCGCTATTAATGTATTCTCCATATCATCAACATAAGATGTAATATTAAATATAAATACCTAGGATAAATTATCTAATCAAAGACCTGTATGAAATATTTAGGCCTTCAACTTCTCATTTGACACAACCTCAGATGAAAACAGAGAAATTTTAGAAAAATTAAGAGCATATTCAGTAAACATCCAATCTCCTTGGTGAATGTTAAGGAACTCCAAATTCATACCTAATTCCATAAGATTTGGATATAATTTCTATAGAAATGGTCCTTTAAGTCATTCCAGTCCAATCCCTAATTCATCTTCACTATAAGTATTGCATCCCACCACCACCTTATAGGCCCATGAAGCTTGAAGACTACAAATTTCCCCATGATATAATCAAGTGTCTCTATGAACTCGATGATTCATTCAATCATACACAATCAATACTCTATATCATAAGGATAGTTTTTTTACTTGATTGATGGTGGATTCTATTGAAGAAACTCTTTAGATCAATCTCTATTGTCATCCCTTCAAGGTTCTGCCCTTATGTCCTTAATGGGGACAGGTGTAGCTTCTTGGCCTAGAGCTTAGACCACAAACATTACTACCTCTATGTTGTTCTAGTCAATTGTGTTATTTTTTTGCTATTTTTATTTAGTGACTCATTGTTAAATAGTGATTGAACAAATTCTTAGGGGAATGGAATTACAAAACCTAAATAAATAATTATTAATCAATTATTAAGAGACATAAGAACATAAACTTAATCAATCAAAATTCAAGTCAGAAACAGATGTCTTATATCAAGTCTTGTTAAAATTATAGAATTAGATCGATAAAATTCATTGAACAAAATTTTACAAAAAAAATGTAACTTATGTATTGGTATAATGACATATGGTTAGGAACTCTCGCATAACCTACCCCTTAGGTGCTGATAATATTTTCTCCTATCTATGAAGACATCCCAAACTACATAATGAATTCCAAGAGGAAACTAAAACTCCCACTAATACTAATTTTTTTGTAAAATTACCTAGATAATTCACTAAACCAGTACCCTAATTAGTACATGTCTTAAAGGGTTTATTGATCTATAATGGTGGGAGGATATCACCTAAGAATAAAAAATAATCAAGGGTAATGATTTAACTATAAGAATAAAAAAACAAAATAAATAAGTGGGTAAGAATTCATGAAAAATTGGATTACCATAATATAAATCAACAGAAAAGTACAAAAAATTAAAAAAACGATAGAAATTACAAATCCCAAATATCAAATCATCCCAAGTTCTCCTCATAGAAATTGAATCACATAATCTTTATGTCACTGAAACTCTCAAGGTCCTAATATTAATAATAATCACTACCTCCAAGTGGTGACTTCCCTTTTTATAGAACTAATAAAAACAATTTTACACATTCTATAATGAAAAATAATGTGTAAAAAATATTATCCTTGTAGGATCCCACAAATAAATTTCATAAGAAGTCCATATTAGATAAAACAAATATGATTAGATTTAATTATAAAATTTCATTGAAAAAATTTCAAAATTCAACATATAAAACTCTTTAAAAATATTTATTATGACCTATATAATAAAATAACCTATGATAATTTCCATAAAATATTTCATGAATAGGAAATGTAATCAATACATGCATGAATAAATCATTTTATAAATATTGGAAAGAATAAATAATTTTCAATCCATCTCAATCGTAGCACTACAGTAATAGGACCTTTGGTTAGATAGGCCAGGTATTAAGGATCCTTACACAATGTAATTAATTATGGTTCTAGGTGTTCACACTTCCCTATATATAAGGACCAAAGGAAAAGGACTCCAATAAAATGAATAAACTCCCTTCCCTCAACATGTTTAGTATCATTTTCATTGTCAATCCATGGAACAGTAGATCGAATAAATTGCTATCGTTCTTGTTCTGGACTTCCCACATGACTTCATAGGGTCCTATGTGCTTAAAATAGATCAAAAAAAGAGAAAATCATTCGTCTCAAATAATTTTCATCAATTATAATTAAATTAAAACCAAATCAAGTTTCATAATTTTCACTTCATTTAATAAAATAACATCAAATTATTTTCATCAAGACTCATTCATGTTTTTTAAAATCATTACTTTCTATGTTCATAAAAAATTTAATGCCTTTATTTCTAAATAATCATCATCAAATTGATTCTCCAAATAACTCATTACAATTAAAAATATTTTTCTAGTAATAAAATCTTGATTTTAAAAACCATTGACGAAGATATTGAAACACACAACATTCCATTTAAAACCATTTAAATTTTTAAAAAATCATTATTTGGAAATCAATTAAAAATCCATTTCCATTAAATCATTTATTTATTTAAATATATGATAAAAAAAGACACATAGGATTAGGGGGGCCTATAAAAATTAATTTCTAAAGAATCACTAATGGAAACAAAAACGCCTCAGGGGGAAGGGAACCCATAACCTTGAAAACTCTGATGGGTATCTCTAATGAAGCCTTAGAATCCATAAAATCATCCAGGAAATTTCCTTCACTCCGCATATAAGAAAGCTCAATTCCAAATGTAAGGAGGGATTTGAATCTACAAATCACGTAAGTGATGTCTTATGGAATATAGATAGTACATTTTAAGGCTCTCCAGATGACATGAGAGTCTGTTTCGACAATGGATATAGAGATCCCCTCAGACTAGAAAATCTTGAGACCGTTGAGCAACGCTTATGATTCTTTTTTGAGTGAGTTTCACACTCCCTAAAAAGCATTAAAAGAAAGATAAACCAAACCCATTAAGTCATGAACCACTCATCCCCCTCAAAGTATCCCTTGGCTACAAGACCCATCTATATTTAGTTTGATACTGATGGAAGGTGGAAGCCACATGACCCACTGACCCTCTCGATGAGGACTAAAGAAGGTGTGGTGGTGATTTCTAGCTATTAAACCCCTGAATGAGAGAGTATTCTCCCACTGTATGATGATACCAGAAATATCCCTCACTAATAACCTGGTTCTTACAAAGAGGTTAGTATCAAATGGAGGGGTCTTGTGGCATTCCTAGTTCTGGGATTCCTAAAGAATTCAACATCCTGTTGAAAAATGAATGGAATGAGCCATCTATTCATGCTTTTTGTTATCAGTTCCCATGAACAATACCTGTAGAAAGTTTTCCAAGGTCACCTCTGAGAACTTTAAATCACCATAGGTTCCCACCACACTTTAGATTCTTCAGGCCCACTTTATATGGAAGAAGAGGTGGGAGATGGACTCCTCATGAGACCTATAGCAAAAGAACCTAGATAAAAAATATATGTCCTTCAATTTAATCTACAAATATGTAGGGATATAATTGTTGAAGAGGCTCCATACTAAAAAAATAAGTTTTGGTGAGATGTATTTGCACTAGATAATTCCCCCTATTGTTTAGAGCTAAGTTGGGGTGTTGATAAGTCCATGTATGCTTTTTGCTGGGAATAAGCCAGATTGGGTACCAGTGAAGAAGCATGAATCTGACGACTCTTCCAAATGGATTCTATAATAAATCCTTTTCTGGGAGGGTTTAAGTATATCATTAATTAAGGAGGGGGAATCACTTGCCTATTTGAATTTCAAATTAGGTTCATGGTAGCTGGGGTAACCAAGAATGTCTCCCGCCCAATTGAAGTTCTAGAAGCTAATGTTCCCTCTACCAATAATCCACTGGGAGTGATGTTGAAGACCAAAAACATGGTAATGGAGGGTCCTATATAGGGGATTTTACTTTACTCTAGATGAGACCAAGGTATCCCCATACATTTCTTTGATAAATTTTCTTCATAAGTATCATCCTTAAATTATTTCCCAAGAAAGTTTCCCCTAAAGTCAGTGCATCGATTCACTCATATTCTGCACATTGATACCACCATTCTATACTAGCTTAAAAAGTCTCTTCTAGGAGGACCAATGGAACTTCCCATCCCCCTAGGAATCCCATATGAATTATTTAATAATATATCAATCTCCTTTATCATTTTTTTGGGTAATTTAAATAGTGATATGTTGTACATAGAGATGGATGTCGGCACACTATTAATGAGTGCGATTCTAATACCAAAGGAGAGAAACTTGTTATTCTAGTTTTTAATATGATTAATTATATTGATAACCAATCCATAAAATTACCTGATATGGATTCTGCCTGGGGAAATCAGATCCCCCAAGTACTCTATTGGAATAGATTTTCTAAATATTCATAGTAATGATTCAATGTTGTCTTTGTGACTTTCCACACATTGGTTAGAAAATAAAGCATGGATTTTTTTCCTTATTAATGACTTTTCCACTCGAACTGGTATATGCCTCCATGATTTCATTAAATACTCTAACAGAATCACTATAACCATTAAGAGAAAATAGTATGTCAACAGTAATTAAGAGGTGTGAAACTCTAGAGAAATGTGCACCACATGAAGAAGGATTTATAGAGCCCAGCTGAGTACTGTATCTCATGAGCCTGCAGAGAGAATCTTTCACCATAATAAAGATACTTTGATAGAGGGTGTCTCCTTGCCTCAGGCACCTATTTTGTTTCATGAAACTACACTACCTCCCCATAAAAGTGATATTAATCCAATGTGAGCTAAAGTAGTGAAAAAACAAATAAATCACCCATCTAGAAAATCCCATATTTTTCATGACCCATAGAATAATGTTCCATTCGAGATGATCATAGGCCTTATCCATGTCAAGATTTATTTCTAAATTGGATCCCATCACTTTCCTATTGATATCGAAAACCATTTTTTGAGCAATGCTAATAGATCCATGAACCAATAGTCCATGAATGAGTGCATGTTGTTCCTCTTACACCCAAGTATGGATAAACATGTATATCCTTTCATTGATGAATGTAGAAAAAAAATTAGGCATCATTTCATAGACTGGTTGGTATGAACTATGTGATGGATGATGGGTCTTTCACCTTTGGAATAAAGACTAGGGTGGTGGCACTGGAAACCCAGGGGAAAGGCCCTCCTCAGAAGAAGTCTTGTATTGATTCAATTAAGTCTTATTTGATAATGCTCCAGGAGCTCACATAGAAGAAACCCAAGAATCCATTGGGGTCCGGGCACTATCCTATTTGATGGACATGATAAAATCCCATATTTCTTCTTCCTCATGAATACTCTCTAGGAGTTCATTGATGTGGGAAGAGATAGCATGAGGAATAGAATTGAATATATTTTCTTGACTTGTTGGGTATTCGTTCTGCATTCCAGGGTTGGGAGTGAAAATAAGAGAGTTAAAATGGTAGTCAAGCATACCACTTATCACTAATGGGTCCTTTTTAAAGGATTCATCATTCATTTGAATATTTGGAGTGATTTGGAATCTCTTCTCTTTCAGGAAGGAATTGAAAAACCCTGTATTTTAATCCCCTTCTTTAAGCCAAGTGACTAGTGATCTCTCTTAAATGTTTCTTTCTTGATCAAACAAAGACTCATTAAAAGTTGATTTTTAAGCCCAAGAAGAGAAAACTACTCTTCATCCCAATCCACTTCATGATTTATATTGTCTTTCTCAATATCCATTTTTATTGAGTCCAAGGAATGTTGACCTGAAGGTATAGAGTCTTCCCATGTCGATATATCATTTTTTAGGCGGTGTAACTTATTTTGAAGTATGATCCAGTATCTCCCTTTCATTGGTCACTCCCAGTAGGTGAGAACTGCTACATGAAAATCAGGGTGTTGGGGCCAGTGGTTTGAGAAGAAGAAGCATCCACCATGGGTACATCTTGATTTAATTTGGAGAAGTAGGGGGAATGATCAGAAAAATAGTGATTCAAATGAGTGATCTCTATCTTGGGGAAGTCCAAGATATATTTCAAGTTTCTAAGTCATCGGTCCAATCCACACCAAGTATGGTGGTTACCTATTAGGTTATTGCACAAAGTAAATGTTTCCCCAAAAAAACAAAAATCCAAAAGTCCCTTCTAAGCTGCAAAAGACCAAAAACTAGCCTATCTATTTGAGAGGATAATTCCCTCCCAGTTTTCTCAAAAATTTCCATGATCGAATTGAAGTCCCCTCCAAAAAATACATATATTCCCTAGGGTTGAAATCTTTGAGTTAAACCCATAATAACTCACAAAGACATAGGTCACATTTGGCATACACAAAGGAGAAAATACATGCCTCCTCGTCAAGTACAATCCAAAATTATAAGTCCTTGTCAAAGCCCCCCAATTTATCAATGATCACTATATAATTTCAAAATACACATATGTGTTGATTCACTGGATCATCAAGCATAAAGTCACAGAAGCCAATTCTCCTAGAAAACTACCCTATCTTATAGGGATTCAATTTGGGTTTCAAAATAATAATAGTATAAAGCTTATTCCTGGACACCTCATTATGGTGGAAGTTTTATTTCACATGGGCTCCCAATACACGGTCATTCCATAAGATCAAAGAAATCATTGGAAGTGGGGACACTTGGAACTGTCCCCCCAAGCACTTTACACCCTTTAATGTGCAAGCTAGATGACACTGAGCATCTCCTAGAGTGAGAGCTTGTCCGGAATCTATTGGATGATGGAGAAAGATTCCAGGGAGATAAGAGATACTTCTCTCTAGATGGATCTTTCCCTTTGATTCCCTTTCTCAATCTAAGCAGATGGATTACAGTTACGGGATGGGGAGGAAACAAGGAAAAAGGGGTTGATAGTAAGGTAAAAGGGTGAAGGGAAAAGAAAGGGTAACTAGAGAGGGAGGGTAGAGGGAAATAAATGGTCATGGAGGGAGTAGGGGAAGTAAAAAAATGGGATATGAGCCAAGAAATGGGGATCTGGGGGAGAGTTCGGGGGAGGGGAGTAGCTAATATGGAGAGGGGTGGGGGAGGGGACCCGAGGAGATAGTTGGCCTCAAGGGGGTACCAAAGGAGGGAACACAAGATTAGGAATCAGCCCTGATGCATAGGAATCACCTTTGAAGAACCTATTTTGACTTTTCTAGGGGTGATGTGAAGCATGTTTTCTATAAATGGATACTAAGTGACCATGTATAAGACAACTTGAATAGAAATAAGGAATATAAGGGTAGAAAATCACATGTTTCCATTCCTATGAGTTATCAGCATGAAATAGCATATAGGATGGAGGTAGATCAGAGAAATCCATTGTAAAATAGATTCATGCTGAAGCAGTATCATATAACTATGGAGTATGGTAATATTCACCATGGAACTCACCAATTGAGTTCCTTAGAACTTCCAATAATATTGGGTTGTGAAAAGGGAGATGGAGCCCTAGTATCATGATCTACAAAACATCATATGGTTATTCTCAACCGCAATGGACATCCAAGGACCGACGGGAATGGTTACAGCTCTAATAATTCAATGATTGGGTGGAAAAAGACCAAGCCAAAAAAAATCTTCATGAGAACCCTGATTTATGCAGAAGGATTTCTTCTTGGTCACTGAAACCTTGGTTAGGGAGGCAAGACCCCAGGAGTGAACAAAATTACAAAATAAAACCATTAGTGGTTTTTCAGCCCAAAATCAGGCCACAAGGGTCCGTCTGAGAAGATTTGAAGCCTCCCTAGAAGTAGAAGTAGGAATAGAAATGACCGATGTCCCATTTCTAGATTCATATATGAAGTAAGGAACTTAGACTATTGAAAATAGGGGAGAGTGGGAAGGGAGGCTATGGGGTTTGCAGGGAATCATATCCTTTAACGACTACCTCAGATAAGGTATCGGACCATAAATTTGGTAAACAACAAGAGGAGGGATGGATGGAGCCAAACCAGGACCGGAAAGATCTAAATAAGCATGACCTTGTGAATACTCAAGGTCCAATGGGTGTGGCGAGACCACCTCAATGGTCAGTAAGCACTAAGCGGCTAGTGGCATGTGGGCATGTTCTGTGACGGCACACAATTCGAATCCATTTAGGGTAAAAATCCATTTCAAACCAAAAAATAAACAACAGTTTCAAATTATATGGACTAGATTAGAAAACCATCTACCTTAATCATGATATTTCCAAAAACATAATAAGGGGTCTATAACAAGATTTATATAAGGATCCAAAAATTTTTCTCACATAATTATCAGTGAAAATATCACCCATAATCTCCTATAAAATGATCTCTTATAAGGAAGAATAAATAGAAATTTAATTTCCCTTTTAACTAATCTAAAACACATAAAAATACCTTCAAGAATATGGTTAAAATGAAATATGATCTAGGGAGGAATAATTAACTCTTTAAAAGAAGAAAAAAGTGTTAAGAGACTAATTAAAATGATATAATAATGATTTAGGTGGATATAGTAACCCAACATAATTTCAATATTCCATTCTTCCATATTAAATAATTGAACCCCCATCACCATGACTTAGTATAGCTCACCAAAACATGGTGGATTTACTTGGAAGACCCTCCATAGGGATTGAACATTCCGTACTGAAAAAATATAGGGATTTTTTCCCAGCATGGCCTCAACCACATAGGTTCCAAGGCCTATATTCTATGGTTTATAGGGTAACCATCAATAGGTTATTCCCTAGACCATGCACACATTGGCCCTACCCATTTTACTAAAGGTACTCCAAGGGACACCATGTCCTACACCACAATCGTGGTACAACCTAGTCTTCACCAGAATGAAAAAAAACCCTTTTAATCATCTAAACACATAAAATTATTTGAAACTAAGAAAATACAAGGAACATATCTAAAAGAAAAGTTAAACATATTATAATATATTTGTTGAGTAATGTAACCTTGGGTAGAGGGAATTTGGGTCAGATAGCTTACTAGACTTGAGTCGTATTCCTTGTCTAGAAAAGTCTAGACTGGTTATATATCAGTCAAATATTACTATTGTGGGAATTTTTTATTTCATACGATTCTAATACATTACATGAAATATATTTTTATACCTTATTCTTGAGATTCATTTAGATTTGTATGAATATGGTTGTATTATAATTTGTATCAATAACACAAGATATGAATTATTTATAGAGTTATATATCAATATTGTTTGAACATATTGATTTATTGAAAAAAAATGTTCGAAACTAAATAATTATTTCTACTCATAATTATAAATGTAATACATGTGATAAGAGAGTGATATTAAACCCCTTAAAAATATAAGTGCATTATTAATTCAAAAAAAGACACTTGTTATGACCTTGATCATCCAAATGGGTAGGTTATGCCAAAGCATGGTGACTCTAGATTATATTTTCTAAGGAAGGTAAGTAATTAGGTGACCATAAGTGTTAAGTGCCTCGTATTTGAAATATTTATTGAGTTATAAATATAGGATTAAACTTAAGATGTAGGATAATAGTTGAATGGTTTTGAGAATATATATGTAATGGATTTGGAAAAGAGTTTATCACTTATTGATCTAATAATCATATATGATGTTATTGGAATGATGGCCTACCTAAATATCTTAGAGGTGAGAGGAATTTAAAATTTAACTCATTACTAAATGAAAAATAGATCTTCAAACAATAATGTATATGGTGGTTTTTAAAAGGGTTCATTATTTTAGTAGAATCATATTTAATAAATTTTGTTACTAAATGAATGTTAAACATAATAATACTGTGATAAAATGATTCAATTTTATATAAATAAAAATAGCATTGATCAACATAACATTGGGATAAATATAGATAAAGAAGATTCTAAATATAAGGAACTTCTTAGATTGGTGAAAAACTTAATAATCATCCACAAATTAGAGAGAAAATTTGTTATGTTCTAATGAAAACCCTTACCTAAGTGACCATATATTGAAGTAGTTTACCAAGTGAATCTATATGTTTATGAGACTCTTAGATGAATTTACTTATTTTTTTAAAGTTAATAGATACAATATTACAATATGAAATTTATTCTCTACTCACATACTCAATGTTATTGAGTTAACCTATGAATTTAAGAGACCAAAGATAACCATTAAGTATTGTTTAGGATATTTATTTCATTTACAAATTAGTCTTCAAAATGTAATGGAAATTTGAATGAGTTTAATAAATTTTTAACCTATTTTCTCAAAGTTTTGGGTGTATATGAGAATGAATTCTAATGTCTAGACTCAGTTGTTGTGCTAAAAGTATAAATGGGTAAAGGTATAATCCATAAGTAAATAATTGGAATTTCCAAAATTCAGCCTTATTAATTATAACCTTAAGGAATTATCATGATGGAAGATTATTTTTTCCATATGATAGAAATTGTGTGGTCTACCAGAAGGGGTTTATGAATCTCTAGGGAATTTACACATTAGGTATATTTTTTATAGGAACAATTCTGAAATTTTAAAAGGTATATGATAAAAAATGAAAAATATATATATAAAATAGTTCAAATTTAAGTTATGGATTCATAAAGATTGTTGTTTCTGTAGAAGTTATTAAGGTTTCAAATTTAAGGTAAAATATCAATCTCAAATAAATCAACAAAAAGTCTCTATATTTTCATCTCTTATAAGATAGTATAATTTTTTTAAATAAAGTTATGTTATGAAAAATATGTTATGAATGTTATAAACATGGTATAATTAGATAAAATTCTATAACATGCCTGAAAATTAATAATTTTTATCTAAGAAAATATGTTATTAGATATGTTTGTTAAAATATGTGATATGTGATCCTACCACCGATTAATAGAATATTTTAAGAAATAAAATATTATTTTCATAAAAAAATTATCAAAACACATAGAATAATATACTTGATAAGGAAAATATAATATTTTAAAATTCTCAATTAAGTAAATAATTGTTATTTTCGAATAAAAAATAGTTTTCATATCATTAAATGACATTCAGAAATACATATAGTTTCTAAGAAGCTTCTTGGTGTATATTTGGACTTAGTGGAGTTCAATATTATCTAATAAAATATTATACCAATCAACAAATTCAATGTTAATGTCACCTAATATCATAAAAATTTTAGTAAATATTCCTAATATATTAACATAAAGAGTTATATTAGTTATAAAAATATATCAATGAAAAAATTTTATGTAATAGGCTCTAAGAAAGATGATGATGATGATGATGATGAACTTACAAAGAGTTCTTAGTTCACAATAGATCTTATGAACATCCTAACATTGGATTTTTAGGTAAAGTATTTAGGATATTATGTTTAATGATTTAAACATTAGGAATATGATTCTTGTGAATTATAATTATTCATAATAACTTTATTAAAAGATTTAACTCAATAAAAGAGTTTATTGGGAGGATTTTATCAGATGATCAAATAGAGATATGGTATTAATTATATAATGATGTAATGAGTTTATCAAATCCATAAAAGTAATGAAAGCAGAAGGCATGTATGGTGTCTTACCATACATTGTATGATTAGAAAAAACTTATTTATTGTTTTTAGCACTCATAATATATTTTAGGAATATAAAATTGTTATATCCATTAGATTTTACAACTATAATTAGTGGGGGTGGATCAGTGTAGAATTTTCTTTTTAAAATTTCTTCTTCATCCTCAAATAAACGTATTCATGTCATTCAACCAGGACCCTCCCATAGGAATAATATTATCTTATCATTGCATGTTATTTCTAAAAATAAATGTAAAATGGGACACAAAGGGATATAAAAGGTTTGACCATAATGTGTGATCTTACTCCTTTCTACAATCAGTAATCACCCTAGCTACAAATCCTCCACTATAAGTTAATCGTCAACTTACAATGGGAAGATAGGAATATCTCTTCACTTAAAATTTCATAGTATCTCACTGATACTATCACACATTATCCCATACGTCATACTCAATATTCAACTTGATATAAAAAAATTAAAACTAATGAGAAAGATCGCATGAAGCTCCAGGTTTATTCGGAAAAATATGAAGATCATCTCAATGAGGCTTCATAATAATATTGATATCATGATTAATTTTTTCAGTCTATAATATATATATTCATCACTATTATAAAAAATAAATCATATTCAATTGATTATTGAGCTTAATAAAATTTTAATGATATGTTTGGAATTTCACACACTAGTGTCTCTTCTTCATCTCACATTAATTCTCATATACACACACATACCTTTTTGAACACTTCATGTCTTTTCTTAACCCTAGTCACTTGATCTTCTCATAATTTATCTATTCAAAAAGTATTAAAGTAAAGATAATTGAATGTCTCCCATAGAACATGGTTATGATAAAAGTAAAACTATGAATACTTTAAGGTTTCTATAAAATAAAGTATGATTATAGATTTCATAATTATGATTTCCCAATACCTTATTTTCACATACCAATAAATTAATTATTTTGATGTCACATTTCAAAATGATTTAAATCAGATGATATAAAAATAATTTCATGTTGACATCTAATGTATTATCTTCTTCTTTATACTCAATATTCAATAGAATATGTAGAAAAACTCATATTCTTCAGTTTTCACTTAATTGACTCAACTGGATCAATATAAAAATTTATTTTTCATCAAATATCTAATATCCTGATATACATGTCACGTATTTCCTTCAAAACTCATTTGAACAACTCTTGTTTCTTAATAAATTAATTAAAAAGTTACTTAGGATCTTAAGAATATTACATAAATTTCAATGTGGTTTGAAATTCATTATTATATGGGTTTCATGGATTATTCATATTTCTTGAATCACAACCAATTTTTTATGTTTTAATCATGAAAGAGTCTTCATGGAATAGTTTATTTTAAATTTCATAATAATATTTAATTTATTGAAATTTTATTTTTCTACTAGTATAAAATAAAGAATTTCCTTACAATTGAAGTCTTACTGTGGGAATAAAAAGACTTGAACTCAATGAATACTTACAAGTATAGGCTTACATTGACTCAAAGTCATATATTTATTATTTCAAATACTTATTCACAAACATGAATTCTTATGATATGGAAAGTATTATGTTTAGTGGATTCATATGATAATAACTCAAAGACTTAGGATAGGATAAAAGGATAATATTGGCTCTCAAAAAACATACACTTTAGATGAAGTCATATACTGATGAAGAATTATGATAAATACTTATATTCCGATATAAATTATTATGTTGACGACTTTTTTATAATTACTAGGATGTCATGTATCTCTATATTCATATAAATATTTCAAAACATCTATAAATTAACTTTATCCATCTCATAAACATTCCAATCAATTCAAATATCATCTTAGTAACCTATAATGATACTCAAATTTAGTTTAAAAAAATTAAAACCTTTAACAACATCATCTTCAAACATAATAATACATTAGTCTCCCCCTTTTGGATTTTTTGGAAACACTTAAACTCTTATGAATACACTCAGATCTACTTCAGACCTCATTAATAATAATGATAATCATCAAATAAAACACTTTTTGGATGGGAAGTGTTATACACCACACTCTATATTTGGTAATGTTTTTTATGATAATTACATCCCTCAATGGAAAGAAGTTGTACCCAATGGAGTTGAATAAACTCCCCTTCAATTCATTATTACATTTGTCACTTCAAAATATCTACCCCATATTTCAATATCCACGACTATAGATAAGTATATAGTGAACACCATCCATTAAATATTTTTTAGAACTCTTTTTCCCTAATCATTAACATTATTCAACTCTATGTATGGGGGTATGAAATACCTTTAAGTAATCATATAAGGCTAAACACGATGTTTTATCCTCATGTTAGGAATATCCCACTTCGGAAATACCTTTTTAAATATTTATGCAACTTGTTATTTTATACTAATAAACTCATATCATAAATCACCATTTTTCACTATTTATTTGATTAAATGTTACCTAATATCATTGTTTTTAGATATTCAGTGTTTGAACTAGATTGATATAAATATTTATAGCAGTTTTATTATCTCAAGAAATGGATTGTAGTTTATCAACTTTAACTCTAAAATTTTCTAGTTGAACCTGTATCCAAATAATCTATGAATTGTTCTATATTATAGTGGTTGAATCAACCTCTACTATGATTAATTTCACTAAAACCTTCTTCTTATTATTCCATTACCCAGAACTCTAAGTAAGAAATATTGTTCCACTTGAGGTGGATTTATGGTCAATGTAGTCACTATAC
Organism: Viscum album; assembly: GCA_963277665.1. Lineage (NCBI taxonomy): Eukaryota > Viridiplantae > Streptophyta > Magnoliopsida > Santalales > Viscaceae > Viscum > Viscum album. The sequence continues at coordinate 1,852,572,137 of OY728163.1, read as the reverse complement.
TAATTTGTATCAGTAAATATGTGAAAGTTTTACTTTGAAATGGATCTATATAACATAAAAAAATTAAATGTTCTTCTGATATATATAATAATTTTATTGGAAGATAGTATATTTTTATCTTTGGGATCACACTAAAATATAGAACATAATGTCATGAAAGAAACTATGTTAGGGATGGATGTTATATGGTATAGAAGGATACCAATAATTTTTCTATAGTATCTTTTATTTAAAATTTTATTAGAATCATACTTGGAAAATTTGGATTAAATATCCATAGGATTATATGTATCTTTCCATACTTTAATTAGAAAATACTTCAAAAAATCATTAGATTACTTTTCTTTAGATAGAAAAATATGTTTGTCTTCTTATTTGACATGTAACTCTAGAAGTAAGACATCACACCCAACATGGAAATTTTAAAATGTATTTTAATATCCTCATAAAATTACATATAGAGACTCTTTTTCACTTTTAAAAATGGTGTTATCGATATATATTATGGAAATAAGAGTAACAATAAATAGCTCCTATGCATAAATATTTCTATCAATTTTTTATATTGAGAGTTATATACATCAGAATAATCCATCAATATTTTAAAAACAAGATCGTGAGGCTTTCTTAATCCCACATAAATCCTTCATGAACTTTAATAACTTTCTTCTATAATTATTAAGTACTAAGCCTTCATTTTTTTTGATGAAAACCTCCTCTTCTAGAAAAAATTTATTAAAGGGTGATTTATAATCACTTTGATGAATCATGTATCATTTGTGTGTTTGAATGCCAAAAACATATTTTTATTTTTAAGACTTACTATGGTTGGAATGTTTCATTGAATTAAAATACTTTTATATAAGATTAACCTTTATACACTAGTCATACTTTATTTATTTTGACAAAACTTCTATCATTATGGTTATCTCAAAAGCTTAATTAGTTCCAATGACATTCTTTTCATAAAATATTGGTACTAACTCCTAGGTGAATTTTTTTCTCTATTTGATGAAGCTCTTCATTCATTGTTGAAATTAACTCATTATGATAAACATCTTGAGAAATATTATATGCCTAAAATGTTAAATAAGTGTTGTTAAGTTCTCTAATTAGAGCCTTCTTGAGGCCTGAACAGGTGCATCCGATTGGAAAATAATATTATTAGAGTCAATATTTTTTCTTAGACTTTGAAGACACTCCTTATAATTCTAAAATATTTCGTCTTCAATAGAAACATTTGAATAAATATTAATCATAACCTATTTTATTATAAGATTCTTAAAAATCCATTTTTCAAAATTTTATATGTTTTTAGCAATATAAGATTCATCATTTGGCTCAACTAGAAGATCTTTTTTATACTTATTTTCATTTATTTTACCATATATACATTTAATCAATGTATATTAGTTTTTTTATCAAGAATGTGTTACCTAAACCATTAGAATGATACCCTATAAAGATTAATTCTTAATCTATTCATTCAATATTCCCTGGATTTCAGTTCTTGATAATTATGTAAGACTTTCGAATACATTAGTTTGTTATAGAGTTGGTTTTTTGTTATGACACATATCTTATAGTGTATTTTGTGTTCTAGGTTTAGATAATATCTTATTTGGAATATTCACAATGGTGAAAACTATTTCTCCCCAAATGAAAATTGGTAGATTATGCTCAACTAGAACGGTTCTACCCATTTCTACAATACTTTTGTTTTTCCTTTCGAACACATTATTTTATTGAGGAGTTTATGGTGCACTATATTGATATTTTATCCCATGATATTCTAGGTTACTCTAAAAACATGAATCATGTATTATTTTCCATTGTATGAAATTATCATTTTCATATAAACACCATTCTCTTTTTCCACATGTCTTCAGAAAAAATTAAATATTTGAAAAACCTCCAATTTTTGTTTCATAAAGAGAATATTGGTTAAGTGGGTGAAGTGATAATTGAATTTGATGGAGTAAACATCATCTATTATTGACTTATTCCTCCTAGGACTATAAAAATCAAAATATATAACATAAAAGTTCTATAACATTGTATTTTAATCAGTTTCTGTGTCTTTTGAGTCATATTCACCTTTTGAAATATCTCACAAATAACCTAACTTTCTCTCATGAGTTTGGGAAAGGCTTGTCACTATTCAATGATGGGAGATTTTTTCTTATAATTCCATGTATGGGGTGACCATGTCTTTTATACCATAAAACATTTTTATCTTTGGTGGTCATGTAGATAAAATTGGATGGATCGCTAATCTAAAATAAGATTACACTTATTCATTCAAATCTGGTTATAAATTTTCAATCAATATAATTTATAAAAAAATAGTTCTTTTGAAAGAATAAATCATTTTCCATATGAAATAGTTGCCTATCACTTAGAAAATTGTTCTTTCTCCATTCCTCAATGAATACATTTTTTTACTGGAGTCCTTTAGACTCGATCTTGATTGTTTGAAGACATTTAAACTTCAGTGAGAAAAAATTTCCAACAATAACTTCTCATCATTAATTTTCTCAATTTTTTCATGATTTTAGTTTCTACAGTCATATGTGAATACATCCCACTATAATATACCCATTTTGTTCCATTATTTTTTTCATTTAGATCCACCTCTATCAAGAATTAATTCTCATATTGAGTTTTCCTCTAAAATCCATTACTATTTACATATTAGGAAAAATATTGAGGGTATTTTTCTAAATATTATATAGGTTAATATCATGGATTCTCACATATACCAACCATTTCATTCAAAATTTTAATCCTATTCTAGGTTGAAAAATTATAATTGATATTGTTTATTACTTTATTTTATGATGACTTACTTATTTTCATTTGAGATTTATCTTCCCATGCTTATTTCCTCAATTTAGGCAGATACATATTATAACATCATGTATATTCCTTGTAAACAAAAAACCCACAACGCAAATAGTATCCATTGAATTATAACCACCTTCAATAAATATTATCATTTTTTAAAATAGAATTTCACAATTTTCTATTTATTCTTTAGATAAGCTATGATATTGATTTTTTACTTAAGTATATTTATATTATTTACATTATGATTTATTATATTGACATAGGATATCATTTCTCATCATATATTATTACCCAACATTGTTATGAATTTTAATTTGATCTGATAAGGTTAGGAAAAATGTACTTAACTTTTCTGGTTGTTTTGAGTACTGATTTAAACTGAGATGTCATGATGGGATTTTTAGATATGAAACATGTATTATACTATATTTAAAGGATTTAATGAATTTATTTTAGAAACTTTTTAACTCCTTTTTAGTAGAAATGTATTTTTATTCTAGATTATTCGTTTTTTCTTTCCTGGTGACCAATTTTTCTTCATGATCACTCTTCATATTTTCATTTTGACCTAATTTTATCTTTGAATTTTTAAGTTCCCCAATGAGAAAAATTACATTAATTAAAAACTCATCAATTGATAAAACCTTATTCTTATCTACCTTATTTAAATATTTTACTTCCCTATTAAGTTTTTTGTTTTCTTAAAGGCAAGACTCTAACTCATATCTAACCATGTGAATTGTATATATTTATTCACCATTTTTGTCATTACTGATTGAGGAGGATTTATCTAACTCAAAATTTTCTTTAATGTTCATTAACATTCCATTCCCTTCATTCTCATATTGACTGTATAATTAATTATCTTTATATTCTTCATTTCCCATTAATATTTTTTATTTTCTTCATGGATTCTTCTTATTGGACTCATCGTGTTTATTTTACGACCTAGAGTTTTTCATAAACTTCTTCTTCATGGAATTTTCATCATTTTCATAATATTTATATACATGATGTTTTTCATTGGATAAAATATAGAAAAATTCCCAATGCCACTATTATTAAAGAATATTAAGGGAAATTTTCCCTTGTATTTTCCTATACCTTTTATATATTCCTTTGATATGATAGACATGATTATCTTTCTATATTCATCAATATCATCATATCCATATTCTTCACTATAATTTTTAGGATCATATTTATTCATCTTTAACATTATCATGGCTTTAAAACCTATATCATATTTAACTTTTTTCTTAAAAGTGGATGTATTTATTATTTCATAGTTAATCTATTATGAAACTCATATATAGAAAGGACTACCTATAATTTCATAGATAAAATTATATGAGAATAAATATCATTGAAATTTCTCAAGAGTGTCTTTATAATGACATAATCATCTATATTTTCACTGAATCCTCTAATATTACTCACAATTTCATCAATGGATTCCTCCCCAAAAATGTTTTTGTCATCAAAAATGATAATCTAGAGTGGTAGATTTTTCTTATTTAGCATTTGTATCCCCATTAAAACTACTCTTTAACTTTTCTCGTACATCCTTTGCATTTTTTAAACCCATAAACTTGGGGAATAATTTATTAGAATGATACATATAAACAACATTAATTTATTTTCCATCGAATTATGAATTTATCTTTTAAGTGAGGTCATATTATCACCTCTTTAAATTTTTATAAAATCAAATTTAGCTTCATCAAGAACTACATGAATGAGTTATAAAAAATAATCCAATATATTATTTTTACCTTAATGAAATTTTTTTAATAAAAAATTAGAAATCATATATTATTCATAGAGTTGATGTTTTTTGTTGTTAAAATCATTGAGATAGTCAAAAAGAGGGAAAATTGTGATCTAATATCACATTTTAGACTCATTGTATCATATGAGTACATTGAAAGGGGTGAATTAGTGTAGACTTTTATTTTTACTATTTATTCATATTCTTGAAATAAACATATTCACCTAGTTAAATATTAAATAAATATAAATAATAATATATTATTATACATGTATGATAATAAATATAATAAATAGATCATATATAACAAGAACATTTTCAAGGTTCAGCCACAATGTGTAGCCCTACTCCTTGTTATTTCCAATAATCACCTTGTATAAAGATTCATCATTATAAGTAAATCACTAACTTATAATGGGTAGTTAATAATCACTCATCACCTATAGTTTCAAAACATCCCACTAATATTATATAATAGTATACCATTCATCATACTCAAAATCTCACTAGTTAAAATAATTTAATAAAATAATAAATGTTACATGAAGATATGGGTTTAGTTATAAATAGATGAAAATCTTATTGAAAAAACTTTAAAATATCCAATATATCAAGATAATTTATTGTAATATCTAATATAGTTATACTACAGTATTCTCAACCTCAAATAAAATTCACCATATTCTTGATCTCAAGAAAACATTGATGTTATGGTCCATATTTTACACACTAATCTCTCTTCTTATTCTGATAATATTTCTCATCCAAACTCACAAAAAATTCTAAACTGTGTATTTTTTTTATTTACACTCACTTGATCATCTCAACAATGATCCACTAAAAATAATTTTATTTAATATAATTACATTTCACCCATTAAACTTAGTTAACCCTAAAGGAATACCAAGAATATTTTATTTTTTCCACCCAAAATGTATTATTATATAATTAATATTTTTTGGATTCTGATTACTTTATTTTAAATTCCAAAATGATTAATTCAGGCCATGTTACTTTTCATGATTCTTTAAGTTAGATGACTGAAATTCCCTTTCATGTATAATTATTATCAAGTATCTTCTTCTTACTTCATTACATTCAATAAAACATGAAGAAAAACTCATTTTCATTGGTTTTCACTTCTTTGAATCAATTATATTAATCTCCACATCATATTTTTTTCAAACAAATAATTCAATTATATTAATATCACATATTTTTTAAATTATTATCTAAATAACTCATCTTGAATCACATCTTGATTAGAAACTTATTTTGCATCTTAAGAAAAAAAAATAGTATCGTTCATATGACATCTAAGATTTAATATTTGGAGCTTCTTCACCAGCAGAAACACACTCTTCTTAGTTAATAATTATTTAGTTGATTTTGTAACATATAATGGTTATTATCAAGTGGGTAGATTGGATTTTTTTTGTATCATGAATCATAATAAAATTATTATGTTTTAATCGCTATGAAGTGATATTGTTATCGTTTTTTTAAATTTCATCAGAATATTAAATTTCAATAAATTGGATTTTTCATCCAGATAAAACTCAAAAAAAATTTAAGTGTTGAAGAAATAATTTGGTCATGCAAAGGATTATTCTCAGTGAATATTTATGATGAAAAACTTTTTTTGTATCAAATTATTAGGTTCTATGTGTCCAAGAGTTATTCTTAGCCTTGAAGTTTTATAATCTGAAAAGTATTATGTTCATTGAATTCATATGATAAAAACTAAAATAATTAAATTAGAACTCCATGGATTATATTGTATCTATAAATAAATAAACTCTTTCATAAGTCACGTGTTTTCAAGTATTACAATAAATACTTATATTGGGATCCAAGGAATTACACTGGGGATTTTGTTAAAATTATCACTTTTTCTGTTATATAAAGTTTTTCAAGATAGAATTATAACATCTCCAAATTATCTAAAACTATCCTAAAAACATTCCAATAAATTTATGGATCTTATTCAAAAATTATAATGATACTCAACCTTAGTTTAAAACAAATAACACCCTTAAAAACATCATCAAGAAATCTATGGATACTTTAAAAATATATCATGTTATATAAATGGAAACCTCCATATTATCATTCATTTAAGTTGGATTTTTTAAACTCATGAAGTGAAATAATAATTATACTTTTAAAGTATGAAATTTATTTATACTTAATGAATTCTAAATATATAGTATTATATTTTTTGATAAAATTTAATGTTTTTCAGTATTAGGATTTTGTAACACCCTAAACCAACCCATTGTCTTGGCAAGGTCCAAAGTACTACTAGCCTTAGGTGGTGTCAGCTAGACACAAAATGATATAAATAAAAGATAAGGCCTTAAAAAACTATTTGATAATGATTTTACCTTACATACATACAACCTAAAGTATCGATAATAAATATAATATGATGAACATGATTCATAATGACAAAGGATATAGGAATCCAATAACAATGGTGTTAGAAATTTAATTAGAGTTTCATCAATAAAACAAAAAACCAAGTATTCTATATAAATGATTCCCAAAGAAACCAATAGGAACTAAAAACTATTGTGGCACCATGATCAACTCTATTGTAATCCATCTATGAACCCCAACTCCAAAACAACTAGACTACAACATCACCATGCTCCACAAGTAAATTATGAGACCTATCACTTATTTTTATCATGGTAAATAACTAAATATGCACTAATATTCATATATATAGGATGATTATATCAAATAACTTAGAAAACCCAATACATCCCACACAAACCACTATGATTAGAATAGGTTAGATTAAATCTAACAAAAAAATATAAGTGAACAATATAAACCAGTAGTTTAAGATAAAAATATATACAGACAATGATAAAACTTACAGCATGAAGGTATCCCATGTCTTCAGCACATACCCACATAACTCACACACTTAATAAACATCATGTAAAAGAACACCCACTGGATAGGTCATAATCATGAGTCATTCCCATCCCTCTAGAACAAAGTTTTTAATTGTTTGTAAAATACCTTTAGTTAAACATTGAAACCTTGACCAAGTCAAACATGATGTTTCCCTTTATATTTCAGTTATTATATCACACTATGTTATCCCATTTTTCCCACACCCAAATAGTTTGTTAAAATAATTTCTCATGTAAACATTTATCAAACACATTTTTTGTGATGTAGCTGGTATTTTTTTTCAAATCCATTCAATTAGGATTTGAAAAATTGATTTGCCCAAAAGTATATTCCACACAAAAATATAAAATTTTGGAAACCAAATATTCTAGTTATAGTAAGAGTTAAGAGGATGAGAAAACATCAACCTCAACAATTGATCACATAGAAAAAATAAAGAGGAATAACTTCAATAGAATAGATCTCATCCAAAAGTGTCTGTGAATGTTCCTAGTTTGAGATCCTAAAATTGAGTGAGAGATAATGAGGGTTTTTCCAATGAAAAATCAATTAAAAAATATATATTTATATCTCTGAAAAATATCTCACATGGTTACCCATCATGTAACACAATTTCCCAAAAAATCAATGTATTAATAAATATTCCAAGATTTGTTTTGAATTAAAGTGTGAGGCTTGTAAATATCTTTAATGTTATTTATAGTTATATACATACATGAGTGTACATGAATATATCTAGGAATATTAATTCACACAATAATATGTGAATTTTTTCAATGAGAGTAATATATATGTGTGTGTGTGTGTCTATATATTTATGTATGTGTAAGTGTATATGGTTATAATGGAAGAAGAAAAGTGTTCCAATTTAAAGTTTCTATTCAAACATGGTTTCTAAACGATCTTTTATGTGTTTTTAAAAATAAAATATAAGTCCCCATTGGAACCTCCAAATAAATCTTTATGACTTCAATTGATTTTCAATGGAATGTTCTAGTGTAATTTCCTGTGAAAATTGAATATTTTTTTTGGATAGATTCCTTATTGGCTATTGATATTATATAATCTCTTATTTATATTTGTTTCTAATATTAAAACATCATGGGAATCTTGGTTCATTAGGTTGGAGAGATAAGTTCAAGATGAATTCTTTTTATTTAGTCTATTCCAAGTGAAATAAATGTGATACTCCCCCCAACTAGTGAAATGATACGTTTTCAACTAATTGAGGGTCTCCTTGATTTTTTATGTTAATTCAAGGATTCCTAAAGAATTAGTGACCTTTTTTATATTTCTCCTGACATTTTTGTTTAAAATTATTTTTTATTTATTTTCCTTTTTCACTTTCCCTATTCTACACTACCCAGGATTTATAACCCTTTCATTCCTTCTAGTGAATCTATTTTTTTGTGAAAGTGGGTTCCCAAATCCAAAATTAAATAATATGTTATGATTACCATATTATATATATATATATATATTTATTCATGATGTTATCTATCCATAATAGTGGTTCTAATTATCTCTTCTATATTTACATAGTAATTTCGATAGATTATTTGTCGTGTTAATATGTTTTTGTATTTTCAAACTATAATGAGAACCTTGAGCTACTATGATAGTAATGTTAAAAATTTGTTTTATGGTCTAAAGGAATTATAAAAAAGGGATGTGGATGATGTTTGAATAATAGGTGTTGGGGGATCAAAATAATAGAGAATTTTACTCATGATTTTCGCACTTGGTGGCATCTATTAAAGGATATAATAATGACTGACCCATCAATAGACATATCACAAGATTATGATGTCATTAGATGTTCCTATCTACTTGAATTTGTATTGGTATCTTGAATTGATATCATTATTAATATATAAAAATTAGTCTCATAATTTGATTCAATGTGAAAACCATAAAATTTATGTTTTTGGTGAGGTAGCTTTCATATGGTGTATCATTAGTGGTGTGGAACTGGTGAAAATATAAAGATAATATTTTTTATTCCAAAAGGATGATATATCTTAATCCCAATTGAATAGGATGTTAGTACCTTTATTAAACCAATGTACATGGTAATTAAATGTAAATTTATCCAATAAGGTCATGAATAAATAAACCATGAAAGGATAAAGATATGAAGTGTTCATCCTAATTTATAATGTATCCTGAAACAATGATATTATATAATAGTGATCTTGCATATAAAATGTTTTTGTGGCCATAACATTCTTTATCTACTTTGAAATCATAATGTGTTTCAATATATTACTCTTAAATAGTGGTTATGGTTTAATAATATTGATATATGGTCTTATAGGGTTACATACTAAGTGTATCCACAAATTCCACATATTCATACTAATTGGTGTTTAGGATGAAGTAGGTCCCACATATAGGGGCCAATGAATGTAAAATTATAAATAATCAAAACTAAATTAATTCAATTATATTATTCAAATGTAGAATAATTATGACTAAATTTATTTATCAAGGTATTCATAAGTGATTTAATTATAAAAGTCAATAATAATGTAATATAATTTTTCAAATGAACATTACACTTTAAATGACTGTTAAATAATAATGAGATGAATGGTCCATGTTAATGGCTTATAATTCATAATGTGACATTCAATATCATCACAAGTCAATAGGGAAATATTGATTATATTTCTAACATGTTTACATATTTATTCCTCTCATTATGAGTCTCTTTAATTAGTTATAATTACAAAAAAAAATTAAGATAAATTTTAGAAATATTAACCTACTTCTCGGTTAATTTTTTATCCATGAAGAGTGAAAAAATCCTTTTTCACATTTTTAAAGAGTTAATATCTCTTCTCCTCCTATATCTCAATTTCTAGTGTGAGAAAATTAGAGATTTATAAGGTCGTCTTGATCCCGTTTCTTCTAATCAAGTCTATGATAATGTAAAGAAATTTGATTTCCCACACAAGAACACCTGAATTTAATAACGTTGATCCAAGAGTTTTCGGGACCTTGTTGATGATATAGATGACACCTCTCCTTTTTTTCAAGATAAATCACCCTGACAATAGGTGGATCAAATCAGTGTTCTAAATCAAACAAGGTAATTTGTATGGTTTCATTTTTTTATCTTCATGCTAAAATAAAATTTCATGCAATCAATAGAAGAATAAAAAAATTGGTTTCCTAAATCTATGTTATGGAATGAAATTTTACCCATAAAAAATTTAAATTACAAATTATTCATGCTTTCTCAAGTCCTGGGTTCCTTCTATTGGTATTTTAGTATTTGGTTAATATTTTTTGTATAAATTTTGATTATATTTTCAAGAATTGGGGTATATAAATTTAATACATTCTCAATTCCACTGATGGTGAATCAGTTGGAGTTCAAATGACCAAGTTATGGTCATTTGAAGATAAAATTATTATCGTCTCAATATTGGTTTTAAATTTGTAAAGAAATTTTAAAAAAAAATTAATATTCATATAATTAATAATAAAAAATATTATTCACTTAAATTATAACTTAGGGGGAGCTAAGATCATTAAGGTTAATAGATTCATTAGACATCATGGTATTTTGTTGAAAAAAATTAAAAAAAAAATTAAATAATAGAGGAAATGTAAATCTATGTAAATAGTAATTGATTACTAATCATTTGAATAGTTCCCACATGTTTAAATTTACTTGTTAGGCCTATATTTACCTCCTGAAGCATAGTTTTAACTAAAGGGACCAATTCTGGGTCCAATTAAACTTAAAAAGTTCAAATAAAAATTAGATAATTTCAACGAATGTATTTAATTTAACTAAAATTTTTGTAGTTTCCATGGGACACATCGAAAATAAATTAAAATTATTTTATTTTTAAATTAAATCTTTAAAAAAAACCTGATTTTTATTTTAGCATGTTAAATTTTGGTAATTCAATATTATTATGTTATGACTATTTAGAACCTGAGAATATCCCATGCATATTTGGTTTATTTAATTATTTAATTTTAGTTATCGTAGTATAGGATTTTGAAATATTTAGTTATTAAATATTATTTTTATATCGTATATTCTCCATACATTCATCCCCAAAGATATGAGAGCCTCTATTTCCACATTTTGAGTGATAAAAATATAATTACACATCCTGAGTACCCCTCCCCCCTCAATTTCACATGAGCATGCATCTTAAAAATGATGGAGTTCACAATAATGTGTTCTGAGTTGAAAGATGGAATGGGACCAAACAATAAGAATTCACGTTAGTTTGAAAATAGGTTCAACGTGATCCAATTCATAGCTCCAGTTGTTCCCTTGGGTTCTTGATCGATCCATCTTCCACTCGGTGGGTAACCTAGTAAAACAACTCACGATCATATCATTATTTCTTTATTTTATTATGCATGGTTAATTGTTCATGAATATATAGATGATACACGATCACATAGAATATTCAACGAGAGTTCATAGAAAAAATAAATGAACATGTGAAATGAATGAATTATATTTATGCATTTTTAAAGTAGTTAGTGTGGTCACATTGTAAATTATGGATAAATAGAATTATTTTTTAGTCATGCAAAAAAATAAAAACATTAAAATCCTTTAATAGAAATACGAATTAATTTTACACCTTCCATCGCTTGAGTTTGAATATATCATATGTTTAAGGGTATCTTCAGCCATATTTGATGGTGTCTCTTACTACTAGATAATTCTTAAGATAGTAGTGGATTGACTCAACTATAGTTGGAATCGAATAAAGAGGTATAGGTAGATTATTAAAACATTAGAGGAAAATAATTAATTATTGGGTTCTCTCAATTTGTAAGATATGGGAATCCACTCAATAGATAAAGGATCCATTAGTTAATGAGGTTGTACTTCTAGATGTTTAAATACCCAAACATATCATACATAAATATTATATATTTTTATATGAATATTCATTACATTACACAAACACAAGCCTGGTGATTGTAATGGTTTAGTGCCTTTAGAGACTACATATACTATCTTCTTATATAGTGAAAGATATTCAATTTTTTCCATAAATATCATCCCATTTATTAATCTTCATAGACATACCACACGTAAAACCTCTCATCATAACATGGGGAATTTAAATAGATGAATGGGTGAGATCAAATGCTCAGTAAGGGTAAAATAGAGAAAATATGTAAGCATATCATGAGTGTAAGGGTATGAGAATGTTATCATAACATATTAAAACCATAACCTTTATATCAAAGATCATAATCTCGAGTCATATCACAAATATTGGTATTTTATAAGACATGAATCATAAAAAATCAATGAACATGGTCCGTGAGAGAATTACATCGACATGAGACATGGAATTTTCTCCTACACATAAGAATAAAAAATCATTTCCATAGTAGTCAAGGATCCCTTTCAATACTATCATAGTGGAATGGGTTCAATCATAAACCATCAAAGTATTCAAGGTTCACTCCTAATACCATTATAGTGGATAGGGTCCCAAACTAAACTAGGTTCACTCCACATTCTAATCATATTTATCTCACGTGTTATAAATATTTACCCAATGTATTAGATGGATACATAGGTTCCGCACATCATATAATTAAAATATTGTGTATGTGGGACACAATATCATATAACATTCATCTCATAATAATACATAAAATGAAACTGGATTCCTAAACATTTCATCATATCATAACATGTGTAAATATGATAGGTTTTCTAACCATTTTATGATTCCATCATAGCATTACCCATAAAAATATTTGGGTTTCATAATAATTTCTTAATGGTATACAATTTTGAATAGATGTTCCATAAACATCATTCCATCATAAACATAAACCATTTAGATAATGAATAATAATGTTATCCTTAGATAATATCCCTAGTAAGGTTTAGGAAACATCAACAGATGTCATCTTAGATGGAAAATTATTTTAAAATATCATTTAAAATTGTATTGGGGAAAATAAATTTTTCAAACTAAAAAATAATAAGATATTTTGGAAATCATTTTCTTTAAATATAACCTTGAAAATTTGTATTGAAAATTTTAAACTCTTTTAAAACATTTCATGAGGAAAATATCCTTTCCTCTTTGAAATAAACATTTTAAAACATAAAACATTTTAAAAATAATTTTCTTTCAAATAAAATTTAAAACTAATAAATCATCAAAAAAATAATGGTCAGGATAGTGGGAAGTTTATTTCATACATTACACATTAAAACAAAAACTACTTTCATATTTTTATTAAAATCAAAATGGGTATTTTTTGGAAAAAGGCATGAATATTTCAAAAAAATGATCAAAATGGGTGAAACTTTATTTAATAAATGATTAAAATAATGTTAATGACATTTATTATTTTTTTGAATAAAGGGTTTTAAAAAAAATGGATTTCGACCGAAGAGATAAATAAAGTATATTTTTCATAAAAATGTTATTTTGAACTCTTGAGTACATGAATATAATAAAATTGAGGTAAAATATGTATAATCAGGAAATATCCATAGTGGAAGAATATAAATGTGTTATATGGGAGATATATCATAACATTTCATCATTAGAATCATAATCATAAACAATCCTGATAATCAATGATATTGAAACATAAAACTCTTACAACTTTGGTAACTTTGAAACATAATACCCATGAAAGAATAAATTTAAATGAAAGTAAAATTTAGTTAAAAGAAATATATTAAAGATATAACATTTAAAAGGGGTATTATATACAACTCATATATGAGGATAGGTGAATAACAAAACTTATTTCCAAAAGAGGCAATTTGAGACAAAAAATTCCCTTAGTGATTTAATAAATTTTGAACCACTAAACCCATGAAAGATTATATTTGAATGAATATGTAAATCCCAAAAAAAAATTAATGATAATAATCATAAAATTCATTCATGGGAATTATATACACCATATAAAAGAAACTTGTGGTGAATATATCATGTGCCTCACATAAGTAAAAAAGTCATACAGAAATCATTTACCTTAAGTCTTAACTTCTTTAATAAACATTTGAACCACATTAAAATAAATATAAATTTATTATGAATATTTTAAATAATAATTAATATATATGTAAAATAATATATGATTTACTTATTACCTATTATTACACATTTGTTAACAATTCCTTGTTAAAATCGCATTCGGGAAATAATTACTTTTTTATTATATGATTTCATTTGTTATTTATGGTCCCATTGAATTTATCATAGTTTCATAATATCCATAATTTTAAACATTATATAAATATCATATACCTTTTTATATATTTATTTAGATTAATCCATAAAAGTTATATATAGAAAATAAAATACATTATTCATGGGGACGGTAGTCTATATGTACGCATGATTGTAGATTAAATCTTCTATAAAGTATTAAAAAAATAAGATTAAATGATCTATTATAATTATTTAATGATTATAATTTCATATATATCACATATTTTTAATTAAACCAAACATTATTACCTTCTTTTTATAGTGTATATGAAAAACGAATCACACCGCTTTGTGAGGCGGTAGTCCGTCGTACACATGAGTAGTGCTATTGTATTGCCCATAGAATAGAATGTATGAAGGTATATGTGATATCATAATTAAAAAATTATAATAATATTAAAAATATCATATTTATTAATCTAATCTCTATTTATTACCATCCAATTAGAATAATAATTAAAAACACATCACATTGGTTCTCGAGGCTATAATTCATCATACACACGAGTGACGTTATTACTTTCCAATAGGTTAGGTGGTAATAAGTAAGATTGGGTATTATAATTATATATGTATAATAATATCATAAATATTATATTTTAACATTAAATCCATCATTATATAAAGTAGTGAGAGGTGGTTATGGAAAAATAATAGCATTCGTTTGTGAGGTGGTAGTCCGCTGTACACATGAATGATGGTTTTGTAACCCATTTGATAGAATATGAGATGGATATTCATAATTTAAAAAGATAATAAAAACTTAGTATATATAACTTACTTTTGTTATTATATCATAATTCTTTAATATTACTTTTGGGAGGTGGAGGAAGAAACAAAATAAAATGCTTGGTTAGGGATGTTACGTCTTCTTTGGAAAACATCTTTTGGATTGCACCAAAAAGAATCATAGCATAGATTTATGACCAAAATAATTCTTCTCGGATGATATTTGGGTTTTAAGGAAGTGATTTGGGATAGGGTTGTCAAGCCTAAAATTTTTTGTATGTTTGAAGAGGAGAGGAGTGGGTGTGGCCTTTTATAAGTGAGGTGAGTGGCGTACATATAATTTTTGAAAATTAAAAGGGACTACCACATTTTTTTCATGCAAAATAGACCCAAAATTAGTCACTCTCGATCCTAAAAAAATCTATATATATAGCCATAAATTTTTTTTTGGACATGTTTTGGTTCATTTTGAACCCTATTCTTTTTAGTTTAACCACCGGTAAACCGATTATTACCCTATACATGGTAAATAATTTTTTATGTTTTTATTATTCATTATGGTCAAAAAATATTTTGATTTTATTTGATAATATAAATTAATTTTATTTTAAATATAGAATACATTTTTCTAAATTCCAATCACATAAGTGGCAAAATTTAATTTAAATTTAATCTCACAGTCGCGACGACAAAGATATTTTTGAAACAAAATGTTCAAAAGTTTAAAAAGTTTTTTATAAAAAATCAGTATATAATTGATTATAATGATATAAATTAGATTAATAGATATATAATTTAACTAATATTACCTTTAAAACCATCTTTAGAAAAAATATGTGTTAAAATGTTTTAAATAAATGACAATTCATAATAAAAATCATTATTTTCCATTATTTAATGAAAATTTTATCTATTCATAAAATTTTCAATAATTCACCAAAATATAATTCTATCATATAGATTTAAATTATTAATTTCATTTTATTAATTACATTTTCTATAAGTGGAAAATTTTTATTTTAAAATAGGTGTGAAAACTATATCAAAACTACTTTATAGAAAAATACAGTTTTATGTGAAAAAATAGAATTATTATTATTTATTCAAAATAGAACACATAAGATGAATGGTAAAAAAAATTGATTTAATATATAATATTTTAATTACATTAAAACAATTCACCAAAAGTGGCTTATTTAGTTTATTGACATAAAATGCATTTGTGAGCATAAAAATAGTTTTTCGGAAAAAAATTTCCTTTTTGAAAATGGTTTTTATTTTCATTTATAATTAATTGGAAAAAAATTAATTAATAATATATTTTCATAATTTTTCCAATACTATTAATACCCACTATTACAATGATTATGTTATAACTATCACATTAAATAATAATTTTAAAATAGTATTTCATGTTTTGTATAAGCTTGGTGTTGTGTGTGATGCAAGATAAACAAAATGATGTGTGTAACACAAGATAAATTTTTTTTTGAGTGTATTTCAAAAATATTAAAAAAACATTATATTTATTTGAAAAATAGTATTTTAAAATATCTTGGGGTGTTACATTATTCCCCCCTTAAAATGATTTTGTCCCTAAAAATTCATCACTTTGGTATAAACAACTACTGATACTACTGCCTCTTTACATCATTAGGTTTCCAGATAAATTTCTAATTCTAATGTTTTCACAAAACAAATTGACTAGGTGAGTGGTATTGTTTTCTATAACATTTTATAATCCATAATATCCATCGGATATTCCTCATAATAAGGATCTTGATCTAGTGGTATTACCTTTGAGTTCAATACATGTAACAGATAAGGTATATAATTACTTTGGAGAGATACATGGAACACATCATGAACCTTAGATTGTTTTAGTTGAAGTTCCAAGAGATATTCTATGTTATCAATCTGATCATGATTTTCAAAGAGACCGATATTCCTAGGGCTTATTTTTTCCTCCCTTATTACATAGAACAATTTGTAGAAACACCTTCTCACCAGCTTCTAGTTCAAGATAACATCAATTATTATCAATATAATATTTATGTCAACTTTTTGATTTACTTACATGTTTACAAATAGATCTAACCCTTTATACCATTTCATTATTTGTCACGTCTCCTAATAGATTTATTTCTACAACTTCATTCTAGTACATTGAAATTCTACACTTCTATCCATAAAGGGAATCAAAAGGACCTATCTGAATGATGAAGTTAATGTTATTGCTATAAAAAACTCAACTAGAGAAAGGTTTTGATCCCATATACATTTGAAATCCATAGTACAAGATCACAACATATCATTGAGTGTTTTAATTTTTCTATCTTACTAAAAATCTATCTAAGGATGGTATAAAATGTTGAAAAATACTTCAATATCAAAAGTTTTCTATATACTAATCTAGAATATAAATGTAAAACTTGAATCTTGATCAGATATAATTGAATGTGGTACTCCATACAACCTTCCCACCTTACCACATCCTTAATGTGTATCATAGAAATATTATACTGAGAGAAATTTTCTCTAATAGAAATTAAGTGTGCTGATTTTTTAAGGTTATCTACTACAACCCATATATCATTATTCCCTTTAGACATTTTGGGGAGTCCAATAAAAAAATACATAGCTATTGTTTCCTATTTCCATTTTGTTATAGGTAATGTATGTAAAATCATTTTAGACTTTTGTCTCCCAGTCTTAACTTGATAACACAAAAATTACTAAGATACAAAATTTTTGATATATCTTTTCATTCCATACCACTAGAAATACTCTTTCAAATCTCAATGTAACTTTTTTACTTCCAGGATGAATAGAAAAATAAGAACTATGAGATTCCTCTCACATCTCCTTATTCAAATCAAATATTGATGTAACACATACATGATTCTGGATCCTTTTTATTCTGTCACAATCGATATTAAAATTAGAAACATTTATATCCTTCTTTTACAGCTCAACATCATTATTTTTCACCTATTTAATCCTTACATAGATATATGGTTAGAAATATAGTTGAGCAGGTTATGATTTATCCCCTTCCTTTTGGACTTCTAGATCCATCATTTATAAATCCAGAAATATTTTATATTTTTTTATCCTCATCATTTAAAAGATATCATGACCTTTCGACTCAAATAATTGTTCACCTAATTTTCTTTACCATGGTGATAATTTATTGACCAGTAATAATCATTAACCAGCTCTAGCCATCATCTCTGGTGAAAATTAAACTCCTTCTGTGTGAATATTTAATTTACACTTTTTTATCAGTAAATATTTCACAGTTTTATCCATAATGATAATGCCTTCATAAATTTAATTTAAAAAATACCACAGCTAACTTTAAATCTTGAGTTGGGTAACTTTTCTCTTGAATCTTCAATTTTATGGAGGCATAATATATAACCTTATCATTCTTCATAAGATAACATACCAATACCTTCTTATATTCATCACTATATATTAAAAACCCTTCTCCACTATATGGTAATGTAAGTATATGTGCACTGACTAATCTCCCCTTTAGTTCCTTTAAATTTTCCTCACACTCATCTATCAGGAGAAACATAGATTCCTTTCAAGTTAACATGGTGAGTGGATTATATATTCATAATAAATTATCCACAAACCATCGATAATATCTATAAAACCCAATAAATCTATCAATATCTATCACCAATGTTCGTCTTCACCAATATTCAAAAACCAGTGTCTTTGATGTGTCTACTGATATACGCTCTCTTGAGATTACATGACCTAAAAATGAAACCTCTTGTAGCCAAAATTCACACATTGTAGTTTTTAAAAATATTTTTTCCATCTATAGGGTCTTTAGTGAAATTATCAAGTGATATTCATGCACTTCCATTCTCTTTTAATAGATTATAATATCATCTTTAAATACTACCACAAATAGATCAAGGTATTCTCTAAATACATTATTTATTAAATCCATGAATATTATGGGGGAATTAGTAAGACTGAATGGTATCACTATATTTTTCTAGTGTCTATAACTTTTATGGAATACTTCCTTTAGTATATAATCTTTCTTTAATCTCAATTGATGATATCCATAATGACATTCAATCTGGGAAAAGTATTTATCTCTGCACAGTTGATCAAATAGGTCATAAATATAGTGTGGAGGATACTTGTTCTTGATCAAGATATTTTTTAGCTCTTTATAGTCAATATAGAGTTTCATTGATCCATATTTATTTAAAAAATATGTTAACCCCAATGTGACACACTTGGATGAATTAGTCCCTTGTCAAGGTTCTCTTGGAGTTTCTTTTTCAATTATAGCAACTCAAGTGGGGTCATTCTATATAGAGTCTTTGAAATTTTTATAGTATTAGGTATGTGTTCTATTGAGAAATCAACATTTTTTAAGAAGGCTAGGAATCTCAGCTAAAAAGACATCAAAAAAATCTGACACAACATGAATATAATAGATTATGAGATTCTCCCCTACCATATGAGATAAATTCCCCTCCTAAATCAGAATCAAAACGAATATAATGGATGAGATTCCCATTGGAATTTTATATTTATCATCGTATAGATAAACACTCATAGGTTAGTTTGGAATAACAAATTTTTCTTCCCTTCCTTCAGAATTATTGTGGTATTTATATAGATAAATCCAATTTGTTCTTTATATAAAATCAAATTCAACTATAGGATTAATGAAAAGATTTTCAGGAAGTAGATTATCACAAAATTTAAGTGAAGAAAAATCATATAATTGAGATGTGATCATTATACTATTAGGTGTTTTCACTTCTAATTCTTTATATAATCATTTGGGTGGAATCTTGATACCCTTATAAAATTATTTATATAATAAATTATGGGTATATTAAGAGTTAAATAAAACATTAGAAGTTCCAGATTATATGGTAATTGTAGCTTTAACCATGTCATTATTACACCCCTTATCAAAAATAGTGATCACATGAGATATCCCTTTGTCTCTCAATTTAAAAGTTTATTGACATTGATCATTGTCACTAACTATAGGATTTGGTAACTAGTTAGCATAATTCCAATTCTCCTTAAATTTGAAACACTGGAGTGTGGGTGGTTAATTCTATGAATATTTCTATCTATCTATATCATTAGCTAACTTATTCTCATTACTTCAGAATTCAATTTTGTGATGACCTTACCTTACAAACAAAAAACATTTACTGATTTACGTAAGACAATTTCCTCCATTTTTCTTCCCACAAATTGAGCATAATAGAAATCGCATCTTCTTATCTACATGGTCTTTATATTTTCCATTCAATTCTATTTTAATCTTCTTATCAAAACCATGATATATATATGTATCTATAACCTCCTTTTCCACCTTGATATCACATATAATAATATCTTCATAGATACTGAAGCCTCTTATGGATAAGGCCCTTAGAAAACTTAGTTTTAATCTACTAATGAATTGATCAATCTTAATTTTTGGATGGATGAAAATACTAGATTCTTACCTCACTAGTCTTGTAAAATTTCCCTTATATGTACCAACAGATCCATCATCATTTTTCTTTAGCTAATGGAACTCTTTATCTATTTCATAAAAAAGAATACAAGTAATTTATTTATTGAAAAATATGTCCAAAAACTCATCACAATATATGGAGTGAATTTCAACATGTTCATTTGTATTCTTTTTGAGGGTCCTCCATTGATCCACTTATCCTTCCAAATGATGGACATAAAAAATAGCCTTTTCATGTTTCAAATACGAGATAATAGAAAATATATTTTCAGTTTTATGGATCTACTTCTTAGTAACTAGCGGATCACCAGATCCACTTAAGGATAGTAGATATTACCTCATAAAGGGCTCAAAATAAGTTTGTTCCCTATATTTCTCATTTAGATGTTCAGTATGATTCATGACTTGATAATTTTTTATGATCATAGAAAAGATATTTTTCATTCCATCTCCCAAAACATTTGGCTGCTCAAGTGGAAAATAATTTCATTATCTTCTAGACTCGACATTAACAAAGTTCCTTTAGGGTCTATATATTGAGTAAAACCTCAAATTATAGTTAAAGAAACAATACTAATAATATTGAACCATATAATCAAGAAAAATAATTTATGGGATCTCCAATTAATGACTATTTATGTTTATCCTAGGCCATTCATAGACATAATCTATTAAAATCCTTTATGATGGTTCATAAAGGGTTTGTAAATATTCAAAGCATATCCTCCATGAGTGTCAAACCATGTGTGAAGAAAGGCTCATATTCAAGCACAAAGTGATGATCAATTCCATCTCAATGTTCCCGTTTTAGAGTTATTACACCTAGTTACCTATTTACTAGATCCAAATCTACTTTTAGTATATAGACATGGATGTAATATCCTAGAAACCACTCGATCAAACCTTCACTAAAATTCGAGGACATTTTCCTATACTTTATCATCATAATAATTTATTGTATTATTTAAAAAAAAATTACAAAGTCTATAAAAGTGAAATTGGTTCACTTCGAAAACTATCATAGTAGTCAAGGTTCCCTCCCTAGAAAGTCATAGAATGCAAAGTACCTTACTAAACTGGGTTCACTCCCCATTCAAGTCTTATATATCTAATGTGATATAAATCATTACCCAATTCATTGGAGGGAGATATAGGTCACACCAATCACAGAATAAAAATCATATGTATGTGTTCCACAATATCATAAAAAATTCATAATATCATAACACATGAAATTAAATGTGTTTTATAAACATTTCATCATATCATAATTTGTGTAAAAGATATAGTTTTCAGAATTATTTATTGTTTCCATCATAGAATAACCAGTGAAAAGAAGTGGGTTTCATATGAATATCCTCCTGTAATAAACCATTGAAGAGAAATAGGTTTCATAGAGATCATTCATATATATATATAAACCATTCATAGAAATAATAAGAATCGTATCCTTGGATCATATCCTTAGTATATCATAGGTGACATCAATGGATGTTATCGTATATGGAAAATTATTTTCAAAGACTATTTAAATAATTTCTTGAGGAAAATTAATTTTGTTTGAAAATAAATTTTTAAAACTAAAAAATAATAAAATGTGTTTCGAATAATTTTCCTTGAAAATAACCATGATAACATATAATGAAATATTTGACATCATTTAAAATATTTCTTGTGTAAAATATCCTTTAAAATTGAAAAAAAAATGAGAAAAATTTTAAAAATACTTTTCTTTAAACATATCCCTAAAAACATATAAAGTAATATTTGAGGAAAATAATGGTCATGATAATAGAAATTCATTTCATTTAATACACTTTAAAACTAAAATTCCTTTCACATTTTCAATAAATTCAATATAAGAATTTTTTGGAAAAAAACATGAGGATTTATTTCAAACATTTTGGTAAAAATTATAATATGGGTAAAAATTTAATTAATAAATCATTTTAATAGTGTTAAAAACATTTTAGAAAACATTTTTAGAAGACATGGTTTTATAATAAAAAGGTTTTTCGACTGAAGATAGAAATAAAGATGATTTTTATTTAAAAAATATTTCAAACATTTGAGTACATAAAGAGAGGAAAATTAAAGGAAGACATGAATTATCATTACATAACAAGATTAGAATAAAAATAATGAGTTTTATGAATGTTTTATCATAAAATTTCATCATTGGAAACATGATCATAAACCATCTCAATAAATAATGAGATTATAACATGAAACTATTACCACTTTGGTAACTTTAAATCATAATCCCCAAGAAATAATAACATTAAATAAAACTTATAATAACATAAAAATAATTATATTCATGATATAAGAAGTATAGGGGGAATTTTATACACCTAATATAAGAATATATCTGAATAAGAAAACTTATGGCCCTAAAAAGGTAATTTGAGAAAAAAAAAATCACTTTCCTCTTGTAACTTTTTAACCAAAAACCCCCATGAAAGAGATATATTAAAATAGTTGTGCAACTCCAAAAAATTTATGGATAATTATCATAAAATACATTAATTTTATTTATAAAAATCACATTAAAGAAACATGTGGTGAATATGGCATGTGTCTCACAAAAGTAAAACGTGAGAAAAAAATATCTTACCTTAAGTATTAAATTCTATAATACACATTTGAAACTCTTATATAATAAATAAAAGTTTATTATAAATCTAGTAATAAAATATAATTATATATATCATACAATATATTATTTACTTATGACTATTTGTTTCTTGTTTGTTAAAATTTCCTTGTTAAAATCATGTTTTGGGTAATAAATGATTTGGTTTTCATGTATGTTTTCAATTGTTACTTTCAGTAATATCACTTTGATAATTGCTTCACCATATATATAATGTTAAATTTGAGATAAATATAATATATCTTAATTATATAGTAATTTAGTTTAATCTATAAAATATAGATATATAAAATGAAATACAACATTCATGGAGACAGTAGGTCGTACGTACTGATGAACATAGTTTCCATTTTCTTAAAAGAATGAAAAATTAATTTTAAATACTATATTATATGTCTAGAATAATTTTTATGTAATATATATAATTTTTTTATTTAAAAACATCCTTATTACCTTCCATGTAAATTGTATGTGAAGACCGAATCACATCACTTTGTGAGGCGGAAGTCCTCCATACATATGAATGATGTTATCATATACCCCAGGAAATGAAAAGTAAGAATGTATATATGATATAATAATTTCAGAAGTATAATTAAATTAAAAATATAATATAAATTAATATAATATATCCATATTTTCATTTATGTGAAACAAAAATTAAAAGAACATCACATTGGTTCCCCAAGTGGTAGTTTTCTATACACATGAGTGATGTTACTATTTTCCAACGTGTTATGAGGTAAGAATGTAGATGTGGTATTATAATTCTATAAGTATAATAATATCAAAAATATCATATATAAACATTAAATACATCATTATATACATCCATGAGATGAGGTAATGTAAAATGAGAAACATCAATTTGTGTGGCAGTAGTCTATCATACACACGAATGATGATTTTGTAACCCATTTGATAGAAGAGAAAATTGATATTGTAACACCCCATGATTTTGGTGAAATATTTTTTTTAAATAAATTTATTATTTTCAATATTTTTTTATACATAACATTGAGTTTAATTTTTTGTATACACAACACAAAGTTTAGCTTGTGTTATACGTAACACCATGTTTAAACAAAATGTGACGTACTATTAAAATGATAGTATTTAATATTATAGTTATCACCTAGCCATTATAGTAGGGAATATGAATATGAATATATATATTATTAAAATATATGGTGTAAAAATTTAATTAAAATGAATTATTTGGAAACCAATTAATTATAGTTGAAAATAAAAACTACTTGAAAATAAAGAAAATCTTTTTCTAAAAAACTATTTTCATGAAAATAAATGTGTTCTACCATAATAATTAAAGAAAAAACATTTGGTGAATTATTTTAATGAAATTTATATATTATATATTCAATAATATTTTTAATATTCATCTTATGTTTTTTCTATAAGAAATGTCATAATAAATATAGCTTTACGCTTAAAACTATATTTTTATAAAAAAGGTCATTTTGTCACATTTTGGGAAGTTATTTTAAAACTATTTTTGAAAATTTTATAAAAAATTATTAAATAAATGATGGTAATTTTTTAACTCATAATTTAAAAAATATCTTAGGGTGATTTTTTATAATTTTCTAAGAATATCAATTTTTCAATGAATGGTGAAAAAACTGATTGTTATTAAGAATTATCATTATTTAAATATTTTAAAAACATGAAAAAAAATTAAGATGTTTGAAAAATAAATATAGGTTCAATTATATATATATATATATATATATTATTCTAATATATTTAATCTGGATCATTATCACATTGAATTTTCATATAAAAACTTTTTAAACATTTTAACATTTTCTCTTTAAAAACCTGCCATCTTGTCCCATATATGGGATTAATTTTAAATTAAAATTTTTCAATTATGAAAATTTAATTTGGAAAAATGAATTGAATATTTTTAATAATAATAATATATATTATCTAATAATGGAAAATTAATTTTATCCATAATGAATAGCAAAAATAGTAAAAATTATTTACCGTGATTAAATTAACAATGGGATTACCAATGGGGTAAACTAAAAATATAATGGTTATAAATGACTAAATAAATTTCCAAAACCCATTTTATGGTCTTATTTTGTCCTTATATCTTATAGGATCAATAATTTTCCATTTTGGAGCCTTGTTTCATTTGAAAAAAGAGAGAACACATTTTTCTTTTAAAAATTACAAGTGTGGCACTCACCTCACTTATAAAATTCCACCCCCTCTCCTATCCTCTTCACACAATAAAATAACATTTTCATTGAAAATAAATACAAAAATAACTTCATTAATTACCTCTTCTCATATGATAAGCATTATTTTTTTCATAAATTCATCCTAGTAAGGACTTTGGTGAAAACCTAAGAAGGTTACCTGAAGAAGACGTAAAGTTATTCAATTAGAATTTTTAGTTTATTTCATCATCCACCTCCTTAAATTATTGTTAAAAAAATTATGATATGAAAACCTATGTATCTTAAAATTACATGTACATTATTATGTTAATTCAATAACCTAAATCCTTATCCCCTTTCATCAAATGGTTTAAGAAATCATCATTCATGTTTACAGCGGACTATCACCTCGTAAACCGATGTCATTCATTTTTTCATTTCCACAACTCATATATATATATATATAATGATGTATTTATTATTTATATATGATATATATGAAATTATTATTCTTCTGGATTCATTATATCTTATATTCCTCCATACGTTTCATACTGTGGGAATACAATAACATCGCTTGTGTGTATGGTGGACTACCGCCTCGTAAAGTGATGTGATTCGTCCACACTTTACATAGATGGTAATAATGGTGGTTTTAATGAAAATATGTAATATTTTTTACATAAAATTATTCTATAATGGTATTATATTAATTAACTTTCTTTTTTTAAAGAAAATGGAAATAATGTTCATGCCTATGTATGGCCTACTATATTCATAAACATAATATTTCATTTTATATATAAAAATTTTATGGATAACCATAAATACATGAAATTTATATAATATTTAACATTATATATATTATTTTCCATGAAAAAATTATGAGGATCAAAAATAAAAAATCAAAGCATACACGTAAAACAAAGTAATTATTTCCTGAAATGTGATTTTAACAGTGAATTATTAATAAATGAGTAATAAAAGGTCATAAGTAAATCATATATGGTATGATATATATATATGGTTATTTAATATATTTTAAATAAACTTATATTTATTATACAGGATGTATGAATGTGTATGAAGGAATTCAAGACTTCTAGTAAGAGATTTTCCTCTCACTTTTTACTTCTGTGAGACACATGTCATATTTATCACCTATTTATTATGTGGTTTATATACAACCAATGAATTTATTTTATATTATTATCATTTACATTATTTTTATTTAAATATTTATTTTACAATCTCTATTTCAGGGGGTTTACATATCAAAATATACTAAAGCGGTAATGGAATTTTGTCACAAATTTCCATCTTGCTGACTTAAGGTATGTTATGAACCTATATTTCTTATACGAGGAATATATAATTCCCATTTGACATGGTATAATATGAATATACTTAATTTCAATATATTATATGTTTTATTTAATAATATTTTTTCATGTGGATTACAATTCAATGTTATCAAAGTGGTAAGTGTTTTATGTTACCATCCCATCATTTATCGACATTGTTTATGATTATGCATCCATTAATGAAATATATTACTATATATCTCAATAAACTCCCAAAATGTATTCTTATATATTAATCTTTAGAGAATAAATTTTTTACCATCATTTTCCTCTCTTTATGTACTCAAGATTTTAGAATTATGTTTTTAACAAAAAAATCTTTATTTCTCTTCGGTTAAAAACGCATTTTCTTAAAAAACCAAATTTTCTAAAAAAAATAAAAAAAAAATTAATTATTAAATTTATTTTTTTAAATTCATTCTTACCCATGATTTAATTTTTACAAATTTTTTTGAAAGGAATCATCATTTCATTTTCCAAAACAAATCATTTGGATTTTACAAAAAATATGAAAGTAATATTTGTTTTAATGTGTTTAGAATGAATGGAATTTCCCTCCATCATGAACATTATTTTAAATAGAGATTAAATTATGTGTATTCAAGGTTACTTTCATAGAAAATTATTTCCAAAATATTTTATTAATTTTTAGTTTTAGAAAGTTTATTTTTAAAGAAAGGATAATTCCCACAAGAAGCAGTCCATGTCGTTTTTATTTTAAAATAATTTTACATCTAAGATGATTTATTTTAATTTTTCTTATGGTTTACTAGGGATATAAACCAAGGATATCATTCTTAATCTTTCTATTTATAGTATATGTTTAGGATTACAAACTTTTAATAAAACCCATTTCTCTTCCATATGTTATATCATGATAAAATGATTATGAAACCTGCTTCTGTATCAATAGTTTATGCCTTGAGGAAATTATGAAATGATAATGAAACCTATTTAATTTCATGGGTTTAGATTTGATGAATATTTTATTATCTTTTGGAAAACAATTTATGGTTTTAATCATTTGACAAGTGGGACATATATCACCCTCCAATGCATTGGGTAATGATTATTTTTATATTAGCTCAAAGGGTATATGGGAGGTTATCTAAACCATGAATTTGGTTACACAAGAGGTTATACCCAGCCCAAAAGATGGTATATATGAGTTTATACCAAGAACAAAGATGTTACATAGGTGGTTATCACAAGTCTAACATGTTATGAATGTCCAGGTTGGTATCCTTGATATAATATTTTCTATTATTATGTATATGCCACAGATATATGTCTTATGCTAACATTATTCTCTCATTTATCTCATCATTTGATTACATTATGATTCATGTATTATAAAATAAAAATATATATTCAATGACTCGTGTTTATGATCTATGATATGTAGGGTATTGTTTGATATGTTATTCTCATGTTCTCGTACCAATATTCTCATATTATACTGATAATTCACTTGTTTATCCTTATAAGAATCTGAGCCCAGAATTTATTAGGTTTTATTTCCCTAAGATATGAGTAACTGAATTATGTATGATATATATAATAAGGGAGCTAGTTATTATGAACATAGTGGGAGATGACGTAGCTCACTTACGGACAAGTTGTTCATATTTACATGTTTCCAAAGTCACTATACCTTTATGATCCTCTATATAGTGTTTGTAAAATGTATTGAATATTCATCTAAGAATATGTAATATCTATTTTCAAAAATATAGGGTCACTATATTTGGTAGCAGATGATATAATTAGTTAACCTTTTTAAACTAGGAGGGTAAAACTATAGTGATATCCCTAAGGACATGTCTAAGGATATGTCTAAGGATAAGGAAAAGTATATGAAAATGTATTTCAATTTTGGTACAGGATAGAGTAAGTGGTTTCCAGGAAATAAAATCCTGGTTTAAATACTAAAATTGGATATATCTCTAGCACATAGGTACCAAAGGTAATAAATATGAAAATGGTTTATTTAGATGGACTAGATCGTTACCCGGTGCACAACAATAGGCCTTGTTGCACAACTCTTATGGCACTCCCGATTGATATGATTTGAAAATTTAAAAAAAAATTAAAACCCATCATGAAGGATTTAAATATATGATGAATATTAATGAACTAGGATAATCCTAAGGTATCATATATTAAAAACAATGTGTCCATATTTAGACATCCTATAAGTTATTTTTCATGATTTATTGGTTCCCCAATATGATTAGTGTTTCTCACACTATTATTTTAGTTCTAGTCGATGGATGGAACTCGAATATACCATGTTAATGCTGAATATGATGGATAATGCAATGAATTTCCTCCTAAGAAACCAAATGTTATGGGAGATGGAATGTAAAATTGTGTTGATATGCACACAAAACTTTCTCAACATATCAATCATGTTAGACTTAAAAATGAGCGATGGGGTGAACAACATTATTTTGATTCCTTCATGAGGTAACATCAAACTTATTTCATTGGGTATTATGATCTACTAGTTTTTTATCAATTTATAAATACCACAGAAAATATATTTTCCATATTCATGTGTTTTGAGAATTAATAATTCATTTTGGGTCTCTAATATTTGGAAGGTGAAAAGGATCAATGGTGGAATCTTAATAAGAATACGAGGCAATAATATGAATGTAATGAACTAGACCTAATATCCTAGTACGCTGAAACTTGAGCTAGTATTTAAATGGACCAAAGGGCATTCTCAATCCCTCCATTTTGGTGACTATCACCTGGCATCGTACATGAATAAATACATCATGATTTTTTCAAAAAATAGTAGTATATAACAAGATACAAGTCATTATATTAACAATCCTTTAGGATAATGTTCTAGAAGTAATACAAGCAAAATAGTACCCAAGAATATTGATAAAAACTCAATGGGAATATCAACCCAAACTGCTAAAAACCCATCAAAAGTCTCAAAAAACATGTGTAATATGTGGAAATCATCTCCACCTCTCACCATCACTATTCCATAGTCTTAAGGATCAAGAACATCAACCACCTCAAAGTGGTTATTTTTCTTTTCTTAGAAATGGAATAAGAAAATCAACAAAATCCTGAAGGGAATGGAAGGGTGAGAGCTATAAATACTAGTAGTGTCTCACCAATTTTTTCATAATAGATGAAATAAAAATAAAACAATTGTGATTTCAATTAAAATAAAATAGGGTATAGAATAATGTATCATATTCATATTAGAAAAAAATATATTCTTTTATTTCAATATATAGAAAACATTTCAAACATGGATTAAACGAAAATTTGGTATAAATGTATTTATATAAATCATTTAGCACGAGTAAAATATTTCTATAACCAATGGAATATTAAATAAAATAACACACCACAAGAACTATAGTCTTCTACCCTAGAGTACATTATTTTCTGTCTATAGGATCCTTAAACTCCTCAAATCAGTTATCATAGTTGAACATGTGTTCACATGCCCCTCAGGCTGAGGCTGAATATGAATCATCATCCCATCAGTGATAGTCAAGACAAAAAAGGTTTTTTATAGTGTTTTCATCATATATCCATTTCTAGGGGATTAAAATATTAGATTACTTATCCCAAATAAACCACTAACAAACCAATATTTCATGTTCTCAACCAATAAATAAATAATGGTAAAATCATCTCATTTCAAATCAATCGACATTCACAATTCAATTTCCCAATTTTTTGTTTCAATATCCTAAATCAATTTCAAAACCAAAACATGGGTTTTCCATAATTTCATGAATTTTCAATAGAAAACAAATGATATGTTTTCATCATTTCAATTTAATCTGTTTATCTAAAAATAATTCTAAAATCATCTCCTCAATTATATTAATTTATAAATTCACCCCACAATTCCAAATCCAATGGAATTTGGTGTTTTTTTCAAAATCCATTCCATTTAAATTCCCATTTCAAATCATATCAAATATGGGTTTTATAAATCAATTGAAACCTATTTAAAAAAATCAATAAAATCACGGTTTTATTTACATAGTAAATCTATAATTGAACCACCTACCTTTAGATCATGGAATTAATCGATCAAAACCTATGATGGGAATGCCAATGATTATTGAAGGTGAAGATGATCTATTAATAGGATCTAGAATCAAGATCTAACAAGAAAATGATTAGATCCATCAAAAAATATTTTAGATATATAAAAAACATGGTGATATATTACTTTATAAGTATGATATAAAATAAAATTAGAATAAATTATACGAGGGAGGATCCGCTTAATGGAAAGGGATAAAATCATCCCTTGACACTTTTATTTGACAATTATGGAGGTTGGTGGAGCAAAAATAACTTCTAAAGAGACTTTACATCCCAAGAAATCGTATTAGGTTCAAGTGGGTTTATTAGGTGCTTTTATCAGGGGTTCAATATTATAAAATAGATTTTAGGAAAATTTTAATCATGTGTGCACGATAAGCTGGAGGGGGTTCCCTATTATGAGAAACTGTGTGCCAATTGTGTGCCCCTACTTTTGGGGTGCATAGTTTTCCCTTGATTGGAGCATATCTTAGGAAAGTATGTGCCAAATCTTCATTCCCCACTATCTAGTGGGTGTATGGTTTTCACTGGGAATTCAAAGATTTCAAAAAATATGTTCAAACTATATGTGGACCAAAAATCCTTAAAAAAATACCAATTTTTTCTAAAATTACCCCAAAAATATGACCATAATCTAAAGAGATCAAAAAATGGGTTGATTAATACTTGAAATAAGGTTACATGTTCTTATAACCTCCCCTCTATAATAATTAATTATCCTAAAAATTCATGAGAATCTCTTTCCATATCATAGATATGAGGCTACTGCTCTCTCATCAGTACCCCACACTCCCAATCCTCATGAGAATCATAACAATGCTTCCATATCACATTGAAAAAAGGTATCATCCTCTAATTAATTTCCTTTGTCTCATAATAAAAAATCTTGAATGGATACATATTCATTGATAAATATATATAGGCATCAATATCACCCCAACTCCAAACATGTGACAGGTCAGAAACACACTTTCAAAGTTATGATACATGGATCACATTAATTGGTTCATCACGCAACTTGTGGTGTATCTTTACCTATTTTTCAAGACATCAATGAACCAATTAAGGTGAAACTTTTAAAAATAAATGATCACCAACTAAAAACACCAACGTTCATCAATGATGATCATCATAAGATTTATATCATCTCTATATTGTCAATATTCACTTAAGAATAAAATAAAACTTATTCTTCATCTCTTAGACCATACTTGGTCTATCTAAGTAAGATTCACCATTACCTAACCAACACAATTGATATGTAAAAGACCGGCTATAAAAGGACTCAAAAGAGCCATCCAAATTTCAAATTGGTAACTATTGTTATAGGAATATTCAACCAGTCCCAAGTGGCTATCCCAAACTCCACCAAAATCAAGGATGAAAGCATGAATAATGTCTTCTAACATATATGTATTATATCATTTATTTCATCCATCTTTGGATGATATGACGTTCTTTAGGTCACCTAATATTTCATTACATCCTGGAGGCCACTCTATAAACAAGAAGTGAATTGGGGTTCCTGATCAGAGACTATCACAGTTAGAAAACCATGAAACCTCTTGAACTCTTGAACATATAGGATTCCCAAGTACATAACTTTGGTTATATCATATATGAGTATAAATTGATCCAATTTCATCATTATATTGATCACAACCCATATTGAATTATTCTTTGGGTGGGTACGAGGTCAACCATCCATGAAGTCTATAGAAATCTCATCTATCTTCCTAGTAGGCACAGAAAGGGTCTGGAGAAAACTCAATGGTATTTGGTTCTCAACCTTTAACTCTTGTAAAGTATAACAATGTGAAACAAAGTCAGAAATGTCTGATCTCATGCTAGAAAACCAAAATCATGGCTTCATATCATAAAACATCTTCTTGGTACACGAATTCACTACTAATAGAGAACCACGATAGTCTCTCAAAGCAGCCTTTCTCCTAGAAGAATAAACAACATATCAGTTACAGAAACATAGAATATCCTACATGTAGAATGACCATTCACAAATGGTCTCCCCTCCATGTAGAGAGTATTTAATGTTATGGAACTCATTATCATGTAGCGGGTCCCAAGAATCATCTCAAGAAGATAGGGGTCAACTAAGAATAGGTCAAAACAAACTCTAACTCATTATCTTGGAAACCCAAGTGCATCTAGGAAAATAGGGACATAAAATTACACTCCCAAGATGGTTCTTTAATGATATGCATTAGAATTTTTCTACTCGAATCATCAATGATGATATTCCCCTTTCTTGGGGTATATGAAACATTGAAATCAATTGAATTCAAGTACTCCAACAAACACCTCTTATGGTGATCAAAATATACTTGAGAGAATATATAACTTAGGATTTTGTTATTAGATTCGATGGTAATCCTTTATTTAAAAAGGTAATGTCACCATCCTTTAAGAGAAAAAATCATAACAATAATATTAGGATTATGGGTTGGATAATTTTTCTGGTGTGTCATAATATATCTTGATCCATAGGCAATGATATCCTACATAACAATGCAGCCCAAAATAGAAAATGATGCATCCCAAAATACCTCATATCCCTACTCATCCTCTAGAAGAGTCTACACTAGTTTAGAATTAAAAATAAATTTTATCTCAATAAAATAACTCTGACACTTATCACCCCAAAAAATACCTTACTCATTTCCAATTTAGGGCATACATTAGAGATACTAACATTTATAAAACCTTGAGAAAATGGTTGTAGTATCCCACTAAACCCAAGAATATCATAATCTCAAAAACATTTAATGGGTTTTCCCATGTTATAAAAACTTTCACCACCTTAGTATCAACTTAAATTTCATGTTTTGAGAGAACGTTTCCAAAGAAAATCACTTCCCAATTCCAAAAACAACATTTTGAGAGCTTGGAATAAATTTTGTGATCTTATAAACTTTCCAGTGTTGTCCTCAATGATGCACAAGATCCTCCTTAGTTTTAGAGTAAACCTAGATGTTATACATAAAGACTGCAATGAATGTGTTGAGGTACTCATGGAAAAGTCTATTCATCAAATCCATGAAAACTTTTGGATAATAATTTAAACCAAAATTCTTAACAAGATACTCATAGTGGATATACCTACTCTTAGAGGTGGTCTATGAAATGTCAAATTCTTTAATTAATAATTGGTGATAACTGGATTGAAGATAATATTTGAGAAACACTTCACACCTTTTAACTAGTTAAACAGATCATCAATCCATGGGAATGGAAAATTATTCTTTACCATAACATAGTTTTTTTCTAGTAATCAACACAAAGGTGAAGTGCACCAGCTATTTTTTTGTGAAGAGAATAGGTGACAAATAAGATTAAATAAGTAGGATCATAAAACCTTTTTGAAGAAAATCATTCAACTAAGTCTACAACACTTTTAGTTTAGTTGGAGCCATATAGTAAGAAGGAATAGATATTTATTAAGTACCATGTACTAAATTAATAGAAAACTCATCCTCTCTTATTGGATTCAAGAAATATAAATAAAAAATAAACATTTTAGGAAACTCTAAGGAAAATAGTGGGTGATAATTACTCAATGTTTTCCCTCCATGTCAAAAGAAAAAACTGATATCAACCTAGCCAAATCAAAAAAAGAAGGTTTGTCTCTACTCGATATCGGTTCCCATTCTCCCTGAATGACATGGAATACAACATTGGGCATAGTAATTAAGATCCACCAAAGATAAAAATAAATATGGCCCTAATGAGTGATCATAAAATCCATCCTAAAAATGGTGTTAGGAGATTTCATATCAAGGACTAGAAAATTCTAGGTATGCTCAATCTCTAATAAAGATAAAACACAAGCAGGACATCGAAGACCATTCTCTCTCTTAATTTTGAGGGATGTAGTAATATCCATCACATAATATAAATGATCTTTTGGATGGGTTATAAAATTAATAAAATTGGTCTATTTAAACTAGTGATATGAACTGGTATCAAATATGGAAACCACTAATGATGAAGCTATAGTGATGGTACCTCTCATAGTCATTAGACCCATGTCATATTCATATGGAAACTCTTCTACTGCAAGAAGAAGTTTTATTATTGGTGCATGTGGCTAGAACCCCTTTGTTCTTAAATCATATTCTTTCATTATGGTACTTTTTGGTTCTGATGACCATGTGCCACAACATGGAGTAGAAATGATATAGCATATTTTCTATAAGTAACTTGAGCATCCACAGGACTATAGATCTTGGTCACTATAGTGAGAACCTGGATTGAATTATCAACATTTCCGTGCTGGAATAAAGTCAATGGGCCTCTACCAAGAATTTCCAATGGTTTGGAATAACCCTACTATTGAGATCCACCACGATTATCATCATTATTTCTATTTACTTTAAAAGAACTCACAGAAAATCCACTAGGAGGAAAATAAACTCTCGTCAACCCTAACTTACCAGAAAAGTTAGGATCAACCATTAGAGCTCTATACATCAAAATAATACAAGAAGTTTCCCTAAGCATGAAAAATTGTCATATTATATCAGCTCAAAATCTCATCTAAAATATTTTTCTCCTCAACTTCACATTAGTCACAATATCATGGAAAAATTATACCAACTCAATAAAGTTTCTTTCATACTAATTCATAGTCTTGTTACTTTTCTGGAGATTAATAAACTCAATTTAATTTTCTAAAACCATAGAATCTAGATATAACTGATTGGTAAAAGAACCGTGATGTATTTTCACTCCATGAATTCATGTTACTTTTCTATCACTATTAAGTCACACCACCTTCTTCTAGGACCCTCAAGCTTGATGGTTTAAAATTTTACTTTAATTGAATCGGGTGTTTCCAAGAACTCAAAAAGTTTCTCAATTTCATTCAACCAATACTCAATATCTTGGGGGTCATTAGAGCCTTTGAAATATAGTAGATTTTAGTAATGAAACTATTATTAATGATCTCTATAGTTATACCTTCAAGGTTACATGATTATAGCTTCAATGAGAATAGAGGAGGCCATCTATACCAGATCTTAGAAAACACCCACCACTATCTCAAGGAGATTTTGGTCAACTGGAGGGTTTTCTTTCCACTTTTCATCAGAATCTCCCTCCTAAGTTTAGTTCAAATATCTTATTAGATTCAAGATTCTACACACCATCAATAGACAAGAAGAAAATGTTAACCAAGACACTCAATTCAAAAATTCAAATGGTAGTCAAAAGTTTTAAATCCATCAAATAGAATTAAATAGTTTGGGGTTTTCAAAACACTTTAATAAAAGATAGAAAAGAAAAGAAATAGATAAAAATAATCATCAAGAAACATATACTCTCACCTACTATGGTTAATTAAGGCTCATTGCAGTAAGAGTTGGTCAGGAACCTGTTCATAACTACCTCCCAAGTCACATCAATCCTACCTCATATCTATCAGGACAACCAAAACCAGATACTGACTTCAAATAAAGATTCTTAACCTGCACCTATGACAAATATTCATCCTGAACCATCCTGTATACCCTAGTACCCTAATACCTGATCTGTCACTAACATTTCCTGAAGAAAATTATCGATCCCCAAGAGTTGGGGACTAGAACCTAGAATCATAAATAAATAAAGATAGAATGGTTTTACTAAAAAATAGTGGATGATAAAAAGATATAATTTTTTATGTGAACACTTCTGAAAGAGAATGTACCATATGTCAAATAGGTAAAATAGTACCTGATCATTTTGATAATAAATCAGCAAGGAAAACTAAAAAAATTTCCAACAACCATAAAAACTATCAAAACCCTATGTAATAAGTGGACCTCAGCTCCACTGGTCACCATCACCATTCCACGATCCCAAGGATGAAGAACATCCACCACCTCCAAGTGGTTCTTTTTCTTTGATTGAATTAGAATAATAAAATCTTAAAATTCCTAATGTAAAAGTTCGGGTATAAGCTATAAATCTCATGAGGGTATCACTAAGTGTTCCATAATAGATTCCATAATAATAAACCAATCATTATTTTAATTAAAATAAAACTAGTCATGAAATAATGTATCATTTACATATTTAAAACAAAACATTATTTATATTTAGTAGATAAGAAAATTTAAAATAAAATTTTTAAATAAAATCATTTATATAAATCATTTTTTATTAGTAAAATAGTTCTACAATCAATTGAAAATATAATTAAAATATACACAACAAGCACTGTGGTCATATTCACTGAAGTATATTAGATTCTTCCTATAGGATCTTCACACTTATCAAATTAGTGTTTGTGTTTAATCATGTGTGCACTTGTCCCTTAGGCTCAGGTCGAATAGAACTTATCAACATCCCATCGTGGAAAATAATGTTGAATTAGTTTTTTCTTATATTTGTAATAATCAATCCATTTCTATGGGATCAATATCCAAGAATGCTTGTCCCAAATAACCCACTAACTACACATGATTTCATGTTCTTAATAAATCAGTAAATAATTGGAAAATGAACTCATTTAAAATCTATCATTATTCACAATTCAATTTCCTAATTTTCAATTTCAATATGCTGATTCAATTTCAAAACCAAAACATGGTGTTTTCATTATTTCATTCCTTTTCAATAAAAACATAATCATAGTTTTTAATCATTTCTATTTAATCCATTTTTCTTGATATATTTCTCAAATAATTTCATCAATTCCCTAATCTTTAAAATTAACCCCCCACCATTCCAATTCCATTAGAATTGGGTGTTTTTTCTCAAAATCCATTCCATTTTAGTTCCCATTTTAAATCATATCAAATCAGGGTTTTATAAATCAATTAAGTTCTATTTCAAACAAATATAAATGATTAAGGATTCAATTAGATGGAAAATATGAAATGGAACCACCTACCTTTAAATAACAGAATCAATATATCAACACCCATGACAGGAATTCCAACAATGATCAAAGGAGAAGAATATATATGAATCATATCGAGAATCAAGATCTAATAAAAAAAGTATTGGATACATTGAAAAAAAATTATATCCATAAACAATGTGATAATATAATACTCACTAGGGAGGATATAAAAGAAGATTAGAAGAAATTATATGATGGTAGATCCACTTACCAGAGTGGGATTAGATCTTCCACCGACACTTTTATTCACCAAAGTAGGAGGTTGGGGGGCCAAAAATTACTTATAAGGATCCTTCACAACCCAAAAGTCATATTAGGGAAGAGTGGGGTGACTATGTACTTAAAAATGGGGTTTGGGATTTTAGAATAAATTTTTTCAACTTTTCAATCCCATGCACATGGTTAGTTGGAGGGGGGAGTATGGTTAGGGGAAGTTGTGTTCCATAAATGTTACCCTATAGTTTGAGACACATGGTTTCCCTAGGGTGGGTACATGGTTTAGGAAAACCATGTGAAACCCTTTCATTTCCCACTGTATAAGGGTTTCACGGTATGCACTAGGGGTGAAAGGTTTGGGAAGACCCTACGCCAATCATGAGAAACTCAAATCCATGAACTACCATGTTTTCCAAGATTATCCACAAAATGAGACCTTACTCAAATGATATCAAAAAAAGGGAAAAGAAATAAATAAAATAAGGTTATGAGATTTTATAATTAAATTGACTACATGGATTAAAATGATCCCAATAAATTATTCATTAATAATTAATTTCTTAATATTTTCTATTTAATGATGGAGGAGTTAATTGAGAAAAACAAAAAGGATAATGAATTTGTTGGTACCTATAAGAAAAATTTAACAAGACCAGTCAATTTTGATTCTACAATTATCATCCAACCTGAAATTAATGTTAATCAATTATACAGTTGTCAAAAATAGTTCTCTGAATGGAATTACCCAATAGATACTTAAGTTGATATGGAGAGTTGGTTTAATGTGATATCAAGGTAGAAATAGGGGATGTAGATGCGTATCAATATCATGTTTTTTATAAGATGATAAAAAGTTTAATTCAAAAGAAAATCTAAAATCTATGGAGTGAAAAGGATGATATTTAATTTTTTTAAAATGTTTGGGAAGAAACACGGAGAAAATATTCTTAAGGGAACAAGTAAATGTTTTTTTTTGGATAAATGAAGGCCATCAAGCAATAAAATTTTGATGTGATTAGAAGAAGTTAGCTAATGATGTAATAGAAATAAAGTAATAATTAATGAACCACCACACTCTAGTGTTTCAAATTCACGGTATATGGGATTTATATGAAGTAGTGACCCAATCCAAGGGATAATAAGGATGATATCCACAAAAACCTCTAAGACAAAGGATAATGCGATATCTTATACAAACACAACAATTAAATTGAATCATGATAATTAAGGTATATTTATCCTCCACTCCCTAGAAGGAAATTTTAGGTTAGATTTTGTATGAATAGTCCCTATAAAAATCATAATGTTAATCCTTTACTGAAATTTCATGTGATTTTAAGCATTTATTATCTCCCTCTACATTGATTATGGAATAATTGAATCACAATTGATATTCTATCAGTAAATGGTTGAACCATGTCTTCCAATGGAATTTTTTAGTATAAAATATGAGCTTATTTAAAGAATAAATGGTGAATTATCTTTTGGAAGCATATATGCCTCCAGGTATGATCAAATTAAAAGATATAAATACCATCATGGGTCTATGAGTTTAAGTATAATGATAATTTCAAATTCATCAATGCCCCTTTTATGGTTATATATGGTTGGATTTTATCTAGATTAAGGATATTTTAATAGAAATTTATGGAAATATAACCCTTTGGTTTTGTATATATTTTATTTATAATTTAGTTTAATATGTAATGTATATAAATTTTTTGGGCATATGATTAAAGTTACTAGTAACCTTTAGGGTTTATCTTATCTTTGATTTTGAGGAAATTATAGATTTTGGTTGATCAACTTAAGAATCCAGTACACATCATTTCTATCAGAGAAGACTTATCTCTAGGTCTACTTGAATGAATATACATTAAGTGGAAAGATTACAAGGAGTACCACATTCAATTTTATCTATTCAAGATTTGAAGCTTACATCAATGTTTAGTGAAGTCTTTAGCAATCTCTCAATACAAAGTTTAGTTTCATCACTATGTGTCATCCTCAGAAATATGGTCAATCTGAGAGAATAGTTGAAACCTTAGAGGATATTATAAGTTTATTTTCTATTTATTTAAAAGGTGGTTGAAATCAACACCTTCCTCAAGTTGAATTTTCATTCAATAATATCTTTCACTCAATAATTATTATGAATTCCTATAAATACCTTTGTGGGAAAAATTTTATAACTCTAATGTACTAGAGTGAATTTGTAGAATGAATGTTATTAGGACCTAAGCTAGTTGATTAGATGGTAGCTATGGTTAGATCCATTCAAAAAAATGTAAGTGTGGCACAAAGTAGACATAGATGGTATGTTGATAATTATAGATGAGGTCTAGAATTTAAATTTTATAAGAAATTCTTTCTAACAATTTATCCATGGGAAAAATAAGAGAAAACTACACCATAGGTAGTACAATACCTTTGAAATACTTGATCATATAAGGATAGTATCTTATCTTTTAACCAAACCTCTCTCATATTCATTATTTCTTCCATGTATCTCTCATAAGGATTTACATACTTGATTTTTCATGGGTACTGAACTCATAGGTTGTATCATAGGAGCATGATCATACATAGAAGGAATAATCAGTTGAGATTCTGGATCACATAAAGAAATTTATATGAAATAAGACCACTCACCTAGTTAATATTTTATACTCAGACCACTATTTTGAGGATATTATGTTGTATCTTGAGGTTGTAATGAGGTAGAAGTATTGTAAGTAGATTATACTAAAATGATTAATTTTGAGAGAAAAATTCATTTCTATGGAGGAAGATTTAACACCAAGAGATTTTGGTGAAATATTTACTTCAAATAAAATTTTCCTTTTCGATATTTTGTGTCACACACAACACAGAGTTTAGTTTTTTTATATGTAACACTGAGTTTATCTTACATTACACGCAACACCGAGTTTAAAAGAAACATGACATACTATTAAAATATTTTTTATTTAATATTATAGTAACTATATAGTTGTTGTAATGGAATATAATAATACAATAAAATAAATTATGAAAATATATGGTTTACACATGTACATAAAATAATTTTTTTGGAGACTAATTATAAATTTAATTAAAAATTATTTTAAAATAAATGAAATCCTTTTTTGAAAAACTTTTTTATGAAAAAGAACACATTATGAATAAATGATTAAGAAATAAAATATATGTGAATGATTTTATTTAAATTTATATATTATATATTCAATAAAAAAAATTAACATTCATCTTCTATTTTTCTATACAAATGATAATAATAAATCAAATTTTATACATAAATTTTGTATTTTTCTAAAAAGAATTTTTGTTACCTTTTATAAAATTATTTGGATAATAATTTTTAACAAATTTAGAAGAAAAATTAACATAAGAAATTTAATTTTTGAATTCATCATTTCAAAATTATCTTAGGGAGAATTTTTTGTAATTTTCAGAGAAGATAACTTTTTCAAAGAATAGTGAAAAATATATGTTTTTATTCAGAACTATCATTTCATTTGAAGCCTTTAACAACATCCAAATTATTTTAATATAGTTTTAAAAGGAAAATTAATTCAATTTTATATAAACTAATATAATTTATGTTATTTTAATCATTTTCATATTTAATTCTTATATAAAAACTTCTTAAACTTTTATCATTTTCTCTTTGAAACCTATCTTTCTCATTGCATTTGCAAGATTAATTTTAAATAAAAAATTTAACTTTGTGTGAATGGAATTTATAAAAATGTATTGAATATTTGGAATAAAAAATTATTTTATCTAATATGTTCAACTTAATTTTATACCAAAAATTAATAGTAAAAATAGTAAAAAATATTTATCACGGTAAAAGTAAAAATGGGTTTATCATGGGGTTAAACTAAAAAGATAAGGGTTAAAAAAGACCCAAACTTTGTCCACTAACCATTGATTGGCCATATTTTTACCATATATCATATATTATCAACAATGTTACATTTAGAGCCTTGTATCATGCGAATGACATGGGACAACCTTTTTTTTAACTTACAAGTGTACTACTCACCTCGCTTATAAAAGGCCACCCCCTATACTCCCCTATTAACACTTTCAAAACCCATTTTTTCAACCAAGAACTATAAAAATAATTTACTCAATTAAATATTCTTATATTATAAGCCTTATATAGGTCTTAAATTCAATATAGGAATGATTTTGGGAAAATATTATGGAGGTTACTTGAAAAGAGGTAAAGTTCTTCAGGAATCATTTTTATTTTATTTCTTACTCTACCTCCTTAAATTATTATTGAACTATTATTATTTGTTAAAAATAGTATATTAATTATCCCTAAAGGGTATTATGTTAATTTAATAACCAAAATCCTTCTAATGTTCCATCAAATGGGTTACAAAATCATCATTCTTATGTATGGAAGATTACCACCTTGCGAACCTATATCATTCATTTTTTCATTACCAAAACTAATGACAGGATATAATGATTTATTTATTGTTTATATAGGATATATATGATATTATTATTCTTATATAATAATGTTATCACATATTCTTTCTTACTTTACATTTTATGGGAATATGATAACATCGCTCATGTGTACGGTGGACTACCGCATCACGAAGAATTGTGCTTCCTTCACACTTTACATGGAAGGAAATAAAAATCGTTTTAATGAAAATATGGGAAATATATGACATAAAAAATGGTAATATAATTGAAATATATTATTTACAATTATTTCTTCATTTCCATCAGGAAAATGGAAACAATGTTCATGCGTACGTACAGCCTACCATCTCCATTAACAGTATATTTCATTTTCTATGTATAAATTTTATGAATAAAACTAAATACATGTGTACTAAATATATATGATATTAAAATAAAGGTTAAAATTTTGTATTTTATGGAACAATGATATATGTAATCATACCAAAAAAATAAAAACATAGATTAAAAACAAAGTAGTTATTGCCTAAAACATGACTTTAAAATGGAATTTTTTATAAACATGTAAGAAAATTTCATATGTAAATAATATATGGTATGATATATAAATTAATTTTCCTATAATGTATTTACAAAAAAAAATTATAAGAGTTTTGAATGTGTATGAAGCAATTTGAGACTTACGGTAAGGGTTTTCTGTCTAACTTTCTACTTTGTATGACACTTGTCATATTTAAAAACTATTTAATTTATTTGTTTTATATACTAACATTGAATGTATATTATGAATCATATCTATAAAATTATTGATATTTACATATCCATTTTTTATTTCTTTTTTATGGGGTTTAATGTTCAAATGTTACCAAAGAGAAAAGTGATTTTCATATCAAATAGCCCTCAAAGAGACCAAAGTAATGTTATGCACCTAACTTATTCTATGAGGGGTATATAATTCCCCATTGAATTTTTATATCATGAATATAATTATTTTAATGATATTTTAATTTTCATTTAATGCTATTATTTCATGGGTATTATGATTTAGAGTTACCAAAGTTGCAAGAGTATAAGGTTCTCATTGTTTATATAG
Organism: Viscum album; assembly: GCA_963277665.1. NCBI lineage: Eukaryota > Viridiplantae > Streptophyta > Magnoliopsida > Santalales > Viscaceae > Viscum > Viscum album. Next base: position 1,852,528,107 of record OY728163.1, on the reverse strand, counting down.
ATTTTTTATGATTATGCTTACAATGATGAAATATTGTATTATTTATCCCATAAAACACTTGAATATTATCCTCCTGTATAAATTTATATATAATACATCTTTTCCATTAATTTTCCTCAATTTTTTTACGTAAGAGTTCAAAATAGTGTTTTTAAGAAAAAAATCTTCTTCATTTCTCTCTTCTATCGAAAACCATTTTTCTATCAAAACCATGAATTCTAAAAATATTATAAATTTTTTTTAATATTAATCAAATTATTTATTAAATAAAATTTTATACATTTAAAATTTTTAAAATATGTTTCTAAAGGAATATTCATGTCATTCTCCAAACAATTCCATTTGGATTTTACTAAAAATATAGAATGGATCTTCATTTTAACATGTACGACATTAATGAAATTTGATGCCATCAAGACCATTATTTTATTTGAATCTTCATTTATAATTTATCAATTTAATTTTTAATGAAAATTATTTCCAAATATTTTACCAATTTTTAGTTTTAAAATTTTTATTTTTAAACAATATATATTTTCCTTAAGAAACGTTCCAAGCGACTTTTCTTTCAAAATATTTTTCCATCTAAAATGATTTAATTTGATATTACATATACATTAATGGGGGTATTAATCAAGGATAAAATTATTAATATTTCCCTATATGGTTTATTTTAGTGATGAAAATATGTTTATGAAACTCGTTTCTTGTACATAGTTTATATCATGATAAAATGCTTATGGAGCCCACTTCTTTTTCCATGGGTTATGCTTTAAAGAAATTATGAAATGATTATGAAAACCATTAGTTATCATGAGTTTTGAAATGATGAATGTTTTATGATCTTTTGGAAAATTTATATATGTTTTTCATCATTTGATGGGTGGGGCCTATATCTCCCTCCAAAAAATTGGGTAATTATTAATGTTATTTGAGCTCAAAGGGTATATGGGAGGATATCTCATGCCTGAAAGAGGGTAGATGGGAGGTTATCTATATCTAGAAAGAGGGTAAATAGGAGGTTATTTCAAGCCCAAATAAGGTAAATGGGTGTTTATCCCAAGCCTAAAATTTTATGAATGACTAGTTTTATAGCCTTTATATAATATTTTCTATAATTATTTATATGACACAAATCTATGTCTTATGAAAATATTGTTCTCTCGGGGCTCTCGTTATTTGATTAAATTATGATTCATGTATTATGAACTGGAAATATTTATTCTATATATCATTCTTATGACATATTATATGCATGTTATGTTTTTAAAATGTTATTATAAACTTCTCATTCTCATATTCACATGTTATATTGATATATCCCTTTTTTACCCTTACTGAGAATCTGAGCTCACACTTTCTTATGATTCCTTTCCCTAGGATATAAATAAAGTTATTATTTATGATTTTTCAAAGAATGGTTATATTTATGAAGAACATAGTGGGATATAAAGTAGACCCCTTATGGAAAATTTAATTATTTTTCAATGTTTCAAATGGAACAATACCTCTATAATACTTAGGTTTGTGTTTGTGTAATGTAATGAATATTCATCTAAAAAGATGTAATATCTATTTATGAAAATACAATGTTGCTATAAATTTAGTTAATGACCTTAAAATAATAATATCTCATTATATGTAATATATTTATTTTATTATATCATCATTTTTAATAAGAGTTGATGTAGGTGGAGGAAGAAACAAAATAAAACACTCGATTTGGGATGTTACCTCTTTTTTGAAAATATTCTATTGGTTTCCACCAAAAGTAATCATAGGATGTCTTTCTGTCCATTATAAAGATTCTAGAATAAGAATATATAATTAATGAATCAATTTGGTTCGTAATTTTCTAACAAAATTATTTATAAAGTATGAAGAGGAGATTAGAGTGGGTGGCCTTTTATAATCAAGGTGAGTGGCACACAAGAAATTTTTTAAAAGAAAAATATGTACCCAAGTTTTTACTATTCAAGAAGGATCTAGAATGAATCATTTTAGAGAATATATTATATAAGGTTGAAAATTAGATATCTAATATCTTCTAGACAAGTTTTTTTAATTTAAAACCTTTATATTTTTTTAGTTTAACCCCTGGTAAATCCATTTTTAACTTAACCACGATAAATAATTTTTAATATTTTTACTATTTAATTATGGTAAAAAATTAAGTTCACATTATTTTATAATATAAATGTTTTGTATTATAAATAATCAATCCATTTTTTAAATTCCATTCACACAAGTGTAAAATTTTAAATTAAAATTAATTCCACGGTCACGACGAAAAAGTGTTTTTCCAAAGAGAAAATGTTTAAAAGTTAAAAAAAATTATATCAAAATTCAATAAAACAGTTATTCCAATGGTTAAAATTGGATTAAAATATATATAATTTATCTATTTTTACCTTTAAAACTATCTTAAAACATTTTTTATGTTTTAAATGCTTTGAAGGAAATGAAAATTCTTAACAAAAACAAGTATTTTTCACTATTCCTTGAAAAAATTATCTTCTCATATAATTATCAAAAAATAACTATAAGATAATTTTTACATGATCTTTTAAAAATTTAATTCAATTTTTTCAAATAAATTTTCTAATAGTGGAAAAAATAATTTTAAAATAAGTGAAAAATATAAGAAAATTGTTTTTTTTTTAAATACAGTTTTTAAGAGAAATATTAGTTTTATTCTTTTCTCTTCACAAAAAAACACATAAAAGGAATCTTAAAATATTTTATTGAATATATAATATATATATTTCATTAAAATAATTTTTCAAAAGTTATGTATTTAATTTATTTACATAAAACTCATTTGTATTCATAAATATAGTTTTCAGAAAAATATTTCCTTCATTCTCAAATGGTTATTTTTATCATTTTTAATTAATTTGTAATCAAATAATTCATCATATATATTTATAATTTATTTATTTCCATTCATACCCAATATTCCAAGGTAGAGGTGATAAATATCAGATTAAATAATAATATTTTAATAGTATTTAACATTTCATTTATGGTTAGTGTTACGGGTGATGCTAGATAAACTCATTGTCTAATATAACACAAGATATACATAATGTTGCATATAATGCAAGATAAAATTGGTGTTTTGTATAATTAAAATATTGTAAATATTAAATTTATTTGAAAAAAATATTTCACAAAATCTTGGGGTGTTACAATAATCATACCTTGAAATTCTCCGAGTAGTGGTGTAGACATAACTTGGATGAAGAGGAGAATTTTTAAGGATCCTTTCCACTTGAATATTAAAGAGACTAAGTATTCTAAATCTAATAGTTGAGGGAAATAATGATTTAATAAAAGTGTGGGATAAATTTAATATTAATAACTATATAATGTCTAAAAATAATTATTAAATATAAAAGTACTAATCTAATTATATTTTATTTTTAAAAAAAATTATGTAACACAATAAATTAAATATAATATATTTTAAAGAAATAACATGTCCTAACTTGCACTAATTTATAAGAGTAGTAAAAATTTTTTGCATAATACAATGATATAAAAATATGTTTTATACAAAAATTCCCCATAGACCTTTGAGCCACCTCGAAAATTAAGTGAAGCTCACAAGGGATTATATACAGGACACATGGATGATGTACATAATGATTACATCATAATTTTATGATCAAGGTAGAGTAGTTTGTGTATGAAACCAAAGTAAATAGATTTAATACCATGTTGTATTATTTCTGGGATTTTTTTTAAGGTAAAGTGATGGGAGAAACAAATGAGATTATGTTTACACTAAATAAGTGTAAACTGAAACATAAATTCATATTAAATCGTAATCATTAAATAAATCAAATTCATTAATCCTTTTCAACTAGTTACTCCAAATTAATTGAGTGTTATAAAATTAATACTATGGATAAACATCTTTAGTATCGTTGGGGTATAGTTCACCATGAAGATAAGAACATAAAGAAATCTGAATAATTATTTTTATTGTGAACAATTTGAAATACAAGGGAAACCCCAATGGAATGTACACTATCAAATAAACCATTGAAATATCCTTCTAGGAAACCAAAGATAAAGTATTAGATTATTGAATATGAGGATATTTTCATCGTAGATGTAAGGATTATTCAATGGACGATAAATTACAATGAACTAAAGATGAAGAAAATAGTTGACTTTCATTCAATAATATTCATCATTGAATATAAAATTTCTATTTTATTTATTTGGTGTTAGATATTATATTTTTTTGAATATATGTATCTAAATATAGTAACCATGAATGTTTAAAAACCATACTATAAGTCAATTTGTATTCTCCAAATGGATGATAAAGGGTGATTCTTAGTCCAGCAGTGAGAAGAATGTGATTTTTATTTCGAAGTAGTGATTCTTGTATGGATATAATAGGGTATTAAAATCAACCAAACCATTTATATCAATTTTATTTGGATAAAATGATACATTATTCCTTTTAGAATGAATTTTCTTTATTCTTTTTCATGATCAATTAGTAGTTTAGTAACACATGATCCATTAGTATTAAATAATGAGTAGAAAATATAAAAAAAATTATAACCCAACTATAGTATTATAATTCATTGTAAAATAAAAATATATATATTTATCAATGATATAACCAGTAAGTTTTTTAGATTATTAAAAACTAAAAACTATATGTATTATCAACACACTTACCAATAATGTTTTAGATTAAGAAACATTCAAAAATAAACATAGGAAACAATAATTTTGGAACTAGTTCAATGTGATAAGTGTGAACTATTTCATGTAGAAACTACTGGTAAATTCATTCACATTAAGAGATTCCTTTAAGAAATTTAATCAATAAAAGGGTGAAGTATGAAAAATTCATAGTTTCAATATATGAGATACTTAAAGCCTATAACATGGAGAATATTTTAACCAAGCATTCATTGATCTTGAAACTTTTGAGTTGATTTACCCCTATACACATATATACTTATACACATCAAATCCATGATGTTGGTAAAGTAGGATAGATGATTAATCTTAAAATAATTTATTAATAATTAATATGTAGAGTGGAGTAACAATTAGACTCAAATTTCCTTTTACATGTTTGATCCATTATGTTTGTAAAATGAGGATCAATGACACACCACTGACATCTTGCAAAATCATCCATAATTGTTTCAATACATGATTCAAAAATAGAAACATTAACCCTTAACAAAATGAAAAATATAAATAAAATGGATATAATATGTGTTATGATATTCAATAAGTCCATTATGTAAAACTTCATATATTTAGATGCAAATATATTGTTAATATGACTTCAATAAATAAACTTGCATCGAGAAAAAAATTACCACGGGGGTAATTATCCTAAGGTTTTTGAAAATATTACATAAATTTTTGAGAAATAATGATATATTCAAGTTATAGAATATATTTTTATAAAAGGTTGAATATATATTTTTTAGATATATAGGTTAGGAATTAATTGGATAAAGATAAATATCAAGATACATTGGTAGTTCGCATGGGAAAATACATAAGACTTAATTTAATAATATTATTCTAAAGACGCATACTACATAGGATGATTAAAACCAAGATTTTGTTTTATTTTCATCATGGTGGGTAATAAATTATTCAATAAGAATATTTATTCTTACACATAGGAATTAAATGGAAACATGAAAAAAATTTAAGTTATTTGGAATTCAGAAAATTGGATTCCATCTACAAAATCATGTTTGTATTTGGATAGTTTCTCTAACTAATGTAAATACATTGGTTGGTATTCAAGATAGACTATAAGTGGGCAGTAAAAATAAAGCTAGATTTTTTTCCAAGTTTTAAATAATAAATACATTATAATTATACTTTTCATAACAACTTTCTATGATCATTACATAGATAATTGGATTACATGATCACTTTTACTTTAAGGATTCTATACTACAAAACCATAAAGGGTTTTTACATCATATAATGGTTATAAAGGATAAAAGTTATTTAGTTTTTGATTAGTTTATTACTCATAGTCTTATGATATTCATTTGTAATGAATGGTTACTAGATGTTTACTATAGGTTACTGGGTGAACCATAGTTTTCCTTGTAAAATATGTTGATAACATATATGGAACTTTTAATATTATAATTATTAGATAATACAACTTTAACATCCCAGGTAAATAAAGAATAAAACATTTTCATATTTATTAATATTTGTGAATTAAATATTAATTTTACTTTAAAGGGGTTTCTATGTTCGATAGCATACTCGATACGCAACAAATAGTTTCTTTTGAAATCTTACGTTGCACACTAGTAATAAAATAATATTATTTAAAATGGTAGTTAACACGTAGTCGTTGTATTGGTAGGAATGAATAGAAATAACTAAAATATGATTATATATGTTTTTTAAATGTTTTTAAATTTATCTAATAAAGGATAAAGTCTTAAAATATGAAAATAATTCAATTTTAGGCATATATAATCTAATTTTCACTAAAGGTCGACTTATCGTCTTTTCATGGCGAACCTTCTTTAAATATAGTTTTGTTCACTCTTATACTTTCTATTAGACCAAATAAAACTCTTCTTTAGAATCAGGACATCAAAATTTACTTTGTGTAAATTTTTGGAATTTTTCCGATAAAGTTCATTTTTTAATGAATAGTGAAAATGTTGTATTTTAATTCAAAACCTCTTTTTAATCTAAGTTATTTATATGAGTAGATTATCTTTTTAATTGGATTTAATATTAAATTAGAATATATTTTTACCATTTAATCCAATAGTGGTCACTGGAATTAATTTCACTTTGAAATCGGACTTAAACTAGTGTCAATCTTTTGATACTTTTTGTTTCATAAAAACACGCTATTTGTTTTGACAGTGAGAATTAATTATTAAATTAATTAATGCAACTTATATGTTTTGAATTTTGTAAAATATACATCATTTTTGAATTCAGAATATCAAATATAGATTAGGGTGAATTTTTGGTATTTTTCTGAAAAACTTCAATTTTTGATGAATAGTGAAACCACTAAGTGGTACATAAAAAACTGATTTTTCGTTTAAATGAAATTTTACCACCTTTGTGTTTTGAATTTCAAAAATCCGACATACATGGTTGTTATTAGGATGTAAAATTTGGTTAAATGGGATTAAAGTAATTTTTTTTGTGAATAGTAACTTTTAAGTTTTTAATCGCGATTAGAGGTAATTAGTGTAGTTTAAGGTAAAAATAATGTTTTAATAATATTAAATGAACTACACACATGTCCTACCATTATTGGATGTGTCATGCCCGACCAAGACAATCCATGGGTCAACTTGGGGACCTCATGGATCCACTTTGGTTGGAAAATTACATTAATAACTTTTTATTTAAAGTTAAAATAAAAATGTCACAAACATGAGATGTTTTACTAAAACAATTCTTAAGTAGGGTAATACAAGTCAGATTTTTTACTATAAATATTCATTAGAAATATAAAACGATTTCCTACATCATGATATTTTTTTATAATTTTTATACATTAAATAAATTAAATTATTTATGACACCATGATGATGCAGCGATTACCTCATTATTTAACGATTTAAATAAAATGAAAATATAATGTAAAATATAAGACCTAAACATGTCAAAAACCTATTGGATGGCTGTATTTCAAACTCTTATCACCGTATCCTCAAAATATATAATTGTGGGACCCTATTTATCCGAAAATAATTTTATAATAAACTATCTTTTCTTAACTTTCCAAGAGTGCCCCTCCTCTCCTCTTATAAAAGGCTCTCACCTCTACCTCCATACCCACACCTCTCAAGCCTTTGGTTCGGCCACTCTCTGCTCTTTCTGTCTCTCCACATCCCTATATTACTCCTATAATCCTCACTTTTTTCAGAAGTCTTCCCAAAGAAGCCTTTGAGCTCAAATCTAAGAGAGTTACCCAATTTTAAGGTAATGTCTTCACTTGTGTTCTTTTGTTTTATTTTGCTTCTCCAACCCCCTAAACAATTTTTATTCATTTATTTTGAAACAACTCCAATATGTTAAATATACTAGGATGTTTTTATAAGAATCATTCGAGATAAACTTACACACACATACATCTAATGGTTAAAGAATATACTGTTTCTGGGGATGGCGAATTTCTGCCTCACGAAACGATGATTGTTCAATATTATTCTAACACCTTCAAAGGTGGCCATTAATATGTCACTATATTTATATATGATATATAATATTTTTATGTTTTCCTTAAGCTTCTGTATTTTTCATTTATGGCATACCTTTATGGCTTCCATTATGGGTATACGCGATATCTTCATTTTAGGAAGTGCGGACTAGCGCCCCCTCAAAGTGATTTGATTCTTTAATGCCATATGTGGGATGTATAAAGGATGGATTTAAAGTTATTATATATTATGTTATACTATAATTATAATATACCCTTATATAATTATTATTTCTTTCCAATAAAGTATGATATAGAAATGAAAATAGCATCCATGCGTACGTACGGCTTACCGTCTCCATGAACGGTGCATTTCATTTATTATCCCCAAATGTAATGTACTATTATAAGTACATATATATAATGGATATATATGATCTATGTTACATCTAAATGATTAATATAATTCTGGAATTAAAATATACATATCTCTCATTTAGTTTTAATTCCATTAATATGACATAGAAATGAAAGTAGCGTTCATGCGTACGTACGGCTTACCGTCTCCATGAACGGTGCATTTCATTTCTTACCTATAAATGATTATGTAATATTTTAAATACATGTATATTCTGGATATATATGATATATATGATATCCAAATAATGAATATCATTCTGGATATAATGAATCTTTGACCACATGAACAACTTGTAATTGTAAGAAGTCCACTTTCGACTTAAGAACCAAATATCGACAAAACAAACATTATTAACTTAAATGGTTAAATAATGTTTATAACATGGAAATAAGTGATATGAAAGGAATAATGAACTTGAAAAAGGTTCTTAATCAAGTAGAAATTAACTCAAATTTATTATTCAGGATGTTAAAGAACGATCGAGTCAAGTCGGACCTGAGGTAAGGGACTTCGTCTCAATCTCCTTTCATTGAGGCATATTTCGTTTTATACACAACTATCTTTTATACGGTGTATAAACCCCTTTGACTTTTACTTTTATACAAAAGGAATATTTTTCTACGAATCATTTTAATAAAAGACAAAAAGGAATGTTTCTTTTAACGTACGTGGTGACACTGACCTTTTCTGCCGTCGTGAGTATTATTTGGTCTTTGGCTTCCTCAACAAGCCGTGATGTTTTTTAAAATGAAATAAATACCATATACTCTTTTATGTATTCTGGTATTGAAAATGGTTTTTATAATGGATCTGTTATGTCAATATATTTATGTGATATATTGTGATCAAAGTGTGGAAATGTTTTCTTTCCATTATATTTTTTTTATGTCTTATGATTTTATAATGGTACTTGGACATTTGACGGGTGGTTACGTGATAAACCATATGACGGGTGGTGCCATTAATACCCGGACGGGTGGTTACATTATAACCACCAATGCATTGGGTATGGAATTCGGTCGTATGGCTATTCCATTAAGTGATATGTATAGAAGTCGACCGTATGGTTATTCCATTTAAGTATGATTATGTACCAAGTTACATTTATATGTTATGTGATCTTTATATGGGTTTTATGGTAATATTTTGGTAACAAAAGGGTAAGTGATGATCTTTTATTCAGTGAATAGTTTTTACTACTTCATAAAGGTGAAAGGTATTACTTTGATAAAGTATACATGGTTTACTTGTAGTTTTGAAAAACTAACAGCTTTCATTCTTTGTGTATCCCTTACTGAGCTTTTTATGCTCACCCCAAGTTTTTGAAATGTTTTTCACAGGACTTAAAGTGGAATAGGGTCAAGGATGGGATCAAGGAAAATTCATGCTATCTAAAACATAGAACTATACATGTTTCTTTTTAAGAGTTTTTATTTTATGGAATCTTAGTAGAAGTGTATAGTTTGTAATCTTATGAGATGTAATAGTTATGTCCTAATTCTCTAAAACTGTAAACCTGAAAAGATCCTCAATGTGAATTATTCATTTAATTCAATATTAAGTAAGGTTTAAGGTCGGGGCCTTATAACAACTTTGGAAGAATCACTCCAAAGACTGACTTCAATTAGTAACCCAAGATCTAGGGAACAAGATATATTGAGGTTGATCTAATGAGTTACTTGGACCATGTTAAAGTACATACACTGAAAATGCATTAGAAAAATCTGAGAGAGAACTTTTTTTCCAAATATAACTTGGATTAAACCTCTCCATGAAGAAATATATAAGACATAGGAGGAGATTAAAATATGGACTAAAACACCATATGATTAAATGATGGATCTATAATATATTAAATTCTATATACTATATATGATATTTCTAAAACATTTTTTATGATTAGAAAATAACAAATAAATCTATGAGAATTGTAAGGGAACCAATCAAATCTATTAAATTGTACTTGAAAAGGTTAATGTGATGTGTACCAGGTATATATAGTGTAAGTGACAATAATTATAGATATATTATAGAAACCATTCTTCATTTGGTTAAATTTAAACTAATATCCATTTTAAGACAATGAAGTCAAAAATAGAGGCTCATTGAACTTATTTATATACATATATAAAAATATCAAGTATGTTGTGACTTTTGATGAATCTAAATAAGTAGTATAAAATATTAAATGATTTTTCTAGTTATTTGAGTTGTACCTAGTTAGAAAATTATTATCAAAAAATAAATTATGATAAACTTACAATAATGGTGCTAACGAAGATTTCATGATAATGATAAGGGATAAATTACATTTACATAGGGATATCATTTCTTGAGGAATTTTACTCATGGAGGTAAATTCATATATAGAAAATTATCCATATAGAAATACATTAAAGGCCCAATTACTAAATTCATTACTCAGTAGAAGAAATATTGTATCATGTAAGAGATAACATGGATAACTACCAAGTTGGCTCTAGTGTAAGTGGGAGTGTTATGAAAGTGGGTTCTCTATACCCAATATGAATAGTACTATTTGATTATTATATCATGTATCCATAGTGTTATTTATGTAGTTACCTTACCATAATATTTTTGATACTTATATATCCTTGATTTATATGGTAGTGTCCATATATTATTTTTCATATCAATAGGTCATAAGAATTTTTTAATATAATAATATCCTAAAGATAATATGAAATTAATATTAAACATATTTCCTTTTCTTTGGATACACCATACATACATAAAAAATATGAATTTTTTCTATTTGGTGTCGAGAGATCATAATCATTGTGACATCTTTTCATGAAGTTTTCACTTAATGATCTAAAGTAATAGAGATCATGATGACTGGACCACCAATAAGAGCACCACAAGTCTCGAGTTTCATTGGATGATTCTATCTACAAGCATGTGTATTGGTCTCCATAACTAAGATCATTATAAATGTATACCACTTGATTATACCCATTGATATAAAATGAAAAACAAGAATTATTTTTAATGGTATATTTTGTTTAGTGTATCATTGGTTGTATGGAATTGGTTGAATGATCCAAACTAGATTTTTCACTTCTAAAAATAAGAGATATTTTGGGTCCAATTAACTAGGATTGTAGTAAAATTAATAAAAAAATCCATGGTGATGGAAGGAACATATATATAGTTAGGTCATTAATAAACAAAGAATGAAAGGATGATCAAATGAAGTGTATCCACATGTTTCACCTATTTAGATGAATAAGAGTTTAAGATGATGTGTGCCCCAAAATTGGGGTCTAGTGGATGTTCAAGTATAAACAGTCATAAGTAAATTAATTAAATTATATTTTTCATGTTTAGAATAATAATAATTTAAATTATTTCTCATGGTATTCATATGTTATTTAATTATAATAATAAATATGGGACTAATATTATTTTCCAAATGAATGATACTCATTCAAGGTTTGTTAAATAATAAGTTGAACATGACATGTTAAGGGCTCATATCATGTGACATTTAATAATGTCACAAATCTATAGTGAAATATCTATGACAGTTATGACATTTCTACTTAGTTATTCTTATCTCTATGGACCAGTTTAGGAGGATAAACTTATCCAAGAGATTAATTAAAATTTTAGAAAGATTTAAATACTATTTATGCTCTTATTTGAGCCTTGAATAGTGACCAACACCATTTGTACTATTTTGGAGAGAGAATATCTCATCTCCCCCTCAATGAAGTTTTAGTGAGATAAACTATAATACAAATAGTAGGTGATTTATCCTACTATATTGGGTTGATTCTATATTCATCATTCAATCGAATGTTTTTTTAAAGTAATTCAATTTCCCATGCTAGCACCAAGTAAATGAAGAAATATAATCTAGGAGTTTTCATGCATGCATGTAAGATCTATAAGATGTGTCTCTTAGTGTCTTTGAGCAATTTCATGATAAGAATGAGTGGATCAAATCACTATTTTGAATTGATCAAGTTACCCTTTATAGTTTCATTTTATTTTTCTCATTGTGAATAAATTAAATTAAAAGTAACCCTTTTGATAATCTAGGAAATTTTTTTTGGAAATAATTTTTTGGAATGAAACTAAACCTATATAAATTTTAAATTAGCACATTTTCATGCTTCTGAAATTTTGGGGTTCCATCTCTATTTATCACTAGTAAAATGGTATTTTAAATTTTATTCAAAAGAACATTTAAAACACAGTTAAGCAGTGGATTTTAAATGGAAATTTTACTAAAACGGTGTCTTTTCCAAATGAATATTTTTCTAAGTGGTTTTTTCATTTAAAGAAAAGAAAATTATCATTTATAAATTATTAATGACAAAAGATTAATTTTCATAAAATGATAAGAAAACCCTATTTTTTAATATTGTTTTAAAACTAGCATAGTAAGGATATTTCATTTGAAGTATTTACTTGGGGTGTAGTTATTTAGCTTACCTACTAAGATTATTACTATTTAAAATCATAATCATTTCAATATAGGTTCTGGTTATTCTCCTTAGTGTTATTTGAGTATTTATTAGTTTGGGAATGGATTGTGACTCATATAGTCACATAGTGGTATGTAACTTTCTTAGTTTTGTTTTAGTTTCTTTTATCATGAAATTAAAGGTGTTATTTAATTATTTTAGTTCTAGTGGATAGTATATATATAGAGGAAGCTTAGAGTGAGAAAAGGTGTTTGTGGAAGGAGAGGTCATAAATATGGTGAGAAAAGGGATTGAATTTATTTTTAAATTGTTTTACCCTCTTAAATAGTTTAAAAAATTATTTATTATTTTGTTATGGAAAATAAATCTAATATATGGATGGTTCATGCCCATTTTTTGTTATTTATTCACTCTATTTGTAGTAAAAATCATTATTAATGCTTAAATTTTATTTCATTGGTGCTTCACATCAACTTAGGGTGAATTAGAATCCTCTCTAGGTAAATCACAATTCAGATCGAGCATCTGATACAGGGATGATTTGAGATTTTCTATGAAAAATGGTATTAGATCCTAAGTTCTTAAGATGGTATATCTTTCAGATTTAAAATTTCTATATGGGTATTAATGGTATATGCATATGTGATTGCAAGGACTCAAAAGGTATAAGTGTAAATAGTCTAGATAGCTCTTCCAAGTTTGATATATCGAGTTCCAATGGTATATCGGGCTTGATTCTTAGGTTTTGTGAGTTTCTTGATTAAATTATGATTTTAAGATAATAAGGGGAGTGAACTGGTGGTACCCAGAAAGTTCACAAGACTTTATAAGCCATGTGGGGCCTGAGTGCGTAGTTTATGAAGACTCCTAGTGGAAATTATGCAGTTGTCACATAGTATGTCAATCCATGTGGCCGGTCTACACATCTACACTATTCCCTTTCTAAATTTAGGTGTTTAACTTCATTCATTTTAACTTTTTTATTATAGTATATTCTTGTGGTTTATGTGATATAGGAGTAGTTAATTTTAAATGATGAGTTTAAAATGGTGATGTTTCCTTTCTAAAATGATAAATGGATTTTACTAATGTTGATTAATAGATGAAAATGTTTTTTGGATTCCTTATAAATGGTTATAAATTAGAAAATGGATTTAAATAATGATTTAGGAAAAAATATCATCATTTAATTGGGATTTAAAACAACATAAAGAATTATTTTAAGATAAATTTGATTGAAATTGGTATTTTAATCTTCAGTGTGTCTTTGAAAAGTGAATTGACTTTTTTAACTAATTTTTAAATGGAATTTTCAAATTTAAAAAACATATATATTCTAATTTTAAATCAAAAATGGTAAAGAGTATTTTTAATAATAAACTCGATGATTTAAAACTTCATTTTTGGGAAAAAAATTAATTTTTTCAGCATCTTAAAAGGGGATTTAAAAAAAATTATTTTTATTATAAGGTGTATTTATTTTTGTTTGATTTTTTATACTTTCTAGATTTTTATAGTTCTTTTCATTACAGGATTTACTTTTTCCTATGGATTAACTAGTTTGGGATGACTTTTTATTTAGTTTCACCTTGATTAAAATTTCATTCGATTTTATTGATTTAGTTTTAACCCCCCCCCCCAATCACTAAACGATTTTGGAAGGTATGTGTCTTGATATATCTCTGATTTGTATCTCTTATAGCTATGAAGTGTTACCCTTTAGTTGATGGTATTTATTGAGAGTTCCTAATTGGGTTTTTTCTCACATTTTTAGAAGAAGGTTTTGATTGGGTTTTTTTCATAGGTAAATTTTTTAGAGTTTATAAGATATTTGATTTTGATATTATCCTTTTTCTAGACCTTGATTTGGAAATATTATCATCTATACTAGCTATATATAAATATTTGATTATTAGATCCATGGTTTTGAGTTTTATTTCAGGGGACAACAAAGGTTTGGTGGTGGCCCTACTCATTTGGGTCTTGGGGATGTTTCTATGTTTTTAAGAGAATGTACCTTGTTTCATTAGTATGTTAAGTTAAGGATGTTTAAGTTAAAATATTTGAGGGTTTTATATTTTTCCCCTTCCTTGATTTATTTGAATATTTTAGGGACACTCGTGAATGTGCATTTTATAGAATTAAATAATTGATTTGATAGAAATTATGATTATTTCCTCGATTGATTCATTTAATTAATCCCCTTTCATTTTGAACTATTCACTATTATAGTTTTTCCCATTGTATTTAGATTGGTTTTATAGACCCATTGTGTTAGATAACCCCTTATGGTGTGGATATAGGGTCTTATCCTCCATTATCCATTGATAATCCCCTACGGTATTTGGACTTATCGTGAATGTTCATTATTATGGAAATTATAGATCTTTTAGAGTAGTGTTAATCGATCATTATTTTCATTGATATGTTCTTATGATTGAGTATTGATCCCCTAGGAGAGATTATGGATGATTCTTTTTGGAAGAATCTAATATGGTAGGGATACAACTATATTCGTATTAAATAGGTCCCTTTCAGTGATCCATCTAAGAGTTCCTTATGAATGCTAATTTTTGTGATAGACTGTCTAATAATGGGTCTTATGTTTAGGGGTTCCTTAGGAGATGATTATTATTCATTTTTATTAGGGTTATAGTCCTAGTTTCAGGATTCTAGGGTGTTTATTGCTTTTGTATAATTGAGTTACTCTGAGGAGGTTTAAACTTGTTTTTTATTTGATTAGTTGAGTTAGCTGATTAATTATAGGGCCATAAATCCTTATGGTGGGGATTTTTTTCATGCCCCCACCATATTTTTTTACTATTTTTTTATTTTTTAGTAATATTGTTCTAAAATTACCAACTGAACCTGTCTTAAATTTCTAAGATTTTGGAATTTTAGAATAGGAGGACAATTTCCATATGGTTATTTGAAACCATATGCAAACCTTGAAAATTAATAAATTATTTAAATGATCCAAAACGCCTTTTTGGTGCATGGTTTGTCTGACCTTTATTTCTACCCATGTGATTGATCTAGTTCTTCAATTTGGATACACATGGTTGGAACATGGTTTGGGAAACTGTGTGGCCAAACTATGCACAATTTCTAGTGGATTAAAAATATAAAAAATTCTTGATTTGTCTCTCAATATTATTGTCTATGTTTTGACTCCCTCGCCTCCATTATTCTCTCTTGTATCATGTAATTATAGGGTTCTAAATTCCTTAATATTATTCAATATATCATACCATTCTATCGATTTCAAGGGGGTTTCTTATGGTATCAAGTACATATCTTGACATACGGTCTCCTCCTCCTTTTTATTCTTCTTTTTCTTTAATTTTCTTATCTCCCCTCATTGCACACATTCCATAGTCAAACCATAATTTTAATAGGGTGTTTTATAGATTATATTTTCAATTCCTAGAGATTATGAGGCTTGATTTGAGACCAATTATAGTGTAATACATTAAATTTTATGTCTTTCTCTCTATTTAAGGTAGGTTTCCCCTTGTTTTCTATCTTTAAATTTTTCAACCCTACTTTAATACATTTTATATCCTTTATTTAGATGTCAAATGTTAATAATAAGTATGTTTAAGGAAACTTTTAAGAGAGAATCAATATTCACTTGAATTTTACTTCAATTCAAAGGTCTTCCCATCATTGAAATCTTGGAAATAATATACTTAAATTTTTTTTACATAGAAATTTTTTTATAAAAATATTGAATGATGATTATGAATAATTATTAGGATTTTAATAAATTATTTTGTTTTAAAATTAAATTATAAACTTTAATTTTTAGTTTTAATTCTAATTTCATGTAATTAATTAAACATCCAAGTATTGATAAATATTTCAACATTTTTTTGAATAAAATTGAGGGGATTTCAAATAAATTCAACATATTGGGTAGTTACAAAAAAATACATTAGTTTACATATATATATTTTATAATGACCTCGGTCCTAGTAGCTCAAATTTGGTTTCATATTTTTTATATTAGAATAAAATATTAAGAATCACATCTCAAAGGAATGAATAGTTTATTAGTCTTGGTAAATTAGATACATACATCATTCATATATTTCATTTGAAAAAAAATAAAACATAATTATTTTTCTTTTGGGAATTACATTATTCACATTAAAATATTATTTCTTATCTAACATAGTACACTTCATGGATTCCTAAGAAATAGAAAAAATTAGGGTGAGATCAGATTCTCAATAAAGGTTAAGTAAATTAGAAGTTATCATAAATCAATGAGAATAATAAAAATGGAATGGTAAATAACTGAACACACATTATAGTAATGTAACTTTACTATAATGATAATATAATGAATAATTTATATGGTAAGGTAAATAATTGATCATGCATTCCATTTAAGTAACTTTACTATCATCATAAGATAAGTGATAATCAATATGACAAGGTAAGAGACTGGAAATACATGCAATTTAATCAATCAGCCCAGAATGAGATGAATCTAAAGTTAATATCATTTTGAAAATCCCATGGATAATATTAATTGAATTCTCAATGATGGAAATTTTTAATTATTAGATGTCATATATTAGTAATGTTATACCTTTATTCTCAATACCGTTCACAATATGGTTTAAAACTATAGGTAAAAATCTTTTTAAATTCTATATTACTAATTTGTCTCATGAGGCCTACTAATGCATCGATGAGATATATGATATTGTGCCCCATTAGTCATTTTAGGTCCATTATATTCCTCACATATTAAATGATCAATTTAATTCAGGACTCAATATCTGTTATCATTAAATATCTGTATTGAAAAATGAATACATATTATCAATATTTCCCAAATCAATCAAATAACATTCAATTTAAAACAAACATATGTAGAAATGAGATATATTTTATGAAATAATAATATCTATGATAAATAATATGGATATTTTATGGAAATTTAATATCTAATGATCATAGGGAAGTGAATATTTCAATGGAAGGATGATGACTACAAAAATTAATTAAGAAAGTGAATGTTAATACTTTACATTGTAAAAATTTTCATAAACCATATAGAAGAAGAATAAGGATGGTATCAATAAAACATATCCCCATTGTAGTATTTGTAAAATAAAGGGTTTTTTTAATTTATCAAAAGAAAATATATAAGAAGATCTCTAGAAACATTTTTGAGGAAAACATCATTTTCGTTTTGAAAATAAACATTTAAAACTAAATTTTAAAAATTAAATTTAAAAATAATTTCATTTTAAAGTAAACATAGAAAAATATTAAAAAAAATTTAAATAATTGAGTTGTTATGACAAAATGAAACTTCATACATGATAATTACAATAAAACAAAGATTTCATTTATAATTTTAGTAAAATCCAAACAAGACTTATTTTTAAAATGAGATGAAAATTCTCTTAATTTTTTTTAAAAAAAGTCAAAAATGGGAAAATATTTTTTTAATAACTCATTTTTTAAATCATAAAAACTATTTTGAAAACATATTTAGAAAACTTTGTTTTAGAAGAAGATATATTTCTATACAAAAAATAGAAATAAAGTAGGATTTTCTTAAAAATATTTTCTCAAAAAAATTAAGTAATAATGAGTGGAAAAAATGGTACTATAACATGAAAAAATAATTAATAACCATACAAGATCAAAATTTAAGGGGACTATTATAAAATTATAAAATTATTTCCTTCAAAGGAAACTTGTGTTTAAATAATCCCAATTAAATGAGATTGTGAAATAAACCCTTAAAAATATCATAACATTAAAGTGATGATTAATTAAGGAATCAATTTTTTGTATAAAATTTAAATCCAAATAAAAAATTGTAAATAAAACAAAATATTTTAAAAATTATTTAAACACATAAACTAAAAATTTAAAATGAAATTAAGAAGTAATATAACCTAATTAAAAGAAATTGAGTTATAAAATTATTTACAACTTGGTAACTTTTAAATCAAAATCAATTTGGATGAAATAATTAAAATTGAAACATAAAAGACCATGAATTATTAATAAATAATTATATTACATGTAAAAGGTTCAATATATTCATCTATCAAAGAAATTGGGTGTATAATAATAAAATATTCCCCAATGAATGGAAAATGAGTAGAAATACCTTACTTCACACTTCCTTTTGGTTGAAAATGATTTAAACTCCTATATATTGGTTTTAAACATGTTATTAACTTATTAAAGAATCATATTAATATTTATAATATCATATATTATCCTTTTATAACATCGTATTACTCATTCTTTAATAATCATTGATTTTTTCATTGTTTGGTGTGTTGATTGTCTTGTTTTTACATGTGGGTTTTGTCATTAAGGATCATGTTATTGAAAATTTTATATATTTATATGATTATTAGTAATAATTATAATGAAATAATTATCATATTTATACATAAATTATAATTTTAAATACCATCCATGAATTATGGTTTTCATAAATGATGTACATTACGATAATATAGACGGTAGGTCGTACATATGCATAAGTAACATTCCCATTTTTCAATGATCATTATGGAAAGGAGGTAAGTAATATTTTATATTTCCATAGTAATAATAATGTCATATATAGAATATTATTTATTTAAACATGCTTATATATATCATCCATGTGGTGTGTGATGAAAATAGATTCACATCGCTTCATGAAGGTAGTAGTCCATATATACATGAACGATGTCATCATTTATCATTATAAAAATTAATTTGATATATTTTATTCAAATAATTATAAATATTATTTAAATATCATAAATATTTCATTTATATAACATATATCCATTAAAATTGTCCTTATTACCTTCCATGAAAATTGTTAGTGAAAAAATGACATCGCTTCGTGAGGCGGTAGCCTATCGTACACACGAATGATGATTTCATAACCCATTTAATGAAAGTGGAAATAGTTGTGGTAATTAAATTAATATAAAAACATATCAATATTTATAAGATATTGAGGTTACTATATCATCATGGTTTAATAATAATTGAATTAGGGGATGAAGAAATAAAATAAAAATGCTCGTTGAGAAATGTTACCTCTTCTCCAGGCATCCTCCTTAGGTTTTCACCAAAGCCTTGTAAGGTTGTATTTATGTCCAAAATAAAGATTCTATGATAATGGGAGGGAATTTTGGAAGTCATTTTTCTAGGTTCTTGTCTAAATAAAAAGTATGTTAAGGTGTTAATAAGAGAGGATAGGGTGTCATTTTATAAGTGAGGTGAGCGGTACACTTTAAATTTTTTAAATAAGAAGGTGTACCCAAATTTTTCACATAACAAAATGGTAAAACAAAATGTATTATTCTAGATAATTAGACATTATATGGTCAAAATAATTTAATTAAATATATTTGGGACATTTTTAAGTCATTTAACCCTTTTTTTATTTTAACCCCCTGAAATATCTATTTTTTCCTTAACCTTAGTAAATAATTTTTATTATTTTCACTATTTATTTTGGTAAAAAATTAAGTTAAACTTTTTATATAATAAAAATTATACTTATTAAAAATTTTAAATCCATTTTTCCAAATTCAATTCACATAATATTAAAATTTAATTTAAAATTAATCATGCACACGTGATAGGAAAGCAGGTTTTCAAAGAGAAAATGTTCAAAAGTTTACAAAGTTTTAATATCAAAATTCAAAATGAAAATGATTCGAATGACATAAATTGGATCAATATATATATATATATAATTGAACTAATTTTTCATTAAATCCAATTAAAAATTTAATTTATCATTATAAATAATTTAAATGAAATGGATGTTTTTAATAAAAATTTAGTATTTTTCACTATTCATCAAATAATGAAACATTTCAGAAAAATCCCAAAAATTAAAACCAAAGATAATTTTTATACTATGGTTTAAAAAATAGATTTCATATAATAATATAAATTTTCTAAAGGTGGTAAAAATTAATTATAATTTTTTTTCAAACCATGGCTAAAGCGACTTTTAGGAAAAAAATACAATTTTGCAGAAAAAATTTCTATTTTTTATTTCGAATGATTCTTATTTTATTCCTAATAAATATATGACCAATGAATTTGTTCTTAAATGTGTAAACCATAAAATTTTATTAATTTTATTTATTAACATTCATACCTTTCTATTTAACTGCTAGGAAATTAGGGTATATAATATTACAGTTCATTTAGACTTGGGGTTGCGTGTTCTGAAAGCTATTAAAGAGATTAAATTTTAAAAAAAATTGTGGGTTGATTAAACGTGGTGTTTATTTTCATATGAACCATCGAATACAATATTATTTTTTTATAATTTCTAAGTGTAACATTCTCCCCACCTTAAATAAAGTTTTTCCTCTCAATTTTAACATGAACTCAGTAATCAAGGGTTTGACATTTGGAAATACAATTATTGATATCCCACATCATAAAAAAGGTTTAATAAAAAAGAATATTAATAAGAGAGAATGGAAGTATAAAGTTCATATTGAATAATAAATAACCATGTTTTAATTATGATAACATTGGTGTCACTTGAGGATATGTACATGTAAGAAAAGAGTAAATAATTATAAAGAGTGATAGAGGTCATTGATCATAAGAAAGTGAGTGATCAATGGAAAGTCAAGAACTGCAAAAAAACATTTATGATTTAATGGACCTTTTTATTCATCAAATACAATGGTAATAGGATAAGATTTTTGTTTCAAAATCCTTTCCTCAATGTTGAGGAATTATTTTACTATAAATGAATATAAGGAAATATAAATAATTAATATAATTCTATTTCATAAGATTTATTTAATCTTTTTGTTATGCTTAGATTAATTCCCAATTCATCAATTGATCTAGAAAATGAATATCCAAATAAATTATTCCTGAAGTAATAAAATTCACTTTTAATTGATCATAATCTCCATAATAGAATGATGAGTCATTCCTTCAGTCTCTAGATATTATTATGAAAAATGGTCAACACAAGATATCCAATATGCATAAATCTCTATATGGTAAATTAATACTTTAATCTATAAAAAATCATCCAAATTTCAACATAAAACATTTCAAAAATGGTTAACCTTTTGACCCTTTCAAAAGATTAAGATCCAAAACATTAGAAATAAGATCACTGAATTTTCAAAATGACCTTCTCATTAATCCCTAAAACAACATGAGGTAGTTCTTAATAATTCTATACCAAACATGTCAATACCTTTGTCATGTATTTTCTTGAAACATTGAAGTTATATGAATTACCATAAATCCTTATTAAAAAAATTCATGATTACTTATTAAATAAAACACAAATTATTGGATATATTCCCTAAATCTAAAGATATTGTAAACATCATCAATGATAGTATAAACCACTTTTTCAAAAAATCATTAATTGTTTCCAAGTAGTTAGTATTATACAATTTACTTATCCATGTCAATAATCTCTTTATCTTGACATAATTATCTCAACATCAAGAATATATTAAGGGTTATGTTTCCCTCAATCATGTGTTTTCCAAGAAGTTCAATATTCCACTAAATTATTTTTCATGTTCATCATTACTATTAAAAAACTGCTTTCAAATACTTATTGAAAATGTACTAAAGTAAAATACTTATACATTTCATAATTATTATTACTAAGATATCATTAATAAAATACTCAAATAATATAATTTTTTTATTCAAACCGAAGTACATAAATTATTCCACTTCATCTCTAGTAATAGAATAATATTATCCATGATACATTAGCATATTTTTAGGTGTATTCATTTTATGCTTGAGACATTGATTTTTGTTGTTCCCCTTCTCCTTATAGTTAAAACATTACAAATTGTAATTTTTTTTCTTGCCCTTGAAATCAAAAGAATGGTTTCATTTCTTTCCACACTTGAATGAAAATCATATTGTAAGGACCCAACCCCAGTTTCTTGGATTCGATGCCTTATTTGATTACATTGGTATATAAAAAAGTAATACGCATCCTAAAGGAGTGATTAGTTTATTAATATTGGAAACAAGATATATACATAAGTTCAATATTACAACTTGAAAATAAATACAACATAAAAAGTCCTTAGACAACATCCATAACTCTTAGGTTATTTTAGCATGTCATTCATAATAAAATTCTTCATGTAATGAGAAAATGAAACATAAGAAAGGGTTGATCTCAAATGCTCAGTAAGGGTAAGAAATACAGTGTAATATATATAAATATTAGGCAAGTTGAATAACTAAAAACATATACCTTTAATAAAAACTTGAACACATTATGGATGGAATAATAGATTAATAACTAATGACATAATAAAATTTAATCATGGGTATTATACTAGTCAAATAACCACATGAACCATGAATACTATTTTCATAATTATGGAATGCATAATGCAGTAAATCAACACCATACCATCAAGGCCTCCTACCAAGACGATAAATAATCATTTTGTCAAGGCCTTATGCCAAGACCGTAGTTTGTCTCATGAGACCTACCGATGCATCGAGGGGATATAAAGGGCCCCAACCAACACTTTATATGTCCAATGAATTCCTCATATTAACGTGGATAAATATAAACAACATATACATTCATATTGAAACTAATATATGAAATGTAAATAACTTTCCCCGAACATTAAGTATAAACACTAACCATTCGAAGTAAATTGGTGAATGGTTTTTAGATAGAACCTTCACAAACAAAATAATAATAAAACATTAAATTAAATATATTATATGAGAAAATGAAATAATAATCCCAATAATACAAAATAATCAACAATAGTGTTGAAATAGATGAAGATACTCTTATAAAATTGTCGAGTAATTCTTGAGATAAATACCCTTTTACATTGAAAAAAAGAGTTTCTTTGGAAAAATATTTGTATAATACCAAAAGAAAAGTTAGATAATATTTTAATAATAAAATTAGTGATTTTATAAATATAATGGTTTCCAAAAACATATTATAAGGTTCCCTTGAAAATAGGTAAGAATTTGAGAAATTCCCTTGAATCGGGCTTGTATTTCGGAAACAATTTTGAAAGTTCCTTTTAATACGTGTAACCATCCATAAAATAAGGAAGTATTCTTTTTTGTGTACATATATATAATACTCATATATAATTTTTGAGTAGTTCATAAAAATACATAATAATTTCATTGAGGTAATTAGACAACGACAGTAACCCGAATGAAAATGGAAGTTCAGGCGAAAAAAAACCCTTACCACTTTGTAATCAATCAATTTGTATGCCCCAAAATTAATAATATTAAAATTATACACTGAATACCATGAAAATAAATATATTCATGATATATTACATCAATATTAATTATACATACACCATACACAAGTATTAGTGGTGAATATGAAAAATCTCACAAAAATGGGAATGAGATGAAGAAACCCTTACCTTAAGTCTGAATGTGTTCCGTTCTTGAAATTAAGGTCCTGGAATATGAAATTAGACTTATTAATAACATATTTAAGAACCTATTAGACATGTATTTAGTTTATCATAATTAGTTTTAGTTCATTTATGCCCTTATTGAAAAGTTATTATATTAAATTTTGTTGTTCTGGGGTGTTTGTTTTCTTTATTTTCATAATCGGTTCAATTGTTCTTAACTAATGGAGTTCATGTGGAATGGATGTAAATCTCCATAATTGAAGTTAAATATTATTTATGAACATAAATAAGTGTTAATGGTCATTTAAATTATTTTTTTCCATGTAAATATGATGAATCATTAGATGAATTATTAATGACATTCACTTAGATTATTTTAGTGGTATTTTGATTATTAGGAACTAGTTTGGTCATATTATTTAATAATATGTACTTATACAGGATCCTTAACATTAATTAGGTTATAATATATATATTAAAGTCTGTTTCAACCATAAAATTGGTTTCATGATATGTAATTAAGGATAAATTGAAAAACGAAACTTTGTCGTCCATGAAGGTTATAAATTGGAACCTCGTGGACATTGATTTTGTTTATAAAATAAAAGAGAGAGAGAGAGAGTAAGGATATTGATTGTGGTTCTTCCATTCACATGATATAATTACATTATATAGATGATACTGGATCTATCATGTTTATTTGGATAGAGGAGGTGAGGAGAGGATAACAAAAGAAGATAAATTGAAATGAAACTAAATGAAAAAGAAAGGTGATTTACCTATTTAAGTAATCTATTTGAGAACTTCCTTAAGGGAAGGGATTTTAGTATTTTTGAAATACCAAGAGATTCTTGGACGTGAGGAGTGATTAATGAAGGGTATTTGGGCATAACTCTGAGGCTCTTCAAGGCTTAGAGTAGTGAAGAGAAGAGGGAGTGAGGGGGGTTTTATAGTGAAGGAGTGGAGGGTTTTCAAAAAAATTCAATCATTAGCATATTAATTTCCCTCAAGACCAGAAATAGTGATAATTACATGACCAAGAATAGCAATAAATTAATTTGAGTTCAAACCAAGTGGTATTACATCACTTATGATTTCATAAATAGTGTATATAACTAAGAATTTGTATATACGGTATTTTACCATATTTCACTATTCATCAACAATTCGAGTATTTCATAAAAATACCAAAAATTCACACTAACCATTTTTTTATTATTAGAATCAAAAAATGAAGTCCATTTTTCAAAATTAAATTTTTTAATATGATTAATTTAATATTTATTTAAAATCATAATTTACTCTAAAAAATAATTTTAAAACATTTACTTACTTATTCCAAAACATAGGTATATCGTACTTCCACTTGAATATTATTTATATACCATAATAGGTAAGGTTACAATTAATTAGGGTATATCACTATTCATATGTGTATGTTACTATTCATAAGGGTAGGTTACTATTCACCAAAAAAATAAGTTTTTTTATCTGACTCCAAATAACTTACTGATCACAATTGTGAATGTCAGATTTTAAAAATTCACATCATAGAAGTGACAAACTTATGTTTACTTGGCTAGGTTATAACAAATTTGTGCTTTTAGAGACTCAGTGATCCATGAATTCTATAATAAATCTATTTATAAATTCTTGGGGTGTTGCATTAGCCCCTCCATACAAAAATTTTGTCCTTGAAATTTGAAATTGAACTTCAAAAGTTAATGGTTGATACTTGAAAATTTATTTATAGAAACCCACATTGGAAATAGGGTTAATAAAATATCCTCCTAAAAAGGTGTTAAGGAAGATGAGGTGGTCACCCCAAAAGTATGATTTCGAATGAGGTGACATTAGTTGAAAGTAAAAACCTGGACAGGGAAGAAAAAACTAACTATGAAGTTCTGATGGAACATGATAGAGGACATGTTCAGATGAATGTTGATTACTAATAAACTATAAAATAAAAAATCATAAATTTTATAAATGATTATTATAATAGGAAAACATTTTTATTTAAGACTATTTTCCTTTATTTGAGGAATTATTATACTCTATAATATTATAAATATACATTTCCACTTACAAACTCATCCTTTTATTGCACTTGAACTGTCTATACCTCATCACTTAGCATGGGTTACACCATTTTGTGAAGCATTACATTAACCTCTAAAATCTCATAAAATGATCAACTTAAACCATTTCATAAATGGTTAAAAATTACAAAATATAATGATTCAACACATTATAATGAAGTCATCTAAATTTCCAAGATGAACTTATCATTAACCCTTAATCAACATGAAGCATCTCCAAATTTCACATTCCAAACATGTGAATAACTTCATCATATATCCTATTGAAATATGTTAGTAACGTGAATTACTGTAAAACCCATATTAGAAACATGCATTCTTATGTATTCTTTAAGTAAGATACATGTTATTAGATATATTCCTTAAATACAAAAGTACTATAAACTCCATCAATGATAGCATAGGCTACTTCTCGACAAGTCAATAATCAGTTTCAAGGTGGTCATTACTTATCTAAATCAATCATTTCTTCATCAGTATCTCAACATCAAATATATATTAAGGTTTGTCTTTCCCTCAATCATGTTTTTTTTCCAAAAAAGTTTATCTTTATATGGAATAACTTTTCATTTATATCATTCATCATACAACCTCAAATCTTTAATTAAATAGTACTATAGTACAATCCTTATATATCTCATAATTCTTACAACTAGTACATTAATGGAAAAAAAATTCAAATCACATGATTCTTGACTAGGAATATTAATCATTCTACTTCATCTACAGTAGCATCATAACTTTATTATTATCAAAAATCATTATTTGGGGTATATTCCTTTGACGCTTGGGACTTTGATTCACATAGTGTATCATCTCCTTGCAATTGAAGCATTGAATGTAGGAAAATTATTTCCTTGTCTCGCAATTATGAGCATGGTGTCCTTTTTCTCCATACTTGAATCAAACTCCTTTTCCCCTCAAGCATATACCAAGGTGTTTCCTTCTACAATTATTACATGTGGAAAAATACATCTTTCCCTTATTTCCTTTATCAATATTTTTTCCTGTTATCCTCTTCTTATTTTTCTTCCTTTAAAATTCATAGGACTTAGAGAAGTCCTTACATACCTTGTCAACACATGATACTATTTACTTATATGATGAGGACACATGGGAGACAATATTCATTTGAAATGATGGATTAAGACCATCATAGATATGATCCTTCTTACTCTTCTTATCGTGTATATTGGTGAGGTTATCATTCCTTCTAATGGGTGTCATTTATAAAAAAATCCATATTATATATTAGCTCACAAAATTATGAACTCTATATATCTCTAAACATGGTATAACACATAACATAAATTTATGCATCATAAATCCAAAAACCAAATACTTTGGTTACATTGGGGAAAAAATCCTTCATAATTCTTTGTAAATAAAATGTGAATTATCCTAATCATATCCTCCAAGAGTGTCAATACTAAGAGTGCATCAAGGCTTGTTGTCATGTACCAGGATACCCCAGGTCAATCCCAAAACTCCTTTTCGAAGCTTTCACTTCTAGGTACATTAGTTCCAGATCCACCTCTACATATTTGTATCCAGACATGGATATATTTTCTAGAAAGATCCACATAATCTATTCCTTACCAAAAAAACCAAGATGTTTTTTTATGCTTATCCTCAAATACTATCTTGTGGATTTTTTCCCTAAACTAGGTTTTCTAAATCTTGTTTCCAAGATTTCTACTAAACTTTCTTTAATACCAACTATAAGGACCCGACCCCAGTTGCTTGGAGCCAGTTCCTTATTTTATTACATTGGAATATAAACAAGGAATATGCATCCCAAAGGACCGAGTAGTTTAGTATTATTGGAAACAAGATATGTACATAACTTCAACATTACAACTTGAAAAGAAATACAACATAGAAACTCCTTAGACAACATCCATAACTCCTAGGTTATTTTAGCATGTCATTCATAATAAAATTATTCATTTCCTGAAAAAATGAAGCATAAGAAAGGGGTGAGATAAAATGCTCAGTAAGGGTAAGAAATATAGAAAAATATATATATATATATACGTTAGGCAAGTTGAATAACTAAAAACATATACCTTTAACAAAAACTTGAAAACATTATGGCTAGAATAAGAGCTGAGTAAGTAATTCCATAATAAAACATAATCATGGTTATTATACTAGTCAAATAACTACATGAACAATCAATATTATTTTCATAATCAGGGAATGAATAATGTAGGACATCATCACCATGCCGTCAAGGCCTCGTGCCAAGAGCATAAATAATCATTTTGTCAAGGCCTTGTGCCAAGATCATAGTTTGTCTCATGAGACCTACCGATGCACCAAGGGGATGTAGCGGTCCCCACCAGACACTTTATATGCCCAATTAATTACTCATATTAACAAGAATAAATATAAACAATATATACATTCATATGGAAACTAATATATGAAATTTAAATAACTTTCCCTGAACATTAAGCATAAACACTAACCATTCAGAGTAAATTAGTGAATAGTTTTAAGATAGCACCTTCGTATCCACAATAATAATAAACCATTAAATTAAATATGGTAGATGATACCATGAAATATTAATCCCAATAATACATAATAATCAACAAAATTTTTGAAATAGATGAAGATACTCTTATAAAATCATAGAGTAATTCTTAAGATAAATACCCTTTTACTTTAAAAAGAAGAGTTATTTTTGAAAAATATTTGTATAAAACTAGAAATGAAGAAATATAATCTTTTCATAATAAAATGAGTGACTTTTTAAAGATAATGGTTTCCAAAAACAGATTATAATATACCCTTGAAAATATGTATGAATTTGAGAAATTCTCTTCAATCAGGCTTGTATTTCATAAATAATTTTGAAAGTTTTTTTAATACGTGTAACCATCCATAAAATAAGAAAGTATTCTGGTTAGTTTACTTATATAGAATACTTGCACATAATTTATGAGGATTACATAATAATACATAATAATTTCATTGAGTTAATTAGACAATTAAAGTAACCCGAATGAAAATGGATGTTCGGGTGGAAAAAACCCTTACCACTTTATAATCAATCGATTCATATGACCCAAAATTAATAATATTCAAATGATACATTGAATAACATGAAAATAAATATATTAATTATATGTTACATAAATGTGTAGTATACATACACCATACACAAGTATTAGTAGTGAATAGGAAAAATCTCATAAAAATGGGAGTGAGATGAAGAAACCCTTACCTTATGTCTGAATGTGTTATGCTCTTGAACTTAAGCTCATGTAATATGAAATTAGACTTATTAATAAATTATTTAAGAACATATTAGACATGTATTTAGTTTATAATAATTATTTTTAGTTCATTTATGCCCTTATTGATAAGTTATTATATTAAATTTCGTCATTCTGGCGTGTTTATTTTCTTTATTTTCATAATCGGCTCACTTGTTCTTAAGAAATAGAGTTCATGTGGAATGGATGTAAATATTCGTAATTAAAATTACATATTATTTATGAACATACAGAAGTTTTAATGTTCATTTATATCATTTAGTTATATGGAAATATGATGAATCATTACATGAATTATTAATGACATTCACTTATATTATTTTAGTGGAATTTTGATTATTATGAACTAATTTGGTCATGTGATTTAATAATATGTACTTATACTGGATATTGAACATTAATTAGGTTACAACACATATATTAAAGTCTTTTTCAACCATCAAAATGGTTTCATGACCAGTAATAATGGATAAATTGAAGAATGGAACTTCGTCATCCACGAAGGTTATAAATTGGAACCTCATGGCTGTTGATTACATTTATAAAATTAAAGACAGAGAGAGTAAGGATATTGATGACGGTTCTTCCATTCACATGATATAATTCTAGTATATATATGATACTGGATCTATCATGGTTATTTGGATAGAGGAGGTGAGGATAGGGTAATAAAAGAAGATAAATTGAAGTGAAACTAAATGAAAAAGAAATGTGCTTTGCCTCTTGAAATAATCTCTTTGAGAAATTCCTTAAGGGAATGGATTTTGGTCTTTTGGAAAGACCAAGAGATTCTTGGATGTGGGGAGTGACTAAGAAAGGGTATTTGGGTAGATATTGAGGATATTCAAGGCTTAGAGGAGTAAAGATAAGAGGGAGTGAGGGGGGGTTTATAGTGGAGTAGAGGAGGATTTTCATAATTTTTTAATCATTAGTTTTTTAATTTCCCTCAAGACCAAAAGTAGTGATGATTTCATGACCAAGAATAGTAATAAATGCATTTTAGTTCTAAAAAAGTGGGCTTAAATCACTTATAATGTCATAAATAGTGTATTTAACTGATAATTTTTATATACGGTATTTTACCATATTTCACTATTCAACAAAAATTCAAGTATTTCAAAAAAATATTAAAACTTTACACTAATCGTTTTTTGACGTGTATAATCCAAAAATGAAGTCAATTTTTCAAAAATAATTTCCTAAATATGATTAATTTAATATTTAATTAAAATCATAATATATTCTTAAAAACAGTTTTAAAAAATTTATTTACTTATTCCAAAACATATGTATATCATAATTCCACTTGAATATTATTTATATAACATCATAGGTAAGGTTACTATTCATTAGGGTATATAACTATTCATAAGGGTATGTTACTATTCATAAGGTTAGGTTACTATTCATAAGGGTAGGTTACTATTCATCAAAAATTAAGTTTTTCTTATCAAACTCCAAATAACTTACTGATCACAATCGTGTATGTCAGATTTTTAAAATTCACATCACAAAAGTGACAAACTTATATTTACTTGGATAGGTTATAACAAAGTGGGGTTTGTAGAGACTCAGTGATCCATGAATTCTATAATAAATATATTTTTAAATTCTTGGGGTTTTACACATATTCCTTTTAAGAAAACACAAAGGTGTTTATTTTAATAACTATAACATGTTATAAAATATTTCTTTCCCTTCTTCCCTTTATCTGTAATTTCCCTTGTCGTCAGGTCCTTATCTTACTTCTCATCAAAGCCACAATACTTAAAGAATTATTTCTATGTCCTCAAATGATGATAATGTTTGGGATACTGGTCTCATTCTACATATAATCTTAAACCCATCAATGAAATGAGCATTCTTACTCTTTGGATAGCGTAAATTGATGCGGCTATCATTCCTTCTACTATGCGCCATTTATAAATGATGGGATCCACTACATTAGATAATATAATTGTGAAACATAATGTATAATCCAAAAACATGTGAAATACTTAACGTAAATTAAAAAAATTATGCATAACTAACATCATAATCGTAAACATGGTTTCTTTGGGGATATATCTATTTTAAATCCATCATAATGATTTCTATATAAAATGTGAATTATCATAAGCATATCCCCAAATATTATCAAACTAGGTGTGCAGTAAGGCCCATTTTCAAGCACTATGTGATTATCAAGTCCAACATAATGTTCCCTTTTAAATTTATTACCCATAGAATAATGTCCTCTTATATTATCTATATTGGGATATATTTCTAGGAAAAATCAAAAAATCTCTACATTACCATAACATTAGGATTCCCTTCTACACTTATCCTCATAGTCTATCATAGATCCATGATCCCTAATCTATGTTTCCTTAAATATTTTTCCCTAGGATTCTATTAAGTTTCCTCTCATACTAAATGTAACAACCACATCCCTAGTAGGGTAAATTCAGTGCATGCATTATTACATAATCATAATATATAAGAAATCACATACCAAAGGACCTAATAGTTTAGTAGAATTTGTAAAATAGATATATAAATTATTCACATATAACATTTCAAAACAAGATTTCAAACATAATATTTTTATATAGAGAATGACACTATTCCCAGTATCATATCCTTTCTTATCATATATAGTACACTCATGGATTTCTGAGAAAGGAAACAAAATATGGGTGAACTCAAAATCTCAATAAGGCTTAAGTACAGCGGAAGAATTCATAAATCAATAAGAATAATCAAAATTAATTGTTAAATAACTGAACACAAATTCCATTTAAGTAGTACGAATATTATGATAAGATAAGGAATAATCAATATTGAAAGTTAAATAATTGAACACACATGTCAATTAAGTAACTTGACTATCATGGTAAGATAAGGAATAATAAATATGGAACAGTAAATAATAATAACAACATGTCATTTAATGAGTGATCAGAAAATGAAATGAATCCATAGATAATATCATTGTGAAAATATCATGGATAATAATTTCTAGATTCTCTATAAAGGAAACTTTCAATTATTGGAATTCATGTCTTATAACATGATATCTCTATCATCATGACCTTTGGAAAGACGGTTTAAGACTATAGGAAAAATCCATTTAATTATAGCGAACTGATTTGTCTCATGTGGCCTACATATTTAGTTAAGGGATATAAAATATCAAGGCACACTCATCACTACATGTATAAATCATTACTCACATATCAAATAATTTATTTATTTCATGAATCAATATGCCTTACAATTAAATATCCATATTGAATAAAGAATCAATATTATCAATATTTCCCTATACAATTAAATATATTTCAAAGTAAAACACCGTATATAGAAATGGAAAGTATTTTAATAAATAACCATATATAGAAAAAATAATATATATATTTAGGGGAAATATAATTTCTAATGATCACATGAAAGTGAATATTTTAATGGAAAGTTAATTATTAAAAAATGAATCAATAAAGAGAATGAAAATTATTTCTTTGGTCAAAATGATCATAAACCATCAACATGAAGAATATGGATGGTATCAATACAATATATCCACAGGGTATAATATGTAAAATAAAGGTATTATTTTCATTGATGAATATAAATTTCATACAAAATATATTTAGAAACATTCTTGAGAAAAATATTTTTTTTCATTTTTCAAATAACCTTTTAATACTAAGAGTTTTCAAAATATTTTGAAAATAATTTTTTTGATAATAACCATTGAAACTTATAAAGGGTTTTTTAAAACATTGAGTGGCCATGATGACCTGAAATTTCATACATTCCAAGTATATTAAAACAAATATTTTATTCACGTTTTCAGTAAAATCCAAATGGTCCTTATTTAAAAAACTAAATGATGATTCCATAAAACATATTATAAAAAGAAAAAAATGGGTAAAATTTTATTTAATAAATCATTTGGAAAATGTTAAAATAATTTTTGAAAACATGGTTTTGATATAAGATCAATTTTTATCCAAAAAGATAAATGAAGTTAGATTTTATTAAAAACAAATTCTTGAAATATTTAATTGCTAATGAGTGGGAAAAATTAATTATTACTATAAAACATAATTACTAACTAGAGGATAATAAAATTAAAGGGGATTATTAGAAGATGATAAATTATTTTTCTTCAATTGAAGCTCATGTATAAACAATCCTGATTAAATGAGGTTGTGAAATAAACCCTTAGAAAGATCATAATTTTTAAGTGAGGATTGATCAATGAATTTATTATTTGTATAAAATTTAAATACACATAAAAATTTGGAAATAAAAAATTAATATTTTAAATATTACCTACACTCATAATCTTAGAATGTCAAAGACAATGAATAAGTAATATAATCCAATGAAAATAATTTTATTTTTGAAATTCTTTACAACTTGGTAACTTTTAATTAAAAATAAACTTGAATGAAATAATTATATTAAAATCTAAAATACCATGAATTATAATGGAATCATGAGATTACATTTTGAAGGGGTGGTATATACATCATATAAAATAAATTAGGGACATAATAATAAAATTTATCTCAATGAAGGGAAATTGATATTAAGTCCCTTACCTCACACTTCCTTTTGGTTGAGTGTCATTTAACCTCATCTATATTGGTTTTAACAATGTAATTAACTTACAATAGAACCATATTAATATTTATAATATCACACATGGTCCTTAAAAACATCTTATCACACATTTATTATTAATATTTCATTCTTTTCATTGTTTCAGGTGTTAATTTTCTTGTTTTATCATGAAAGATCTGGTTCTTTCACATATTATATAGTTCTGTGATCTCTAGAATAATAATCATGATATAATTATCATATTTATACATCTATTATCATAAATAATTGACCTTAAACATTATATTATCTTTGTTTTTTTTTATAATTCATTCTCTTTCATTTGATGATCTTTTTAGGTCTATATTTTCGTAGAATTAGGCCAAAATCATATATAACAAAACCATAAAATACAAATTTGACACATCCTATTAGTATCCATTCTTCCAATGATATAAATTTTTTAAAATAATACATGATTTCTTTCCATGAAAAATATGCCCGACTTTAAACACGATTTATTACTCTCCCTTACCCATCCTTAAATCCCAGTAAAATCAATTAAAAACATGATATGAGTAGAAAATCTTAGTAAGGGATCCAAAAAGAAGGATAAATGTTAGTCTAGTGAACATAGGAAAACCCATATAATTTTTACCTATATCTTTAATGTTCTTTGATCATATTAAATAAAACATTTCCTCTTGAAAAAAAATATATACAATTTTCTCAAATAAAATCATTAAAACTGAAAATAAGAAATTAAAAACCCTTTTTCGTAACTTAGAGGATAACATTCATAACTCACTTTATACCCATGAAAGATGTAACTAGAGCCCAGTTAAATTCATAGGAGAAACCCTTAACTCCCTCCGTATTTCTTATTAATACAAGGAACCTCACCTAATGCATTGGAGAACTATTTCGGTGCACCCATCATTTAGGCAATAAAGGTCTCACCCGATGCAATCTGGGTTATCCCGTCATCTAGGTTATAACAGGATCAACCATCGTTATCTAGAAAACCCCATAATCTAAGCTATAATATGGTCACCCAATTCTATTTGGGCATCCCCATTATCTAAGCTAGAATGGGCTCACTCGGTGCTATCTCAGCCACCCCATCGTCTAAGATATAATGGGCTCACCAGACAATATTTGGGTCACCCCATCATATAATGCTCAGGTACCATATCATGAATAAAAAAAATTGTGATTTCATTTTTTTTCACTATAAAACTTCTAGAAAACACTTTTAAACTCATAAAAAATAACTTTTGGTTATCAAAATACCCTTTTCTTTTAAATACCCATTTTCAATATAAAAATAACTTTTTATTTTGAAAACCCATTTGCAATACCAAAATACCCAAATAAATTGAAAATGTTTTTCAATTGAAGGATACATGGAATCTTTTAAAGGAATATATAAATCAAATAATGGTTACAGTGGTAAAAAAATTCATTATTGTCAAGTACGTTACTAAAAAAATTCTTTTATTTTTAGTCAAAGCATTCTTTATTGAACACGAAAAAAATATTCATTGTGAAAACCGTTTAAAATAAAGAAAAAATGTACATTATAAAATTATTATATATTTATAATATCATTTAAAAACATATAAACAAAAAAGAAAGAGAATCTGAGGTAAAAACATTAAAAGATGATTTTATTAAAGAAAAGGTCCCTTATTACTTGGGAAACACTTGAATCATAAAACCCATTGAAGAATAAAATTTAAAAAAAACATTACATATCATTATAATATATAATTTCAAGATATAACATGTAAAAGTATATTTATATACAACTTATAAATGAATAAAGGTTCATAACAAAAATATATTCCTCAACAAAAGGAGATTGAGATGAAGTCATTTACCTTGAGCTTGATTCGTCACACGTGTCTTTATCATCCCAAAAAATAAAATTATGTTGATTATTTACTTTCTTGAGAAATTTTTTCAATTTTTTTATTAATTTTATTTAAATTATTACTTACTTATATACAATTACTTATTTAATAAAGTTTAAGTCATGTGTTTTGGTCATATTCGACTTATGTATCAAAAATGACGTTAGAAGGTTGACTATGGTCAAAGGGGTAATTTTTTAAATACATCCATAACAATAATAATTAAATAATCATTATATTTATACATAAATTATTATTTTAAAACCAATCATGGATGATGGTTATGAAAAATGAAATTATGTTACAATCATAGAGATGGTAGGTCGTACGTACGTATGCGTAATGTTCCCATTTTTCAATGATCATTATGGAAAGAAGATATGAAAAATTTATCTTTATATAATGATAATTATATAATAAATACCATATTATTTAATTATTTATACTTTTATATATCATTATTGTGATGTGGTGATGAATAAAATAAGAATCACATCACTTTAAGGAGGCAGCAGTCCAGACATCCATGAATGATGTTATCACTTTTTTGGAGTGTGAAAAAGTAATAAAGAAAATGATATATTATATTTATAGAAATATAATTATGTAATTAATATAATAATTATTTAATTTATATCATATATATTCATTATTGGTACCCTTATTACCTTCCATGTAATAGGTTACTGAAAAATGCTTCACCTCGCTTTTTGAGGTAGTAGTCCGCCATACACATGAGTGATGTTATCATATCCCCTACGATATGAAATGTAAAAATAGTGAATATTATATATTAACTCCATAGGAATTTTTTTTTAATATAATATATATCATATATAAACTATATTTACATCATTATCCCTAACCATGAGATATGGTAATGGAAAAATGAACGACAGTGTTTCGCAAGGCAGTAGTATGTTGTATACATAAATAATGATTTTTTAAACCATTTGATAGATTTGTGTGTGTTTTTAAGTAATTACCTCAACATAAAACCATCTATTTATATTTAGGATACCGAGTTTATTATATAAGCATGTTATAATAATAATTTAATGGGGTGTAGAAGGAAACAAAAAAATGCATGTTGATGAACATTACATCTTGTTCGGGTAACTCCTTTTGGTTCGCACCAATGGGATTCCTTGGATGGATTTATTCCAATGTTTAGGCTTATAATATAATATTATGAAATTTGGGAATTTATTTTGGTAGGTTTTGGGGTATCCAACTGGCTTGGGAGGTTTGATGAAGTGGGTAAAGTGAATGCCCTTTCATAGTGAAAGAGGACTGACATTCTTTTAAATACCAAAATGTAAACACTATTGGTAGGTCTCCATTATCTCATGTGACTTCAATAAATAAATATATAAAATATGGGATATGTTTTAAATATTTCCATAAAAATGTTTTTGGACAAGTGTTGGTTCAATTCAACACCTCATCTTCTAAGATTAACCACTAAGGGAACTCATTTTTACCTTAATAACTATAATTAATTTTAATTTATTTCACAAATATTTTTGGTCAAAAACTAAGTTTAATATATAAAAAGTTTAAAATTATGATGAATCAAAATATTGAATCGATTTTCCAAAATTTGAAACATATATGTGGCCAAATTTAATTTAAAATTAATCTCATAGAAGGGATGACAAAGTGGTTTTATAAAGTAAAAACATCCAAAAGTTTACAAAGTGTTTATATCTAATTTCAATATAAAATTGATCCCAATGAACATAATTGTATATATATATATATAATTGAAGAAATTTAACTTTAAAACCAATTTAATATATAATTTATTATTATAAATTCTTTAGACAAAAAACTGTTTTCAATTAAAGTACATTATTTTTCACTATTAATCCAAAGATGAAATGTTTCAGATTAATCCAAAAATTCAACCTAATATTATTTTAAAATTAAAATTTCAAAATATAATTTTATTCTAAAATAGAATTTATACATGTTTCAAAATTTATTTTTAAAACAATCCTTCCATTAAAAGGATACAAAACTGCCTTTTAGAAAAATACATCTTTTTATTCATAAAATTGGATTTGTTATTATCTTATTCCCATAAAAAATATTAGATGAATGTAAAAACATTTTAAAAAATATAAATTTAATTAATATAATCCAAATGGGTGATTATTTTAATTTATTGATATAAACCACACTTGTGTTCATTAAAATAATTTTTGAGAAAAATGTTTTCTTTTATTTTACAAGGAGTTTTATTTTAATTTATAATTAATTAATCACCAAATAATTCATTATAAGTACGTGAGGAAACCATATTTTCATAATTAAGTTATTTAGGTCTATAACCAAAATTCCAATGGGTAGGTGATAACTATGATAAAAAAAATTACTTTTAATTAAACTCAGTGGTGCGTGCAACACAAGAAAAAATATATATTGTGTGCAACATAAGATGAAATGAGTGTTACGTGTAACTAAAGTTAAACATAGTGTTGCATGTAACATAATATAAAATCAATTTTGTGTTGTTTATGCAATCAATCACATTTTTTGTCTTTTAAAAAACTCATAATGTTACATCCCACCCTTAATAAATTGTGTCCTTGCAATTTAAACTTTATCTCGGTAATCAAAGGATCGATATTGAAAATATTTTTTTTTTGTGATACAGAATATTAAAAATTGTTAAAAAAACATCCTATTAATAACAGAGAATATGACTTATGAAATTCATCAAGAGTAACACATAACTAGGTTCCCAAATAGTATAACATGAGTGGGAATAGAGGAAAATCATAAATAATTATAGAGAGTGATTGAGGTTGTTGATCAGAAAATAAGTGAATAAACATTGGAATATTATTGGCTTTAAAATCAATTATCTTTGATGATCAAAAATACCATTAGTTTATCAGAAATGAAGGTACTAAGATAATTTTTTTGTTTCAGGATCCTTATCCTATAAGAAATTATTTTAAAATCTATGAATACAAGGAAATGTATTTACTTGATATATTTTTATTTCATAAGAACAATTTCATCCTCATAACATTCCCAAAAATATGATGAACATCCATAAAAATAAAATTAATTATCAAAGATTATATATAAACTAAATTTTATCAATAGCTTAAAACTCATGTCCAAAATTAATGTCATAATTCTCATTAAACTAATGCCTTACATAAACATAAATCTAACAAAAAATATCCCAAAAATCCTTAATCACTTTATGATTTAATCACCTAAAACCTCAGAAGGAGTTCCTAAAACCTTTAAATTATGGTTACAATTATAAAAATACCAAACTATTTGGAGCTTCCATCACTTCACTAGATGTCCCAACATAAACTACAATAGTAGAAATATATTTTCCCACTCCTTTTTATTTTCGATCATGATGATTTCCACCCCGAGTAAGTAACTTTGAACACACATTTTTCATAATGTACTAAGTAATTGAAAATAAAACTTCTTATTATTTATTGGCTATCTTTAATCTAATTCTTGGATTATTTGTGTCTCTATTCTATATAGTTAAGAAATTATGAAAAAATTTACCACATAGCTAACACTTTCCAGATCCTAACATAAATTCCAAAAAATTTAATTTACCACACTGGGAACAGGTTTTGGTATTACCTCCAAAATTATTAGTCATTTTATTCTCTATTTCCTTCCTTCTTGACCATTTCTCACTCTTTTCATCTCATGAAAAATGAGTGTTAGAAAATTTAATCTCAAATTTCTCAAAAAAATGAAAAACATTCTCATAACTATTAAATTCTTTTGAATCCAATGATATTTTTAATATTGGTTTCAATCCTGAGTAAAATACATTAATTTTACTATAAATGTCTCAAATAATGTTTGGCACATACATGACCAATCTTGTGAAGATTTCTTCATATACAGCCACATAATCTTCATCTTTTTTCCACAATTACAGGAATCGTTTATCCATCCTAATACAAACAACCTTAGTGAAATATTTCTCAAGGAAATGATATTTTAATGTTTACCATTCCATGGAATAAAGATCATATTTTTCTTTCTTATTCTTAACTAAATACAACCATTGATCAACTTCACCATCAAAACAATAAACAACAAGAGTTACCTTTTGAAATTCTAAAAATCTCAGGACATCAAATATCTTCTTCGAATCATTGATCAATACTTAGGTTACCATATAGTCATTTGATCCACTGAATGATGAGGGATGTTTCCTCATGAAATCATCAACAAAATTCATATTCATTTTCTATATATAAAGTTCCTACCATGAATGGATACCCCAACCTTTTATTTCTTTTTTCAACTAATCCATCACTGCAAATAAATGGTTTTTTCTGATACCAATAATCTTGGGA
Source organism: Viscum album (assembly GCA_963277665.1). Classification (NCBI taxonomy): domain Eukaryota; kingdom Viridiplantae; phylum Streptophyta; class Magnoliopsida; order Santalales; family Viscaceae; genus Viscum; species Viscum album. Next base: position 1,852,487,332 of record OY728163.1, on the reverse strand, counting down.
TTATGATTTTGAATAATATATTCCTCTTTCTTACTTCCCACTATAGCATCCATATTTCCTCTGTGGAAAACCATTCAAAAAAGTGATAGTTTAGATGAAGGAATATGGTAATATTCAAATACTATAACATTTCAACTTGACTATAAGGTAAAATATTCCAAGAGAATGGAATTATCATTATCCTAACAAAATAATTACTTAAACTGACCTTTGATACCAACTATACACACTTCGCCTTAAACATTACACTATCTTGATTTTTAAGTCAATAATTAATTCTCTTGAATTTTAGGATCTTTTCAGGTTTGGAGTGTTATATAATTAATCCATAAATCATACATAGATAAACCATAAATAAATAATGGAAACATTGTATTAGAATCTATTCCTAACATAATATAAAACATTTAAAATTAATCAGGATTTCTTTTCATGGAAAATCACTATGACCTTCAACATGACTTCTTCCTCTCCCATACCCATCCTTAAATCATAAGAAAATCAATTAAAAATGTGGGATAAGCATAAAATCTCAAAAATGGATATAAAAAAATAAGTAAAATCATTAGTTTAGTGAAAACATGAAAATACATATAATGTTTTCCTTTATCTTCAATGTTCATTGATCATATGAAATAAAAAAAATTCACATTAAAAACAAACATAAATCTTACTCAAAGAAAATCAGTAAAACCCAAAGAAAATAATTAAAAACCCTTCTTGGTAACTTAGAACATAACATTCATAACCAATTTTTAAACATGTGTTCAAATTAAGTAGAGTATAGTTGAATACATAGGATAAACCCTTTGGTAACTCCCTCTTTTACTATTAAGAAAAGGTATATAACTCAATGTATTGGAGCGCTATCTGGGTGAACCCATACTTTAAACTATAATGGGATTATACAATGTTATCTAAGCCACCCAATTATCTAAGCTATAATAGAATCATGCAACACTCTCTGGGGCACCCCATCATCTAACCTGTAATGGGATCACCCGACACTACCTGGGACATCACATCATATAAGTTGTAACAGGCTCACCCAACACTATCTGGGACACTAAGTCAACTATTCCGTATCGAGATCACCTGGTGTTATCTGGGCCACAACATTGTATAATTATAAAGTACCATATCATGAATAAATTTTTTTTATGATTTCATTTTTTAAATTATAATTTTTTTTTGAAAACTCTTCTAAACTCATAATCAAAACACTTTTGGTTATAAAAATACCACTTTATTTTAAAAACCCATTTTCAATATAAAAATACCATTTTATTTTGAAAAAAAATTCAATATCAAACTACCCAAATACAAAAAATAATATTTTTTTAATTGAAGGAAATATGAAAGAATTAAAAGGAATCTGGAAATCAAATAATGGTCAAGGTAGAATAAAAGACATTATAGTCGTATACATTAAGAATAAAACATTCCTTTTATCCTTAGTCAAAAAAATCCATATAGAACCCTTAAAAATATTCTATTTGAAATCCATTTAAAATAAAGTATTGAATATTCTTAATAAAAATTTTATGTCTATAAAATAATTTAAAAACATATAAATGGAAGATAAAGAGAGTTTGAGGTAAAATCATTAAAAGATGATTTCTTTAAAGGAAAAGTCCCTTATCACTTGGGAGACACATGAATCATAAAACCAATTATATAATGGCATTAAATAAAATATTAAATACTATTATAATAGTGAAATTAATGACATGAAATGTAAAAGGGGATTTATATACACCTCATAAAAGAATAAAGTTTCATAACATCAAAAATATTCCCCAATGAAAGGATATTAATACAAATCCTTTTATCTTGAAAAATCCTGATTAATAAACTTATGTTAATAATTTAATTTCTTGTGAAACTCTTTATATTTTGTTAATTCTTTTATTTCCCTTATTACCAAGTTATATAAAATTACTTATTCAATTAAATTTAAGTCATATTTTTTTACCATATTCGGTTTATTTTTCAAAAAAAAATTGGTAGGTCAACTATGGTCAAAGTGGTCATTATTTAAATATTTCCATAATAATAATAATGAAATAAACATTATATGTATAAATAAACTATGTTTATAAAACCAGTCATAGAATATGGTTATCAAAACTGATCCAACGTTAAAATCATGGAGACATTAGGCAGCATAGAGGCATAATCAATAAGGGAAGGTAAATAACTAAATCACATATCATTTAATTAATGAAATGAGAATGAAATGCATCCATAGATAATTTTAAATAAAAAATATATTGGATATTAATAAATAAATGATGAACGAATTCAATTATTAATTATTTAATGTCATGTTTCTCAAGAACATGATACATTTACTATCAAGATCTATCCTCAAGATAGTTTAAAACAACGGGGTAAACCCCATCTGATTTGGAAAATTGATTTATCTCATGAGACTTATAATGCATCAAGGGGATTATATTAATCAGTCCCCAACCAATTTCTTGAACATCCAAAACATTTCTTATATATATAATAATCAATTTATTTCCTAAACAATGTGCCTTATCAAATATCTGTACTAGGAAAAGGATACAAATTTATCAATATTTCCCAAGTTAATCAAATAACATTAAAAGATAACACTATTTGTAAAAAATGGTATATGTTTTAGGAAATAATTATATTTATTAGATGAGAATATGTTTATTTAAGGGAAATGTAATGACCGATGGAAAATTATTACAATAAAGTGATTTTTTAAATATAAAGTTAACAATCACAAAAGAAATTGAGATTTCACAATAACATTTATCTCCTGGTAATTTTCAAATCAAATCCCCTTGGATGAAATAATTCAAATTGAAACCTAAAAACCCATGAAGAATGAATTATTCATGATATTTCATTTCAATGGGTCAATATATCAACTACATAAATGTGAATTGGTGTATAATAACAAATAAGTCCCAATGGAATGTCTATTGAGATGAAATCTCTTAGCTCACTCTTAATTTTGGTTGAATTATCATTAAAATTTTATATAATGGTTTTAAACATGTTATTAACTTACACCATAAATATATTAATATTTAAAATAGCATATATTATTACTTTATAAAATCTTATCACCTGTTTGTTAATAATCTTTCATTATTTTCACTTTTTAGGTGTTAATTGACTTGTTTTTCGAGTAAGTTTTGACTTTTTATTTTTGTTCCTCTTATATAGATCATGATTTTAACATATCTAGAATTTAAATCATTATTTAAATATCATATATGTTTATTATATAATTATTTATAGTAATCCATAAAAATTAGTGATCGGAAATGGAATACATCAATCCTTGAGATGTTAGGTCGTATGTATGGAAGAACAATACTTAAATTTAGTTATCATATTAAATAAAGAAAAGTAAATTATATTTATATATATTATCATTCTATTATCATATTAATTTCATATATACAATTTATTTTTATTAAAATGATCATTAATACATTCCATATAATGTGTAAATGAAGCACATCGCATCATGAGACGGTAGTTTGTTGTACATTGGAATGATGTTATCGTATTCCCAAAAATTAAATGTGTGAAGGTACGTGTTATATAATAATTAAAGGAGAATAATAAAATCATAAGTATCATATATAAATATTATATTCATCATTATGACTAACCTTTAAAAGTGTTAATAGAAAAATCAATGACGCCAACTAAGGAGGTGGTAGTCTTCCATACACACGAACGATGATTTCATAACTCATTTGATGGAATTGTGTGATTTTTTAGGTCATAAACTTAACATAATAATATATTACTATATTTAATATAATATTTATATTATATAATAATTATATAATTATAATTTAAGGATTTGGAAAAAGAAATAAATTAAAAATTCTTTTAGAAAAACATTACCTCTTCTACAGGTATCCTCCTTAGGTTTGCACTAAATCATTTCAAAAATAGATTTGTTCCCAAAATAATGCTTCTAGGATGATGTGAGGGAAGTTTTAAAGTGAATTTTTTAGGGTTTGGATGAGCCAAATGTCTAGGTATGTGTGAATAAGTAAGGGGAGTAAGTGCCCTTTTATAGTGGAGGAGGAGTGGTGTTCTTGTAAATACCAAGAAGTAACATTATTGGAAGGTCTCCCTTAACTCATGTGAGTAAATAATGATTAAATTTATCAAAAATAGGGTATATGGTCTAAATAAGACTATAAAATTGGTTTTGGACATGTTTTGGGTCATTTCCACACCTTATCTTTTAATATTAACCACTAAGTTAACTCATTTTTACCTTAATCATTATGATTAACAATATCTATGTTCGCTAAACAGTTTTCTAAAAAATTAAGTTAAAATTATTAGATATTATAAATTATTCTTATTCTTAATATGTAACCCATTTTTTCAAATTCAGCTAACCTAAGTGGCATAATTTAATTTAAAATTAATCCCACGGACATGACGACAAAATAGGGTTTTAAAGTGAAAATGTACAAAAGTTTGAAATGTTTTTATATAAAAATTCACTATTCAATAGATTAAAATGACCTAAATTGAATTAATAGATGTATAATTTATCTAATTTAACTTTGTAACCAATTTAAAAAATAATTTAACAATATAAATTATTTATATGAAAAGTTCATTTTTAATTAAATTTTGTTTTTGTCACTATTCATCAAAAAATGAAACTACTTAGAAAAATACCAAAACTTCACCCAAAGCTAATTTTGATATTATAATTTCAAAAATTAAGTTTATTTTATCAAATAAAATTTATAAAATTGTAAAAATTTAGTTTTAAAACAATTACGCCATTACAAAGTGTCAAAATTACCTTATAGGAAAATAAAGCTTTATGTGTAAAATTAAATTCACTGTTATCTTATTCCTATAAAATATATTAGATAAATGTCAAAAAAAATTATTGAATATATAATATATAAATTTAATTAAGATCAACCAATCATAGTAATTAGTTTAATTTGTTATGTTAAGATGCCTTTGGCGCATAAAATAGTTATTTATAAAAATATTTCGTGTATATTCTGTTGGTTTTTGTATTAATTTATAATTAATTGGTAACTAATGAATTAAAGCATATATTTCATAAGTTGCTTAATCCTAATTATAACCTATAATTTAATTTCTATTTGGAAATTTTCATTTTAAATAATAATATTAATACTATTTGGGAAAACTCAGTCTTGCGTGCAACGTAAGCCATCCAAGAAAGTCATTATTTCATGTAATGAAAGCTAACATAGAATTTTGTGCATTAAAATATATAAATAAAATGAAAATTATTTTAAAAGGACAATCATTTAAATTATTGGGTTGTTAAATTCTTCTCTCCTACAAAAATTTCACCCTTTAAATTTTAGGGATATTTCCTTCTAAACAAATGAGGATTGTTCATCTTCATAACATCCTATGGTTTCCATGTTGTTTCCTATATTATGTGATTTATCACAATTAACTTTACTATATGAATAATATGATACATCAATATTTTCCCTCTAGTATTAATAATCTTAATGGGTTCTTTACAATATAATAGATCTGGTTCGAACTCTATTTCATCAGAGTTCAGCACATTTATCAAGTCTAGTATATACTTTCTTAACAAATTTATATAAAAAAAATTGTGTAATATTGATATATTTGGTTTTATTTACAAATGAAAGAAACAAATCTAATACTTTCCAAAATTTTAAAGGGTATGTTGTACCTAGAACTCAACTTCCCTTTCTTACCAAATCATATAAAACTCATCCATGGAGATTCTTTTAAAAAAACATAATCTCCATCTTGGAATTAAAAATCATTCCTTGAATTATTAGAATAAATATTTTGCCTAATTTGATATCCTTTGATGTGGTCCTACAAATACTTTACCTTCATTTTTGTTTCTTTAACAAGTTTTGTGCCTTGTTGTTTTTTCTCACCAACTTTATCCTAACAAGTTGCATTGAAACATCTTTTTCCATATAATTCTTTGTATGACACCATTTGAATACCTAAATAGAAACTATTATTATAGGAAAACTCTACAAAATGTAAATAATGATCCTATATACGTTGAACATTAGGTGATCATGATATCAACATGTCTTACTATAATGATCTGGCCCATGTTACCCTCAAACCTAGCACCTAAACCATTTCATCACATACCTAAAGGGAATTCCAATTCTACAAACAAGAGGGAAAATTTTCTCCGGAGAACCCAGGAATCAAACAACAAACAAGAGGCAACAATTTTTCCCAACCTAAACAAAACACAAGTCATATATATAAAAGAAGAAAAAAGAAACAGGGGAAGACTGGTGAAAATATGCCATAGCAGTAAAAAGATAATGGAAACAAATCAACAGTAAAAGTAGCCAAAACTATAAGAGACAAGTACAACTACAAAGGACTAGAACCAAACAGCTAATCAAAATGATGGAATGGAAAAACTCCCACTATCTCACCACAAACTACCCAACCTAACTGACACAAAACCTCATTGCCTCACCGTGGTGCCTTGCCTTTATCTGAAATGGAAGACATACAAAGGTATATGCACCACCAAAGAGGAGTGAAGGGTGTGAGCTAACATGCTCAATAGGATCTCACCCAGGTATTCCATAACAAGTCTCTTTATAACAATTCATGTATGCTCATTTTAAATAAAACATGGCATGATAAGTAGTAAATCAGTTTTATAAAAAACATGGTAAACATTTTCCTTTTATATGAGTTCTAAAACAAAATCATGTATATCAATTTCAAAGTACACTTTTCTATATCATCTTTCACACTAATAAACATGTATATCCATTCTAAAGTAGTACAAAGCCATGTTGTACAAAAAAATAGTTGTAGCACAGATGTCACGATACCAGGGAATAAAAACAGGACTCGCAGCATACTACTTGTGCCCATTAATATATGAACAGTGCATAGTGGTACCTTAAGCCAATAATATACATGATCAAACCAGGGAAACACCCTAGAAAGTGAACCCCCACATTGGATAATGGCCTCAAGTTAAACCTACCACCTAATACCCAAGGTAACCCATGTGCTCATTTTCACACTCATTTCAATGTTTTGAAAATCAATTCAAAACCATTTTCAATGTTTTAAAAATACCATTTTTCTTTCCATTTACCAACAATCAGGGAAAACCATTTTTCCATAAAAACACTTTTCAAAACACACTAATCAATCATTCTAGTTCCATTTATAAATCACTTTAAAAAGCAGGAACAATAAGGTTCATCATCATAGGCCAGAGATGAAACCACCTACCTTAGAACTCAGGTCGCACATGCCCGCAACAAGACCCACAAATAATGAAAACCCAATGATGTCAATGAAGGCCCTATAATCTAGTCCAAACATCTTATGATTGATTAAATTGGGAAATAGGGTTGGTGAAGGAGAGGAAATATCACATACCATGACAAAAAACACCTGCCACACCACAACCAATGGAGGAACGGTCTTCGGAACAAGACCACACTATAGATCATGGAAAAAGAAAAGAAGAAACCCAAACATAGACCAGCATATCCAATAATGCAACGCAATGGTGCTATAATGATATAAGACAATGAAGAAGTGTAAATATCACTTACCCGTAGAGATGCACCGCAACCACAATGAAGATAAATCATGGAAAAGATCGATCCGGAAGGAATTATGTCACCAAAAATCACCAAAAATGAGCTTTTGTTTGAGAGAAAGGGAGATAAGATGGTTGAATGGGAACTAAAACCCCAAACAGCACCCTAAAACATCTCTGTTCAGAGAATTACATGGCCTATAATTTCATTACATGTTGTGAAATCCATGGTGATTAAGTATGTCGATAAATATGTGGCCTTAGATTAAAAAATCATTATTTAAAACATTCATGATGTGTAAATCCTCTTCATGATGTGTAGCCATTTTATAGCGTGAATCCTTTCATGAATTTTATCCCCCGACTCTTACACATCATGTAACCTAGTCACACGATGTGAAATCCTCCTGCAACCTATAGAAAAAGTCAGTTAAAGCTAAGAGTCCAAAAAATCTCTGAATTCACCATTATAGGTATCCTCACAATTCCTTATCAGACCTATACAGACAATGAGAAAAGGAAATCCATGAAAATATCAAATACATACCTAAAATATAGGTAATGGGATGTTACAAACTCCCCACCATAAGTACTTTTCGTCCCCGGGAAGTCATGTAGAAGATTTAATCCCTAGAAAAATATGAGGACACTACTCCCTCATCAATGACTCATGTTCCCAAGTCTTGTGAGAATCTGATCAATGTTTCCATATAACTCTGACCAAAGGAATCGACTTCCCATGAAAGGATTTCACTTGATAGTCAATGATCTCAATTGGTTTCTCTAGAACAAAAAATCTGTCTCTAACTCAATTTCTTCCAAACTCAGAATGTGTGTGGGATCAGGGTAATAATTCCTAAGATGAGACATATAGAAAACATCATGAATAACTATCAACTGAACCAGAAATGATAACCGATAAGAATCCTTTTTGATCCGATCAGTGACATCAAATGGTCTAACATATCTCAAAGCCAACTTTCCCTATTTTACAAGTTGATAGTGAACCAACTGAGGAGAAACTTTCATAATAACCCAATCACCAACGTAAAACTCCATAGGACGATGTCTCCAATCCACATACAATTTCTATCAACTTTGGTCTATAACCAAACATCGATATACATCCAGAATCTTCCACAATGACATTCCCCTTCTTTGGGGTGTAGACAATTTTGAATTAAAATCTCTTAAGGTATTCTACCCATCATCTCTATCTAAGATTTAAGACCCTTTTAGAAAATATATAACTCAAAATCTTATGATAAAATAAGAATTTGAGCCTTTCCCCATATAGATAGTTCCAATAACATTTAAACACATGAATAACTGTAGAAAGCTCTAAATCATGAGTGGGATAATTCTTCTCATGCAGCCATAGATGATGATAGTATTGATCTTTCACATGGTCATCCTTCATAAGAACGCATCCCAAACCATCACTAGAAGCATCCAAAAACACTACATACCCCTTACCAGGCTTAGGTAAGATCAGAATAGGAGCTAATGTCATAAGTTGTTTCAATTCATAAATAGAAGACTAACACTTTCCATCCCATGTGAATTTCACCAGTAAGATCAATCAAAGGAAATTCCGAATTAGAGAAATCCTTAAAAAATCATCAGTAGTGTCCATAAAAATGAAGGAAGATCCTTATTTCAAAGACATTCTATGGTTCCTTTCATGCAAAAACAGCCTTCACCTTCTTTGGATCAATTGATAAGCCATGTTCAAAAATTTGTGCCCTAAGAACTTCACTTTCTGAATCCAAAAACTAAATTTTGAATTTTTTCCTTACAAATGATGACTTATCAGAATTTACAGGACCAAACTCATATGGTGCTCATGCTCACAATCGGATTTCAAATAAAACAAAATATCATCAATGAACACTACAAAAAAATTTCAAGATATTGATAGAATATTTTATTCATGAAGTCCATAAAAACTATAAGAGTGTTATTTGGAACAAAAGGCATCACAAGATATTCATAATGGCCATACCTACTCTTGAAATCTGTTTTTAGTATATCAGACTCTCGAATTCTGAGTTGTCGATAAAATAACTAAAGATCAATCATCAAGAACCACTCCCCACCCCCCATTTAACTAATCAAAAAAATCATCCACGTGAGTCAAATAATACATGTTATTAACTGTTACTTAATTCAACTTTTGATAGTCCACACACAACCAAAGTGAACCATTTTCCATTTGGAAAAGAGCACAGGGGCTTCCCAGGTGAAACATTAGGGTGAATAAAACCATTTTCCAATAGGTCATCCAACTATATTTGATCCCTTTCATCTCTACCGGTGCCATAAGATAAAAAGGTATCAATATATTTTGTATACCTAGCACCAGATCAATCATAAACTCTACCTCTCTCTCTCTGGAGTAATATTGAAGAATTGTTTTGGGAAAATGTCAGAATAGTCGAAAGCAACAATGGGAAGATAAACAATATAAGAAATTTCAGTGTGATCAAATAAAACAGTAAACAAAAAACTCATGATCTCTAGATGGAAATTCCATGCATGACCTGACCTTGGGTCCCACTCCCCCTAAAATACATGAGAAGTCCCATCGGCTGCAAGAAAAATACTCACCAATGATAAAAATCGACCTCATCTCAATGAGCGACAAGATAATCCATACCCATAATGATTTCAAATAGATCTAGATCAAGAATGATAAAATCCAAGACTAACTCAGTAATGACTATCATTAATGACAAAGAAGGATAGCATAACCCGTGATCTTTCCATTTACCATGAGGTGTGGCTAACTCTATTACACAAGGCATAAGTTCCATTGGAACAGGAAAAAAATGTGAAGATATAAATGAGTGGGAGGCACAAGTATCAAATAAACTAATTGCTATGAAAGATGCAATAAGGATAGTACCTCTCACTATTGTCGGACCTGCATCGACCTCTAGTGTACACTCATCTAATGTGTGATATTGTTTCACTTCTGAGGTTGTAGATAGATCCCTATAGTCCTTAAAGCTTCTAACTGCACCTCATTAGCCTTTGGAGCTGAAAAAAATTGGTGTGTCTGACCTTTCCACACTTATAGCAAGTCAGAGGGACGCTTCTAGCCGTAGCAGACAGTGTGGAGGCGTCTCGCTTATAAGACCCACCAATTCCACTTCTGTGAACCTACCACTTCCTCTTCCTCTCATTCACACAACTAAAGTTTTCCCTAGTGGAAGAGAAGGGTTGGGAAAACCAAAATTTCCCACCATATCTATCTATTCCACCATAAATCTATCTACTGTCTCTATATAGGTAGAAAGTTTCAATGTAAATATTTGCGATCTGATATCTGATCACAAACCCTACAAGTAATTTAAAGCCTTAAACTGGTCACTATTCACTACATCTAGAGAAAAATAGACAAGATCAAAAATCTATTTGTTGTATGACAACACCAAACACTCTCCTTGTTATAAATACAAGAACACTATAGACTTTTCCAGTATCAGAGAATCTCAAAAAAACTGCTGGAAGAATAGGGTTTTGAAACCCTTCCAATCCAAGCCCAGATGTCTATTTGCATGAACTATAGAATCCCACCATCATATATCAAAACCCTCAATCCGGAATGTTCCACACTTCACCTTAAAATTATCATCTGTCACTAGGGAGTTGAATATTTGATCAATCTTATCCATCCAGTCCTCTACCCCTTGAGGTTCAGTCGTTCCTTTAAAATATGGCCACTTATCGCACAAGAATTCTCATGACTGATCTCTCCCTCCTTGAGCTCCTGGATGTACCTCAAAAATTATGTTTTGAACTCATGGTACATCCTGACCAACAACACAGACTGCTTATATAATATTCTCGATGAGATTGTAATCTATAGGTGAATTCCCTTGTAGAGCATCAACTACACCTTCCTGAGGAACTCAAGGAAGACGTATCAAAGGCATACAATTGTATACTGAAACATAAGAACAATCAGACAATATAACAAATCTCATTCCAAACCAGAAAACCAATAAGTAGAGACTGACATTTAAAACCAAACCCCACAATAGATAGACATATCCCAACTTCCCAAGGTAACTTGAGTCTCGTTACGATAAGATCTAGCCAAGCACTCATCACAACATACCTCTCAAGTCCCTAAAATTCTATCTCCAGTCAAACAGACATCCTAAGACAAGGACTCTTGATAAAAACCTCCCTCTGATACCAAATTGTAATGAACCAACCTGGGTTACCCTCAAACCTGGCACCTGAACCATTTCATCACATACCCAAAGGGAGTTCCTGATCCCCATAGGCCGGAAAAAATCACCCGAGTATCGAACAATAAACAAGTGTGAACGATTTATCCCAACCTGAACAAAACACAAGGCATATATATACAAGAAGAAAAAAAGAAATAGCAGAATACTGATGAATATATGCCATAATTGTAAAAATACAGCAGAAACAAAATAACTATAAAAGTACCCAAAACTCCAAGAGACAAGTCAAACATCAAAGGACTAGAACCAAACATATACTCCAAATTATGACATGGAAACTATATCACCATCTCACCACTATATACCCAACCCAGCTAACATGAAACCTTTCCACCTCTCTACGGCACCTTTCCTTTCCCTGAAACAGAAGACATACAAAGGTCTACGCACCACTAAAGAGGTGCCTAGGGTGTGGCCTAACAGGTTCAATAGGATCCCACCCAGCTATTCCATAAAAAATCTCTGTATAACAATTCATGAATCTTCATTTTAAATAAAACATGAAATGATAATAAGTAAATAAGTTTTATAGAAAACATGGTAAAAAATTCTCTTTTATCACGGTTCTAAAACAAATATAGGTATATCAATTTCAAATCACAATTTTCCATATCATATTTGTCTAGAATCAACATGCGTATCCAGGATAAAGTAGTACAAAGACAAGAAGTACAAAAAAATAGTATTAGTACAGCCATCAGAATACCAAGGAATACAAACAGGTCAGGCAATAAACTACTTGCACCCATTAATCTATGAATAGTTTATTGTGGTACCTGAAGCTAATGATATACACTCTAGGAGCTGGGAGACACCCTATAAAGTGAAACCCTAACATCATATACATACCTAGAATCAATAATATACACTCCAGGACAATAGGAACACCCCATAAAGTGAACCCCCAAAATGGATGATGGCCTCAACATAAACCTTCCACCTAGTACCCAAAGTGACCCATGTGATTATTTTCACAATCATTTCAATGTTTCAGAAATCATTTCAAAGCCATTTTAAATGCTTTAAAAATACCCCTTTTATTTCCATTTACCAAAAATTAAGAAAACCCCATTTTTCTTTAAAAACACTTTCCAACATACACAAATTAATCATGTCAATTCCTTGTATAAATCAATTTATAAAGCAGAAACAACAAGTTTCATCATCATAGGCTAGAGAAGGAACCTCCTACCTCAAAACTCATGTCACACACACCCACAATGAGATCCACCAACAAAAAAAAACCCAAAAACATCAACAAAGGCCCTAGAATCCAATCCACACATCATAAGATTGATTAAAATGAGAAAGAGTGTTAGAGTAGGAGAGGAAATATGTCACGACCCCCTCCCACCAAAGATGCCCCTTCTGAGCTGGCAATGGTGAAAGGGAGATAATGACCCCCGAGTCCCGCCTCCAGTAGGCCCCGGGTTGGCGACTAGCACCAAGGGTATGAGTTTTCACAAATATGGGAGGCATTACCCTTTTTATTATTTTGGATCGGGAAATAGGACAAGTCAACCACCAAAAAGGGAAAAGAACAAGTGTATATAAATAAACCCAAACCAAGCCCACATGCATGTTTAAAAAATTTTTATAACAAGGTACAATTACAAGGAAGCTCAAAAGTACAATGCCAAAGAAAACAAGAGAACAACAACTGCAACAACTCCAACTGCCCGACTAGTAGGGTCCCGCACGGCCCTGGTAGTCCTCCTGGAAACCTGAAAGTAAACGTAGGGTGAGCATACAAGTATACTCAGTAGGGAAACCTAAAGCTCTCGTGCACAAGTGGGGAGACACCCTAAGGTCCCGTGAGAAAACAGAAGAACCAGAAACTAACAAGGAAAAACTATCCACCCAGCCTCACTAGTCACACTCACCAAGTAACACAAACAAGTATAGTATATATATATATATAGAACAAAAGTATTGGGTACCCCGCACCATTTCCCACTTAATTAGATGCTGCTCTTCCTAACGGCAAACGTCCTGACGCTACCACACTCTTCCCGCCCGCACACACCTGGGCCAAACCACGCATCCCGCCCGCACACACCTGGGCCTCACAACCACGCATCTCGCCCACACACACCTGGGCCACAACCACTAACCCGCCCGCAGACACCTGGGCCTCATCCCGAAGGTTCTTGGGAATGGTAAGCCTGCCCGAAGAGTCTTGGGATAAAGGTCGCCTAAATCCATCACAGCCTCCGAGACCTACCCGAAGAGTCTTGGGTGTAAGGTCACCTCAAGCCATCATAGCCTATGGAAGAAGGAGCAGGAAGGAGCTAGTAACTAAGGGGGAACACCCTCTCCCATAAAATGGGAGTGTTCGGCACTAGGTGCTTGACATGGGTGTGGTGCGACAAAACACAAAGATACAATTATATATATACATATACCAAACACACAGCCCAACCTATGGCTTCTTAAAAAGAGAAACTGATCATGTGCCTCGGCACTGCTACCACGAAGCATGCATCAACAACCAAACAATCATCCCCCAACCCCATTTAGGTTTTCATGTTTCATGCAATGGCTTAACAAAATATTACTACTGGGCAACTATCATCCAGACAAAACCTTTCACAAACATATCCCTGCCATCCACAACCAAGGTTAGGTAAAACGCAAGCAACCACATGCCATTTCATTTACAAAAGATTATCACAACCATACAACATTCCATTATTCATTTATTTCAAAGTTCCACACATAAAACCATTTCCACACACAAAACATTTCCACATTTGAAAACACCTTTTACTTCAAAACACTTTTCATAATCAAAACACTTTTCATAAATAAAGGCATTTTCCACAACCAACCACTTCCCATTTCAACCCCATCGTTTACAAGAACATTTCCCACAAAACAACCAAACCACCAACATGTTCATTATTCCAACTTTGTTCAACCGGGGTGATCACACAAGGTTTTCATTCTCATTTAATCAGCCAGTCTTTACGTGCTTATCCATTTTCCATGTTTTAACAAAACCAACCACAAACAATTCAGATATCAATTGCGCACGCAAAGGCCACCAATGGCCGTGATTTTCAGTAGGCAAAGGCCTTTCAATCCAAAATCACAATCAGAAGATAAAGAAACTGGAAGGCAATAGAAACAGCACAAAACCCCAAACCCTTCTTTATCCGGTTATTATCTTTATTTAAAGTTCAACTACATCCCATGGAACAAAGGAAAAATATCCCACCCCGCATGTTTCACCAAATTGAGAGACGAAGGTAAACCCCTACCTCAAAAGGTCCCGATCACGTCGCATCTGACGACGTCCTTCGGTGTCCTCCACCTTCGCCAAACCCGACAAACGCCTCCTAGGATGGAGGCTGGAGAAGGAAGGCCGGAAGGAAAGGTGAAAAGTCCAGGCTTAGAAGCTTCGTCTCGTCGTTACGATCCTGTGGCCGCTGACGGATCGTAATTCGGAGCTCGGACAAAGAAGTTAGAGGAGGAATACTTCTCGATCGTCCAAGAGCGTTGCCGTGCGACAAAGAAGCGATCGATATGGAAGATAAAACATGACCTCATTCTTATATAGGCAACGAATAGGTAAATCTATATTCAGCGTGCATTAATGAATACACGATGTGACCGTACATACGTTACATGTTTTGATTGGTTAACACACAACACGTCACGCGGTTTCCACGCGTTTTAATAAAAAACGTTAATTTTATTAATATGTGTGTTTCGTTGACCCGAGACATAACTCATAAAAAGGTATCCATCACTAGTCTTAAAATGACCGTCTTAATTACAGGATTACACTGCCGCTGACGGTTCGTCATTCCGACACCATATAAAGAAGTTACGGTCGAATTAAGATTATAAAACCCAAAAATAATAATAAAATTTTATAATATTATTATTTATTTATTTTCCTTGAATTTTATACGCTCAAAAAATTGGGTCCCCTTTTGCTTTCACGCCCAAATATCTCCACCACCAATCAATCACCTTTATTTTTATTCTATTATGATAATAATATTATTATGAATATTATTCATTTAAGGGGAAGAAAAAAACCCCCTTACGCCTCCTTTAACCTCATCATACACCCCCTTTATTCTCCCCATTTATTTCCTTTAATCATGTTTCTCTCTCCAATCTTCTTACCTTCTTCCACAAAAAGTGGCGCCTCTCTCTTCCTCATTCCATGCCCAAAACGCCCCACCTTGTATTCCTTCTCTCTCTCTTTTTTTTCATTTAATCTTCTCTTTTATTTTATAACATTATTAATATATTTTTCATCTTCTCTCTTCAATCTCATTCCTCCCCAACAAAGTGGTGCCTCCCTTGATTTTACACCATTAGTTCCATTCTTTTTATCATAATTATTTTCAATAATAATGATTGAATCTCCCTAAAAAACATGCAAGATCACCTCCCATCAAAGCCCACCTGACACACACCTATTTTAAATCTTTATCATTATTATTATTATTTTATTCTTTTTTAAACACAATTATCATAAACAATAAAATCTCTTATTTATCCTTATATCACAAATCTCATTGCAATTAATTCAAAACATAATTCTCATTAAATCATTATTACCAGATCTATCAAAAAAAACCAACATTATTATTATAATTATTTATTATAACACTTATAACAAAACCCCAAATAAAATTTATTAACACGTCACCATTTATTATTAATAATTATTATTATTTTAGATGTTCACCGCATTGACCACATCAAAAAAAACGTTTTTACAAAGTAATCGACCGGAGAGGTCCGGGCCATTACATTAGATACCTCTCAAAACATTCTCGTCCTCGAGAATTAAAAACTGACCCAGAAGAAGGAAAGGATCTGAAGAACCACTCCACAAGATACCTCTCAGGGCTCTCGTCATGACAAGGAACCAACCAACAACTCTATGAGTTAGGAATTCCCTCTCCTATATCAAGATACTATCCACTTTAGGCGGCACTGACTCGCCTGCACGGGTTTAATCGCATCCTCATTAATGCATCTTGATTAAGGATCAGGTTTTTCCTTTCCCATATATTAGGTTTTTTTTTCAACTTACACTGCACCCAACAACGTACAACCCACACACTGCCCGGACACATGGCTTGAGGAATTCCTTCTCCCATGTTGAGATATTATCCGCTTTAGGCGGCACTGACTCGCCTGCACGGGTTAAATCGCATCCACATTAACGTGTCTCGATTAGGGATTAGGTCTTCCCCTCCCCACATGACAGGGCTCTTCACGTACATTTAAAGAAAAGCAGGAAACAACATAGCATTATAGACTCATGAAAACAAGGTCCAGGCCCAAAGCATGGGCGAGAATGAGTTTCAACAATTGAGTGTGATGCTCCTGGATTTAAACAAAATATAAACGAGAGCATTTAAGTAAAACATGAAACATCTCTCTCGATCTTTCGCCTTGATGGGGTTTCCACTTCTGTTGCGTGAAATTGTCCGCGTCCCACTCCTCTGCATTTCTTTTAACGTCCAAGTGCCATAGATGTACGGTAAACAAGGATCACTTAAGCCCAAGTAGTAAGGAAAAACTCAAAGTTTTAATTATCATTTTATTTCAATTTCTTTCCCAGAACACCCAAATCAAGTAAAACACAAACATGATGATGCATGTACCTTCCCTAGGGTCTCTACCCTGCAATCAATATAGTCTCACTTGGTCGTTCGGTAGGCTCAGAGTCCTTGCATCGGATCACGGGGGGGCCCTAAAATCCCGTGTCCTAGCCGGTCTTCCCTGGCCTATGTCACGCACCAAGATTAACGAACACTGTTGCCCTACCATCCCATGCAATCCTCATTGTGCCTAACTCCAGACTCCATCCTATCTCTCAACCATCAGCCTCTGATACCATTCTGTCACGACCCCCTCCCACCAAAGATGCCCCTCCTGAGCTGGCAATGGTGAAAGGGAGATAATGACCCCCGAGTCCCGCCTCCAGTAGGCCCCGGGTTGGCGACTAGCACCAAGGGTATGAGTTTTCACAAATATGGGAGGCATTACCCTTTTTATTATTTTGGATCGGGAAATAGGACAAGTCAACCACCAAAAAGGGAAAAGAACAAGTGTATATAAATAAACCCAAACCAAGCCCACATGCATGTTTAAACAATTTTTATAACAAGGTACAAGTACAAGGAAGCTCAAAAGTACAATGCCAAAGAAAACAAGAGAACAACAACTGCAACAACTCCAACTGCCCGACTAGTAGGGTCCCGCACAGCCCTGGTAGTCCTCCTGGAAACCTGAAAGTAAACATAGGGTGAGCATACAAGTATACTCAGTAGGGAAACCTAAAGCTCTCGTGCACAAGTGGGGAGACACCCTAAGGTCCCGTGAGAAAACAGAAGAACCAGAAACTAACAAGGAAAAACACTCCACCCAGCCTCACTGGTCACACTCACCAAGTAACACAAACAAGTTTAGTATATATATATAGAACAAAAGTATTGGGTACCCCGCACCATTTCCCACTTAATTAGATGCTGCTCTTCCTAACGGCAAACGTCCTGACGCTACCACACTCTTCCCGCCCACACACAACTGGGCCAAACCACGCATCCCGCCCGCACACACCTGGGCCTCACAACCACGCATCTCGCCCGCACACACCTGGGCCACAACCACTAACCCGCCCGCAGACACCTGGGCCTCATCCCGAAGGTTCTTGGGAACGGTAAGCCTGCCCGAAGAGTCTTGGGCTAAAGGTCACCTCAAGCCATCACAGCCTCCGAGACCTACCCGAAGAGTCTTGGGTGTAAGGTCACCTCAAGCCATCATAGCCTATGGAAGAAGGAGCAGGAAGGAGCTAGTAACTAAGGGGGAACACCCTCTACCATAAAATGGGAGTGTTCGGCACTAGGTTCTTGACATGGGTGTGGTGCGACAAAACACAAAGATACAATTATATATATACATATACCAAACACACAGCCCAACCTATGGCTTCTTAAAAAGAGAAACTGAGCATGTGCCTCGGCACTGCTACCATGAAGCATGCATCAACAACCAAACAATCATCCCCCAACCCCATTTAGGTTTTCATGTTTCATGCAATGGTTTAACAAAATATTACTACTGGGCAACTATCATCCAGACAAAACCTTTCACAAACATATCCCTGCCATCCACAACCAAGGTTAGGTAAAACGCAAGCAACCACATGCCATTTCATTTACAAAAGATTATCACAACCATACAACATTCCATCATTCATTTATTTCAAAGTTCCACACATAAAACCCTTTCCACACACAAAACATTTCCGCATTTGAAAACACCTTTTACTTCAAAACACTTTTCATAATCAAAACACTTTTCATAAATAAAGGCATTGTCCACAACCAACCAATTCCCATTTCAACCCCATCGTTTACAAGAACATTTCCCACAAAACAACCAAACCACCAATATGTTCATTATTCCAACTTTGTTCAACCGGGGTGATCACACAAGGTTTTCATTCTCATTTAATCATCCAGTCTTTATGTGCTTATCCATTTTCCATGTTTTAACAAAACCAACCACAAACAATTCAGATATCAATTGCGCACGCAAAGGCCACCAACGGCCTTGATTTTCAGTAGGCAAAGGCCTTTCAATCCAAAATCACAATCAGAAGATAATGAAACTGGAAGGCAATAGAAACAGCACAAAACCCCAAACCCTTCTTTATCCGGTTATTATCTTTATATAAAGTTCAACTGCATCCCATGGAACAAAGGAAAAATATCCCACCCCGCATGTTTCACCAAATAGAGAGACGAAGGTAAACCCCTACCTCAAAAGGTCCCGATCACGTCGCATCCGACGACGTCCTTCGGTGTCCTCCGCCTTCACCAAACCAGACAAACGCCTCCTAGGATGGAGTCTGGAGAAGGAAGGTCGGAAGGAAAGGTGACAAGTCCAGTCTTAGAAGCTTCGTCTCGTCGCTACGATCCTGTGGCCGCTGACGGATCGTAATTCGGAGCTCGGACAAAGAAGTTAGAGGAGGAATACTTCTCGATCGTCCAAGAGCGTCGTCGTGCGACAAAGAAGCGATTGATATGGAAGATAAAACATGACCTCGTTCTTATATAGGCAACGAATAGGTAAATCCGTATTCAGCGTGCATTAATGAATACATGATGTGACCGTACATACGTTACATGTTTTGATTGGTTAACACACAACACGTCACGCGGTTTCCACGTGTTTTAATAAAAAACGTTAATTTTATTAATATGTGTGTTTCGTTGACCCGAGACATAACTCATAAAAAGGTATCCATCACTGGTCTTAAAATGACCATCTTAATTACAGGATTACACTGTCGCTGACGGTTCGTCATTCCGACACCATATGAAGAAGTTACGGTTGAATTAAGATTATAAAACCCAAAAATAATAATAAAATTTTATAATATTATTATTTATTTATTTTCCTTGAATTTTATACGCTCAAAAAATTGGGTCCCCTTTTGCTTTCACGCCCAAATATCTCCACCACCAATCAATCACCTTTATTTTTATTCTATTATGATAATAATATTATTATGAATATTATTCATTTAAGGGGAAGAAAAAAAACCCCTTACGCCTCCTTTAACTTCATCATACACCCCCTTTATTCTCCCCATTTATTTCCTTTAATCATGTTTCTCTCTCCAATCTTCTTACCTTCTTCCACAAAAAGTGGCGCCTCTCTCTTCCTCATTCCATGCCCAAAACGCCCCACCTTGTATTCCTTCTCTCTCTCTCTTTTTTCATTTAATCTTATCTTTTATTTTATATCATTATTAATATATTTTTCATCTTCTCTCTTCAATCTCATTCCTCCCCAACAAAGTGGCGCCTCCCTTGATTTTACACCATTAGTTCCATTCTTTTTATCATAATTATTTTCAATAATAATGATTGAATCTCCCTAAAAAACATGCAAGATCACCTCCCATCAAAACCCACATGACACACACCTATTTTAAATCTTTATCATTATTATTATTATTATTATTATTTTAAACACAATTATCATAAACAATAACATCTCTTATTTATCCATATATCTCAAATCTCATTGCAATTAATTCAAAACATAATTCTCATTAAATCATTATTACCAGATCTATCAAAAAAAAACAACATTATTATTATAATTATTTAGTATAACACTTATAACAAAACCCCAAATAAAATTTATTAACACGTCACCATTTATTATTAATAATAATTATTATTTTTGATGTTCGCCGCATTGACCACATCAAAAAAAACGTTTTTACAAAGTAATCGACCGGAGAGGTTCGGGCCATTACAAAATATCACATACCTCTACAAAAAACACATGTCGTACTATGACCAATAAAGGAGCGGCCTCCAAAATGAGATCACACAATGGATCTTAGAAGAAGAAAATAAGAAAGAAAAACATAGACAAGTGGATCCAATAACACAACCCAAGGGCGCTACCATGATCAAAGACAACAAAGAATCAAAAATATCACTTACCCGAAGAGATGCACCGCAACTGAAATGAAGATCAAACGTCGAACGAATCGATCTAGAAGGAACGATGTCACCAAAAAACACTGGAAAGGAACTTCGGTTCGAGAGAAAGGTAGAATAGATAGTCAAATGGGCAATAAAAACATGAGAAGCACCCTAAAACATCCTTACTCAAGGAATTACACGACATACAATTCCTTTACATTCTGTGAAATCCACGTTGTTTAAGTATGCCGAGAAATCTGTTTCCTCGAATTAAAAATTCATTATTTAAAATATTCACAACACATAACTCCTCTTCATGATGTATAACACTTCGCAGCATGAATCTTTTCATGACTTGTATCCAATGACTCTTACACATCATGTAACCTAGCTACACAACATGAAATCCTCCTACATTCTACAAAAAGTTGGTTAAAGCTAAGAGTCCAAAAAAATCTATGACTTCACCATTATAGGTATCCTCATAATTCCTTCTCATCCCTATACAGACAAAGAAAAAAGAAAATCCATGAAGATATCAAAGACATTCCTATAAGATTGCTAACAGAATATTACACTTACATTGTTTGAATTGTTATTTCAAATTATCCATCAGTTTGAGAATGGTAGCCAGTGCTCAAATGATGCTCAGTATCAAGTACCTTATGAAGACTCTTCTAGTATTTGGATGTAAAATAGGGATCTTGATAATAAAAAATTGAAATAGGTTCTCTATTAAGTCTTGAAACATCATTAATATATTTTATTACAAGGTGATCAAGAGGTAATTCTTCTCTTATAGCGAGGAAATGTGCATATTTGGTTATGTGGTCAACAATAAACCATCAGGAATCATTCTTCCTAGGATTCTTTGGTAGTATCGTGATAAATACTATAGTAATGTAATACCATTTTCACAAAATAATAAGAAGAGGTTCATGACTCCTCTTGAATGTTTCCTCACATATTCCACTTGTTGAAAAACCAAACATCTAGATACATAATTTGAAATTCCCATCTTCATGTTATTCAACAAAAAATGATTCATAAAAAATCTATACATATTTGTGCTTCTAGGGAGTATAGATCAATTTGATCTCTGATTTTCATCCAACAATTCCCTTTTTTATCTTAGGTATAGATGGAACACATAATCTATTCCCAAATTTCAGAACCCCATCTTCACAAACAAAGCCTTTTAATTTCTCATCATTTTCATCTTTAATGTTCTTCTAAAAGTTAACATCGTCAGTTTGATAATTCTTTATATTCTCTAATAAATATTTTTTTTTTCAATAATTTGAAAAATATTTGATGTCACCCCTTCATTAGAAATTCTCATATTCATCTTTAACAAATCCATGAACATAAGATCCTTTTCAATCCTTATTTGGGTTAGAATTTCGTGATCTTTCCTACTCAATTCATCTTCTACCTTGTTTTATATCATTAGGTGGTAGTGTATTGATAAATCATAATCCTTGAGTAGATTAATCCATTTAATTTGCCTCATATTGTGATCTTTATATGAAAAGATATATTTTTTTTCTTTTATAATCAGTGTATATCTCACATATTTCATTATAAAGATAATATCTCCATATCTTTAAAGATAAGATTATAGATACTAACTCAAGATCATGAGTTGGGAAGATATATTCCTTAATATTCAACTTAATTGATGTATATGAAATAACATTATCATTTTTCATTAGTAAACAATCAATTCCCTTCTATGATGCATCACTATATATAAAAACCCATCACTTCCATATATTAGAGTCTGAATAGGATCATTGAACAATATCCTCCTTAGTTTATTAAAAGATTATTCACATTCCTTTTTCCAAACAAAATTATCACCTTTATGTGTAATATTGGTTAACAGGATATAAAATTAGGAAAAAAATTTAACAAATCACTGATATTAACATGGAAACCCAATGAGTCTATATAGCATAGTTATGTTCATTGGCGTAGGCCATTTTATGACTGTGTCTTTTCAGGATTAACTGAGATTTAATTTTTGGAGAATATTTGGCTAAGAAAAGAATCTTCCTTAATGTATAACTAACACTTAATTAATTTCTCATATAACTCTTTCCTTATAAGAGTCATGATAAATATCCTCTAGTGATTCTCATGGTCATCATATATTTCAAAATATAGAATATTATTATCAATGAATGCCACAAAACAATATTCAAGATATTACTTGAACACTATTCATTAGACCCATAAAAATGGAGGATTCATTAGTCAATCCAAATGGAATTATTATAAACTTGTAATATTCATACCTCTTCCAAAAAGGTTACTTCAAAATGCCTTCCTTCTATACCCCCAATTGGTGATAACCAGAATAAAGATCAATCTTTGAAAAATATTGGGCATTGTGAAGTTGATCAAATAAGTCATCAATGAGAGGTAGAGGATGCATATTTTTTATCATAATAGCATTAATTTACCTATAATCAATGAATATCCTCATGGATCCATATTTCATCCTAACAAAGAGAACATGAGCTCCCCATAGAGAAACACTAGATTGAATAAATCCCATATCACACAAATCCTCTAGTTGTTTATTAATACTCACTAATTCCATAGTTTTCATTATATAGGGAGTCTTTGATATTGGCCTTGAATCAGTGTTAAATCAATTAAGAACTAAAAATCATGCTATGGGGGGTCTCTAGGAAATTCCTCGTAAAATACATCATTTTTTTCCTATATAATAGGTAAATCCTCAATTTTAATATTACCTTCTTCATTTCTAGATGTTATTTCCTATTATTCCACAATAATTTCATTTGTTATAGCTAATGGGGTTAGCTCTATATAAGAATCAGATAATGAATTTTCTTCTCTAAAGATAATGGATTCTCTATATTCCTCACAAAGCGTAATTTCCTTCATCTTATAAAAAAAATTCATCATATTTTGAAATCCAATCCATACTAAAGAGTATATTGAATTATACTATAGTTTTGATAATAAGTTAATAAAATAAAGCAAATTTAATCTTCATAATGGGGACAACCTTACAAATATTTGATAGAATGAGACTTCTCTTAGGAGTTTTGACTAAAAACCATTATTAAATATATACAAAAATATCTAATTTTATTACCATATATCATATATTATCAATAATGTTACATTTAGAGCCTTTTATCATGCGAAAAACATGGGACAACCTTTTTTTAACTTACAAGTGTACTACTCACCTCGCTTATAAAAGGCCACCACCTCTACTCCCCTATTAGAACTTTAAAAACCCATTTTTTCAACCAAGAACTATACAAATAATTTACTCAATTTACACCTCTTATACTATAAGCCTTATATAGGTCTTAAATTTAATATAGGAATTCTTTTGGTGAAATACTATGGAGATTACTCGAAAAGAGGTAATGTTCTTCAAGAATCATTTTTATTTTATTTCTTCCTCTACCTCATTAAATTATTATTGAACTATTATTATTTGATAAAAATAGTATATTAATTATCCCTAGAGGGTATTATGTTAATTTAATAACCAAAATACTTCTAATGTTCCATAAAATGGGTTACAAAATCATCATTCTTATATATGGAAGATTACCACCTTGTGAACCTATATCATTCATTTTTTCATTACCAAATCTAATGACGGGATATAATTATTTATTTATTTTTTATATAGGATATATATGATATTACTATTATTATATAATAATGTTATAACATATTCTTTCTTACTTTACATTTTATGGGAATATGATAACATCGCTCATGTGTACGGTGGACTACCGCATCACGAAGCATTGTTCTTCCATCAAACTTTACATGGAAGGTAATAAGAATGGTTCTAATGAAAATATGGGACATATATGAAATAAAAAATGGTAATTTAATTGAAATATATTATTTAAAATTATTTCTTTATTTCCATCAGGAAAATGGAAACAATGTTCATGTGTACGTACAGCCTACCATCTCCATTAACAGTATATTTCATTTTCTATGTATACATTTTATGAATAAAACTAAATACATGTGTACTAAATATATATGATATTTAAATAATGGTTAAAATTTTATATTTTATAAAACCATTATATATGTAGTCATACCAAAAATAAAAAATCAAAACATAGATGAAAAACAAAGTAGTTATTGCCTAAAACATGACTTTAAAATGGAATTTTTTATAAACATGTAAGAAAATGTCATATGTAAATAATATATGGTATTATATATAAATGAATTTTCCTATAATATATTTATAAAAAAATATTTTTTTTCTTATAGGAGATTTGAATATGTATGAAGCAATTTGAGACTTACGGTAAGGGATTTTTGTCTCACTTTTTACTTTGTATGACACTTGTCATATTTACAAACTATTTAATTTATTTGTTTTATATACTACCTTTTAATGTATATTATGAATCATATCCATAAAATTATTGATATTTACATATCCATTTTATTATTTCTTTTTTATGGGGTTTAATGTTCAAATGTTACCAAAGAGATAAGTGATTTTCATATCAAATTGCCTTCATAGAGACTGAAGTAATGTTATACACCTAACAAATTCTATGAAGGGTATATAATTCCCCATTTAATTTTTATAGAATTAATTTAATTATTTTAATGATATTTTAATTTTCGTTTAATGTTATTATTTCATGGGTATTATGATTCAGAGTTACCAAAGTTGTAAGAGTATAATGTTCTCATTGTTTATCTGTATTTTTTATGATTATGATTACAATGATGAAATATTATATTATTTATCCCATAAAACACTTGAATATTATCCTCCTCTATAAATTTCAATATAATACATATTTTCCATTAATTTTCCTCAATTTATTTACTTAAGAGTTCAAAATGTTGTTTTTAAGAAAAAATCCTCTTTATTTCTCTCTTCTATCGAAAACCATTTTTCTTTCAAAAACATGAATTCTAAAAATATTTTAAATTTTTTTAATATTAATCAAATTATTTATTAAATACAATTTTATACATTTAAAATTTTTAAAATATGTTTATAAAGGAATATTCATGTCATTCTCCAAACAATGCCATTTGGATTTTACTAAAAATATGGAATGGATCTTCATTTTAACATGTATGAAATTAATGAATTTTGATGCCATCAAAACCATTATTTTATTTGAATCTTACTTTATAATTTATCAATTTAATTTTTAATGAAAATTATTTCCAAATATTTCACCAATTTTTAGTTTTAAAAATTTTATTTTTAAATAAAATATATTTTCCTTAAGAAACCTTCCAAGTGACTTTTATTTCAAAATATTAGTCCATATAAGATGATTTAATTTTATATTACATATACATTAATGGGGGTATTAAGCAAGGATAAAATTATTAATATTACCCAATATTGTTAATTTTAGTAATGAAAATATGTTAATGAAACTCGTTTCTTGTACATAGTTTATATCATGATAAAATGATTATGGAATCCACTTCTTTTTTCCATGGGTTATGCTTTAAAGAAATGATGAAATGATTATGAGAACCATTAGTTATCATGAGTTTTGAAATTATGAATGTTTTATGATCTTATAGAAAATTTATATGTGTTTTTCATCATTTGATGGGTGGGGCCTATATATCCCTCCAATGAATTGGGTAATTATTAATGTTATTTGAGCTCAAAGGGTATAGGGGAGGTTATCTCATTCCTGAAAGAGGGTGGATGGGAGGATATCTATAGCTGTAAAGAGGTTACATAGGAGGTTATTTCAAGCCCTAATAAGGTAAATGGGTGTTTATCCCAAGCCTATCATTTTATGAATGACTTTTTTTGTAGCCTTTAGATAAGATTTTCTATGATTATGTATATGACACAAATCTATGTCTTATGAAGATGTTGTACTCTCGGGGCTCTCATTATTTGATTATATTATGATTCATGTATTATGAACTGAAAATATTTATTCGATGGATCATTGTTATGACCTATTATATGCATGTTATGTTTTTCATATGTTATTATAATCTTATCATTCTCATATTCATGTGTTATATTGATATATCCCTTTTTTACCCTTACTGAGAATCTGAGCTCACTCTTTCTTATGATTCCTTTCCCTAGGATATAAATAAAGTTATTATTTATGATTTTTCAAAGATTGGTGGTAGTTATGAATAACATAGAGGGATATGAAGTAGACCCCATATGGAAAATTTAATTATTTTTCCATGCTTCAAATGGAACTATACCTCTACAATACTCAAGTATGTGTTTGTGTAATGTAATGAATATTCATCTAAAAGATGTAATATCTGTTTATGAAAATCCTAGGTTGCTATAAATTTCGTTAATGGCCTTAAAATAATAATAACTCATTATATGTAATATATTTATGTTATTATATCATCATTTTTTAATAAGAGTTTATGTAGGTGGAGGAAGAAACAAAATAAAACACTCGATTTGGGATGTTTCCTCTTCTTTGAAAATATTTTATTGGTTTACACCAAAAGTAATCATAGGATGTCTTTCTGGCCATTCTAAAGATTCGATAATGAGAATAGAGAATTAAGGAATCAATTTGGTTTGTAATTGGCTGAAAAAAATTATTTTGGAAGTGTGAAGAGGAGATTAGAGTGGGTGGCCTTTTATAATCAAGGTGAGTGGCACATAAGAAATTTTTTAAAATAAAAATATGTACCCATGTTTTTACCATCCAAGAAGGATCTAGAATGAAAAATTCTAGAGAATAAATGATATAAGGTTGAAAAATAGCTATCTAATAGCTTCTAGACAAGTTTTTTTTAATTTAAAACCCTTATATTTTTTAGTTTAACCCCGGGTAAATCCAATTTTAACTTAACCACGATAAATAATTTTTACTATTTTTACTATTTAATTATGGTAAAAAATTAAGTTCACATTGTTTTATATTATAAATGTTTTGGATTATAAATAAGGAATCCATTTTTTAAATTCCATTTAGACAAGTGTAAAATTTTAAATTAAAATTAATCTCGCGGTCACGACGAAAAAGTGATTTTCCAAAGAGAAAATGTTTAAAAGTATAAAAAATAAAATTTATATCAAAATTTAATAAAAAAATTATTCCAATGGTTATAATTGGATTAAAATATATATAATTTATATATTTTTACCTTTAAAACTATATTAAAACCTTTTTTAAATTTTAAATGCTTTAAAGGAAATTAAAATTCTTAACAAAAACAATTATTTTTCACTATTCCTTTAAAAAATTATCTTCTTGGAGAATTATCAAAAAATAACTATAAGATAATTTTTACATGATTATTTAAAACATTAATTTAATTTTTTCAAATACATTTTTTAATTGTGGAAAAATAGTTTTAAAATAAGTGAAAAATATAAGAAAATTGTTTTTTTGAAAAATACAGTTTTTAAGTAAAATATTATTTTTATTCTTTTCTCTTCTCAAAAAAAACACATAAAAGGAATATTAAAATATTTTATTGAATATATAATATATATATTTCATTAAAATCATTTTTCAAAAGTTATGTATTTAATTAATTTACATAAAACTCATTTGTGTTCATAAATATAGTTTTCAGAAAAATATTTCATTCATTCTCAAATGGTCATTATTATCATTTTTAGTTAATTTTTAATCAAATAATTCATCATATATATTTATAATTTATTTATTTCCATTCATACCCAATATTCCAAGGTATAGATGATAAATATCAGATTAAATAATAATATTTTAATAATATTTAACATTTCATTTATGGTTAGTGTTACGAGTGATGCAAGCTAAACTCATTGTCTGATATAACACAAGATAAACATAGTGTTGCATATAATGAAAGATAAAATTGTTGTTTTGTATAATTAATAATATTGTAAATATTAAATTTATTTGAAAAAAACATTTCACAAATTCTTGGGGTGTTACAATAATTATACCTTGAAATTCTCCGAGTAGTGGTGTAGCCATAACTTGGCTAAAGTGGAGAATTTTTAAGGATCCTTTCCACTTGAATATTAAACATACTAAGTATTCTGAATCTAATAGTTGAGGGAAAAAATGATTTAATAAAAGTGTGGGATAAATTTAATATTAATAACTATATAATGTCTAAAAATCATTATTAAAGATAAAATTACTAATATAGTTATATTTTATTTTAAAAAAACCCTATGTAATACAATAAATTATGAATAATAAATTTTAAATAAATAACATGTCCTAACTTGCACTAATTTCTAATAGTAGTACAAAAATTTGTGCATAATACAATGAGATAAAAATATGTTTTATACAAAAAATTCCCCATAGACTTTTGAGCCACCTCGAAAATTAAGTGAAGGTCACAAGGGATTATATACAGGACACATGGATGATGTATATAATGATTACATCATAATTTTATGATCAATGTAGAGTAGGTTGTGTATGAAACCAAATAAAATAGATTTTATACCATGTTGTATTATTTCAGGGATGTTTTTTAGGGGAAAGTGATGGGAGAAACAAATGAGATTATGTTTACACTGAATAAGTGTAAATTGAAAGATAAATTTATATTAAATCATGATTATTAAATAAATCAAATTCATTAATCCTTTTCAACTAGTTACTCCAAATTAATTTAGTGTTATAAAATTAATACTATGGATAAACATCTTTATTATCTTTGGGGTATATTTCACCATGAAGATAAGAACATAAATAAAGTTGAATAATTATTTTTATGGTGAACAATTTGAAATACAAGGGAAACCCCAATGGAATGTACACTACCAAATGAACCACTGAAATATCCTTCTATGAAACCAAAGATAAAGTATTATATTATTGAATATGAGGATATTTTCATCCTATATGTAAGGATTATTCAATGGAAGATAAATTACAATGAACTAAAGATGAAGAAAATAGTTGACTTTCATTCAATAATATTCATAATTGAATATAAAATTTCTATTTTATTTATTTAGTGTTAGATATTATATCTGTTTTGAATATATGTATCTAAATACAGAAACCATGAAAGTTTAAAAACCATACTATAAGTCAAGGTGTATTATCCAACTGGCTGATAAAGGGTGATTCTTAGTCTAGTAGTGAGAAGAACGTGATTTTTATTTCCAAGTAGTGATTCTTGTGTGGCTATAATAGGGTATTAAAATCAACCAAACCATTTATATCAATGTTCTTTGGTTACAATGATACATTATTCCTTTTGGAATGAATTTGGTTTATTCTTTTTCATGCTCAATTAGTAGTTTAGTAACACATGATCCATTAGTAATAAATAATGAGTAGAAAATGTAAAACTAATTAAAACCCAACTATGGTATTATAATTCATTGTAAAATAAAAAAAATATTTATCAATGATATAACTAGTACGTTTTTTAGAATCTTAAAAACTAAAAACTATATGTATTATCAACAAACTTACCAATAATGTTTTAGATGAAGAAACGTTTAAAAATAAACATAGGAAACAATAATTTTGGAACTAGTTCAATGTGATAAGTGTGAACTATTTTCATGTAGAAACTACTAGTAAATTCATTCACATTAAGAAATTCCTTTAATAAATTTAATCAATAAAAGGGTGTGGTATGAAAAATGCATAGTTTCAATATATGAGATACTTAAAGCCTATAACATGGAGAATATCTTAACCAATCATTCATGAATCTTGAAAATTTTGAGTTGATTTACTCCTATACACATATATACTTATACAATCAAATCCATGATATTGGAAAATTAGGATAGATTATGAATATTAAAATAATTTATTAATAATTAAAATGTAGAGTGGAGTAACTATTAGACTCAAATTTCCTTTTACATGTTTGATCCATGATGTTTGTAAAAGGATGATCAATAACACACCATTAATGTCTTACAAAATCATCCATAATTGTTTCAAGACATGATTCAAAAATACCAACAATAACCCTTAACCAAATGAAAAATATAAATAAAATGGATATAATATGTTTTATGATATTCAAGAAGTTCATTATATAAAACTCCAAATATTTAGATTCAAATTTATTGTTAAGATTACTTCAACAAATAAACTTGCATCAAGAAAAAAAATTTACCACTGGGGTAATTATCCTAATGTTTTTAAAAATATTACATAATTTTTTGATAAATAATGATATATTCAAGTGATAGACTATATTTCTATAAAATGGTGAATATATATTTTTTAGATATATAGGGTAGGAATGAATTGGATAAATTTAAATATCAAGATACATTGGTAGTTCGCATGGGAAAATCCATAAGATATAATTTAATAATATTATTCTAAAGACGCATACTACATAGGATGATTAAAACCAAGAGTTGGTTTTATTTTCATCATGGTGGGTAATAAATTATTCAATAAGAATATTTATTCTTACACATATTAAGTAAATTTAAACAAGACAAAATGTTAAGTTATTTTGAATCCATAAAATTGGATTCCATATACAAAAATCATGTTTTTATTTGGATAGTTTCTCTAACTAATGTAAATACATTGGTCAGTATTCAAGATAGACTATAAATGGGCAGTACAAATAAAGTTAGATTTTTTTTCAAGTTGTCAAGCGTAAATCCATTAGAATTATACTTTTCATAAAAACTTTCTATGATCATTATATAGATAATTGGATTACATGACCACATTTATTTTAAGGATTCTATACTAGAAAACCATAAAGGGTTTTTTACATCATATAATGGTTATAAATGATAAAAGTTATTCAGTTTTCGATTAATTTAGTACTCATAATCTTATGATATTCATTTTCAATGAATGGTTACTAGATTTTTACTATAGTTTAGTGGGTTAACCATAGTTTTCCTTGTAAAATATGTTGATAACATATATGGAACTTTTAATATTATAATTATTAGATAATACAACTTTGGAAGAATCACTCTAAAGACTGAATTCAATTAGTAACCCAAGATCTAGGGAACATGATATATTGGGGTAGATATAATGAGTTACTTGGACCAAGTTAGATTATATAAAATGAAAATGAATTAAAAAAATATGAGGGAGAATTTTTTTTTTCCAATATAACTTGGATTATTACTCTCCATGAAGAAATATATAAGACATAGGAGGAGATTAAAATATGGACTAAAACACCATATGATTAAATGATGGATCTATAATATATTAAATTCTATATACTATATATGATATTTCTAACACATTTATTATTGTTAGAAAATAACAAATAAATATATGATAATTGTAAGGGAACCAATCAAATCTATTAAATTGTACTTGAAAAAGTTAATGGGATGTGTACCAGGTATATAGAGTGGAAGTGACACTAATTATAGAGATAACATAGAAACCATTCTTCATTTGGTTCAATTTAAACTAATATCCATTTTAAGAAAATGAAGTCATAAAAGGAGGCTCATTGAACTTATTTATATACATAT
Organism: Viscum album; assembly: GCA_963277665.1. Lineage (NCBI taxonomy): Eukaryota > Viridiplantae > Streptophyta > Magnoliopsida > Santalales > Viscaceae > Viscum > Viscum album. The sequence continues at coordinate 1,852,454,500 of OY728163.1, read as the reverse complement.
GTAAAAATATCAAGTATGTTATGACTTTTGATGAATCTAAAGAAGTAGTATAAAATATTCAATAATTTTTATAGTTATTTGAGTTGTACCGAGTTAGAAAATTATTATCAAAAAATAAATTATGAAAAACTTACAATAATGGTGCTAACAAAGATTTCATGATAATGATAAGGAATAAATTAGATTTACATAGACATATCATTTATTGAGGAATTTTACTCATGGAGGTGAAGTCATAGATAGAAAAGTATCCATGTAGAAATACATTAAAGGCCCAATGACTAAATTCATTACTCAGTAGAAGCAATATTGCATCATGTAAGAGATAACATAGATAACTACCAAGTTGGATCTAGTGTAAGTGGGAATGTTATGAAAGTGGGTTCCCTAGACCCAATATAAATAGTACTATTTGATTATTATATCATGTATCCATAGTGTTATTCATGTAGTTACCTTACCATAATATTTTTGATACTTATATATCCTGGATTTATATGGTAGTGTCTGTATATTATTTTTCATATCAATATGTTATAGGATTTTTTTAATATAATGATATCCTAAAGATAATATGAAATTAATATTAAACATATTTCCTTTTGTTTGGATACACCATTCATATACATGACAAAGATGAAGTTTTTCTATTTGGTGTCGAGAGATCATAAGCATTGTGACATATTTTCAGGAAGTTTTCACTTAATGATCTCAGGTAATACTACATGGAAAATGGGGGTTCAAAACCCATGGGGCGCAGGTACTGTAGCGGCACTGTAGCAGCGGCGGCACTGTTCATCAGCGGGTACTGTAGCGGTGACAGGGCACTGTAGCGGTGGCGATACTGTGCGGTACTATTGCAGCAGGTTACTATTCACAGAATGTGAATTGGCCTTAGAATTTGGGCCTACAGGCTATGTAATGGGCTACAAGCCCACTGGGCCTTCGGGATATGTAATGGGTTTCCCTCTACCCAATTAAAAGAGGTCTTTGCTTTGATTTAATAATAAAAATGAGGCTTCGGCCCCAACCTTTAAAAAAAATCTCATGTAATAGAGATCATGATGACTGGACCACCAATAGGAACACCACATGTTTCGAGTTTCATTGGATGATTCTATATACCAACATGTGTATTGGTCTCCATAATAAAGGTCATTATAAATGTGTACCACTTGATTATATCCATTGATATAAAATGAAAACCATGAATTTTTTTTAGTGGTATCTTTTGTTTGGTGTATCATTGGTGGTATGGAATTGGTTGAATGATCCAAACTGGATTTTTCACTTCTAAAAATAAGAGATATATTGAGTCCAATTAACTAGGACTATAGTAAAATTAATAAAAAAATCTATGGTGATGGAAGGAAAGTCTATATAGTTAGATCATGAATAAATAAAGAATGAAAGGATTATGAAATGAAGTGCATCCACATGTTTCACCTATTTAGATGAATATGAGTTTAAGATGATGTGGGCCCCAATATTGGGTTCTAGTGTATGTTCGCGTATAAACAGTCACAAGTAAATTAATTCAATTATATTTTTCATGTTTAGAATAATAATTGTTTAAATTATTTCTCAGGGTATTCATATGTTATTTAATTATAATAGTGAACATGGGACTAATATTATTTTTCAAATGAATGATACTCATTCAAGGTTTGTTAAATAATAAGTTGAACATGCCATGTTAAGGGCTCATATCATGTGACATTTAATAATGTCACAAATCTATAGTGAAATATCTAAGATAGTTATGACATTTCTACTTTGTTATTCCTATATCTATAGACCAGTTTAAGACCATAAACATATCCAAGAGCTTAATTGAAATTTTAGAAATATTTAAATTCTATTTATGATCTTATTTGAGCCTTGAATGGTGACCAACACCATTTACAGAATTTTGGAGATAGAATATCTCATCTCCTCTTCTATGAAGTTTTAGTTAGATAAACCATAATACAAATTGTAGGGGATTTATCCTACTATATTGGGTTGAGTCTATGTTCTTCATTCAATCGAAATTTTGTTGTAAAGTACTTCAATTTCCCATGCTAGTACCTAGTAAATGAAGAAATAGAATCTAGGAGTTTCCATGCATGCATGTAAGATCTATAGGATATCTATCTTAGTGTCTTTGAGCTATTGCGTGATAAAAATGAGTGGATCAAATCACTGTTCTTAATTGATCAAGTTACCCTTTATAGTTTCATTTTTTCTCATTGTGAATAAATTAAATTAATAGAAACCCTTTAGATAATCCGAGAAAGGTTTTTTGGAAATAATTTTGTGGAATGAAACTAAACCTATACAAATTTTGAATAAGAACATTTTCATGCTTCTGAAATTCTAGGGTTCCATTTCTATTTATCTCTAGTAAAATGGTATTCTAAATTTTATTCAAAAAAACATTTCAAACACAGTTAAGCAGTGGATTTTAAATGGAAATTTTACTAAAACAGTGTCTTTTCCAAATGAATCATTTTGTAAGTGGTTTTTTTTATTTAAAGAAATGAAAATTATCATTTATAAATTATTAATGACAAAAGATTAATTTTCATAAAATGAGAATAAAAACCTATTTTTAAATATTGTTTTAAAACTAGCATAATAAGGATATTTCATTTGAAGCCTATACTTGGGGTGTAGTTATTCAGCTTAACTACTAAGATTATTACTCTTTAAAATCCTAATCATTTAAATATAGGTTATGGTTCTTCTCCTTAGTGTTATTTGAGTATTTATTAGTTTGGGAATGGATTGTGACTCATATAGTCACATAGTGGTATGTAACTTTCTTAGTTTTGTTTTAGTTTATTTTATAATGAAATTAAAGGTGGTATTTAATTATTTTAGTTCTAGTGGATAGTATATATATATAGGAAGCTTAGGGTGAGTAAAGGTTTTTGTGGAAGGAGAGGTCATATGTATGGTGAACAAAGGTATTGAATTTATTTTTAAATTGTTTTCCCATCTTAAATAGTTTTAAAAAAATATTTATTATTTTATTATGGAAAGGAAATCCAAAATATGGATGGGTCATGCCCATTTTTTGTTATTTATTCACTCTATTTTTAGTAATAATCATTCTTAATTTTTAAATTTTATGTCATTGGTTCTTCACATCATCTTAGGGTGAATTGGAATCCTCTCTAGGTACATCACAAGTTAGATCGAGCATCTGATACAAGGATGATATGAGATTTTCTATGAAAAATGGTATTAGATCCTATGTTCTTAAGATGGTATAGGTTTCAGATTTAACATTTCTATATGGGGATTAATGATATATGCATGTGTTATTTCAAGGAATCTAAAGGTATAAGTGTGAAGAGTCTAGATAGCTCTTCTAAGTTCGATATATTGAGTTCATATGGGATATCATGCTTGATTCTTAGGTTTTGTGAGTTTCTTGATTAAATTATGTTTTTAAGATAATAAGGGGAGCGAACTGGCGGTACCCAGGTAGTTCACAAGACTTTATAAGCCATGTGGGGCCTAAGTGCATAGTTTATGAAGACTCCTAGTGGAAATTATGCGGTTGTCACATGGTCTTTCAATCCATGTGGTTAGTCTACACATATACACAATTCCCTTTCTAAATTTATCTGTTTAACTTCATTCATTTTAATTTGTTTATTATAGTCTGTTCTTGTGGTTTATGTGATACAGGAGTAGTTAATTTTAAATGATGAGTTTAAAATGGTGATGTTTCTTTTATAAAATGATAAATGATTTTTACTAATGATGATTAAGAGATGAAAAGGTTTTTTGGATTCCTTATAAATGGTTATAAATTATAAAATGGTTTTAAATAATGATTTATAAAAAAATATCATCATTTCATTGGGATTTAAAACAACACAAAGAAGTATTTTAAGATAAATTTGATTGAAATTGGTATTTGAATCTTCAGTGTGTCTTTGAAAAGTGAATTGAATTTTTTAACTAATTTTCAAATGGAATTTTCAAATTTAAAAAACATATATATTATAATATTAAATGAAAAAGGCTAAAGGGTATTTTTAATAATAAAATCGATGATTTAAAACTTCATTTTTTGGAAAACAATTTAGTTTATTTAGGATATTAAAATGGGATTTAAAATTTTTTATTTTTATTATAAGGTGTATTTATTTTTGTTTGATTTTTTATTATTTCTAGATTGTGATAGTGATTTTCATTATAGGATTTAATTTTTCCTATGGATTTACTAGTTTGGGATGACTTTTTATTTAGTTTCACCTTGATTTAAATTTCATTTGACTTTATTGATTTAGTTTAACCCCCCCCCCCCAATCACTAAAAGATTTTGGAAGGTATGTGTCTTAATATATATCTAATTTTTATCTCCTATAGCTATAAAGTGTTACCCTTTTTTGATGGTATTGATTGAGAGTTCCTAATTGGGTTTTTTCTCACATTTTCAGGAGAAGGTTTTGATTGGGTTTTTTTCGTAGGTAAATGTTTTAAAGTTTATAGGATGTTTGATTTTGATATTAGCCTTTTTATAGACCTTTATTTGGAAATATTATCATCTATTATAGATATATATAAATATGTGATTATTAGATCCATGTTTTTGAGTTTTATTTTAGGGGAAAACATAGGTTGGGTGGTGGCCCTCCTCATTTGGGTCTTGGGGATGTTTCTATGTTTTTAGGAGAATGTACCTTGTTTATTTGGTGTGTTGAGTTAAGGATGTTTAAGTTCAACTATTTTAGGGTGTTCTATTTTTCCCCTTCCTTGATTTATGGGAATATTTTAGGGACACTCATGAATGTGCATTTTATATAATTAAATAAGTGATTTGATAGAAATTATGATTATTTCCTCGATTGATTCATTTAATTAATCCCCTTTCATTTTGAACCATTCACTATTGTGGTGTTTCCCATTGTATTTTGATTGGTTTTATAGACCCATTCTGTTAGATAACCCCTTATGGTGTGTATATAGGGTCTCAGCCTCTATTATCCACTGATAATCCCCTATGGTGTTTGGACTTATTGTGAAAGTTCATTATTATGGAAATTCTAGATCTTCTAGAGTAGTGTTAATCGATCATTATTTTCATTAATAAGTTATTATGATTGAGTATTGATACCCTAGGAGAGATTAAGGATGATTATTTTTGGAAGAATCTAATATGGTAGGGATACAACTATATTTGTATTAAACAGGGCCCTTTCGGTGATCCATCTAAGAGTTCTTTATGAATGCTCATTTTTAGGATAGAGTGTCTAATAATGGGTCTTATGTTTAGGGGTTCCTTAGGAGTTGATTATTCTTCATTTTGATTAGGGTTATAGGCCTAGTTTCATTATTCTAGGGTGTTTATTGCTTTTGTATAATTGAGTTACTCTGAGGAGGTTTGAACTTGTTTTTTATTTGATCAATTGAGTCAGTTGATTATTTCTAAGGCCATAAATCCTTATGGTGGGGATTTTTTAATGACCCCACCATATTTTTTTGCTATTTTTTTTTATTTTTTCGTAAGATTGTTCTAAAATTAAAAACTGAATCGATTTTAAATTTCTAAAATTTTGAAATTTTAGAATAGGAGGACAATTTTCATATGGTTATTCAAAACCATATGCAAACCTTGAAAATTAATAAATTATTTAAATGATCCAAAATGCCTTTTTGGTGCATGGTTTGTCTGACCTTTATTTCTACCTGTGTGAGTGATCTAGTTCTTCTATTTGGATACACATGGTAGTCACATGGTTTGGGAAACTGTGTTTCCAAACTATGCACAATTCCTTGTGGATTAAAAATATAAAAAATACTTGATTTATCTTTCCCTATTGTTGTCTATGTTTTGAATCCCTCACCTCAATTATTCTCTCTTGTATCATGTAATTATAGGTTTCTAAATTCATGAATATCAATCAATATATCATACCATTCTATCTATTTCAAGGGGGTTTCTTGTGGTATCAAGTACATATCTTGATATATGGTCTCCTCCTTTTTATTCTTCTTTTTCTTTCATTTTCTTATCTTCCCTCATTGCAAACATTCCATAGTCAAACCATAATTTGAATGGGGTGTTTTATATATTATATTTTCGATTCCTAGGGATTGTGAGGCTTGATTTGAGACCAATTATAGTGGAATACATTAAATTTTATGCCTTTCTCTCCATTTAAGGTAGGTTTCCCCTTGTTTTATATCTTTAAATTTTTCAACCCTGCTTTAATATATTTTATATCCTTTATTTAGATATCAAATGATAATAATAAGTATGTTCAAGGAATATTTTAAGGGAGAATCAATATTCACTTGAATTTTACTTCAATTCAAAGGTATTCCCATCAATGAAAGCTTGGTAATAATATACTTAAATTATTTTTTCATAGAAATTTTTTTATGAAAATTTTGAATGATGATTATGAATAATTATTAGGGTTTTAAAAAATTATTTAGTTTCCAAATTGAATTATAAAATAAAATTTTTAGTTTTAATTCTAATTTCATGTAATTACTTAAAATGCTAAGTATTGATAAATATTTCAACATTTTTTTGAATAAAATTGAGGGGATTTCAAATAAATTCAACATATTGGGTACTTATAAAAAAATAAATTAGTTTACATATATATATTATAATGACCTCGGCCCTAGTAGCTCAAATTTGGTTTCATATTTTTTACATTGGAATAAAATATTAAGAATCACATCTCAAAGGAACAAATAGTTTATTAGTCTTTCCAAACTAGATACATACATCATTCATATATTTCATTTGAAAAAAAAATATAATTATTTTTCTTTTGGGAATTACATTATTCACATTAAAATATTATTTCATATCTAACATAGTACACTTCATGGATTCCTGAGAAATGGAAAAAATTAGGGTGAGATCAGATTCTCAATAAGGGTTAAGTACATTAGAAGTTAGCATAAATCAATGAGAATAATCAAAATTGAATGATAAATACCTGAACACACATTATAGTAATGTAACATTACTATCATGATAATATAATGAATAATCAGTATGGTAAGGTAAATAATTGATCACGCAATCCATTTAAGTAACTTTACTATCATCATAAGATAAGTGATAATCAATATGACAAGGTAAGAGACTGAAAACACATGCAATTTAATAAATCAACCCAGAATGAGATTAATCTAAAGTTAATATCATTTTGAAAATCCCATGGATAATATTAATTTAATTCTCAATTATGGAAATTATTAATTATTATATGTCATATATTAGGAACTTTATACCTCTATCCTCAATACCATTCACAATATGGTTTAAAACTATTGTTAAATAACTTTTTTAATTCTATATTACTAATTTGACTCATGAGGCCTAATAATGCATCGATGGGATATATGATATTGTGCCCCATTGGTCATTGTAGGTCCATTATATTCCTCACATATCGAATGATCAATTTAATTCATGACTCAATATCCATTGTCATTAAATATCTGTATTGAATAATAAATACAGATTATCAATATTTCCCAAATTAATCAAATAACATTCATTGTAAATAAACATATGTAGAAATAAGATATATTTTATTAAATAATAATATCCATGATAAATAATATAGATATTTTATCAAAATTTAATATCTAATGATCATAGAAAAGTGAATATTTCAATGGAAGGATGATGACTAAAAAAATTAATTAAGAAACTGAATGTTAATACTTTACTTTGTAAAAATTTTCATAAACTATATAGAAGAAGAATAAGGATGGTATCAATAAAACATATCCCCATTGAAGTATATTTAAAATAAAGGGTTTTTTTAATTTATCAAAAGAAAATCTATAAGAAGATCTCTAGAAACATTTTTGAGGAAAACATCATTTTAATTTTGAAAATAAACTTTTAAAACTAAATTTTAAAAATTAAATTTGAAAATAATTTTATTTTAAAGTAAATATAGAAAAATATTAAAAAAATTAAATAATTGAGTGGTTATGACAAAAGGAAATTTAATACATGATAATTACAATAAAACGAAGATTTATTTTATAATTTCAGTAAAATCCAAACAAGACTTATTTTTAAAATGAGATGAAAATTCTCTTAAATTGTTTTGTAAAAAGTCAAAAATTGGTAAATATTTATTTAATAACTCATTTTTTAAATCATAAAAACTTTTTTGAAAACATATTTAGAAAAAAAAAATTTAGAAGAAGATATATTTCTATACAAAAAGATAAATGAAGTAGGATTTTCATAAAAATATTTTATCAAAACAATTAAGTAATAATGAGTGGAAAAAATAGTACTATAACATGAAAACATAATTAATAACCATACGAGATCAAAATTTAAGGGTATTATTATACTATTGTAAAATAATTTCCTACAAAGTAAACTTGTGTTTAAATAATACCAATTAAATGAGATTGTGAAATAAACCCTTAAAAAGATCCTAACATTAAAGTAAAGATTAATTAAGGTATCAATTTTTTGTATAAAATTTAAATCCAAATAAAAAATTGTAAATAAAACATAATATTTTAAAAATTATTTAAACACATAAACAAAAAATTTAAAATGCAATTAAGAAGTAATATAACCTAATTAAAAGAAATTGGGTTATAAAATTATTTACCACTTGGTAACTTTTAATTCAACATCAATTTGGATGAAATAATTAAAATTGAAACATAAAAGACCATGAATTATTAATAAATAATTATATTACATGTAAAGTCTTTAATGTATTCATCTATCAAAGAAATTAGGTGAATAATAATAAAATATTCCTCAATGAATGGAAATTGAGTAGAAATCCTTTCACACTTCCTTTTGGTTGAAAATTATTTAAAATCCTATATATTGGTTTTAAACATGTTATTAACTTATTAAAGAACCATATTAATATTTATAATATCATATATTATCCTTTTATAACATCTTATCACTCATTATTTAATAATCGTAGATTTTTTCATTGTTTCGGGTGTTGATTGTCTTGTTTTTTCATGTGGGTTTTATCATTAAGGATCATGTTATTAAAAATTTTATATATTTAATTGATTCTTAGTAATAATAATAATGAAATAATTATCATATTTATACATAAATTATAATTTTAAATACCAACCATGAATTATGGTTTTCATAAATGATGTACATTACCATAAAAGAGACGGTAGGTCGTACGTATGCATGAGTAACATTCCCATTTTTCAATGATCATTATGGAAAGGTGGTAAGTAATATTTTATATTTACATAGTAATAATAATGGAATATATATAATATTATTTATTTAAAAATTCTTATATATATCATCCATGTGGTGTGTGATGAAAATAGATTCACATCGCTTCATGAAGGCAGTAGTCCACATATACATGAACGATGTCATCATTTATCATTATAAAATTAATTTGATATATTATATTCAAATAATGATAAATATTATTTAAATATAATAAATATTTCATTTATATAACATATATCAATTAACATTGTCCTTATTACCTTCCATAAAAATCTTTAGTGAAAAAATGACATCGCTTCGTGAGATGGTAGCTTATCGTACACACGAATTATGATTTCATAACCCATTTAATGAAAGTGGAAATGGTTGTGGTAATTAAATTAATATAAAAACATACCAATATGTATAACATATTGAGGTTACTATATCATCATGGTTTAAAAATAATTGAATTAGGGTAGGAAGAAATAAAATAAAAATGCTCGTTGAGAAATGTTACCTCTTCTTTAGGCATCCTCCTAAGGTTTGCACCAAAGCCTTCTAAGGTTGTATTTGTGTCAAAAATAAAGATTCTATGATAATGGGATGTAATTTCAGAAGTTCTTTTTCTAGGTTATTTTCTAAATAAAAAGGATGTTAAGGTGTGAATAAGAGAGGAGAGGGTGTCATTTTATAAGTGAGGTGAGCGGTTCACTTTAAATTTTTAAATAAAAAGGTGTACCCAAATTTTTCACATAGCAAAATGGTAAAAAAAATATTATTCTAGATAATTAGACATTATATGGTCAAAATATTTCCATTAAATATATTTGATACATTTTTAAGTCATTTTAACCCTTTTTTTATTTTAACCCCCTGAAATATCTATTTTTACTTTAACCTCTGTAAATAATTTTTAATATTTTCACTATTCATTTCGGTAAAAAATTAAGTTAAACTTATTATATAATATAAATTATACTTATTAAAAATATGAAATCTATTTTTCCAAATTCAATTCACATAATTATTAAATTTTAATTTAAAATTAATCCTGCACACGTGATAAGAAAGCAGGTTTCCAAAGAGAAAATGTTCAAAAGTTTACAAAGTTTTAATATCAAAATTCAACATGAAAGTGATTCTAATGACATAAATTGGATTAAAATTTATATATATATAATTGAACTAATTTTTCTTTAAAACTAATTCAAAATATAATTTATCATTATAAATAATTTAAATGAAATGGATTATTTTAATAAAAAATTAGTATTTTTCATTATTCATCAAATAATGAAACATTTCAGAAAAATCCCAAAAATTAAAACTAAAGATAATTTTTATATTATGGATTAAAAAATAAATTTCATCTAATAAGATAAATTTTTTAAAGGTGGTAAAAATTAATTATAATTTTTTTTCAAACCATGGCTAAACTGACTTTTAGGGAAAAAAAATACAATTTTGCAGAAAAAATTTCTATTTTTTATTTCGAATGATTCTTATTTTATTCCTAATAAATAGATGGCCAATGAATTTGTTCTTACATGTGTAAACCATACACTTTTACTAATTTTATTTATTAACATTCATACCTTTTTATTTAACCGCTAGGCTATTATGGTATATAATATTACGGTTCATTTAGACTTGGGGTTTCTTGCTCCGCAAGCTATTAAAGAGATTAAATTTAAAAAAAAATTGTGGGTTGTTTAAACTTAGTGTTTCTTTTCATATGAACCATAAAATAGAGTGTTATTTTTTTATTATTTCTAAGTGCAACATTCTCCCCATATTAAATAATTTTTTTCCTCTCAATTTTAACATGATCTCAGTAATCAAGGGTTTGACATTTGGAAATACCATTGTTGATATCCCACATTATAAAAAAGGTTTAATAAAAAAGAATATTAATAATAGAGAATGGAAGTATATAGGTTGTATAGAATAATAAATAACCATGTTTTAAGTAGTAAAACATTGGTGTCACTTGAGGATATGGACATGTAAGAAAAGAGTAAATAATTATAAAGAGTGATAGAGGCCATTGATCATAAGAATGTGAGTGATCAATAGAAAGTCAAGAATCACAAAAAGATCATTGGTGATTTAATGGACCTTTTTATTCATCAAATACAATGGTAATAGGATAATATGTTCGTTTCAAAATCCTTTCCTCAATGTTGAGGAATTATTTTACTATAAATGAATATAAGAAAATAAAAACAATTAATATAATTCTATTTTATAAGATTTATTTAATCCTTTTGTTATGCTTAGATCAATTTCCAATTCATCAATTGATCTAGAAAATGAATATCCAAAAAAAATTATTCCTGAAGCAATAAAATTCACTTTTAATGGATCATAATCTCCATAATATAATGATAAGTCAATCCTTCGGTCTCTAGATATTCTAATGAAAAATGGTCAACATAGGATATCCAATATGCATAAATAACTATATGGTAAAGTAATACTTTAATCTCTAAAACCTTATCTAAATTTAAACATAAAAATTTCAAAAATGGTTAACCTTTTGACCCTTTCAAAAGATTAAGATCCAAAACATTAGAAATTATATTACTGAATTTTCAAAATGAACTTCTCAATAATCCCTAAAACAACATGAGGTAGATCTTAATAATTCAATTCCAAACATGCCAATACCTTTATCATGTATTTTCTTGAAACATTGTAGTTATATGAATTACCATAAATCCTTAATAAAAATATTCATGATTACTAATTAAATAAAACACAAATTATTTAATATATTCTTTAAATCCAAAGATACTGTAAACATCATCAATGATAGTATAAACCACTTTTTCAAAAAATCATTAATTTGTGCCAAGTAGTTAGTATTATCCAAATTAATTATTCATATCAATAATCTCTTTATCCTGACGTCATTATCTTAACATCAAGAATATATTAAGGGTTATGTTTCCCTTAATCATGTGTTTTCCAAGAAGTTCAATATGCCACTGAATTTTTTTTCTTGTTCATCATTACTATTCAAAATCTTCTTTCAAATACATAATGAAAAGGTACTAAATTAAAATACTTATACATTTCATAATTATTATTATTTGGATATCATTAATAAAATACTCAAATAATATAATTTTTTAATCCAAACTGAAGTACATAAATTATTCCACTTCATCTCTGGTAATAGCATAATCTTATCCATGATACATTACCATATTTTGTGGTATATTCCTTTTATTCTTGAGACATTGATTTTTGTTGTTCCCCATCTCTTTATAGTTAAAACAGTGCAAATTGTAATTTTTTTCTTACCCTTGAAATCAAAAGAATAGTTTCATTTCTATCTACACTTGAATGAAAATCATATTGTAAGGACCCGACCCCAGTTTCTTGGAGCCAATGCCTTATTTGATTACATTGGTATATAAACAAGGAATATTCATCCTAAAGGACTCAGTAGTTTACTAGTATTGGAAACAAGATATGTACATAATTTCAACATTACAACTTGAAAAGAAATACAACATAGAAACTCCTTAGACAACATCCATAACTCCTAGGTTATTTCAGCATGTCATTCATAATAAAATTCTTCGTGTACTAAGAAAATGAAACATAAGAAAGGGTTGATCTCAAATTCTCAGTAAGGGTATGCAATACAGAGGAATATATATAAACATTCAGCAAGTTGAATAACTAAAAACATATAACTTTAACAAAAACTTGAACACGGTATGGATGGTGTAAGAGATTAATAATTAATGCCATAATAAAATATAATCATGGGTATCCTACTAGTAAAATAACCACATCAACCATCAATACTATTTTCATAATGAGGGAATTCATAATGTGGGAAATCAACACCATACCATCAAGCCCTCCTTCCAAGACCATAAATAATCATTTCTTCAAGGCCTTATGCCAAGACTATAGTTTGTCTCATGAGACCTACCGATAAATCGAGGGGCTATAGAGGGCCCCACCCAACACTTTCTATTTCCAATGAATTCCTCATATTAACTTGGATAAATATAAACAACATATATATTCATATTGAAACTAATATATTAAATGTAAATAACTTTCCCCGAACATTAAGTATAGACACTAACCATTCGGAGTAAATTGGTGAATGGTTTTAAGATAGAACCTTCACAACCAAAATAATCATAAAACATTAAATTAAACATGGTAGATGATACCATGAAATATTAAACCAAATAATACAAAATAATCAACAATATTGTTGAAATAGATGAAGATACTCTTATAAAATTGTCAAGTAATTCTTGAGATAAATACCCTTTTACTTTGAAAAGAAGAGTTGTTTTAGAAAAATATTTGTATAAGACGAAAAATAAAGTAAAATAATATTTTAATAATAAAATTAGTGATTTTATAAAGATAATGGTTTCCAAAAACATATTATAAGGTGCCCTTGAAAATTGTTAAGAATTTGAGAAATTCCCTTGAATCGGGCTTGTATTTCAGAAACAATTTTGAAAGTTCCTTTTAATACGTGTAACCATCCATAAAATAAGGAAGGATTCTGGTTGGTGTACATATATATAATACTCATAGAGAAGTTTTTAGTAGTGTATAATAATACATAATAATTTAATTGAGGTAATTAGAAAATGAAAGTAACCCGAATGAAAATCGAAGTTCAGGCGAAAAAACCCTTACCACATTGTAATCAATCAATTTGTATGCCCCAAAATTAATAATATTCAAATGATACATTGAATACCATTAAAATAAATATGTTCATGATATATTACATCAATAGGCAGTATACATACACCATACACAAGTATTAGTAGTGAATACAAAAATTCTCACAAAAATGGGAATGAGATGAAGAAACCCTTACCTTAAGTCCGAATGTGTTCCGTTCTTGAACTTAAGGTCCTGGAATATGAAATTAGACTTATTAATAACATATTTACGAACCTATTACACAAGTATTTAGTTTATCATAATTATTTTTAGTTCATTTAGTCCCTTAATTAAAATTTATTATATTGAATTTTGTTTTTCTAGGGTGTTTGTTTTCTTTATTTTCATAATCGGTTCAATTGTTCTTAAGTAATGGAGTTCGTGTGGAATGGATGTAAATATGCAGAATTATAATTAAATATTATTTATGAACATACATAAGTGTTAATGGTCATTTATATCATTTTTTTACATGAAAATATGATGAATCATTAGATTAATTATTAATGACATTCACTTAGATTATTTTAGTGGTATTTTGATTATTAGGAACTAGTTTGGTCATATCATTTAATAATATGTATTTATACTGGATCCTGAAAATTAATTAGGTTATAATATATATATTAAAGTCTTTTTCAACCATAAAATTTTTTCATGACTAGTAATGAAGGAGAAATTGAAAAACGAAACTTTTTCATCCATGAAGGTTATAAATTGGAACCTCATAGGCGTTGATTTTGTTTATAAAATAAAAGAGAGAGAGAGAGAGAGAGTAATGATATTGATGGTGGATCTTCCATTAACATGATATAATTACATTATATAGATGATAATGGATATATCATGGTTATTTGGATAGAGGAGGTGAGGAGAGGATAACAAAATAAGATAAATTGAAATGAAACTAAATGAAAAAGAAAGGTGTTTTACCTCTTGAAATAATCTCTTGGAGAACTTCCTTAAGGGAAGGGATATTGGTATTTTGGAAATACCAAGAGCTTCTTGGAATAGGGGAGTGATTAAGGATGGGTATTTGGGAAATAATTTGAGGATCTTCAATTCATAGAGTAGTGAAGAGAAGAGGGAGTGAGGGGGGTTTTATAGTGAAGGAGTAGAGGGTTTTCATAATTTTTTAATCACTAGCTCATTAATTTCCCTCAAGACCAGAAATAGTGATAATTCCATTACCAAGAATAGTAATAAATTAATTTGAGTTCAAACCAATTGGGATTACATCACTTATGATTCCATAAATAGTGTATTTAACTAATAATTTGTATATACGGTATTTTACCGTATTTCACTATTCATCAAAAATTCAAGTATTTCATAAAAATTCCAAAAATTCACCGTAACCATTTTTTGATTTTTAGAATCGAAAAAAGAATTCCATTTTTTAAAATTAATTTTCTAAATATTATTAATTTAATATTTAATTATAATCATAATTTTTTCTATAAAATAATTTTAAAACATTTATTTACTTATTCCAAAACATAGGTATATCATACTTCCACTTGAATATTATTTATATACCATCATAGGTAAGTTTACTATTAATTAGGGTATATCACTATTCATAAGGGTATGTTACTATTCGTAAGGGTAGGTTACTATTCACTAAAAAATACGTTTTCTTATCTGACTCCAAATAACTTACTTATCGCAATCCTGAATGTCAGATTTTTAAAATTCACATCATAGAAGTGACAAACTTATGTTTACTTGGCTATGTTATAATAAATTTGTGTTTTTAGAGACTCATTGATCCAGGAATTCTATAATAAATATATTTTTAAATTCTTGGGGTGCTGCATTATCCCCTCCTTACAAAAATTTTGTCCTTGAAATTTGAAATTGAACTTCGAAAGTTAATGGTTGATACTTGATAATTCCTTTATGGAAACCCACATTGGAAACAGGGTTAATAAAATATCCACCTAAAAAGGGATTAAGGGAGATGAGGTGGTCACCCCAAAATTATGCTTTCGAATGAGGTTACATTAGTTGAAAGTAAAAACTTGGACATGGAAGAATAATCTAACTATGAAGTTATGATGGAACATGATAGAGGACATGTTCAGATGAATGTTTATTACTATAAAACTATAAACTAAAAAATCATCGATATTATCAATGATTATTATAATAGTAAAACATTTTATTTAAGACTATTTTCCTTGATTCAAGGAAATATTCCACTCTATAAGATTATAAATATACATTTACACTTACAAAATCATCCTTTTATTGCACTTGAACTGTCTATAACTCATCACTTAGCATGGGTTACGCCATTTGGTGAAGCAATACATTAACCTCTAAAATCTTATACAATGATCAACTTAAACCATTTCATAAATGGTTAAAAATTACAAAATATAATGATTCAACACATTATAATGAATTCCTATAAATTTTCAATATGAACTTATCATTAACCCTTAATCAACATGAAGTAGCTCTAAATTTCACTTTCCAAACATGTGAATAACTTCATTATATATCCTCTTGAAATATGTTAATAACTTGAATTACCGTAAAACCCATATTAGAAACATGCATTCTTCTTGTATTCAATAAGTAAGATACATGTTATTAGATATATTCCTTAAATCCAAAATTACTATAAACTCCATTGATGATAGCATAGGCTACTTCTCGACAAGTCAATAATCAGTTCCAAGGTTGTCAATACTTATCTAAATCAATCATTTCTTCATCAGTATCTCAACATCAAATATATATTAAGGTTTGTATTTCCCTCAATCATGTTTTTTTCCTAAAAAGTTTATCTTTCTATGGAATCACTTTTCATTTGTACCATTCATCATAAAACCTCAAATCCTTAATTAAATAGTACTATAGTACAATCCTTATATATCTCATAATTCTTACAACTAGTACATTACTGGAAAAAAAATCAAATCACATGATTCTTGACTAGGAATATTAATCATTATACTTTATCTACAGTAGCATCATAACTTGATCATTTTCAAAAATCATTATTTGGGATATATTCCTTTGACGCTTGGGACATTGATTCACATAATGTATCATCTCCTTGCAATTGTAGCATTGAATATAGGAAAATTATTTCCTTGTCTTGCAATTATGAGAATGGTGGCCTTTTTCTATATACTTGAATCAAACTCATTTTCCCCTCATGCATATACCAAGGTGTTTCCTTCTAAAATTATAACATGTGGGAAAATACATCTTTCCCTTATTTCCTTTATCCATGTTTCTTCCTTCTATCAACTTATTCTTTTTCTTACTTTCAAATTCATAGGACTCATAGAATTCCTTACATACCTTGTCAACACATGCTAATATTTCCTTATATGATGAGGACACATGGGAGACAATCTTCCTTTGAAATGATGGATTAAGACCATCAGAGATATGATCCTTCTTACTCTTCTCATCATCTGCATTGGTGAGGTTATCATTCCTTCTACTGGGCTTCATTTATAATCAAATCCATATTATATATTATCTCACAAAATTATGAACTCTCTATATCTCTAAACATGGTTTAACACATAAAATAAATTTATGCAACATAAATCCTAAAACAATATACTTTGGTTGCATTGGGGAAAAAATCCTTCATAATTTTTTGTAAAGAAAATGTGAATTATCCTAAGAATATCCTCTAGGAGTGTCAATACTAAGAGTGAATAAAGGCTCATTGTCGTGTACCAGGATACCCCAGGTCAAGCCCAAAACTCCTTTTCGAAGCTTTTACTCCTAGGTACATCTGTTCTAGAGCCACCTCTACATATTTGTATCCAGATAGGGATATATTTTCTAGAAATATCCACATAATCTATTCCTTACCAAAAAACCAAGATGTTATTTTATGCTTATCCTCAAATACTATCTTGTGGATTTGTTCCCGAAACTAGGTTTTCTAAATCTAGTTTCCAAGATTTCTACTAAACTTCCTTTGATACCAACTATAAGGACTCGACCCCAGTTGCTTGGATCCAGTGACTTATTTGATTACATTGGAATATAAACAAGGAATATGCATCCCAAAGGACCGAGTAGTTTAGTATTATTGGAAACAATATATGTACATAAGTTCAACAATACAACTTGAAAATAAATACAACATAGAAACTCCTTAGACAACATCCATAACTCCTAGGTTATTTTAGCATGTCATTCATAATAACATTATTCATGTCCTGAGAAAATGAAACATAAGAAAGGGGTGAGATAAAATGCTCAGTAAGGGTAAGCAATACAACAAAATATATATATTTTTTAGCCAAGTTGAATAACTAAAAACATATACCTTTAACAAAAACTTGAAAACATTATGGCTAGAATAAGAACTGAGTAAGTAATGCCATAATAAAATGTAATCATGGGTATTCTACTAGTCAAATAACAACATGAACAATCAATGATATTTTCATAATGAGGGAATTAATAATGCGGGACATCATCACCATACCGTCAAGGCCTTGTGCCAAGACCATAAATAATCATTTTGTCAAGTCCTTGTGCCAAGATCGTAGTTTGTCTCATGAGACCTACCGATGCACTGAGGGGCTATAGCGGTCCCCACCCGACACTTTATATGTCCAATTAATTCCTCATATTAAGAGTAATAAATATAAACAATATATACATTCATATTGAAACTAATATATGAAATTTAAATAACTTTCCCTAAACATTAAGCATAAATACTAACCATTCGAAGTAAATTGGTGAATGGTTTTAAGATAGCACCTCCATATCCAAAACAATCATAAACCATTAAATAAAATTTTTTATATGATACCATGAAATATTAATCCCAATAATACATAAGAATCAACAAGATTTTTTAAATAGATGACGATACTCTTAGAAAATCATCGAGTAATTCTTGAGATAAATACCCTTTTACTTTAAAAAGAAGATTTATTTTGGAAAAATATTTGTATAAAACTAGAAATTAAGTAAGATAATCTTTTCATAATAAAATGAGTGATTTTATAAAGATAATGGTTTCCAAAAATATATTAAAAGATTCCCTTGAAAATATGTAAGAATTTTAGAAATTCTCTTGAATCGGGCTTGTATTTCAGAAATAATTTTGAAAGTTCCTTTTAATACGTGTAACCATCCATAAAATAAGAAAATATTCTTGTTAGTTTAAATATATATAATACTCACACATAATTTATATTGATTACATAATAATACATAATAATTTCATTGAGTTAATTAGACAATGAATGTAACCCGAATGAAAATGAAAGTTCGGGTGGAAAAAACCCTTACCACGTTGTAATCAATCGATTCATATGCCCCAAAATTAATAATATTCAAATGATACATTGAATACCATGAAAATAAATATATTAATGATATGTTACATAAATGTGTAGTATATACACCATACATAAGTATTAGTAGTGAATATGAAAAATCTCACAAAAATGGGAGTGAGATGAAGAAATCCTTACCTTAAGTCTGAATGTGTTCCGCTCTTGAACTTAAGGTCCTGGAATATGAAATTAGAATTATTAATAACTTATTTAAGAAAATATTAGACATGTATTTATTTTATAATAATTATTTTTAGTTCATTTATGACCTTATTGAAAAGTTATTATATTGAATTTCGTCATTCTGGGGTGTTCATTTTCTTTATTTTCATAATCGGCTCACTTGTTCTTAAGTAATGGAGCTCATGTGAATGGATGTAAATATTTGGAATTAAAATTAAATATTATTTATGAAAATATGTAAGTTTTAATTTTCATTTATCTCATTTGGTTATATGTAAATATGATGAATCATTACATGAATCATTACTGACACTCACTTAGATTATTTTAGTGGTATTTTGATTATTATGAACTAGTTTGGTCATATGATTTAATAATATGTACTTATACTGGATCCTGAACATTAATTAGGTTATAATACATATATTAATTTCTGTTTCAACCATCAAAATGGTTTCATGACCAGTAATGAAGGATATATTGAAGAATGGAACTTCGTCGTCCACGAAGGTTATAAATTGGAACCTCGTGGATGTTGATTACAATTATAAAATTAGAGAGAGAGAGAGTAAGGATATCGATGATGGTTCTTCCATTCACATGATATAATTTCAGTATATATATGATACTGGATCTATCATGGTTATTTGGATAGAGGAGGTGACGAGAGGATAACAAAAGAAGATAAATTGAAATGAAACTAAATGAAAAAGAAATGTGCTTTGCCTCCTGAAATAATCTCTTTGAGAAATTTCTTATGGGAAGAGATTTTGGTCTTTTGGAAAGACCAAGAGCTTCTTGGACGTAGGGATTGACTAAGAAGAGGTATTTGGGCAGAACTTTGAGGATATTCAAGTCTCAGAGGAGTGAAGAGAAGAGGGAGTGAGGGGGGGTTTATAGTGGAGGACAGGAGGGTTTTCATAATTTTTTAATCATTAGTTTTTTAATTTCCATCAAGACCATAAATAGTGATGATTTCATGAACAAGAATAGTAATAAATGCATGTGAGTTTTAAAAAAGTGGGCTTAAATCACTTATAATTTCATAAATAGTGTATTTAACTGATAATTTGTATATACGGTATTTTACCATATTTCACTATTCAACAAAAATTCAAGTATTTTAGAAAAATACTAAAACTTTACCCTAATCGTTTTTCGACGTGTATAATCCAAAAATGAAGTCAATTTTTCAAAAATAATTTCCTAGATATGATTAATTTAATATTTAATTAAAATCATAATATAATCTTAAAAACATTTATAAAACATTTATTTACTTATTCCAAAACATAGGTATATCATACTTTCACTTGAATATTATTTATATACCATCATAGGTAAGGTTACTATTCATTATGGTATATAACTATTCATAAGGGTATGTTAATATTTATAATGGTAGGTTACTATTCATAAGGGTTGGTAACTATTTATCAAAAATTAAGTTTTTCTTATCAAACTCCAAATAACTTACTGATCACAATCGTGTATGTCAGATTTTTGAAATTCACATCACAAAATTGACAAACTTATATTTACATGGATAGGTTATAACAAATTGGTGTTTGTAGAGACTCAGTGATCCATGAATTCTATAATAAATATATTTTTAAATTCTTAGGGTGTTACACATATTCCTTTTAAGAAAACAGAAAGGTGTTTATTTCAATAACTATAACATGTTATAAAATCTTTCTTTCCCATATTCCCTTTATATGTCATTTCCCTTGTCGTCATTTCCTTATCTTACTTCTCGTCAAAGCCAAAATACTTAGAGAATTATTTCTATGTCCTCATATGATGATAATGTTTGGGATACTGGTCTCATTCTAAAGATAATCTTAAACCCATCAATGAAATGAGCATTCTTACTCTTTGGATAGCGTGAATTGATGTCGTTATCATTCCTTCCACTATACGTCATTTATAAATGATGGGATCCACTACATTAGATAATATAATTTTGAAACATAATGTATAATAAAAAACATGTGAAATACTTAACATAAATTAAAAAATTTATGCATAACTAACATCATAATCATAAACATGGTTTCTTTGGGGATATATCTATTTTAAATCCATCATAATGATTTCTATATAAAATGTGAATTATCATAAGCATATCCCCTAATATTTTCAAACCATGTGCGTAGTAAAGCCCATTTTCAAGCGCTATGTGATGATCAAGTCCAGCATAACATTCCCTTTTAAATTTATTACCCCTAGGTACATATGTGCTAGAATAATGTCCTCTTATAGTATCTATATTGGGATATATTTCCAGGAAAAATCAAAAAAATCTATACATTACCATAAAATTAGAGAATAACACTATTCCCAGTATCATATACTTTCTTATCATATATAGTACACTTCATGGATTTCTGAGCAAGGAAACAAAATATGGGTGAACTCAAAAACCAAATAAGGCT
The DNA here is from genome assembly GCA_963277665.1 of Viscum album. NCBI lineage: Eukaryota > Viridiplantae > Streptophyta > Magnoliopsida > Santalales > Viscaceae > Viscum > Viscum album. The sequence goes on along the minus strand of OY728163.1, from coordinate 1,852,432,607 downwards.
TAAGTACAGCGGAAGAATCCATGAATCAATAAGAATAATCAAAATTAAATGTTAAATAACTGAACACAAATTCCATTTAAGTAATATTAATATTATGATAAGATAAGGAATAATCAATATTGAAAGTTAAATAACTGAACACACATGTTAATTATGTAACTTTACTATCATGGTAAGATAAGGAATAATAAATATGGAACAGTAAATAACAAAAACCACATGTCATTTAATGAGTGATCAGAAAATGAAATGAATCCATAGATAATATCATTGTGAAAATATCATGGATTATAATTACTGGATTCTCAATAAAGGAAACTTTTAATTATTGGAATTCTTGTCTTAGAACATGATCCCTCTATCATCATGACCTTTGGCAAGACGGTTTAAAAATATAGGTAAAATCCATTTAATTATAGCGAATTGATTTGTCTCATGTGGCCTACATATTCATTTAAGGGATAAAAAATATCAATGCCCACCCGTCACTACAAGTCTAAATCATTACTCACATATCAAATAATTTATTTATTTCATGAATCAATATGTCTTACAATTAAATATCCATATTTAATAAATAATCTATATTATCAATATTTCCCTATACAATTAAATAAATTTCCAAGTAAAACACCATGTAGAGAAATGGAAAATATTTTAAGAAATAACTATATCTAGGAAAAATAATATAGATATTTATGGGAAATTTAATGTCTAATGATCACATGAAAGTGAATATTTTAATGGAAAGTTAATTATTAAAATATTAATCAATAAAGAGAATGAAAATTATTCCTTTTGTCAAAATTATTGTAAACCATCAACATGAAAAATATGGATGGTATCAATACAATATATCCATAGGGTTTTATATGTAAAATAAAGGGATTATTGTCATTGATGAATAGAAATTTTATACAAAATATATTTAGAAACATTCCTGAGGAAAATATTTTTTCATTTTGAAAATAACCTTTTAATACTAAGAGTTCATAAAATATTTTGAAAATATTTTTTTTGATAAGAACCATTGAAACTTATAAAGGATTTTTTAAAACATTGAGTGGCCACAATGAGATGAAATTTCTTACATTCCAAGTATGTTAAAACAAATATTCTATTCACATTTTCAGTAAAATAGAAATGGTCCTTGTTCTAAAAACCAAATGAGGATTCCTTAAAACATATTATAAAAAGTAAAAATGGGTAAAAATTTATTTAATAAATCATTTGGAAAATGTTAAAATAATTTTTGAAAACATGGTTTTGGAAGAAGATCAATTTTTATCCAAAAAGATAAATGGATTTTGATTTTATAAAAAACATTTTCTTGAAATATTTATGTTCTAATGAGTGGGAAAAATTCATTATTATTATAAAACATAATTACTATCTATAAGTGAATAAAATTAAAGGGGATTATTAGAAGATGATAAAATATTTTTCTTCAACTAAAGCTCATGTATAAACAATCCTGATTAAATGAGGTTTGGGAAATAAACTCTTAAAAAGATCATAATGTTTATGTGAGGATTGATCAATAAATTTATTATGTGTATAAAATTTAAATACACAAAAAAATTTGGAAATAAAAAAAATAATATTTTAAATATTACTTACACTCATAATCTTAGAATGTCAAAGACAATGAATAAGTAATATAATACAATGAAAAGAATTTGATTTTTGAAATTATTTATCACTTGGTAACTTTTAATTAAAAATATCCTTGGATGAAATAATTATATTGAAATCTAAAATACCATGAATTTTAATGGAATCATGAGATTACATTTTGAAGGGGTGGTATATAAATTATATAAAATAAATTAGGGTCATAATAATAAAATATATCTCAATGAAGGGAAATTGATATTAAGTCCCTTACCTCACACTTCCTTTTGGTTGAGTGTCATTTAACCTCATCTATAATGGTTTCAACTATGTAATTAACTTACACCAGAATCATATTAATATTTATAATATCACATATGGTCCTTCAAAACATCTTATCACCCATTTATTATTAATATTTCATTCTTTTCATTGTTTCAAGTGTTAATTGTCTTGTTTTATCATGAAATATTTGGTTCTTGCACATATTATATAGTTCTGTGATCTCTAGAATAATAATAATGATATAATTATCATATTTATACATCAATTATCATAAATCCTTGTCCTTAAAAATTATATTATCTTTATTTTTATTTCAATAATTCATTCTATTTCATTTGATGATCTTTTTAGGTCTATATTTTCATAGAATTTGGCCAAAATCATACATAACAAAACCCTAAAATACAAATTGGACACATCCTATTAGTATCCATTCATCCCATGATATAAATTTTTTAAAATAATGCATGATTTATTTCCATGGAAAATATGCCCGCCCTTCAACATGATTTATTCCACTCCCTTACCCATCCTTAAATCCTAGTAAAATCAATTAAAAATATGAGATGAGCACAAAATCTTAGTAAGGGATCCAAAAAGAAGGACAAATGTTATTCTATTGAACATAGGAAAACCCATATAATTTTTACCTTTATCTTTAATGTTCTTTGATCATATGAAATAAAACATTTCCTCTTGAAAAAAAATATAAAAAAATTTGTCAAATAAAATCATTAAAACTCAAAATAAGAAATTAAAAACCCTTTTTCGTAACATAGAGGATAACATTTATAACTCACTTTATACCCATGAAATATGTAACTGGAGCCCAGTTAAATGCATAGGAGAAACCCTTAACTCCCTCCTTCTTTCATATTAATACAAGGAACCTTACCTAATGCATTGGAGAACTATTTGGGTGCACCCATTGTTTAAGCAATAATGGGCTCACCCGACGCAATCTGGGTTATCCCGTCATCTAGGCTATAACAGGATCAACCATCGTTATCTGGGACACCCCATAATCTAAGATATAATATGCTCACCCAATGCTATTTGGGCATCCCCATTGTCTAAACTAGAATGGGCTCACTCGGTGCTATCTCAGACACCCAATCGTCTAAGCTATAATGGGCTCACCTGACAATATTTGGGTCACCCCATCATATAACGATCAGGTACTATATCATGAATAAAATAAATTATGATTTCATTTTTTTCACTATAAAACTTCTGGAAAACACTTTTAAACTCATAAAAAATAAATTTTGGTTATCAAAATACCCTTTTCTTTTAAATACCTATTTTTAATATAAAAATAACTTTTTATTTTGAAAACTTATTTTCAATGCCAAAATACCCAAATAAATTGAAAATGTTTTTTCATTGATGGAAACATAGAATATTTTAAAGGAATATTGAAATCAAATAATGGTTATAGTGGTAGAAAAATAATTATTGTCATGTACCTTACTAAAAAAATCCTTTTATTTTTAGTCAAAGCATTCTTTATTGAACAAGGAAAAAAGATTCATTGTTAAAACCATTTAAAATAAAGAAAAAATATACTTTATAAAATTCTTATGTCTGTATAAAATCATTTAAAAACATATAAACATAAGAGAAAGATATTCTGAGGTAAAAACATTAAAAGTTTATTTTATTAAATAAAATGTCCCTTATCACTTGGGAAACACTTGAATCATAAACCCCGTTGAAGAATAAAATTTAAAAAAAACATTACATACTATTATAATATATAATTTCAAGATATAACATGTAAAAGTATCTTTATATTCAAATTATAAAATAATAAAGGTTCATAACAAAAATATATTCCTCAACAAAAGGAGATTGAGATGAAGTCCTTTTCCTTGAGCATGTTTCGTCACATGTGTCTTTATCATCCCAAAAAATAAAATTATGTTAATTATTTACTTTCTTGAGAAGTTTTTTAAATTTTATTATTAATTTCATTTAAATTATTACATACTTATATACAATTACTTATTTAATAAATTTTAGGTCATGTGTTTTGGTCATATTCGACTTATGTATCAAAAATGACTTTTGAACTTTGACTATGGTCAAAGGGGTCATTATTTAAATATATCAACAATAATAATAATTAAATAATAATTATATTTATACATAAATTATTATTTTAAAACCAATCATGGAATATGGTTATGAAAAATGAAATTATGTTACAATCATAGAGATGGTAGGTCATACGTACGCATGCGTAATGTTCCCATTTTTCAATGATCATTATAGAAAGAAGATATGAAACATTTATCCTTCTAGAATGATAATTATATAATAAATACCATATTATTTAATTATTTATACTTTAATATGACATTATTTTGATGTGGTGATGAATAAAATAAGAATCACATCACTTCAAGGAGGCAGTAGTCCAGACATCCATGAATGATGTTATCACTATTTTAGAGTGTGAAAAGGTAATAAATAAAATGATATCGTATATTTATAGAAATATAATTATGTAATTAATATCATAATTATTTAATTTATATCATATATATTCATTATGTGTACCCTTATTACCTTTAATGTAACAGGTTAGTGAAAAACGTTCCACCTCGTTTTGTGAGGTAGTAGTCCGCCATACACATGAGCGATGTCATCGTATCCCCTATGATATGAAATATAAAAATGGTGAATATTATATATTCACTCCAAAGGAATTATTATTTTTTGAATATAATAAATATCATATATAAAATATATTTACATTATTATTCCCAACCATGAGATATGGTAATAGAAAAATGAACGATAGTGTTTTTCAAAACAGTAGTACGTTGTATACATAAATAATGATTTTGTAACCCATTTGATAGATGTGTGTGTGTGTTTATAAGTAATTAACATAAAATAAAACCATATATGTATATTTAGGATACTTAGGTTATTATATAGTCATGTTATAATAATAATTTAATGGGGTCTAGAAGGAAAAAATGCATGTTGATGAACGTTACATCCTCTTCGGGTAACTCCTTTTGGTTTGCACCAATGGACTTCCTTGGTTGGATTTATTCCAATTTTTAGGCTTATAATATAATAGGATGAAATTTTGGAATTTATTTTGGTAGGTTTTGGGGTATCCAAATGTCTTGGGAGGTTTGATGAAGTGGGTAAAGTGAATGCCCTTTCATAGTGAAGGAGGACTGACATTATTTTGAATACCAAAATGTAAACACTATTGGTAGGTCTCTATTATCTCATGTGACTTCAATAAATAATATATAAAATATGGTATATTTTTTAAATATGTCCATAAAAATGTTTTTGGACAAGTTTTGGTTCAATTCAATACCTCATCTTCTAAGATTAACCACTAAGGAAACTCATTTTTTCCTTAATCACTATAATTAATTTTAATTTCATTCACAAATATTTTTTTGTAAAAAACTAAGTTTAATATATAATAAATTTTAAATTATGATGAACCAAAATATTTAATCCATTTTTTAAAATTTGAATCATATATGTGGCTAAATTTAATTTAAAATTAATCTCATAGAAGGCATGAGAAAGTGGGTTTTTAAAGTGAAAAAGGTCAAAAGTTTACAAAGTGTTTATATATAATTTCAATATAAAATTGATCACAATGAAAATAATTGTATTGATATATATATATATATATAATTGAAACAATTTAACTTTAAAACCAATTTAATATATAATTTATTATTATAAATTCTATAGACAAAAAACTGTTTTCAATTAAAGTGCATTATTTTTCACTATTCATCCAAAGATGAAATGTTTTAGATTAATCCCAAAATTCAACCTAATATTGTTTTGAAATTACAATTTCAAAAATTAATTTTATTTTATAAAATATAATTTATTCATGTGTCAAAATTTATTTTTTAAACAATCCTTCCATTAAAAGGATACAAAACTGCCTTTTAGAAAAATACATCTTTTTATATATAAAATTGGATTTGTTATTATCTTATTCCCATAAAAAATATTAGATGAATGTAAAAACATTTTAAAAAATATTAATTTAATTAATATAATCTAAATGGTTGATTATTTTAATTTATTGATATAAAACACACATGTGTGCGTTAAAATAATTTCTTAGAAAAATATTTTCTTTTATTTTCCAAGGGGTTTTATTTTAATTTATAATTAATTAATCACTAAATAATTCATTATAAGTACATGAGGAAACCATATTTTTATAATTAAATTATTTAGTTCTATACCCAAAATTCCAATGGGTAGGTGATAACTATGATAATAAAAAAATGACTTTTAATTAAACTCAGTGTTGCGTGTAACACAAGCTAAAATATGTGTTGTGTGTAACGTAAGATGAACTGAGTATTGTGTGTAACTAAAGTTAAACATAGTGTTGCATGTAACATAAGATAAAATAAATTTTGTGTTGTTTATACTATCAAACACATTTTTTGTCTTTTAAAAAACTCAGAATGTTACATCCCCCCCTCCTTAATAAATTGTGTCCTCGCAATATGAACTTTATCTCGGTAATCAAAGAATCGATATAGAAAATATTTTTTTTTGTGATACATCATATTAAAAAGTGTTAATAAAACATCCTATTAATAAGAGAGAATGTGACTTGTAAAATTCATCTAGAGTAACACATAACTAGGTTCCCAAATAGTAGAACATGAGTGGGAATAGAGGAAAAGCATAAATAATTATAGAGAGTGATTGAGGTTTCTGATCACAAAATAAGTGAATAAACATTGGAATATTAATGGCTTTAAAATCAATAATCTTTGATGATCAAAAAGACCATTAGTTTTTTATAAATTAAGGTACTAAGATAAATTTTTTGTTTCGGGATCCTTATCCTATAAGGAATTATTTTACAATCTAAGAATATAATGAAATGTATTTACTTTATATATTTCTATTTCATAAGCACAATTTCATCCTCATAACATTCACAAAAATATGATCAATGTACATAAAAATAAACTTAATTATCAAAGATTATATAAAACCTAAATTTTATCAATAGATTAAAACTCATGTCCAAAATTAATGTCATAATTCTCATTAAACTAATGCCTTACATAAACATAAATCCTATAAAACATCTCCCAAGATCCTTAATCACTTTATGATTTAATCACCTAAAACCTCAAAAGGAGACCCTAAAACCATAAAATTATGGTTAGAATTTGAAAAATACCAAACTCTTTGGAGCTTCCATCACTTCGCCAGATGGCCCAACATAAACTACAATAGTAGAAAAATATCTTCCCACTTCTTTTTATTTTCGATCATGATGATTTCCACCTCAAGTAAGTAACTTTGAGCACACATTTTTTATAATTTACTAAGACATTGAAAATAAAACTTCTTATTATTTATTTTCTATCTTTCATCTTATTCTTAGATTATTTAGGTCTCTATTCTATATAGTCAAGAATCTTATGACCAAATTTACCACATAGGTAACACTTTCCAGATCCTAAGATAAATTCCAAAAAAATTAATTTACCACACTGGGAATAGGTTTTGGGATTACCTCCAAAATTATTAGTTGGTTTATTCTCTATTTCCTTCCTTATTGACCATTTCTCACTCTTGTCATCTCATGAAAAATTAGTGTTAGAAAAATTTATTCTCAAATTTCCCAAAAAAAAAATGAACAACTTTCTCATAACTATTAAATTCTTTTGCATCTAATGATATTTTTAATATTGGTTTCAATCCTGAGTAAAATATATTAATTTTACTATAAATGTATCGAATAATGTTTGGCACATACATGACCAAACTTGTGATGATTTCTTTATATGCAGCCACATAATCTTCATCTTTTTTCCACAATTACAGGAATTGTTTATCCATCCTAAGACAAACAACCTTAGTGAAATATTTCTTAAGGAAATGATATTTTAATGTTTACCATTCCATGGAATAAAGATCATATTTTTCTTTCTTATTCTTAACTAAATACAACCATTGATCAACTTCACCTTCAAAACAATAAACAATAAGAGTTACCTTTTGGAATTCTAAAAATATCAGGACATCAAATATCTTCTTCAAATCATTGATCCATACTTATGTTACCATAGGGTCATTTAATCCACTAAATGATGAGGGGTGTTCCCTCATCAAATCATCCAAAAAATTCATATTCCTTTTCTATATATAATGTTCCTCCCAGGAATGGATACCACAACCATTTATTTCTTTTTTCAACTGATCCATCACTGCAAATAAATGTTCTTTTTTGATACCAGTAATCATGGGATTCTGATTTATAATAATATATTACTCTTTCTTCCTTCCCACTATAGCATACATATTTTCTCTATGGAAAACCATTTAAAACAGAGATAGTTTAGATAAAGGAATATGATAACATTAAAATACTATAAAATTTCAACTTGACTATAAGGTAAAATATTCCAAGAGAATGGAATTATCATTATCCTAATAAAAAAAATTACTTAAACTGACCTTTGATACCAACTATACAGCCTTGGCCTTAAACATTACATTATCTTGATTTTTAAGTCAATAATTAATTCTCTTGAATTTTATGATCTTTTCAGGTTTGGAGTGTTATATAATTAATCCATAACTCATACATATAAAAACCATAAATATATAAGGGAAACATTGGATTAAAATCCATTATTCACATAATATAAAACTTTTAAAATAATTCATGATTTCTTTTCATGGAAAATCACGATGACCTTAAACATGACTTCTTCCTCTCCTATACCCATCCTTAAATCATAATAAAATAAATTAGAAATGTGGTATAATCATAAAATCTCAAAAAGGGATATAAAAAAATAAGGAAAATCATTAGTGTAGTGAAAACTTGAAAATCCATATAATGTTTTCCTTTATCTCCAATGTTTGTTGATCATATGAAATAAAAAAAATTCACATTAAAAACAAACATAAATCTTACTCAAAGAAAATCAGTAAAACCCAAATCAAATAATTAAAAACCCTTCTTGGTAACTTAGAACATAACATTCATAACCAATTTTTAAACTTGTGTTTGAATTAAGTGGAGTATAGTTGAATATATAAGATAAACCATTTGGTAACTCCCTCTTTTAATATTAAGAAAAGGTACATTACTCAATGTATTGGAGCACTATCTGGGTGAACCCATCATTTAAACTATAACGGGATCAGCCAATGTTATCTGGGCCACCCCATTATCTAAGATATAATAGGATCATGCAACACTCTCTGGGGCACCCCATCAACTAACCTGTAATGGGATCACCCGACACTACCTGGGTCATCCCATCATATAAGCTGTAACGGGCTCACCCAACACTATCGGGGACACTCAGTCATCTATACTTTAACGAGATCACCTGGTGCTATCTAGATCGCAACATTGTATAATTATCAAGTACCATATCATGAATAAAACATTTTTATGATTTCATTTTTTAAATTATAATTTTTTTTTGAAAACTCTTCTAAACTCATAATCAAAACACTTTTGTTTATAAAAATACCAATTTCTTTTAAAAACCCATTTTCAATATAAAAATACCTTTTTCTTTTGAAAAACAATTTTCAATATCAAACTACCCAAATAAAAAAAAGAATATTTTTTTCATTGAAGGAAATATGAAATAATTAAAAGGAATCTGGAAATCAAATAATGGTCAAGGTATCATAAAAGAAATTATAGTCGTATACATTAAGAATAAAACATTCTTTTTATCGTTAGTCAAAATAATCCATATAGAACCCTTAAAAATATTCTATTTTAAAACCATTTAAAATAAAGTATATAATATTCTTAATAAAATTTTTATGTCTATAAAATCATTTAAAAACATATAAATGGAAGATAAAGATATTTTGAGGTAAAATCCTTAAAAGATGATTTCTTTAAAGGAAAAGTCCCTTATCACTAGAGAAACACTTGAATCATAAAACCCATTATAGAATGGCATTAAATAAAATATTAAATACCATGATAATAGAGAAATTCATGATATGAAATGTCAAATGGGATTATATTGTAACACCCCAGGTAAATAAAGAATATGACATTTTCACATTTATCTATATTTGTGAAAAAAAAAATTAATATAACTTTAAAGGGGACACTATTCTCGATGGTGTACCCAATACACAACAACGAGTTTCTTGGGAATCTTACGTTGCACTCTAATAATAAAAAAATATTATTTTAAATTGTAGTTAACGCCTAGCCGTTGTAATGGAGGGAATGAATAGAACTAACTAAAAAATGATTATATATGTTTTTCAAATATTTTTACTTTTTACAAAAAATGTTAGAGGATTAAAAATGCGAATGAATCCAATTTTAAGCGTAAACGTTCTAATATTCTTTAAAAGGTCGATTAACCGCCTTTTGATGACAAACCTATTTTAAATCCACTTTTCGACAATTTTATGTGTTATATTTGACAAAATAAAATTCTTTTTTAGAATCGGGACATCAAAATTTACTTTGTGTAAATTTTTGGTATTTTTCCGATAAAGTTCATTTTTTAATGAATAATGAAAATGTTGTATTTTAATTGAAAACCACTTTTTAATCTAATTTATTTATATGATTATATTATCTTTTTAATTGGTTTTAAAGTGAAATTAGAATATATATTTTTACCATTTAATACAAATGTGGTCGTTGGAATTAATTTCATCTTGAAATTGGACTTAAACTATTGTCAATCTTTTGATACTTATTGTTTCATAAAAACGCGTTATTTGATCTGACGACGGGAATTAATTATTAAATTAATTAATGTAACTTATATGTTTTGAATTTTCTAAAATAGGCATCATTTTTGAATTCGGAATATCAAATATTGGTTAGGGTGAATTTTTGGTAATTTTCTGAAAAACTTTAATTTTTTATGAATAGTGAAACCACTAAGTGGTAGTTAAAGAAACTGATTTTTCATTTAAATGAAACTTTACCACTTTTTTTATTTGAATTTAAAAAATCATACATAAATTGTTTTCATTAAGAAGTAAAATGTGGTTCAATGGGATTAAAATAATTTTTTGGTGAATAGTAACTTTTAAGTTTATTAATCGCGATTAGAGGTAATTAGTGTAGTTTGAGGTAAAAATAATGTTTTAATGATATGAAATGACCTAGGCACATGTCCTACCCTTATTGGATGGTCCATGGCCGACCAACCATGGGTCAACTAGGGGACCCCATGGAGCCACTTTGGTAGAAAAATGACATTAATACCTTTTTATTTAATGTTAAAATTAAAATGTCACAAACATGTGTTGTTTTAGTAAAACAATTTTTATATGGGGTTATACAAGTCATATTTTTTACTATAAATATTATTTAGAAATATAAAAAGATTTCCTACATCATGATATTTTTTTTATAATTTTTAGACACTAAATAAATTACATTATTTATGACGTCATGATGATGCAGCGATTACCTCATTATTTAACTATTTAAATAAAATGAAAAGATAATTTAAAATCTAAGACCTAAACATGTCACAAACCTATTGGATGGGTGGATTTCTAAACCTTATCACCTTATCCTAGAAATATATCTTTTTGGGATCTTTAAAATCCGAAAATCATTTTATAATAAAGTAATATTTTATAACTTTCCAAGAGTGCCCCTCCTTTTCTCTTATAAAAGGCCCCCACCTCTACCACCTTACCCACACCTCTCAAGCCTTTTTCTCGGCCAACCCCTGACCATTTCATCTCTCCACATCCCTATCTTCAACATTTAAGCCTCACCTTTGGGCAGAATCCTTCCCAATGAATCCTTTGAGCTCAAATCAAGAAGAGTTACCTAATTTTAAGGTAATGTCTTCACTTGTGTCATTTTGTTTTATTTTGCTTCTCCAACCCTCTAAACTCTTTTTATTACTTTATTTTTTAACAAAAACAGTATCTTAAATATACTAGGATGTTGTTATGTGAAGTATTGTATCTACACTTACACACACCTTCATCTAATGGTTAAAGAACATACTGTTTCTGTGGTTGGCGAATTTCTGCCTCACGAAACGATGATTGTTCAATCTTCTTTTAACACCTTTAATGGTGTCCATTATAATGTCACTATATTTTATATATGATATATATGGTATTTATGTTTTCTATATTCTTATTAATTTTATATTTAAAACATGCCTTTATGCTTTTCATGTTGTGCAAATGTGATAATTTCATACGAGGAAGTGTGGACTACCACCCCTTCAAGTGATGTGACTCGTTCATGCAATACATGGAATGTATAAAGAATTAAATTAATAAAAATATGTGACCTATATAACATATATATTATACTGGAATTATAATATATATATATATATATCTCAATTATTTTTAATTCCATTAATATGACAAAGAAATGAAAGTAGTGTTCATGCGTACGTACGGCCTACCGTCTCCATGAACGGTGAATTTCATTTATTTTTATCTCCAAATGTTATGGAGTAGTATAAAATGAAAATTTACTAGATATATATGATATTTAAATAATTAATACTATTCTAGAGATGATTTACTTATAACTACATAGAAAATCATTTTCAAACAAGTTCATTTTTGACTCATGTACCAAACATCGACAAAAACGTCCGATATGAACTCACATTATTAACCAATTATTATAACAGTATAATATGTGATTTAAACTGAATAATAATCTTTAAAAGAGGTCCTTAAGCAATTATAAATTTACCAAAGTGTATTATTCAGGAATATAAAGAAACGAACAAGACAAGTCAGACTTGAGGTAAGGGATCCTACTCCTCTCTTTCTTTTTAAGTACACTATTTTATGTCATTCCTTTTAATCTAATCTTTCTTATGATTGGGATGTTATTTTATATTACTCCTACTGTATGTTTTATTTTCATATGATGAGAGACCCTATTTTCTCTCATAAATCCATTTTTGAAGTTTTGAGTGGTGCCGTTAGGCTGCCAAATTTTCGTAAGAGATCTAACCTCTCTCTTTCTTTTTTTAAGTACTCTCCTTTATGTCACTTCTTTTAAGATCCTCTTTGTTATGATGGGGGATGTTATTTTATATTAATCTTTCTGTAAATTTTATTGTAATATGATTAGAGACTCTATTTTATCTCATCAATCCATTTTTGGATGTTTTATTTGGCGTCGTTAGGCTGCCGAGTTTTCGTAAGGGATTGTTCGTATCACTTTTAGTCCCGTGAGATTTATGCTACATTTTTCACCATTTACTTTGATTTGTGTATGTACTTCCCATTATTATACTCTTTTTGTAATATAATTTCATTTATGGGTATTTAAATATTCATTATATGACCCTTCTTCAATGGGGTGTACGTTTCGAAAGTTACCCAAGTCGGTAAGGGAACCTTTCACCCTCCTCTTTTTAAAAGACTTCTTTTGTTATGTCTTTTAATTCACATAATATTATGTTAAGATATGTTCTTCTATATCTTTATTGATGTAAATTTTATGTCCAAGTGATGAGATACCCTTTTTATCTCTCATCAACTCATTTTCTGAATTTTGAAGTGATGTTGTTAGGCTGTCGAATTTCTGTAAGGGAACTTCTTAACCCACTTTCAATTCTTTGGGTTAAACCTCTACTTCTTGATTTTATTATTCCAAGATTATGTGTGGAATATCTATGTTGTAGTTTCCACAAACCTTAGTGTGGATATACTATTTATATACATAATCATCTCATTGATAAATTCTTATGTCATTTAGACGAACATGTATCGGAAATCATAACTCAATCTCATTTCATTGAGTTAAATATCTATGTCATTGGTTTTTTTTCAAAGTTTATGTGTGAATGACCTATGATTTTTTTACACTTTATATCCACTTATATTTTGTGTATTAATATTTTTCACACATAATCATGTAATTGATTTATCCTTAATCTAAGGATACCGACTTTGTAAGGGACATCGTCTCAATCTCCTTTAATTGAGGAATATTTCATTTTATACACAACTATATTTTATACGGTGTATAAACCCCTTTTACTTTTACATTTATAAAAAAGGAATCTTTTTCTACGAAGCGTTTTACTAAACGACAAAAAGTAATGTTTCTTTTAACGTACGCGGTGACAACGACCTTTTCCGCCGTCACGAGTATTATTTGGTATTTGGCTTCATCAAAAAGTTGTAATGTTTTTTAAAATGAAATAAATACCATATAATCTTTTATGTATTTTGGTATTGAAAATGGTTTATATAATTGATTTGTTATGTCAATATATTTAAGTGATATATTGTGATCGAAGTGTTGAAATGTATTCTTTCCATTATATTTGTTTTATGTCTTATGATTTTATAATGGTACTTGGACATTTGATGGGTAGTTACATGATAAACCATATGAAAGGTGGTGCCGTGAATACCAGGATGGGTGGTTACGTTATAACCTCCAATGCATTAGGTATGTAAGTCGGCTGTATGGCTATTCCATTAAGTATGTGTGGAAGTCGACCGTATGGTTATTCCATTTAAGTATGTTTATGTACCAAGTTACCTTTATATGTTATGTGTTCTTTATAAGGGTTTATGGTAATATTTTGGTTACAAAAGGGTAAGTAATGATCTTTTATTCAGTGAAGAGTTTTTACTACTTCATAATGGTTAAAAGTATTGCTTTGGTAAAGTACTCATGGTTTACTTGTTGTTTTTGAAAAACTAATAGTTTTCTTTCTTTGTGTATCCTTTACTGAGTTTTTTATGCTCACCCCAAGTTTTTTTGAAATGTTCTTCATAGGACTTAATGTGTAATAGGGTCAAGTATGGTATCAAGGGAATTTCATGCTATCTAAAACATGGAACTAGACATGTTTCTTTTTAAGAGTTTTTATTTTATGGAAACTTAGTAGAAGTGTTTACTTTGTAATCTTTTGAGATTTAATAGTTATGTCCTAATTCTCTAAAACTCTTAACCATGAAAAGATCCTCAATGTGAATTATTAATTTAATTCAATATTAAGTAAGGTTTAAGGATGGGGCCTTATATATATACACCTTATAAAATAATAAAGTTTCATAACATCAAAAATATTCCTCAATGAAAGGAGATTAAGACAAAGCCTCTTATCTTGAGACAGCCTGAATAATAAACTTATGTTAATAATTTAATTTCTTATGAACCTCTTTATAGTTTGTTAATTCTTTTATTTCCCTTATTACCAAGTTATATAAAATTACTTATTCAATTAAATTTAAGTCAAATTTTTTTACCATATTCAGTTTATTTTTCAAAAACGACTTTGGCAGGTCAACTATGGTCAAAGGGGTCATTATTTAAATATTTACATAAAAATAATAATGAAATAAACATCATATTTATAAATAAACTATGATTTTAAAACCAATCATAGAATATGGTTATGAAAAATGATCCAACGTTAAAATCATGGAGACATTAGGCAGCATAGAGTCATGATCAATATGGGAAGGTAAATAACTAAATCATGTATCATTTAATTAAGGAAATGAGAATGAAATTCATCCATTGATAATTTTAAATAAAAAATTTAATGGATATTAATAAATAAATAATGAATGAATTCAATTCTTGATTATATGATTTCATGTTTCTCAAGAACATGAAACATTTACTATCAAGATCTATACTCAAGATAGTTTAAAACAACGGGGTAAAACCCATCTGATTTGGATAATTGATTCATCTCATGAGACTTATAATGCATCAAGGGGATTTTATTAATCAGTCCCCAACCAATTTCTTGAACTTCCAAAACATTTCTCATATATCTAATAATCAATTTATTTCATGAACAATGTGCCTTATCAAATATCTGTATTAGGTAAAGGATACAAATTTATCAATATTTCCCTAGTTAATCAAATTACATTAAAAGATAACACTATATGTAAAAAATGGTATATGTTTTAGGAAATAATTATATTTATTAGACGAGAATATGTATATTTAAGGGAAATTTAATTACCAGTGAAAAATGATTACAATAAAGTGATTTTTTAAATATAAAGTTAACAATCAAAAAATAAATTGAGATTTCACAATAACATTTATCACCTGGTATTTTTCAAATCAAATCCCCTTGGATGAAATAATTCAAATTGAAACCTAAAAAACCATGAAGAATTAAGTATTCATGATATTTCATTTCAATGGGTCAATATATACACTACATTAATGTGAATTGATGCATAATAACAAATAAGTCCCAATGGAATGTATATTGAGATGAAATCTCTTACCTCACACTAAATTTTGGTTGAATTATCATTAAACTTTTATATAATGGTTTCAAACATGTTATTAACATACACAATAAATATATTAATATTTAAAATATCATATATTATTATTTTATAAAATCTTACCACCTATTTGTTAATAATCTTTCATTATTTTCACTTTTCAGGTGTTAATTGACTTGTTTTTTGAGTAAGTTTTGACTTTTTAATTTTGTTCCTCTTATATAGATCATGATTTTATCATATATTGAATTTAAATCATTATTTAAATATAATAAATGTTTATTATATGATTATTTATAGTAATCCATAAAAATTAGTGATAGGAAATGAAATACATCAATCCTTGAGATGCTAGGTCGTATGTATGGAAGAACGATACTTCAATTTAATTATCATATTAAAGAAGGAAAAGTAAATTATATTTAAATATATTATCATTATATTATCATATTAATTTCATATATACAATTTATTTTTATTAAAATTATCATTAATACATTCCATATAATGTGTAAATGAATCACATCGCTTCGTGAGGCGGTAGTTTGTTGTACACACGAATGATGTTATCGTATTCCCAAAAATTAAATGTGTGAAGGTATGTGTTATATAATAATTAAAGGAGAATAATAACATCATAAATATCATATATAAATATTATATTCATCATTAAGACTAAACTTTAAAAGTGTTAATAGAAAAATGAACAATGCCAACTAAGGAGGTGGTAGTCTTCTATACACATGAACGATGATTTCATAACTCATTTGATGGAATTGTGTGATTTTTTAGTTCATAAACTTAACATAATAATATATTAGTATATTTAATATAATATTTATATTATATAATAATTATATAAGTATAATTTAAGGATTGGGAAAAGGAAATAAAATAAAAAATCTTTTAGAAAAACATTACCTCTTCTACAGGTATCCTCCTTAGGTTTGCACTAAATCATTTCAAAGATAGATTTGTTCCCAAAATAATGCTTCTATGATGAGGTGAGGGAAGTTTTAAAGTGAATTTTTTAGGGTTTGTATGTGCCAAATGGTTGGGTAGTTGTGAATAAGTTAGGGGAGTAAGTGCCCTTTTATAGTGGAGGAGGAGTGGTATTCTTGTAAATACCAAAAAGTAACATTATTGGAAGGTCTCCCTTAACTCATGTGAGTAGAATAATGAATACATTTATCAAAAATAGGGGATATGGTCTAAAGAAGACCATCAAATGGGTTTTGGACATTTTTTGGGTCATTTCCACACCTTATCTTTTAAGATTAACCACTAAGTTAACTCATTTTTACCTTAATCATTATGATTAACAATAACTATGTTCGCTAACCAGTTTTCTAAAAAATTAAGTTAAAATTATTAGATATTATAAATTATTCTTATTCCTAATATGTAATCCATTTTTTAAAATTAAACTAACAGAAGTGGCATAATTTAATTTAAAATTAATCCCACATACATGATGACAAAATAGGGTTTTAAAGTGAAAATGTACAAAAGTTTGAAATGTTTTTATATCAAAATTCACTCTGTAATAGATTAAAATGAACTAAATTGCATTAATAGATGTATAATTTATCTAATTTAACTTTATAACCAATTTAAAAAATAATTGAACAATATAAATTATTTAGATGAAAAGTTCGTTTTCAATTAAATTTAGTATTTGTCACTATTCATCAAAAAAATGAAACTACTCAGAAAAATACCAAAACTTCACCCGAAGCTAATATTGAAATTCTAATTTCAAAAATTAAGTTTATTCTATCAAATAAAATTTATAAAAGTCAAAAAAAAATAGTTTTAAAACAATTGCGCCATTACAAGGTGTCAAAATTAACTTATAGAAAAATAAAGCTTTATGTGGAAAATTAAATTCATCGTTATCTTATTCCTATAAAATATATTACATAAATGTCAAAAAAAAATATTGAATATATAATATATAAATTTCATTAAGATCAACCAATCATAGTAATTAATTTGATTTGTTATGTTAAGATTCCCTTGGCGCGTAAAAATAGTTATTTATAAAAACATTTCATGTATATTCAGTTTATTTTTATATTAATTTATAATTAATTGGTAACTAATGAATTAAACCATATATTTCATAAGTTATTTAATCCTAATTATAACATATAATTTAATTTCTAGTTGGAAATTTTCATTTTAAATAATAATATTAATATAATTCAGGAAAACTCAGTCTTGCGTGCAATATAAGGCATCCAAGAAAGTCATTGTTTCATGTAATGAAAGCTAACACAGTATTGTGTGAATTAAAATATATCAATAAAGTGAAAATTATTTTAAAAGTAAAATCATTTAAATTATTGGGTTGTTAAATTCTTCCCTCCTACAAAAATCTCACCCTCTAAATTTTAGGGATATTTCCTTCTAAACAAATGAGGATTGTTCATATTCATAACATCCTCTGGTTTCCATGTTGTTTCCTATATTATTTGATTTATCGAAAGTAACTTTACTATATGAATCATATGATACCTCAATATTTTCCCTCTAGTATTAATAATCTTAATGGTTTCTTTACAATATGATAGATCAGGTTTAAACTCTATTTCGTCAGAGGTCAGCACATTTATGAAGTCTGGTATATACTTTCTTAGCAAATATATATAAAAAAACATTGTGTACTCTTGATATATTTGGTTTTATTTCCAAATGAAAGAAACTACTCTAATACTTTCCAAAATTTCAAAGGGTATGTTGTACCTAGAGCTCAAATTCCCTTTCTTACCAAATCATATAAAACTCTTCCATGGATATTCTTTTAAGAAAACATAATATCCAACTTGGAATTACAAATCATTCCTCGAATTATTAGAATAAATCTTTTCCTTAAATTGAGATCCTTTGATGTGGTCCTAAAAATACTTTACCTTCATTTTTGTTTCTTTAACTAGTTTCGTTCCTTGAAGTTTTTTCTCACTAACTTTATCCCAACAAGTTGCATTGCAACATATTTTTCCATATAATTCTTTATATGACACCATTTGAATACCTAAATAGAAACTATTATTATAGAAAAACTCTACTAAATGTAAATAATTATCCTACATACCTTTAACATTAGGTGATCATGATGTCAACATGTCTTACTATAATGATCTGGACCATGTTACCCTCAAACCTAGCACCTAAACCATTTCATCACATACCTAAAGGGAATTCCCAATCAACAAACAAGGGGGAAGAATTTCTCCCAAGCACCCGGGCATCAAACAACAAACAAGAGGCAAAAATTTCCCCCAACCTTAACAAAACACAAGGCATATATATACAAGAAGAAAAAAAGAAACAGTGGAAGACTGGTGAATATATGCATAACAGTAAAAAGATAGTGGAAACAAAACAACTCTAAATGTAGCCAAAACTCTAAGAGACAAGTACAGCTACAAAGGACTAGAACCAAATAGCTAATCAAAATTATGGCATGGAAAAACTCCCACCATCTCACCACAAGCTACCCAACCTAACTGACAGTAAACCTCACTACCTCACCGCGGTGCCTTGGATTTATCTGAAATTGAAGACAAACAAAGGTCTATGCACCACCAAAGAGGAGTAAAGGATGTGAGCTAACATGCTCAATAGGATCTCACCCAGGTATTCAATAACAAGTCTCTTCATAACAATTCATGTATGCTCTTTTTAAATAAAACATGGCATGATAAGCAGTAAATCAGTTTTATAAAAAACATGGTAAAAATTTTCCTTTTATCTGAGATCTAAAACAAAATCATGTATATCAATTTCAAAGTACATTTTTCTATATCATCTTTCACAATAATCAACATGTATATCTAGGCTAAAGCAGTACAAAGCCATGAAGTACAAAAAAACAGTAGTAGCACATATGTCACGATACCAAGGAATAAAAACAGGACTCGCAGCAGACAACTCGTACCCATTAATCTAAGAACAGTGCATGGTGGTACCTTAAGCCAATAATCTACATGCTCAAACCAGGGAGACACCCGAGGAAGTGAAACCCCAAAATCATATATGTACCTAGATCCAATAATCTACACTCTAGGACAAGAGTAACACCCTAGACAATGAACCCCCACATTGGATAATGGCCTCAAGATAAACCTTCCACCTAATACCCAAGGTAACCCATGAGCTCATTTTCACAATCATTTCAATGTTTTGAAAATCATTTCAAAACCATTTCAAAAAACCATTTTAAATGTTTTAAAAATACCCTTTTTCATTCCATTTACCAACAATCATGGAAAAACCATTTTTCCATAAAAACACTTTTCAACACACACAAATCAATCATGCTAGTTCCTTTTATAAATCAGTTTAGAAAGCATGAACAATAAGGTTCATCATCATAGGATAGAGATTAAACCACCTACCTCAGAACTCGGGTCGCACATGCCCGCAACAAGACCCGCTAACAATGAAAACCCAAAAATGTCAATGAAGGCCCTATAATCCTGTCCAAACATCTTATGATTGATTAAATTGGGAAATAGGTTTGGCGGAGGAGAGAAAATATCACATACCTTGACAAAAAACACCTGCCATACCACGACCAACAGAGGAACGGTCTTCAGAATGAGACCACACTATGGATCATAGAAGAAGACAAGAAGAAACACAAACATAGACTAGCGGATCCAATAATGCAAACCAATGGTGCTATAGTGATCTAAGACAATGAAGAAGTGTAAATATCACTTACCCGTAGAGATGCACCGCAACCACAGTGAAGATCAAACGTGGAATAGATCAATCCGGAAGGAATTATGTCACCAAAAATCACCAAAAATGAGATTTGGTTTGAGAGAAAAGGAGATAAGATGGTTGAATGGGAACTAAAACCCCAAACAACACCCTAAAACATCCCTACTCAGAGAATTACATGGCCTGTAATTTCATTACATGTTGTGAAATCCATGGTGATTAAGTATGTCGAGAAATCTGTCGCCTTAGATTAAAAAATCATTATTTAAAACATTCATGATGTGTAACTCTTCTTCACGATGTGTAGCCCTTTATAGAGTGAAGCCTTTCATGAATTTTATCCCCTGACTCTTACACATCGTGTAACCTAGTTACACGACGTGAAATCCTCCTGTAACCTACAAAAAAAGTCAGTTAAAGCTATGATTCCAACAAATCTCTGAATGCAACATTATAGGTATCCTCCCAATTCCTTCTCAAACCTATACAGACAACGAGAAAAGTAAATCCATGACAATATCAAATACATACCTAAAAGATAGGTAATGGTATGTTACAAACTCCCCACCAAAAGCACTTTTCATCCCTGGGAAGTCAAGTAGAAGATTTAATCCCTAGAAAAATATGAGGAAACTACTCCCTCATCAATGACTCATGTTCCCAAGTCTCGTGATAATCTGATCAATGTTTCCATATAACTCTGACCAACGGAATCGACTTCCCATGCAAGGATTTCACTTGATAGTCAATGGTCTCAATTGGTTTCTCTAGAACAAAAAATATGGCTCTAACTCAATTTCTTCCAAACATAGAATGTATGCAGAATCAGGGTAATAATTCCTAAGCTAAGACATGTATAAAACATCATTAATAACTATCAACTGAACCAGAAATGATAAGCAATAATAATCCTTTTTGATCTGGTCAATGACCTCAAATGGTTTAACATATCTCAGAGCCAACTTTCCCTATTTTCCATGTTCATAGTGACTTAACTGAGGAGAAACATTCATAATAACCCAATCACCAACGTAAAACTCCATAAGGCGATGTCTCCAATCCACATAAAATTTCTATCAACTTTGGGCTATAACCAAACATCAATATACATCCAGAATCTTCCACAATGGAATTCCCCTTCTTTGGGGTGTATACGATATTGAATTAAAATCTCATAAGGTATTCAACCAAACATATCTATCTAATATTTAAGACCCTTTTATAAAAGATATAACTCAAAATCTTATGATCAAATAATACTTTGAACCTTTCCCCAAATAGATAGTTCCACTAACATTTAAACACATGCATAACTGTAGAAATCTCTAAATCATGAGTGGGATAATTATTCTCATGCGGCCATAGCTGATGAGAGTCTTGATCTTTCACATGGTTATACTTCATAAGCACGCATCCCAAACCAGCACTAGAAGCATCCAAAAACACTACATACCCCTTACCAGGCTCAGGTAATATCAAAATAGGATCTAATGTTAGAAGTTGTTTCAATTCATCAAAAGAAGACTAACACTTTCCATCCCATGTGAATTTCACCAATAAGAGCAGTCAAAGGCAATTATGGCTTAGAGAAATCCTTAACAAACCATCAGTAGTATCCAGAAAGATGAAGGAAGCTCCGTATTTCAAATACATTCATTGGTTCCGTCCATACAAAAACATCCTTCACCTTCTTTGGATCAACTGATAAGCCATGTTCAAAAAATTTGTGCCCTAAGAACTTCACTTTCTAAATCCAAAAACTAAATTTTGAATTTTTTTTCCGTACAAATGATGAATTATCATAATTTCCAGGACCAAACTCATATGGTGCTCGTGCTCACAATCGGATTTCAAATAAAACAAAATATCATCAATGAACACTACCAAAAAAGTGTCAAGATATTGATAGAATATTTGATTCATCAAGTCCATAAAAACTATAAGAGTGTTATTCAGAATAAAAGGCATCACAAGATATTCATAATGGCCATACCTGCTCCTGAAATCTGTTTTTAGTATATCAGACTCTCAAACTCTAAGTTAACGATAACATAACTAAAGATTAATCATCAAGAACCACTCCCCCCCCTTAACTAATCAAAAAAATCATCCACGTGAGTCAAAGCATAATTGTTCTTAACTGTTACTTAATTCAACTTTTGATAGTCCACACACAACCAAAGTGAACCATTTTCCTTCTTGGAAAAGAGTACAGGGGATTCCCAAGGTGAAACATTAGGGAGAATAAAACTGTTTTCCAATAGGTTATCCAACTAGATTTGAGTCCTATCATCTCTACTGGTGCCATAAGATAAGAAGGTATCGATATTGTCTGCATACCTAGCACCAGGTCAATCATAAAATCTACCTCTCTCTCTCTCTCCAGAGTAATATTGAAGAATTTGTCTAGGAAAACATCAGAAAAGTCGAAAACAACAATGGGAAGATAAACAATATAAGAAATTTTAGTGTTATCAAATAAAACAGTAAACAAAAAACTCATGATCTCTGCATGGGAATTCCATGCATGACCTGACCTCGGGTCCCAATCCCCCTAAAATACACGATAAGTCCCATCGGCTGCAAGAAACAAAACTCACCAACGATAACAATCGACCTCATCTCGATGAGTGACAAGATAATCCATACCCATAATGATGTCAAAGAGATCTATATCAATAATGATAAAATCCTAGACTAACTCAATATCGACTATCATTAATGAAAATGAAGGATAGCATAACCCATGATCTTTCCATTTACCATGAGGTGTGGCTAACTCCATTACACAAGGCATAAGTTCCATTGGAACAAGAAAAAAATGTGCAGATATAAACGAGTGGGAGGAACAAGTAATAAATAAACTAATTTTTATGGAATATGCAATAAGGATAGTACCTCTCACTATCACTGAGCCTGCATGAAATTCTAGTGGAAACTCATCTACTGTGTGATAGTTTTTCACTCCTGAGGTTGTGTCTAGATCCCTATAGTCCTTAAAGCTTCTAACTGCACTGCATTATCCTTTGGAGCCGAAAAAATTGGTTTGTCTAACCTTTCCACACTTATAGCAAGTCAGAGGGACACTGCTAGCCATAGCAGACAGTGTGGGGGAGTCTCGCTTATGAGACCCACCAATGCCACTTCTGTGATCCTGCCACTTCGTCTTCCTCTCATGCACACAACTAATGTTTCCCCTAGTGGAAGATAAGGGTTTAGAAAACCAAACTTTCCCACCATATCTATGTATGCCATCATAAATCTATCTACTGTCTCTACATAGGTAGAAAGTTTCAATGTAAACATTTGCGATCTGATATCCGATCACAAACCCTACAAGTACTTCAAATCCTTAAACTGGTCATTATTCACTACATCTAAAGAAAAATAGAAAAGATCAAAAATCTATTTGCTGTATGAAAACACTGAACTCTCTCCCTGTTGTAAATACATGAACACTATATACTTTTCCAGTATCAGCGAATCTCGAAAAAACTGCTGGAAGAATAGGGTTTTGAAAACCTTCCAATCCAAGCCCAAATGTCTATTTGCATGAACTATAGAATCCCACCATCATCTATCAGAACCCTCAATACTGAATGTTGAACACATCACCTTAAAATTATCAGGTGTCACCAGGGAGTTGAATATTTGATCAATATTATCCATCCAGTCCTCTGCCTCTTGAGGTTCAGTCGTTCCTTTAAAATATGGCGGCTTATTGCACAAGAATTCTCATGATTGATCTCTCCCTCCTCGAGCTTCTGGATGTACCTCAAAAACTGTGTTTTGAAATCATGGTACATCCTGATCAACAACACAGACTTCTTATATAATAGTCTCAATGAGATTTTAATCTATAGGTGGATTCCCTTGCAGAGCATCAACTACACCTTCCTGAGGAACTCAAGGAAGACGTCTCAGAGGCATACTGTTGTATACTGAAACATAAGAACAATACGAAAACATAACAAATCTCAGTCCAAACCAGAAAACCCATAAGCATAAACTGACATTTAAAACCAAACCCAACACTAGATATACATATCCCAACTTCCCAAGGCAACTTGAGTCTTGTTACGATAAGATCTAGCCAAGCACTCATCGCAACATACCTCTCAAGTCCCTAAAATTCTATCTCCGGTCAAATAGACATCCTAAGACAAGGACTCTCGATGAAAACCTCCCTTTGATACCAAATTGTAATGAACCAACCCGGGATACCCTCAAACCTGGCACATGACCCATTCCATCACATACCTAAAGGGAGTTTCTGATCCCCATAGGCTGTCAAGAATCACCCAAGTATCGAACAATAAAAAAGTGGGAAATATTTCTACCAACCTGAACAAAACACAATCCATATATATATAAGAAGAAAAAAGAAACAGTAGAAGACTGATGAATATATTCCATAATTGTAAAAAGACAGCAGGAACAAAACAACTATAAAAGTAGCCAAACTCCAAGAGACAAGTCTAACATCAAAGGACTAGAACCAAACATCTACTCCAAATCATGACATGGAAACTATCTCACCATCTCACCACCATATACCCAACCCAGCTAACATGAAACTTTTCCACCTCTCTACGGCACCTATCCTTTCCCTGAAACGGAAGACATACAAAGGTCTACTCACCACCAAAGAGGTGCGCAGGGTGTGACCTAACAGGTTCAATAGGATCCCACCCAGGTGTTCCATAAAAAGTCTCTGTATAACAATTCATGAATCGTCATTTTAAATAAAACATGAAATGATAATAAGTAAATAAGTTTTATAGAAAACATGGCAAAATTTTCTCTTTTATCACGGTTCTAAAACACGTGTAGGTATATCAATTTCAAATCACATTTTTCCATATCATATTTGACTATAATCAACATGTGTATCCCGGATAAAGTAGTAAAAAGCCAAGAATTACAAAAAACAACAGTAGTAGCACAGCCATCACAATACCAAGGAATACAAACAGGTCAGGCAGTAAACTACTTGCACCCATTAATCTATGAATAGTGCATTGTGGTACTTTAAGCAAATGATATACACTCTAGGACCTGGGAGACACCCTAAAAGTGAAACCCTAACATCAT
Organism: Viscum album; assembly: GCA_963277665.1. Taxonomy (NCBI): domain Eukaryota; kingdom Viridiplantae; phylum Streptophyta; class Magnoliopsida; order Santalales; family Viscaceae; genus Viscum; species Viscum album. The sequence continues at coordinate 1,852,406,609 of OY728163.1, read as the reverse complement.
ATACATACCTAGAATCAATAATATACACTCTAGGACAAGAGGAACACCCCATAAATTGAACCCCCATAATGGATGATGGCCTCAAGATAAACCTTCCACCTAGTACCCAACGTAACCAATGTGATCATTTTCACAATCATTTCAATGTTTCAGAAATAATTTCAAATCCATTTTCAATTCTTTAAAAATACCCCTTTTCTTTCCATTTACCAAAAATTAATAAAACACTATTTTTCATTAAAAACTCTTTACAACATACACAAATCAATCATATCAATTCCTTGTATAAATCAATTTATAAAGAAGAAACAACAAGTTTCATCATCATAGGATAGAGACGGAACCACCTACCTCAAAACTCAAGTCACACACACCCACAATGAGATCCACCAACAACAAAAACCCAAAAACATCAACGAAGGCCCTAGAATCCAATCCACACATCTTAATATTGATTAAAATGAGAAATAGTGTTGGCATATGAGAGGAAATATCACATACCTCTACAAAAAACATCTGCCACACTATGAACAATAAAGGAACGGCCTCCAAAATGAGATCTCACAATGGATCTTAGAAGAAGAAAAGAAGAAAGAAAAATTGAGACAAGTGGATCCAATAACACAACCCAAGGGGATACCATGATCAAAGAAAACAAAGAGTCAAAAATATCACTTACCTGAAGAGATGCACCACAACTGCAATGAAGATCGAACGTCGAACGAATCGATCTAGAAGGAACGATGTCACCAAAAAACACTGGAAAGGCACTTCGATTCGAGAGAAAGGGATAACAGATGGTCGAATGGGCGCTAAAAACCCAAGAATCACCCTAAAACATCCCTACTCAAGTAATTACACGACATGCAATTCCTTTACATTCTGTGAAATCCACGGTGTTTAAGTACGCCAAGAAATCTGTTGCCTCAAATTAAAAATTCATTATTTAAAATATTCACAACACATAACTCCTCTTCATGATGTGTAACAATTCACAGATTGAATCTTTTCATGACTGGCATCCAGCGAATCTTACACATCATGTAACCTAGCTACACGACATGAAATCCTCCTACATCCTGCAAAAAAAGTTGGTTAAAGCTAAGAGTCCAAAAAATATATAACTTCACCATTATAGGTATCCTCCTAATTCCTTCTCATCCCTATACAGACAAAGAGAAAATTAAAACCACAAATATATCAAATACATGCCTATAAGATTGCTAATAAGATGTTACACTTACATTGTTTGAATGGTTATTTCAAATTATCCATCAGTTTGAGGATGGTAGGCAGTGCTCAAATGATGCTCAGTATCATGTACCTTATGAAGAATATTCTAGTATTTGGATGTAAAATAGTGATCTTGATCATAAAAAATTGAAATAGGTTCTCTATTATGTCTTGAAACATCATTAATATATTTTATTACAAGGTGATCAAGAGGTAATTCTTCTCCTATAGAGAGGGAATGCGCATATTTGGTTATGTGGTCAACAATAAACCATCAGGAATCATTCTTCCTATGATTCTTTGGTAGTCTCGTGATAAAGAGTATAGTAATGTAATACCATTTTCAAACAAGAATAAGAAGAGGTTCATGACTCCTCTTGAATGTTTCCCCACATATTCCACTTGTTGAAAAACCAAACATCTAGACACATAATTTGAAATTCCCATCTTCATGTTATTCAACAAAAAATGTTTCTTAAAATATCTATACATCTTTGTGCTTCTAGGGAGTATAGAGAAATTTGATCTCTGAGTTTCATCAAACAATTCCTTTTTTATATTAGTTATAGATGGAACACATAATATATTCCCAAATTTCAGAACCCCGTCTTCATAAACAAAGTCTATTAATTTCTCATCATTTTCATATTTAATGTTCTTCTAAAAGTTCTCATCATCAGTTTGAGAATTATTTATATTCTCTAATAAATATTTTTTTTCAATCATTTGAAAAATATGTGATGTAACCTCTTTATTAGAAATTCTCATATTCAACTTTAATAAATCCATGAACATAGGATCCTTTTCAATCCTTATTTGGGTTATAATTTCATGATCTTTCCTACTCAATTCATCTTCTACCTTGTTTTATATCATTAGGTGGTAGTGTATTGATAAATCATAATCCTTGAGTAGCTTGATCCATTTCATTTGGCTCATATTGTGCTCTCTCTATGAAAAGATGTATTTTTGGATTTTATGATCAGTGTATATCTCACATCTTTCATTATAGAGATAATATCTCCATATCTTTAAAGAGAATATTATAGATACTAACTCAAGATCATGAGTTGGGTAGATCTATTCATTAATATTCAATTTCATTGATGTATATGAAATAACATTATCACTTTTCATTAGTAAACAATCAATTCCCTTCCATGATGCATTACTATATATAAAAACCCATCACTTCTATATAGTAGGGTCCGAATCGGATCATTGAACAATATCCTCCTTAGTTCATTAAAACATTCTTAACATTCCTTTTTCCAAACAAAATTATCAACTTTCTGTGTAATATTGGTTAACAGGATAGAAAATTCGGAAAAATTATTAACAAATCACTGATATTAACATGGAAACCCAATGAATCTATATAGCATACTTATGTTCATTGGCATAGACCATTCTATGACTGTGTATTTTCAGGATTAACTAAGATTTAATTTTTGGAGAGGATATGGCTAAGAAAATAATCTTCCTTGAGGTATAAATAACACTTACTTAATTTCTCATATAACTCTTTCCTTCTAAGAGTCTTGATAAAGATCCTCTAGTGATTCTCATGGTCCTCATATATTTGAAAATAGAGAATAATATTAGCAATGAATGCCACAACAAAATATTCAAGATATTAATTGAACATTATTCATTAGATCCATAAAATTAGAGGATTCATTAGTCAATACAAATGGAATTATTATAAACTTGTAATGTTCGTACCTCTTCCAAAAAGGTTTCTTCAAAATTCCTTCCTTCTATACTCCCAATTGGTGATAACCAGAATAAACATCAATCTTCGAAAAATATTGGGCATTGTGAAGTTGATCAAATAATTCATCAATGAGAGGTAGAGGATTCATGTTTTTTTATCATAATAGCATTAATTTACCTATAATCAATTCATATCCTCATGGATCCATATTTCTTCTTAACAATGATAACATGGGCTCCCCATAGAAAAACACTAGATCGAATAAATCCTTCATCACACAAATCCTCTAGTTGTTTATAAATCTCCACTAATTCCATAGTTTCCATTATATAGGGAGACTTTGATATTGGACTTGAATCAGGGTTAAATCAATTAAGAACTCAACATCATGTTATGGGGGTTATCCAGGAAATTCCTCATAAAATACATCATTTTTTCCTATACAATAGGTACATCCTCAATTTTAAGATTACCTTCTTCATAAATAGATGTTATTTTCTATTATTCCACAATAATTTCATTTAGAATAGCTAATGGGGTCAAATCTAGATAAGAATCAGATAATGAATTTTCTTCTCTAAAGATAATGGATTCTCTATCTTCCTCACAAAGTGTAATTTCCTTCATCTTATAATAAAAAAAATTCATCATATTTTGAAATCCAATCCATACTAAGGAGTATATAGAATTATACCATAGTTATGATAATAATTTCATAAAATAAAGCACATTTATTCTTCATAATGGGGAAAACCTTACAAATCTTTGTTAGAATGAGACTTCTCTTAGGAGTTTTGACTAAAACCCATTATTAAATCAATAGAGAAATATATAATTTTCTTAGTAAACTATGTTGATATAAAAGTGTGTGATGACCCATAATGAAATAAGGAATTGGATATATTTGAATATAGGATTGATGTACCTGCCAGCACATCATTGGGTAGTTCTACCTCAACTATAGCTATTGCAATAGATTGGTCATATCCCCTTATCCTCTTCTGTGGTAGATTCCCTTGATGTTTGGGGAATTCATTTGTATATTGCCCTATCTCCCTATAGGTAAAACAATGAATATCATTTTTTTTCTTTTTCCCCTTGCATTATTTAACATGATGACTTTTTTCTCCACATGTATAAAAAACTACCAATCCATTCAAGCATTTTCCAGAGTGATTTTTTCAACAGTTCTCAAAAAGTGGGAATTTTTTCATTCTGTAATTATTCTTTGTTGTATTCCATTTCTATTGGTTCTTAGATGGCCTATTATTCTCTTGGTTTACCTTGAATATGTAAGATATATCTAATTCCTTCTCCATTTTGATATAGCAGAAAACTATTTTATCATATGAAGAATTTTTTTTGGAGATGATAGCCCTTTAGAGACATGGCTTAAGACCTTCAAATAAATGGTCAATCATGTACTTCGTGCTACATATGTAATATGGAGCATAACTAGCTACACTTGTAAAGTTGGATTCATAGTCCATGACACTCTCTTATTCCATTTATATTAATCTAATGAACTTTCTCTTAATCTCAATTTTTTTATCATGCGGGAAATATTTTTCAAATAATGTCTCCTTAAAATATTTCCATTCCATGAGTTTTATTTCTTCTTCCTCTCTGGTATTCTAGACCAACAACCACCATTGATCATCATATTCATTGAGACAATAGACTACAAGTGTGACCTTTTCCTTTTCACTACATCCCAATACCATAAATATATTCTCTTGAGAATTAATCCATTAATCAGCTACAATTGGATTAGTAGTCCCACTAGACGATGGGGGTTTCTATGGTATAAAGCGATCTAGCATAGGTGAATCTAATTGTGGAACCAGTTTCTCCATTCGAGCAAGTTTATTTTTCATAACCATATTAAGCTACTCTAATATAGCCATAATTTAATTCGTTCCAATACCTAATGTATTTGATTCCTTGGAAGGGAAATCTATTCATTTTTAATGACTATTGATACCATTATTCCTTCCAAGAACTATTTATAAATAGTGGTATATACTAGATTATTTCATAAAATTTTGAATTTGAATCATAATGCATAATTTCATAAATTAAAAATGTATTCTTTGTTAATTTTAGAATAATAAACATTGGTTTCTTTGGGGATATCTTTACTTTCAAATCCTTCATAATGATTGGTAAAGAAATTATGAATTATCCTAATAATTTCACTTGGTATTGTCAAACCAAGTGTACATTAAGTCTTGTTGTCTTGTACCAAGTTACACTTGAGTCTATTTTGACACACCCTTTTCAGAGTTATATGGGTCTTCTTAGAAATACATCTATATCTGGATACTGCAAGGGGATGTGGTTCAAGCATAGATGTACCTAAGGGTAATAAATATGAAAAGGGCATGTCGGTTTTGACTTCAGCATATCCTGGTACATGAAAATAGACCTTACTATTCACCTAGTTAGAAACACTTAGGGGATATGTTTAGGATAATTTACACTTTGTTTAAAGTGAATTATGGAGTATTTGAAAGTAAAGATATCAAAAAATAAACCAAATTTTATGATTATATGATTAAAAAATCATAAATTATTAATTTATAGAATTATATATTATGATTTAAAATTATTAATTGTATGAAATAATATAGTATATGTCATTGTTTAGAAATGGGTCCTAGAAGGTAGAATTGTATCAATACTCATGAAAAATATAGGTATTTCCTTCCTAAGGAAACCAATACAGTTGGTATTAGTACATAGATAATTGTGGCTATGTTAGAGAAACTTAATTAGGTTATGAATAATAACCCTGCACGGATTGAGAAATGCATTCCACAATGTGATTATCTTATGGTGGGTCACTTTATGTGACTGAATCCCCCATCATTTAGTGGGACTAAAAATACAATTGTAGCTGAGAAATGAATTAAATATCTAGAGAAGATATTTATGGCATTGGGATGTTGTAAAAAGGAAAAGGCTAACATGAGGTGTATTGTCTCAAAGGAATGTTTATCAATAGTGACCTTTGATCCAGAATACCAGGGAGGAAGAAGAAATATAACTCATGCAATGGAATGATTTTAAGGATATATTCTTTGATAGATATTTCCCTCGATATAAACAAATTGACATAAAGAAAAATTTCTTTATCTTAAGGAAAAAAGAAGAAGGGAGTGTCTCAAAATATGATGATACCTTTACATGGTTAGCTAGGTATGTTATGGATTATATATTCCACATGGAGTGTAAGATCAACCATTTATTTGAAGGGATTAATCTAAGTCTCTGAAGGGTACTGGTATCCCTATGTTTTTCATCATATGATGAAATTGTTTTATGATCCATCAAAATGGATAAGGAATTCTCTAGATATTACATATTCAAGGGAATACAAGAGAAGAAGAGGTAATCTAGGAACCAAGAGAAATGGAACTTGTCAGAGAAGAATAAGGGAATGAAGGAATTCATACCTTGTGATAACTATAGAAAAACACACTAAGAGATTCTTAAAGGGATTGGGGGTTTGTAATCAGTGTGGAGAAAAGTCTCATTATGTTAATTAATTTAATGGGAAGAAAGAAAACATTGTTATTCAGTGTTTCATAGATAGGGATATGGGTCACTATGAAAATGAATTCCCCATGCATCAAGGAAATATACCACATAAGAGGCTAAGGGGAGATGGATAAGCTTATTCAATCACTGGAGCTAAGGTAGAAGTACCCAATGATTTGGTTGTACATACATTAACCCTATATTAAAATTTATCCAATGCCTTATTTGATTATGTATCATTGCACTCTTTTATATCTACCCATCTTTCTAAGAAAATTATATATTTCCCTTTTGATTAAAAAAGGGGGTTGTAAGTCAAAACTATTAAGGGATGTCTCATTGCAACAAAGATGTGTTAGGATTCCCTAATTATGACACATAAAAATGCTTTATTCACTGAACTTATTATTTTACATATGTTTTAATTGGTATAATCATCTTTGTTGACTGGATTTTGAAATGTCATGCAAAAATTTATTTCAAGAAGAATGCAATTTCCATTTGTGAGGAAGATGTGGAATACCTTATCCTTATATATGAAAATTTACCATATGATTCTTATCTAGATCCACCCTCGGTAGCTCTACTAAATGATGTTTATAGGGAAAAAGAGAAAAAAACATCTAGGTATGAAGAAGGTAATCTTTAAAATGAGGATACACCTATTATAAATAAATACATTGATAAATTTCTTGAGGAATTACATGGACATCCCATAAAGGGTGAAGTTGAGTTTTTCATTGATTTAATACCTGATGCATGACCAATATCAATGAATCCATATAGAATGTCCATTGTGTAAGTAGTGGAGATGAAAAGACAACTAGAAGAGTTGGGTTATAAGGTAATTCTTCTCCATACCTTTTCTCCATGGGAAGCCCCTATTCAATTTATTATGAAGAAATATGGATCCTTGAGGATGTGAATTGACTATAGGGAAATCAATGCTATTATCATAAAGTACTAGTATCCACTACCTCATAGTGTTACTTATTCGATCAACTTATTGGAGCCCAAAATTTTTCAAATATTGATCTTCATTTTAGGTATCACCAATTTGCATGTAAATAAGAAATACATTCTAAAGACATATTTTTGGATGAGGTATGGAAATTATGAGTTTACATTAAAACCATTTGAATTGACTAAGGTGCCCTCAGTTTTTATGGATCTAATGAATAGAGTATTCACAGAATATCTTAATGATTTTGTTCCAGTATTCATTTATGATATTTTGGTTTATTATAAAAGTTATGGGTACCATGAGAATCGCTTGTGGATCATTCTTGAGACTATTAGAAGGAAAGAGTTATATGTTAAATTTAGTATGTGTGATTTCTTGCTACATGAAGTCTCTTTTATTATATATATTGTCTCCAAAAATGGAATCTCAGTTGCTCCATCAATAAAAAAGGTAGTCTTATAATGACCTATACCAATGAACATAACTAAGTTACATAGTTTCATTAGTTTGTTAGGTTACTTTCTTCAATTTTTGCTTAGTTTTTCTTTATCGGCTAACCTGTTAATAGAGATTACACGTAAAGGGGTTATGTTTGTTTGGAAAAAGTAATGTATAGAATGTTTTAATGAACTAAAAAATATATTGGACAACACACCAATTCTCTCTCTACCAGCGAGAAGTGATGGGTTTATGATATATAGTCATGCATCGATGAAGGGAATCGGTTGTGTCCTAATGAAAAATGAAAAAGTTATTGCATATACATCAAGGCAATTGAAGATTCATGAACAGGACTACCCAACCCATGATCTTTAGATAGCAGCTGTAATATTCACTTTGAAGATATGGAGACATTGTCTCTATGGTGAAAGATGTGAGATATACTTAAAATCCAGAAATACATCTTTTCATATAAATATCTCAATATGAGACAAAGGAAATGGCTTGAGAAACTCAAGGATTATTATTTATCAATACCAACTTATCAATTTCATGAGAACAAATACAACCCATTTTTTTAACATAAAAAAAGAAACATAAATTCGAATTTCAAAAAACAATCACATAGCTATGACTGAGATGACAAGGATAGCAGAACCTAAGGAAGACATCCCACTCCAGACCTACACCACACGCAGCCCATGTCCGCGACACCCAAGGTGATCACCGACACCGCCACTCACCATCTACAATTCCATCGCTGTTGTAACATAAACACACCGCCGAACAATCCACTTGCAGAGAACTTCCACCATACAAAAACTAAAGGAAAGACACTAACCAGAAAAAGAACCGAGAAAGTCTTCACTAGGAGCATCACCTGCTCAAAAACTTCCCCAAAGAACACCATTGAAGAACATCATGAAACCGCTGATAATCTATAGAACCAAACGAACTTCAAACCACCTTTGATCCATGAACATAAAACAAAAGCACGACACATGAAGCCACCACAACCCAGCACGTCCCTTCCAATGCACAAACATCGAACTAGAGGACCTGTCGTTGTGCACGTCAATCAGCCCAATCCCAATCAGCCTTGATATCTATTGTGCCAGACCAGAGATATGACCCAAATGATAATTAAGAAGGATCTTATGTTCATGGATCTACTAAAGGAAGCTACTGGAATTGATATTGAGGGGGAAATATAAATAAATATTCAAATGAATGCAAAACCAACTTTATTAGAGAAGATAATGATTTCTCAAATTGATGATGAAATCATTCAAAATACAATTAATGATGTGAACGATAGGAAATTATAAGACTTAATTTGTGAATTTAGTGTTCTAAATTTTGAAAATAGATTATGTGTTCCATCAATAACTGAGCTAAAAAGGGAATTTTTGGATGACGCTCATAGTTCAAATTTCTCTATACACCTAAGTATTACAAATGTATATAGGGATTTTAGAGAACATATTTTTTGGGATAACATGAAGATGTATATTGTGGACTATTTATCTAGATGTTTTTTTTAACAATTGAAATCTATGAGGTGTCATTCTAGAAGAGTAATGCAACCTATTCTAATTCCTTTATGGAAATGGGATGAAATTACTATGGACATTGTCATGGGACTACCAAAGGATCCTAGAAAGAATGATTCTGTATAGGTTATCATTGATCTCGAAACCAAATCTACTCATTTCCCTACTATAATAGAGTATTTACCTCTTGAGTTCCTTAAAAGGATCTATATTAATGAAGTTGTAAGACTTTATGTTCCACCTCTATCAGTTGTTTCTAATCAAGATCCCATTTTACATTAAAATTAAGGAATATTATTCATAAGGCTCAAGATACTGAGCATCATTTGAGAACCACTTTCCATCTTCAAAAATATGGACAGTCTAAAAGAACAATTCAAATAATAGAAAACATGTTGAGGTCATGCTCACTAGACATTCAAGGTTTGTGGGATCATTACTTAACTTTATTAGAGTTTTCATACATCAATAATTTCCATTCAAGTATTCAAATGTAACCATGTGAAATATTATATGGAAAGAGATTTCATAGTCTAACTTGTTGGGATGAAGTTGGTGAAAGGAAAAATGTAGGCCCTGAAATTTTTAAAGAAACAATGATGAAGGTAAAGGCTATTTAGGATCTCATTAAATCATATCAAAGTAGGAACAAGGGTTATGACGATAATCAGATGAATGATTTTTAATTCCATGTGGGAGAACATGTTTTCTTGAAATTATCTTCATGAAAGGGTGATATAAGGTTTTGTAAGAAAGTAATTTTAATCCTAGGTACATCATACCCTTTGAAATTCTTGAAAGAAGTGGAGTTATCACTTATCATTTAGAAATGTTTCCAAGTATCTTAGAAGTACATGTGTGCTTCGTATATCTTTGATAAGAAAGTGCATTCCAGACCTGACACATATAATCACCTCTGAATAAATAGAGTTGGAACCTAAACTATCATACTATGAAGAACCCATCCAGATTCTTGATACTAGAAAGAAATTATTGAAGAATTAGATGACTCTTCTGGTAAAGGTACTCTGGAAGAATAAAAAAATAGAGTATATAACATGGGAATGAAATGATAATATAAAGAATAACAACCCTCAAATTTTAGATGGTAATATCCATGAAATTTCAAGGATAATATTTTTTGTAAGATAGAAGAATTTAACAAGACAATACATTACAATATTTTTCTTTTAGAATAATTTTAATTTTATTGATAGCTTACAATTCACACAATAGTGAGTTAGCTTGCATTACATGAAAGAATGGCTTTCTTCTATGGCTATTTTTATAAGAAAATCTATGTTTTACCTAATACTATTAATATTATTATTTAAAACGACAATTACCACCCAGCAATTAAATTAGAGGTTATAAATATGATTAATTGGATTATGAAATTTGTGGTTGAATTCATTGGTTACCAATTAATTAGAAATGAATATAAAAATAGTTGAATATAAAGGAACTGTATTTTTAAAAAATATTTTTATGTGCCAAAGGAGTCTTATCTTGATTAATTAAATTAATTTCTATTTTCACAACCTATCCCAATGAGGCTTATGTTGCAACTCCCCAAGAATACCTCCAATAGGCCAGGGGTTGGCGACTAGTGCTAAGTAGGTATATCACTAACATGGGAGGTCTTAGCTTAAGTACCTGGACACATGCAAACATCTCCAAGCTCATATAATGCTAAAATGTAAAAAAATTGAAAACACATGCATATATACATCAAAATCTCCAAAGAAGATTATAAAAAGAAGTAATAGGATGTAAATAGGGCCAAATACAATCCCACCACAAATATTTTGAAAAAATGTAACTGGAAAGTAAATATGGGGACTATTATCAAGATACTATAGGAACACACCTCGTATAGTTTGGATCTCTAATCAAGACCTAGTCTTATTCCCTCTAGGACTCCTTAAAAAGGTCAATCATCTACACAAGACTCAACACGTGAGGTAAAATACGGTGTAAGGATGAGTGTAATAATACCCCGAAGGACACCCTGAACCCACAAAGCATATAGCAAAATAATAACAGTCAACACTACATAGGTATTTTTCCACAAAACATATAAGAGGAATATCCAGATATACTCAACAAAGATCCATAATCTAAAGGTAAATTCACAACGCAATGTCGACCTATAATACCTGATTGAAAATTCCACAAAGCACTTGTCAGGGAGAACACACTCCATGTGTCAGATGGTATTGAAAACGTCTAACTGAGGGGTAGTTCTCATTGAGTCTCCATTATAAGTATATGATGTAAGTATGAAGAGATATGATACACATATGAGGATCAATCCCAAGGCTATGAGGTATACCAACAGCTCAATCTTGATTAACCCTTTAAGTAGAGAATCATTGTATGCGTAGTGTTGGTCATGATGATACCAAGAAATCCACCTAGGGAAAGAAGATGATAGAGGATCTCACTTTGGGAATCATGAAAGGATTACAATAACTCTTTCCATGATTTTATGTTGAAGGAACCATTGTCCTATGTATAGGATGTGATTCCATACTAACCCTTAGGGAATGGATATAAGGAAGGCACCCTAACAAAACTTGTCTAAGATACGGAGGAAAAGAGCTCCAAGACAACTTTAAAGAAGTACATGGAATTTTCACTTATCATTGGTTCATTCTCGTGTAAATGACCCATGCCCATGTCTGGGTGGAAGTACACAACATGCCTAGACCCATCTACTTCTGCCTATGCACATCTGGCCTTACCGTGTATGTGTGGGAGTACATGGCGTGCTCCTTCCCATGTACTCTTGGTCATGTTTGTAAACCCTTCGAGGTAAATTCAAAACCATCAGGGAGGGGTCACATGTTGTGTGAGGGAGTCACATGCCATGTGATCCTAAATTTCATCCTGAAACCCTAGCTACCACTGAGAGGTCCCTACATGGTGTGTAGCTCCATGGTACATGTAGTATTATTCAAAATATTCTAGAAATCAAGTTATACATCCCATGTAAACTCTTACAAACACCACCTTATATTCCAGACTTAATCTCTCCATGAATCATGGATTTACTCTATCTAAACCTCACAGTCATTATTCACTAGATTCTGACCTTTGGTTTTTCATAAAATGCAACCCAAGGTTGTTACTACATCATCTTCCCAATAACCATGAATGAACGCCTCTAATCCAGTTCGGATATATCATGGTTTTCATCATCGCATGATCGCTACTCTATACCGAGTCTAGATCTTCGATATCGAATCATTATACAAAGAAATTTGTGTGCAACATTCAATTCTATGGTATTTGGGTAAAACCATTAGTCAAACAAAGCCCTAATGATGAGAGCACATGGAAAAATGGGAGAAAATCAAGAAACATGAAAATGGGGAATGAACCTCAACCATGTTTGTCTGGCCTCGATCCATTATTATTAGAATAATGAATGAATAAGCAAAAACAATTATCCCAAAAAATCACTACAAATAAACCCATTTTGTGATACATATGATCTAAGAATCAATCCATTGGTCGATTGATTCTTATTCATCATAATAAAACCAATTAAAACATCACGCTAATGTGATTTAGAACAATATCTTATGAATAATGAAGTTGCATCATTGTCATTAGTGAGATCCTCTAATTCTCTCGCACACCGGTCATCGAACTACAATATGGAAGTCATTTGTCTGAGAGAGATTCTCCAATGCCCTCTCCAATGACTCTCCAATGGCTCCAGGGTTATGAGGATAACCATGTAATTACATCATAATAGTTTACCTATAGATTAAATTAGGTTTCTGTCTCAACAAATAAATAAATTATTTTATTTATTTAATTTTATTCATTTACTTCTATGATGAATGTTCCACTAACATCCCTCACCAACGAAGGTTATGCCACGCGTAGGGTAAATCCACACTCTAAAATCAATGGGGCCATTGTATTTTTGATCTGGTCCCCTATTTAGAAGTTATTCCACTTTTTCTGGAATACTACATGTGCATTCTATTTTATATACTTAATATATTTAAAACATTTATTCCAAGCACATCTGACCTTGAAATCACATGTCGTCTCAATTCTTGGTCGCAAAAGTAATTCGTAAAATATCTTAAAAATATGTAAAATCCAATTTATTACATTCTCTCCACCTTGGGGCTTTACATATAGAAAATTTAAAACAAGTGGATACACAAAAAGATAAGGGTACTAAGAAAGTATCTGAGCCTCACACTCTAGGTGCTCTCCTAGAGATTCGCATGCTTCCACTAAACACGCGCTAAAGAATCTCTCTCCCATAAAGGATCCTCTCCTACTGAGTTTAAATCTATACTAGGTACTCAATAGAATTAGCTCCATCATTTATGTTCAGCTCGCCAAAGTAGATAATGTGTGGTGGGTCATGCACATACATCCTCAGCTACAACACATGGAAGACACCGTGTACCCAGTCTAATTGTGGAAGTATAGCTAAGAAGTATGTCACCTCACCAACTCCACACAGTATCTGTAAAGGAAAAAATCAATCTCTGAGATATCTTTACACCCTATTGAAATATTTGTAATCCACATTGAGGTGAAACCCATATAAATACATTGTCTCCATCCTTGAACTCTAGATGCCTCTCACGCCTATCCACATAATACTTCTAACAGCTCTAGGCAGCGCTCATCCACTTCTGGATGATATGCACCATCTTTGTAGTGGCTCGTACTAAATCTAGTCACATGAGTGTCGAATCTCCTGGTTTAGTCCAACAATGTTGTGACCTATAGGTTCACCCATACAAGGCCTCCAATGGTGTCATGTCAATGATGGAATGGTATATGTTGTTGTATGAAAACTACACCAGTGGTAGGTGATCCTCCCAACTACGGTCAATATCCAACATGAAAGCTTGAAGCATGCCCTCCAGAACTTGAATGGTCTGTTTAGTCTAGCCATCAGTTTGATAGTGGAATGTCATACACAAACGCAGCTGATCCCCAAAATCCTCCTACATTCCCTTTCATAACCAAGATGTGAAGTGAGAATCATGGTCAGGAGCCAAAAAATCTCTTTCATATAGAGGCACCTCAATATCTCTACTTAAATATACTCTTGGATAGCCATGAAGTGGGCCGACTTGGTAAGTCAATCTATGATCATCCAGATGACATCATGTCCCCTGGATGTACGTGGTAATCCAATCATGAATTCCATGGATATTTCATCCCACTTCCACTCTTGAAACTTAAAGGGTTGACCTAAACCCGATGGGACTTGGTGCTTAGCCTTCACTTAATGACAATTAAGGCATCAAGAGACAAACTATGCAACCTCCTTCTTCATCCTTGTCCCCCAATACTAACACTGGAGGTCCTGGTACATATTTTCCACACACGGATGTAATTTCAAAGGAGATATATGAAATTCTCTCAAAACCTCCACCCTCAACATCACTGGTACCATCAAACATCCTCTGAAATCAAAATAAATTCTCCCAACCTTAAGAGAATACATCATGATCATGTCAAGTAGATATCTTAGTATGTAGGGTCTCACAGTCAGTATCCCAAAGTTTAGCTTCCCAGAATCACTGTAAAAGTAGAGGGGTAACAACCATTGACTGGAGGTAACCTACTCCACATCCAACCACAAAGGATAAATTCAATGAGGCCAACTGCACTGATTCCTTGCTTACTAACTATGAAAAAAACTCTTCTTGAGAGCATCTGCTACCACATTCCCCTTCCCAGGAGTATAGAAAATCTTGAATTCATAATCCCAGAGAAACTATAGCCATTATCTCTTTCTAAAGTTAAGATCCTTCTGAGATAAGATATAATTGAAACTCTTATGGTCGGAATATAATATAAACTGCTCTCCCATCAGGTAGTGTCACCACATATTTAGTGAAAAGACTACTACTTCTAACTCAAGATCATGGGTCATCTAGTTCTGCTCATGTGGTCTAAAATGAATTGAACCATAGGTAATCACCAACTACTTTTGCATCAAAATACAACCAATTCTAGTTCCTAATGTGTCGCAGAACACTACGTACTTAACACCTTCCTAGGGAAATATCATGATGGGAGAGCTCATCAATATCTACCTCAACACCTAAAAACATGATGGAACCTCTCTATCCACAAGAAATGCTTCCCATTTTTGTTCAAATCTATCATGGAGTCTGATATCCTCCAAAAGCCTATTATGAATCTTTGGCAATAGCCATCCAACCTAATGAATCTCCAAAACTCTGTCACGTTCATGGGTGGCTCCCAATCTGACACTGCCTCGGCCTTTGTTGGGCCTACTTATATATTTTCTGCTAAGATAACAAGTTCCAAAAAATGGACCTCTTGAATCCAGAACTGGCACTTTGAGAACTTCCCGTAAAGATGGTTCTCTCATAGTAAATCCAAAACCATCCTCAAGTGTCTCTTCTGCTCCTCATATGCAAAGTACACAAGGATGTCACAGATGATGACTTCCAAGAACTGATCTAAGAAGGGATTAAAGATCTGGTTCATGATTTTCATGAACACTTCTAGGGAATTATTGATGCCAAAGGGAATCACTAAGTAATCATAGTGATTGTAGAGACATATTAATGTCATATTTAGTATATCCTCATCCCCTAATTGCAACTGGTGATGGCTTGACCTGAGTTCAACCTTCAAGAACCATCATTCCCTTCTCAACTTATCACAGAGGTCATCGACCTCATTAGTGGATACTTGTTCATTGCAGTCACCTAGTTCAAGCGTCAATAGTACACACATAACCTCAATATCCTATTCATCTTTTGGTGAAAAAAACTAGGGCTACCTAGGGAAAAACAATGGGTCTAGAAAATATCATTCTCTATAAGTCCTCCAATTTTACCCTCAACTCATGAAGCTTTGTGAGAGACAGCTAATATGCTGGCACAGATATCAGGGTTAGCTAGGGGTGTAGGTCAATGAAAAATTCTTTCTCTTAGTGGGGATGTAAGCCTAGAACGTCCTCAATAAATACACCCTTATACTCTTCCACCACTGTAGGAAACTAAAAAATCCTAACATCCACTGCACTAAGGTTCATGCTAGGAAATAGACGAGTGATCAACTACACCCTCCTATGCAAGAGTCCATCCTGCACTTCCTAAGTTTCCTTTTTACCCACAATGGAAATGTCGGCCTATCACTATGGACACACCGCATCCTCTTCCTGAAACAGTTGATCTATTCATGTTTTGTGGACAACCAGTGCATACCTATGATGATATCATAAGACCTCATTACTACTACAAATACATCCCAATAGAAATAATCACCTCTAAGAGTCAGGTCACACTATTGGCACAAGTGTGTGATCACTGAGTCATCTTCAGTAGGAGTCTCCAAGTGTATGGTTTCAGTTGACGGCTCAACTAGAATCTCTATATATCAAACCAGATAATTAGAAATAAAGGAATGACTATAACATGTGTCTATTAGTGCTGCAGCTAAGGTAGAAAAGACACAAATCATACATCGAATCATTCTTGGAGCGTCTGGGTCATAAGACTCAACCGCCTGCAAATACCCCCACCCCTGTCCTCCAGATCCCTGAGTATGGCATGGACCACCTTGGGTGGTGGTGGTAACAAGTCAAAGCACCTACCTCCTCCAACTGCTCTCCCAACTCCTCATACATGTCCTCCGCCCTGTAGACCTATCTGTTCCTACCGCTACCTCTTCCTCAATGGCCCATCCACTATTTCATTGTAATATATACATTGGGTCAAACAATCTCATGCAATATGTCCTCTACCATCACATGAGTAGCATCGCCTCTCATTGGGATGACTCGACCAATCCTGTGAGCCTTGAACCACATACCCTCTATCCCTGAAATCTCCTCTTTAATTTTCTCACATGTATAGGTCCCTGAGACTGATTTCAACTCCCTACTAATCAAGTATCTACTTTTTTATTCCCACTAATGGCAACCTCTGTCTGCTTATATTCATCCATAAACTATCATCCACCAAAGCTCACTTGATCACCCATGCATAGGTAGGAATACATAGAGGTATAACGCTTTCTTGGATAACTCAACGCATTCCTCACTCAAATATATGAGACCAAAAGAACTTGTCACGAACCATATACATCGAGTACCAAGAGAGGTTGGCGAACCTCGATGAATATTCTGATACTGTCATACAGCCCTACTGGATATGCATAAGTCCTAGATATGTACATACTTTAGCGTGTATGGAGAGAACTCCTCTATAAAAAGGAACTCAGTATCTGAAAATTATAGAGTAGCCTTCTCATACGAATGGGTCACAAAACCCTACCATCATCCTAGTGATCCATGAATAAGGATCGCTTCTAGTACCAACATTTGATCTGCTATTGTCATAACTAGTTGAAAACATGTGTCACCGCCTCAAGCCAGTCCTCAGCTACCTTTGGATCGGGCTCACCTCAGAACCTGAGGGGTTTTTGTTGCTATAAATTATGATGTACGCTCATCCTGTGCACCTCATCCGCAGGTAATACAGGTACCATCTACTTCTCAACTGGGGGTGGTATAGCTGATGAACCACCTTGAGGTAACATATCTAGAACTGGTCCCCGTATTAATTCCACATCACTTAGGGGATCATCGTCATCATCTTGATGTTGAATCCCAACTGGCATATGATGTGGAGAAATCCTTAAAGTAAACAAGATGTACCACAATCAATGAGTATATCTGGAGAGTTGAATCATGGAGGAAATGGAAACCAAAACCCATTCCTATATGATTCATGTACCATTGTTTTCCCTAAAACCATAGTTCTCATGTATTGTGTCGAACGTTAGGTGATCAGAGTCCTTGTATATAAATATTTCAGTTGTCGCACCAACACTGGGGTCTCTGGCCTGAAAGCAGAACATGAAGCACTTAACACTATTTCCCCAAACCGAACTCATATACTTTGGTCCAAAGGTGAAACTGACTACTTTGATACCACTATTTCATGACCCATCACAATGGGACTTATTCTGCGAGTCCCTGCCTCCAATAGGGAAGGGGTTGGTGACTAGCCCTGAGTAGGAATATCACTGACATGGGAGGCCTTAGACTATGTACCTATACACACACACACACACACACATCTCCAAGCCCATATAATTCTGAAATTTAAAAACAAATGGACAACCATGCATACGTACATCAAAATCCCAAAACCAAAGTATGATAAGAAATAATGGAAAGTATATAGGTCCAAATAAAATCTCACCATAAAGAGTATGAAAAATTTACAAGATGAAAGTAAATATGGGGACTGTTGTCAAGATACTACAAGAACACACCTCGATATATTCATCTAACTAAGCACCACCCGGTCCTAGACCCTATAGGACTCCATCCAAAGTTTGATCATCTACTAAAGACACAAAAAATGTGGGAAAATCTCATGCATGGGTGAGTATAACGGTACCCAGTAAGACACCTCGAATCAACAAAGCATATAAGAAAAGAATAATTATCATCTCGACATAGGTTTATGTTTACAATACATATAACAAGAATATCCAAATATACTCAACAAAGATCTACAATCACAAGGTAAAGTCACAACCATAATGTCATCCTATGATTCCTGCTTGAATGTTCCAAAAAGCAGTTGTCAAGAAGAACACACTTCATAATTCAAATACTATTTATGACATCCATCCAAGAGGTAGTGCTTTCCAGGTATTTCCATTAGAAGCATACACTACAATTCTGAAGAGTTACAATACATAGATGAGGATCACTCGAAAGGCCATAGAGTATACCAATAACTCGATCTGGATTAACCTTCTATGTGGAGGATCAATGTTTGTGTATTTTTGATCATGCCGATACAAAGAACTCCACCTAGGTCAAGAAGATAATATAAGATATCACTCAGGGCCTCACGAAAGGATTCCAACAATTTTATCCAAAAGTCCCACTAAAGGGATCACCATCCTATGTGTCGGAAGTGATTCCATAATAACAATCATGGAATGAGTAGAGGGAACACTCCCTAAGGAATATTTTCCAAGATATAGAGGACAAGGGATCCAATCCAAATTTGAAGGAGTGCATAGTATGTACCAAGAGTATGCATCGTGTCCCTGCGGCACTGGTCATGGCCATGTAAACTCCCCAAGCCCATGTTTGTGTAGAAGTACACAGCATACCCATGCTTGTGTACTGCTTACCATGTCCAAGTACATGGCTATGTCCATGTACATCAGGTTTGGTCATGTTCGTGTGGGATTACACGGCAGGATCCTACTTGTATACTCCTACCAATGTTTGTGTACCATCTAAGGTATATGTTGATCCATCAGGGATCAGTCACACTTCATGTGATAGGGTCACACACCGTGTGATCCTTAACATCATCCCAAAACCCTATCCAATGCTGAGAGGGCGCCACATGGAATATAGCTCCATAGTACACACCATTTTTTTGAAATTTTCTAGAAACCGATTTCTTCCTCCCGTGTATGCTTGCAATGCCATATCCTTAGATTTTAGACCCAATCTCATCAGGAATCGTGGATCTACTCTTTCTAAACCTTTCTGGCCATCAATCAATCAATTCTAACATTTTATTCTTCAGAAAATGCAACCCAAAGTGTTCCTCAGTCGTTCATCTAAAACATGTGCATGAATGCCTCTAATCTAGTCTCGATCTATCATTGTATTCATCATCACATGATCCATATGACATACAAAGTTTGAATCTACGATATTGAATCGTTGAGCCAAGAAAAGGGTATGAAACATTCGATTCCTCATTATTTGGGTTAAACCATCAGGAAAAAGAAGCCATGATGATGAGAGCACATAGAAAAATGGGAGAAAACTAAGAAAAACGAAAGAGGAAAAAAATCAACCATGTTCAGTTAGCCTCGATACATTTACACTATAACGATGAATGAATAACTAAAAATAAAAAACTTAATATCCCAAAATATCCCCTTAGACAAACCCATCCCATGATATGACCAATTCGTGAATCAATCTGTTGGTCGATTGATTCATATTCGTCGTAGGAATTAAAGATAGGGAATAAAACCAATCAAATCATCATCCAACCTTGATATGAATTTATCACTAATGAAGAAAAATTTTGTTTCATTTTCATTATTATGATCCTCTAATTCTATCATACAGTGGTTTTCAATCTATGATATGGTTGACATTTTTTTGAGAGAGATTCTCCAATGCTCTCTCTGACGACTCTCTAGCAACTCCAGGGTTATACGACTAACCCTGAAATTCCATCATAAAATTTTACTTATAGAAGAAATTAGGTTTCTACATCAATGAATGAATAAATAAATTTATTTTATTCATTTTGTTCATTTTTACGCAAGTGATGACTTTTCCACAAACGTCCCACACTGATAAAGGTTGTGTTGTTCCTAGGGTAAAACCTAATATCTGAACTAAATAGTTCCCTCTAATTTCTGATTCGGTCCTCCATTTAGGATTTATTATAATATTTTAATAAACCTTCATGGGTGTTCTATTTAATATACTTAATACATATCAAACATTTATTATAGGAACATCGTGCCTTGGAATCACATGTCGCCTCAGCGCCTGGTTTCGAAAATAATGCATACAAATTTTCAAAATAATACATGGAAAATACGAGACATTAAATATTAGTGGATGATCTTAATGAAATTCATATATTATATATTCAATAATATATTTTTACATTCATCCAATAGATTTTATATGAATAATATAAGTACATATCCATTTTTATTCATAAAAAGACATATTTTTCTAAAAGAATTTTTTTCTACATTTTAATAGTGCACTTGTTTGAAACTAAATTTTGACACTTATAAATTTTATTTGAAAAAATAACCTTAATTTTTAAAATCTTAATGTAAAATTACCTTAGGGTGATTTTTTTTTATTTTTATGAGTTGTTTCAGTTTTTTATTAATACTGAAAAATACTGAATTTAATTGAAAACTGGTTTTTCATCTAAACAATTTATATTCTTAGATTATAATATAAATTGGTTTTAAAGTTAAATTAAATAAATTATGCATCTATTAATCCAATTTAGGTTATTGTAATCAACTTTATAGTGAATTTTGTTATAAATACATTTCAAGCTTTTGAACATTTTCACTTTAAAAACTCATTATGTCGTCACGTCAATGGGATGAATTTTAAATTAAAGTCTACCACTTATATGAGTAGAATGTGAAAAAATTGATTCTATATTTGGAATAAGAATAATTTATAATTTCTAATAAGTTCAACTTAATTTTCACCAAAGAGATAAGCAAAAACAGTTAATGTTAATCACAGTGATTAAAGTAAGAATGAGTTTACTTAGTGGTTAATCTTAAAAGATAAGGTGTGTAAATGGCCCAAAACTTTTCCAAAACCTATTGTATGGACATATTTTGACCATATCCCTTGTTTAATTGAACTTAGTTCATTATTGTAACAACATGTGGTAAGGGAGACATCCAAATATTGTTTAATTTTTTGGTGTTTATAAGAATGTCACTCCTCCACTATAAAAGGGAACTCACTCCCCTCACTTATTAACACCTCCCAAGCCATTTGGATCATCCAAAATCTTCTAAATTAACTTAAAATATTACATGACCTCCTTTCAGGAGCATTATTTTTGGTATAATTCCATCTTATGAAGCATTAGTGCGAACCTAAAGGGGATACCCAAAGAAGAGGTGGCGTTTTTCAAAAAGCACTTTTAATTTATTTCCATATCCACATCCTACAATTATTCTTATATCATGGTTATAAAATAACATAAGTGTATTAAATTTACTGATATGTTGTAATTTTAAGGTTACTACCTACAAATTCACTCACTTTCATCCAATGGTTTATGAAATCATCATTCATGTGTACAGTGGATTACCGCCTTGCGAACCAATGTCATTTGTTTTTCCATTATCACTTTTCAAGGTTGGATATAATCAAGTAAATACTATTTATATATGATATTTATGATGTATTTATGATTCTAGGATTATTATATAACATATAAATTCATACTTTCCATTTTATGGGAACATGATAATGTTGTTCATGTGTATGCAAGACTACCACCTCACAAAGTGATGTGATTCATTCATACTTTACATTGAATATATTAATGATGTTTTTAATAAAAATATGTGATATATGGAGATAGATCAGTTGAAAAAGGTGATAAATTTTGGTGGTATCCATGCTAGAGAGGAACCAGATCTACCATAAAAGAACATGTTTATAGTAGACCATTCCACGAGGAAACATCCCCCATAATTCAATTGATCATTTGACCCGGTGGTAGCTGAATAAAGGATCAATTCCCTAGAGAATATATTTGATGTCATGGGATGTTTGAAACATCAAAATTTAACCCTTTCCATTTATTGTTTTGAAGGTCAAGTTGATCGATGGTGATCTTTAATTAAGAAGATCAAATAAAAAGATGATCTTGATGGCATGGAATGGGGAACATTCAAGGATATTTTCCTTCAAAAATATTGCCCTCAGGATGTTCTCCAACAGATGGAAAAACAATACCTAGAATTGATGCAAAAAAGATGAATATTCTATGGCTTCATATGAATCAAACATCACAAGATTTTCTAGGTGTGTGTTTGACTTTATTTGAGACATTGATAATAAAATTAATAGATTTTACTCAGGATTAAAACCAAGGTTATTAAGAGAATTGGCCGCATAGGAATTTCAAAGTTTTGAAAAATATTTTTTTTTGTGATATGAATGTTGATATGGAGTTTTCCAAAACTTATGTTCCATGGGATGATGAGATTAAGAAATGATCAAAGAAGAAAGAAATGAATAAGCATGAAGCTAAGAATTCTAGAGGTAATCCAAAAACTTGTTCCAAGTGTGGTAAAATAAATTTTAGGGAATATATGTCAGGATATGGAAATTATTACTAGTGTGGTATGTTTGGTCCTAAATATCTTTAATGAAAAGAAAAGAGTCCTTAAAAATTCAAGAATGAGATGGAGTATAGCCAGTTAACAATGAAATTATTTAGTATCAATGAGTTGGGACATTATTCTAATGTGTTCCTAAAGTTACTTAATCAGGGTGGAAATCATTGTAATTTGAAATAAAAGGTTTGAGAAAATCATTTTCGACTACTACAGTTGATATTGGGCCATCTAGTGAAGTGATGGAAGCTCTAGGGAGTTCGGTATTCTTAAAAGTTTAACCATAAGTTCCAGGTTTTAGAAACTCCTATGATTTTAAGTGATGAGAACAAAAAGCGATTAAGGACTTTTGGGATATATTTTTTTGGGGGGTTTTGTTTATGTAAAGATTTAGTTTAATGAGATGTATGTATTTATTTTTTGTTTATGAGTTTTAAGGAATTTATAAACATTAGGTTTTATATAATCATTGACGATTAAGGTGATTTTTAGGTATGTTCGTCATATTTTTGGGAATGTTATGAGGATAAAATTATGCTTATAAAATAGAAATATATAAAGTAATTATATTTCTTTATATTCATATATAGAAAAATAATTCCTAAACTTTAAGAAAAGGATATTGAAATAAAAATGTTATCCCATTACCTTTATTTTTTATGAACTGATGGTCTTTTGGATCGTCATAGATTTATAGTTTTGAGGACCTTAATTTTTTATTGATCATTCATGTTTTTTTATCAATGACCTCAATCATTCTCTATAATTGTTTAATCTTTTCCTTTATTCCCACCTATGTTATCCTATTTAGGAACCTAGTTATGTGTTATTACATATGATCTTCATACGTCCTTTTCTCTCTTATTAAGATGATGTTTTATTAACCGTTTTTACAATGTGGGATTACAAAAAAACTATTTTCAATGTCCAACATTTTATTACTGAGATAATGTCCAAATTGTGAGGATCCAATTTATTAAAAGAGGGGAGGATGTGACATCCCAAATTTTTTTAAAGAAAAAAATTGTGTACAATAGCATAAAAGAAAAAAAATGAGTTTATCTTGTGTTACACACAACACTATATTAATCTTGCGTTACACACAAACCTTAGTTCATCTTGCATTACAAACAACAGTTTTTTTAGCATGTGTTACACAAAACACAAAATTTAAATTAAACACATAATTATTATTATTTTTATTATGATAGTTATCACCTAGCAGTTAGAATGGTGCTTATAAATTTAATTAACTGAATTATGAAAATATGGTTTCCACATTTACTTATAATGATTAAAAAAGGTGACCAATTAATTTTAAATGATAAATAAAACCATTTTGAAAATAAAAGGAAATCTTTTTCAGAAAAAACTATTTTAATGCGCACAAGTGTGTTTTATACCAAAAAATTACAAAGATCACTCTTATTGGATTATATTAATGAAATTTATATTTTATAAAAAAATTGACATTCATCCAATAGATTTTATAGACATAAGATAAGAACAAATCTAATTTTATGCATAAAAATATGTATTTTTTTAAAATGTAGTTTTGTTACCTTTTATGGAATAATTGTTTTAAAAATAAATTTTTACCATTTTATAAATTATATTGGAAAAAATAAACTTATTTATTGAAATAATAATTTCAAAATTATATGGGGGTAAATTTTTTTCTTTTTCTCAGAAATTTCATCTTTTGATAAATAGTGAAAAATACTGAGTTTTAATTGAAAATGGTCTTTTCTTCTAAATAATTTATAATGTAAAAATATATATTAAATTGATTTTAAAGTTAAAATAGATCAATTATATATCTATTAATACAATTTATGTCATTGGGATCAATTTAATATTGAAATTGGATGCAAAAACATCGTAAACTTTTGATCTTTTTCACTTGAAAAACCCGACTTTCTCATCCCATCTACGGGATTAATTTTAAAAAAAAAATCAGCCACTGTTTTTTAATTGAAAATATTTATAAGATATTATGAATCTGAATAATTTATAATTTATATTATTGTAAACATAGTTTTTTACCCAAATTATGAGTGAATGAAATTAAAATTAATTATAGCGATTAAGGTAAAAATGTATTTACATAGTAGTTAATCTTATAATATAATGTCTTAAATTAACCCAACACTTGCCCAAAACATGTCTTATTCCCATATTTCTTCCATATCCCCACTTGGATCGAATTGTTTTCATTATTTGAGGAATATAAAGTAATGGAAACCTCCCAATAGTATTTACTTTTTGGTATATACAAGAATGTCACACCTCCTCCACTATAAAAGGGTGGTCACTCTCCCCACTTCTTCACACCTCTCAATCAATTTAGATCGACCAAACCCTAAACAAATAACTTCCCAAATTCCCGGCTCTCATCCAAGAATCCTAAATTTGGTCATAAATCCAACAAATCCTTTGGTGCAATCCAAATGGAGTTACTAGAAGAATATGTAACATTCATCAACATGCATTTTTGTTTTGTTCCCTTATCCACCCCCATTAAATTCTTCTCATACACTACGGGAAAAATGGGTATTTGCGACGGGGATAAATCCCGTCGCAAATAGCCCCGTTAAAAACTTATTTGCGACGGGGGTATTTGCCCGTCGCAAATAAGTAGCCTTTTGCGGCGGGATTGCTTTCCCCGTCGCAAAAGAACCGACGCGCTTTGCGCGCCGAATCACGGGAAACATATTTGCGACGGGCGGTTATTGCCCGTCGCAAATAACCGGCGGCGGTAAAAGGTATTTGCGACGAGAATATTCCCCCGTCGCAAATAGTATGTCGGCAGGTGGTTATTTGCGACGGGTCCCGTCGCAAATAACTATTTAACCGTTGACCGTAATAAATGATGGCTAAGGTATTTGCGACGGGTACCGTCGCAAATAATCTAACATATAAATACCCCCATCCGTTTTTTTTTTCAATTCATTCCCAAACTCCATCTTCCTCTTCTCTAAAAATTCTATTTCTAGAGTTCAGCGTTTCTCAAGTTTAATTTTTTTTCTCCGGATTTGATATTAAAGTTTTCAAGAACGATCAGAGATCAACCTCAGATCAATTTTCAAGGTATTTATGTTCATTTTAATTTAATATTTTTTTTAAATTTTTTATTAGTTTCAATTATTCTTAATTAGTTGTAATTTAATTATGTTTACATTGTTTTGTTACTTAATAAATTTAAATTATTAGTATTGTTCATAGTTAATGGTAATTAGGAATAATTAGTAATAATTTTCAATAATTAAGAATAAATATTAATAATTAGTAATAAATACCAATAATTAGGAATAATAACATTATTACATTATTAGTATATTTTATTATTAATATTAAAATAATATAATTTTTTATATTATATACAATTCTCCTTTCATCTGTGTGTTTTCTGTCTCCACATGTATTATTTGTATGTGGACACAGAAAACACACAGATGAAAGGAGAATTGTATATAATATAGAAAATTATATTATTTTAATATTAATAATAAAATATACTAATAATGTTATTATTCCTAATTATTGGTAATTATTCATATAATTACTAATAATTAGGAATAATTACCAATAATTAGCAATAATTAGGAATAATTAGGAATAATTAGTAATAATTACCAATGATTAGTAATAATTAGTAATAATTAGTAATAATTATCAATAATTAGTAATAATTAACAATAATTAGTAATAATTACCAATAATTAGTAATAATTACCAATAATTAGTAATAATTACCAATAATTAGTAATAATTACCAATAATTAGTAATAATTAATAATAATTAAAAATAATTACCAATAATTTGCAATAATTACCGATAATTACCAATAATTAGTAATAATTACTAATAATTACCACTAATTAGTAATAATTA
This sequence comes from Viscum album, assembly GCA_963277665.1. Taxonomy (NCBI): domain Eukaryota; kingdom Viridiplantae; phylum Streptophyta; class Magnoliopsida; order Santalales; family Viscaceae; genus Viscum; species Viscum album. The sequence continues at coordinate 1,852,379,322 of OY728163.1, read as the reverse complement.
GGAATAATTACCAATAATTAGTAATAATTAGTAATAATTAGTAATAATTAGTAATAATTAGTAATAATTAGGAATAATTAGTAATAATTACCAATAATTAGTAATAATTACCAATAATTAGTAATAATTACAAATAATTCTCAATAATTACCGATAATTACCAATAATTAGGAATAATTATCAATAATTAGGAATAATTACCAATAATTAGGAATAATTACCAATAATTAGTAATAATTACCAATAATTAGAAATAATTACCAATAATTACCAATAATTAGTAATAATTACCAATAATTATTAATAATTACCAATAATTAGTAATAATTAACAATAATTCGTAATAATTACCAATAATTACCCATAATTACCGATAATTACCAATAATTAGGAATAATTACCAATAATTAGGAATAATTACTAATAATTTGTAATAATTACCAATAATTTCCAATAATTAGGTATAATTACCAATAATTACCAATAATTACCGATAATTACCGATAATTAGTAATAATTAGTAATAATTAGGAATAATTTGTAATAATTACCAATAATTAGTAATAATTACCAATAATTACCCATAATTACCGATAATTACCAATAATTAGAAATAATTACCAATAATTAGGAATAATTACCAATAATTAGGAATAATTACCAATAATTAGGAATAATTACCAATAATTACCAATAATTAGTAATAATTACCAATAATTAGTAATAATTAGGAATAATTAGTAATAATTACCAATAATTAGTAATAATTCGTAATAATTACCAATAATTAGTAATAATTAGTAATAATTAGTAATAATTAGTAATAATTACCAATAATTAGTAATACTTAACAATAATTAGTAATAATTATCAATAATTAGGAATAATTACCAATAATTACCAATAATTACCGGTAAATAGTAATAATTAGTAATAATTAGGAATAATTACCAATACTTAGTAATAATTAGTAATAATTACTAATAATTAGTAATAATTAGTAATAATTAGTAATAATTACCAATAATTAGTAATAATTAGTAATAATTAGTAATAATTAGTAATAATTACCAATAATTAGTAATAATTACCAATAATTAGTAATAATTAGTAATAATTAATAATAATTACCAATAATTAGTATTAATTACCAATAATTAGTAATAATTACCAATAATTACCAATAATTAGTAATAATTAGTAATAATTAGTAATAATTACCAATAATTAGTAATAATTACCAATAATTAGTAATAATTAGTAATAATTAGTAATAATTACCAATAATTAGTAATAATTAGCAATAATTAGTAATAATTAGCAATAATTAGTAATAATTACCAATAATTAATTATAATTACCAATAATTAGTAATAATTACCAATAATTAGTAATAATTAATAATAATTAATAATAATTACCAATAATTAGCAATAATTACCGATAATTACCAATAATTAGTAATAATTAGTAATAATTACCAATAATTAGTAATAATTAGTAATAATTACCAATAATTAGTAATAATTAGTAATAATTAGTAATAATTACCAATAATTAGTAATAATTACAAATAATTAGTAATAATTAGTAATAATTAACAATAATTAGTAATAATTACCAATAATTCGGAATAATTACCAATAATTACCAATAATTACCGGTAAATAGTAATAATTAGTAATATTTAGTAATAATTAGTAATAATTAGTAATAATTACCAATAATTAGTAATAATTACCAATAATTAGTATTAATTACCAATAATTAGTAATAATTACCAATAATTACCAATAATTAGTAATAATTAGTAATAATCAGTAATAATTACCAATAATTAGTAATAATTAGTAATAATTAACAATAATTAGTAATAATTAGCAATAATTAGTAATAATTACCAATAATTAGTAATAATTACCAATAATTAGTAATAATTACCAATAATTAGTACTAATAAATAATAATTGATAATAATTACCAATAATTAGCAATAATTACCGATAATTACCAATAATTAGTAATAATTAGTAATAATTACCAATAATTAGTAATAATTAGTAATAATTACCAATAATTAGTAATAATTAGTAATAATTAGTAATAATTACCAATAATTAGTAATAATTACCAATAATTAGTAATAATTAGTAATAATTAGTAATAATTAGTAATAATTAACAATAATTAGTAATAATTACCAATAATTGGGAATAATTACCAATAATTACCAATAATTACCGGTAAATAGTAATAATTAGTAATATTTAGTAATAATTAGTAATAATTAGTAATAATTACCAACAATTATTAATAATTACCAATAATTAGTAACAATTACCAATAATTAGTAATAATTAGTAATAATTAGTAATAATTAGTAATAATTAGTAATAATTACCAATAATTAGTAATAATTAGTAATAATTAGTAATAATTAGTAATAATTACCAATAATTAGTAATAATTACCAATAATTAGTAATAATTAATAATAATTAATAATAATTACCAATAATTAGTATTAATTACCAATAATTAGTAATAATTACCAATAATTACCAATAATTAGTAATAATTAGTAATAATTAGTAATTATTACCAATAACTAGTAATAATTACCAATAATTACTAATAATTAGTAATAATTAATAATAATTACCAATAATTAGTATTAATTACCAATAATTAGTAATAATTACCAATAATTACCAATAATTAGTAATAATTAGTAATAATTAGTAATAATTAGTAATAATTACCGATAATTAGTAATAATTAGTAATATTTAGTAATAATTAGTAATAATTAGTAATAATTAACAATAATTAGTAATAATTAACAATAATTAGTAATAATTACCAATAATTAGTAATAATTACCAATAATTAGTAATAATTACCAATAATTACCCATAATTACCAATAATTACCAATAATTAGAAATAATTACCAATAATTAGGAATAATTACCAATAATTAGTAATAATTACCAATAATTAGTAATAATTAGTAATAATTACCAATAATTAGTAATAATTAGTAATAATTACCAATAATTAGTAATAATTACCAATAATTAGTAATAATTAGTAATAATTAGTAATAATTAGTAATAATTAGTAATAATCACCAATAATTAGTAATAATTAACAATAATTAGTAATAATTACCAATAATTAGGAATAATTACCAATAATTACCAATAATTACCGGTAAATTGTAATAATTAGTATTAATTAGTATTAATTAGTAATAATTAGGAATAATTACCAATAATTAGGAATAATTACCAATAATTAGTAATAATTGGTAATAATTACCAATAATTAGTAATAATTAGTAATAATTAGTAATAATTAACAATAATTAGTTATAATTACCAATAATTAGTAATAATTACCAATAATTAGTAATAATTTCCAATAATATTAGTACTATGAAAATAATAAAAAATTTATATAATATCAATATTTGTAACAGGTTTTTTCTTTATTCTCAACATATTTAATTCTTAAAGGGTCAATTTTTAGGTCTATCTCAATAAAAAGTTTGCATCAGTCGTGTATGATGTAAACTCTATAATTATCCTAGCTTGAGTGTTTTTTCTAACAAATTATTCAAAACCAGTAATGCTTTTATATTTTATAGAAAAATATGGAACAACGAGGTCGTCAACAATCATTATTAGGTGACCGCATATGGATAAAGCAACGTAGAAATCCGAACGGTTCTGGTTTAAATCCAGTATATGTAGAGTGTGTGGAGATTTTTTTATCATTTATGGCATCAAATCCAGAATTTGTTTCAGAAGGAAAAATAAAATGCCCTTGCAGAAAATGTGCATTGAGAACGTTTGACACGTTTGACAAAGTGGGGGAACATCTCTTGCGTTTTGGTTTTCAACCAGATTGCGTTTTTTGGTATCAACACGGTGAACGCAGTTCCAGAGCAGGTGATACCAACTTGATTCCAGATCCATCCCGGTTTCAAGATTTAGTACATGATGTTGCAGGTTCATCTGTTCAACATACAGAAACTTTGGCTGATATAGCTTCAAATCCTGAGTTGGCACCGTCTGAATTTTATGAGTTGTTGAGGTCTGCTGAGGATGCATTATATCCTGGCTACAAGATGAGCAAATTAAAAGCAGTTGCAAAATTTATGGCTATCAAATCAGATAACGGAATGTCAAACACTTGTTTTGACCAGATATTTTCTTTGCTTAAAACACTGTTACCCGAAGGAAATGTTTTTCCTGCAAATTACTATGAGAGTAAGAGGCTGGTTCGAAATTTGGGACTTACTTGTCAGAAGATTCATGCATGTTCAAATGACTGCATTTTATATTCTGGGGAAAATGAGTCGTTGGATAGTTGTCCCACATGTGGGCAACTGAGATATAAAGAAGGACAACACGGGATGTCTGGTTTGATTCCTGTAAAACAGTTGAGATATTTTCCGCTTACATCCAGACTTCAGCGTTTATTCATGTCTAAGAATACATCGACAATGATGTCATGGCATAAAGAGAATATTTCAACCGACAAAATCTTGAATCATACAAACGATGGTGATTCATGGAAACATTTTGATAGAGTGCATCCATCCTTTGCTTTAGAAGCTAGAAATGTTCGACTAGGCCTTTCCACTAATGGTTTCTATCCGTTTGGATCTTATGGTAGTCAATATTCATGTTGTCTGGTTTTTTTAACTCCGTACAATTTACCTCCATGGATGTTGATGAAGGAGCCATATATCTTTTTGACTTTACTAATTCCAGGACATCTGAAGAAAAATATTGATGTTTATTTGAAACCATTGATTGATGAATTAAATTTATTGTGGAGTACTGGTGTCAGTACATATGATGTTGCAACGAAACAGAATTTCATACTGAGAGCAGCATTGATGTGGACAATTAGTGACTTCTCGGCTTATGGGATGTTATCTGGCTAGAGTACACATGGTCATAAATCATGTCCTTACTGTATGGGAGAGAAAAAATCATTTAAGCTCATTCATGGAAAGAAACCTTGTTATTTTGGCTGTCATCGCAGATTTCTTCCAGCTGATCATCCTTTTCGCAAAAACAGATCTCATTTTGGAAATGGAACAGTTGAAAGGGATGGATCTCTAAAAATGCTATCAGGTTCGGAGTTAAAATCAGTTGTATTTTCATTACCTCCCATCACTTTTGGTCCCACAATAAACCAACAGAAAATTTCTGGTTTTGGGAAAGAACACAATTGGATTAAATGTAGCATATTTTGGGATTTTCCATATTGGTCTGATTTGTTGGTCCGACACATGTTAGATGTCATGCATATTGAGAAGAACTATTTTGATCATTTGTTTCATACAGTTTTGGATACGCCAGGAAAGAGCAAAGACAATGTAAATGCACGTTTAGATCTTGCCCAAATTTGCAGGCGTCCAGAATTGGAACTGTTTGAGAATGTCAGAACAGAAAGGTTACTGAAACCAAAAGCAGCTTATACACTGTCTAAAGAAAACCGTTTATTATTTTGTCAGTGGATTGCAGATTTGAGACTTCCAGATGGCTGTGCTTCCAATTTGGGTAGATGTGTAAAGAATGGTCATATTACTGGATTAAAAAGTCATGATTGTCATGTTATAATGGAAAGACTTATACCCATTGGATTAAGAGTTCTGTTGAATTATGTGATTTGGGATTCCATAACAGACATGTCTCATTTTTTTCGGGAAATTTGTGCGGCTACAGCAGATTATGATGCTCTAGGAAAACTTGAAAAAGATGTTGTTGTAATTATATGTAAACTGGAAAAAATATTTCCGCCGTCTTTCTTCGACTCAATGGAACATTTGATGTTACATTTTCTATATGAATCCAAATGTGGAGGTCCAGTACATTTTCGATGGATGTACCCATTTGAAAGATGCATGCAAAAATTGAAAAGAAAAGTATGTAATAAAGGATCTGTTGAAGGATCTATTGCAAAAACCTATTTGCAAGAGGAAATATCTTTTTTCTGGTCCCATTATTTTGAATCTGAGTATCCTTCAAAACACAACCGAATGGGACGGAATGAGAGGAATATTGATGAAATCGAAAATCAATTATCTGTTTTCAACCAGTCAGAGCTTGGTTTTGGTGGAGTTTATGAACGCTGGGTTTTAGATGATGAACATCATAGAGCTCATACGTATGTTCTGCTCAACTGTGAAGAGATGACATCAGTTGTACTGTAAGTGTTTATATCACTTATTCTATCATTTATGTTACAGTAAATAACTTTGGTTTTTATAGGTTGTATGATAATCATATCAAGAAACAAATTCCACAAATTACAGCAGCTGCTCTTGAAGAACGTCGACTGAAAAATTTCTCTCAGTGGTTTCAAAAACTGGTAACATAAATTCTTCATCTTTTATAAACTCATTCAATGTATAGTTTACTATATTGATAATTATTTCACAAATTTTCAGGTGTCTCGACATGCTGATAAAATTGACAAATGGCTGTGTTTATTGAGTAACCAACCTTCCAAACTTGTTAAAACTTATAATGAATATGTGGTGAATGGATTTCGATTTCACACACATGCATATGGGGAATAAAAAAAACAATGAACAATGGAGTTATCTTGAGATGATCTCATCATCGAGAAAATGAAGTTGACTTTTATGGCATACTTGATGAAATCATTGAACTCTGTTATCTTGGACAACATTACATAACCATGTTCAAATATCGGTGGTTGGATACAGAGAGAGGCGTGCGTGTTCATCCGACTCATGGAATCATCGATATTAAATGTAAAAGTGTTCTCGTAGTAAATGAACCATTCTTATTGGCTCAACAGGCACATCAAGTTTATTACACAAAGTATTGTGCTACATCAAGAGACTGGACTGGTTGGTGGAGTGTAATAAAAATCAAAATTCGAGACAATCATTTTAGTCAAAGTGAATGTTCTTTCACTGATGTGCAAAGAATTGAAGTTTTTCAAGAGAGTACTCAAAATCAATCTTTTTTACAAAGAGACATGAGTATCGATGATGACACCACAAATTTAATAGTCGGTGATGACGATGATGTTAATGATGTCACATATGAATTTGAAATGGTAAGAGATGAAGCAACTGTAACTCGAATGGATATCGATGATGTTGAGGAGGAATATGAAGATGACATTGACATATATGAAGATGATGATGAAGATGAACACTGATAGAATTACATGGTATTTATATACAATCATAATATGTATATATGTATATATAATAGTAATTATCAATTATTTGCTAACAACATTAATATTTTATATTTCAGATGGACGACGCCACATTTCGTGAGTTGGCGGATGCTGACCTGCCTTTCGATGCGGATGAGTTGCTGGCAGATGACCCTCAGCCTGCAGGCGCTCCAGGGAGTACGCGGAGGGGGCGCGGTCTTGCACAATTGATGATTCCTGACCCCGTCCCCGAGCGATGTCCACGTCTTGGGTTTGATCCACGCACATGGAGGTGTGATAACCTGTGTGATAACCTGTGTATTTGACTATGATTTCATTAATCTATTCACATAATAAATGTTTATTATTTTTACAGTTTTCCGCATATCGCAGTCGGACAGGGCAGCGCTATTTTACGCAACTATTTCTCTCAGCCGTGGACCACATGGGAGCAGATTCCCATTGATGTGCAGCAGGCCATGTTCGACCATTGGTTGGTACGTACGTAAATAAATAATTTTTATTTTGAAAATTATTTCATTTCTAACTTGATATTTTGATTTATTTGTAGGGTTTATGGTATCCGATTGAGGATACCATGCGTGACGCCATCCACGAGGCATGGGAGGTGTCCATGTGTGATCGCCTTCGTCAGTTTTTGCACAATTTAAGAAAAGCTGCCTTGAAGAAAGCAGGAGTGTCAGATTTTGACGAGTCATGTAGAGCACACCGACCAGAGTACATTTCATCCCATGTATGGGATGGATTATGTGAGCACTGGTTGAGTGGTGCCTTTCAGAGGAGATCATCGGTGGGGAGGCAGAATCGGGGGAGACAGGAGGTGACTCATCGAGCTGGGAGTCGTTCTTTCAGTACTCATAAACAACATCTGGTACGTACATTATTTATAAATATTTTATATAACTATAAATATTAACAGTTTATTTTTTATTCTTATAGGTTGTTGAGCACCCCGATATTACGGAGTACGACGTATATCGGAAGATGTATAGTGATCCTGCTACTGGGGAGCTCAGAGGTGATCGTCAGCATCACATCATGGTCAGTATTATTTGTTTTCAAGTTTAAAAATTAACTGCATATAATATATTCACAATTTTAATTTTAAATTGCAACTACAGGAGTCATATGAGGCCGCAGCATCACAGGCCCGACCTGAGAGTTAGGCCGAGTCATCAGATCAGACCACTGGTCGTCAGTTTGATGAGGCGGCATGGATGCAGGCCACACAGTATGCCTTCGAGAAGGGATGGGTAGTTGGTATCATCTCTCGACTGACTCCCAGAGATTATTATGGCAGTGCTGCGATGTCGGCGTCCAGCTCGAGAGGAGCTCGTGCATCTTCTTCTGCTACACAGTATGAGGATCAGTTGCAATCTTAGACTGCACTGATAGAGAGTCTCCGACAGGAGCAGGAGCAGATGCGTCAGCAGCATGAGGAGGAGCGTCGACGCCAGCAGCAGTCGTACGAGGAGCAGACAAGTCGGTGGCAGCAGCAGCATCAGGAGCAGATGGAGTACATGCGCCGACTCACTCATGCTTTAGGGATAGAGTTTCCTCCACCACCATCTGCAGACCCCCCCCCCTCCTTCAGATTAGAGTTTGTTTTTATGTTATAAAATTTGTGAAATCAAAATATGATTTTTTTTTCTATTCGTAGTTTCTGTCTCATTATAAAATATTAATAATATTATATTTTGAAATAACAATATTAATATGAATAATAATATTATTTATATTTTATAATATTAAATTATATATATATATTAAAATTTTATAATATTATAATTTAATTATATTTTTTTGTAATACTTGAATTATTTTAATATTTGAATGTAAAATAATTCAATTATTTTAATATTAATTAAAATAACTTATTAATATTTTTTTTATTTATGAATTATAATTCTAATATTATTATATTAATTAAATCATTTATTAATATTCTAGTATTTTTTATTTTTGAATTATAATTCTATTATTATTATATTAATTAAAATAATTTATTAATAATTTATTATTTTTATTTGTGAATTATAATTCTATTATTATATTAATTAAAATCATTTAGTAATATTTTATTATTTTTTATTTTTGAATTATAATTGGATTATTATTATATTATTTAAAATAATTTATTAATAATTTTTTTTTATTTTTTTATAGTATTTGCGACGGGATACTATGCTCATCGAAAATAGTATTATTAATATATGCATTAAAATAATTTATTAATATTTTTTTATTTTTTTTAAAAAATAGTTTTTGCGACAGGTCCCGTAGCAAAAACTATTTGCGGCGGGCCCGTCGCAACAGGTATTTGCGACGGGGCCCGTCGCCATTACTATTTGAAAAGTTTTTTACAAATATACGGAGTACTATTTGCGATGGGGAGAATCCTCATCGCAAAAAAAGGCTTTAGCGATGGGCCCGTCGCAAATAATTGTTGTTGCGACACCGTTTTCAGCAACGGGTCATTTGCGACGGGCCCCCGTCGCAAAAAGCCATTTGCGACGGGATCCCATCGCAAATGACCCGTCGCAAATACCTGTTTTTCTAGTAGTGATAGCATTATTATATAATAACCTCAGTATCCTTAATATAATTATATTTTTTTAAGGGTACTACTTAAAAACACACACTTCCATAAAATGGGTTGTGAAATCATCATACGTGTGTATGGAGGACTATCGCCTCGCGAAATTATGGAGTTTGTTTTTCTATTAGCATCTCTCATGGTTGAAAATAATGATGCACATAATGTTTATATATGATATTTATGATATTTATAACATAATAATAGCTCTTTATTCAAAATATCATATACACCATTTTTACATTTCATACCGCAAGGGATACAATAACTTCCCTCGTGTGTATGACGGACTACCACCTCGTGAAGTGATGTGAAGCAATTTTTTCTAATGTGTTGCATAGAAGGTAATAAGGGTGAATATATTTAATATATATGATATAAATGACATAATTATGATATTCATGACATAATTATCTTTCTAGAAATATAATATATCATTTTCATCTTAGCTTTTCACACACTAAAAAAGTAATAACGCCGTTCGTGGACGTGTGGACTACTGCCTCCGCGAAGAGATGTGATTCTTCTTTTTTTCATCACCACATTACAAGAATGATATATATAATTATATATAATTAAATAATATTTTATTTATGATATTATTATCATTCTATAAAGATAAATGTTATATGCCTTCTTTCAATAATTATTATTGAAAAAATGTGAACGTTACTCATGCGTACATACGACCTGTCATCTTTACGATTGTAACGTTGGTACATTTTTCATAACAATATTCCATGATTTGTTTTAAAATAATAATTTATATGTAAATATGATTATTATTTAAGGATTATTATTCTGGGTATATTTAAATACAGACCTCTTGGACCATAGTTGACCTACGAAAATAGTTTTTGACAAAGACAGAATATGGTCAAAACACCCAACTTAAACGTAACTGATTAAGAAATTATATATAAATTGATAATAAGTAAAATAAAATTGAAAATAAAATTGAAAATTATTATTAATAAAGTAAATAATTAACATAGATTTATTATTCATGAAGATAAAGACACGTGATGAATTAGGCTAATTGTAAGGGACTTCATCTCAATCTCATTTCGTTGAGACATATCTTGATGTTATGCTCCTTCATTCTTTTATAAGGGGTATATACAGACATATTAACATGTTATATCATAAATTACTCTATTATCATGGTATTGAATTTTTTTTAATGTTATTTATTAATTGGTTTTATGATTCAAATGTTTCCCAAGTGATAAGGCACTTTTCTGTTAAAGAAATCATATTTTAATGTTTTCCCTCAAACTATCTTTCTCTTCCATTTGTATGTTTTAAAATAGTTTTGTATGGACATAAAAGATTTACAAAGTAAATTTTATACTTTATTTTAATTTTTTTTCAAATGGAATCTTTTTACATTTTTTATATGGGACATTTTAACTAACGACAAAAGGAATTTTCTATTCTTAACATACATGACAATGATAAATTTTCCGTCTTTATGACCATTATATGATTTTTGGATTCTATTGCATGATTTAATGTTTTCCTATTTTTAATTTTTTTATTGAATAAAAAACAAAATAAAAAAGTTATTTTTTATTGAAAATGGGTATTTAAAAGAAATAAGGTATTTTGATAACCAAAAGTGATTTGTTTACAAGTTTTGAAATCTTTTACAAATGTTTTTTAATGGAAAAATACAACTAAAAAAATTAATTCATGATATGGTACTTAATTATTATACTATGGGGTAGCCCAAATAGCACTGAGGGATCCCACTATAGCTTAGACATTGTAATGGACCATATACGGGTGAGCCCGTTATAGCTTAGATGATGGGGTGTCCCAGATAGCACTGGGTGACCCATTATAGCTTAAATAATGGGTGTGCCCAGATATTTCTCCAATTCATTAGGTAATGTTTGTTGTCTTAACAAGAAATAAGGAGGGAGTTACCAAATGGTTTCTCCTATGGATTTAACTAGGCTCTATTTACTTCTGAAATGGGTTTAAAATGGGTTATTAATGTTTCTCTCTCAATCACTAATAAGTGTTTTTATTTGCTTGATATGGGCTTTAATTATTTTATTTGAGAAAAATGTATGTGTGTTTTTCAAGTAAAAATGTCTTATTTTATATTATAAAATAACATTGAAGGTAACGGTAAACATTATATGGTTTTTCATGTATGCACTAAACTAATAGTTTTCCTTCATTTTGTATCCCTTACTGAGATTTTTTTCTCATCCTGCATTATTAAATGATTTTCTTAGGATTTATGGACGGGTAAGGGAAATTAATAAGATATGTTGAAATTCATGGAGATTTTCCATGAAAAAAATCATGTTTTATTTTAAAAGTTTTATATTATGGTAAAAATGGATACTAATCATAAGTTCCAAATTTCAATTTCATGGTTTTTTTATTTATAAGTTATGTCATAATCATCTAAAACATTAAACTTGAAAAGATCCTAAAATTAAATAGAATTAATTCATGAAATAAAACTCAAGATAATGTAATGTTTATGGATGGGGACTTATAATTGGTATCAAAGGAAAAAATTAGATAACTTTAGAGGATAGAAAAATGTTAATAATTTACCCTTGAAATATTTCAACTTATATTCATGATTAAGTGATATAGAATTTAATTTTTACCATGTTTATTCCTCTGAACTACTTCTATTCAGAATGGTTTTCCATAAAGGAAACTGGGATGGTGTTTTGGGAAGGCATCCAGGGGAAAATATCCTTCCAAATTAGAATATTGAGATGGCTGGAATCAGAATAAAACAGTTTGTTTTAGAGATGGATTAGTTGAAAAAAGTGATAAATTTTGGTGGTATCAATACTAAAGAGGATCTAGACCTTCCATGAATGAACATATCTCTAGTGGATCATTTCATGAGGCCACACCCCATATCATTCAATGGATCATCTAACCTAGTGGTAACCGAAGGATGGATAAATTCCCTAGAGAATATATTTGATGTCATGGGATGTTAGGAACATCAAAATATAACACATTACATTTATCATTTTGAAGGTGATGTTGGTCAATGGTGGTATTTTGTTAATAATACTTAATAAAAATATGATCTTGATGTCGTGTAATGGGGAACATTCAGGGATATATTCCTTGATAAACATTTTCCTAAATATGTTTGACTACAGATGGAAAAACAATTCGTGGAATTAAGGTAGAAAGATGAGGATTCGTTTGCTCTATATGAAGGAAACTTCACAAGATTTCCCAGGTATGTGCTAGAATTTATTAGAGACATTGATAGTAAAGTCGGGGGAATCCTGACCCCGAGGTTCTGGGTTCGAGTCCTCATAGGGCAACGCACACTATATGCTAACAAACCTCTCGTGGGCCCCTCTACCCCGTTGGGAAATGGCCTAAGCCCAGGGGTTGGCCACCTTGGGCCTCGCTGGGGACGTGCGGCGCGCAGGTGGGGAGGCCACCCCAATACCTCGTTACCCAATAACACGTTTTCCCGTGGGGCACATGTGAGTTGGTTAAAGACGGTGGTGTCCTGACCCCGAGATTCCAGGTTCGAGTACTCGCAAGGCAGCGCACACTATATGCTAACAAACCTCTCGTGGGTCCCTCTACCCCATTGGGAATTGGCCTAAACCCAAGGGTTGGCCACCTTGGGCCTCGCTGGGGAGTGCGCGCAGGTGGGGAGGTCACCCCAATACCTCATTACCCAACAACATGTTTGCCCGCGGGGCACGGGTGAGTTGGTTAAAGGCGGTGGCGTCCTGACCCCAAGGTTCCGAGTTCGAGTCCTTGCAAGGCAACGCGCACTATATGCTAACAAACCTCTCGTGGGCCCCTCTACCTCGTTGGGAACTAGCCTAAGCCCAAGGGTTGGCCACCTTTGTAACGCCACGACCCTAGTTACCCAGAGTCGGTGCATTATTACATAACATTGGCATGATCATGAGAAAGATCAAGTCTCGAAAGACCGATTAGTTTAGTAGCCTTGGAATAACTAGATACATCCATAAATTTTTACATTACATCATAAAAAAACATCTTGTCTTCATATCCCCTCATACTATCCCTGCAGGTCATTCATAAATTACTTCTTCATAATCCTGAAAAAAAAACATTGAAAGGGGTGAGCTCGGATGCTCAGTAAGGATAACAATGTAGTGGAAGATTTCATAAATAAGCATAAACACTTAAGGCAATGTATAACTAAAACAAAAGCCTTTGAAACTTGAACTTCAGCATAAAATGGCAAAGGTAAAATGAAATAATGCCATTTACTTACTCACATGGATATTCTACTAGTCGAATGATCACATGAAATATCAATAACCACTTTCATAATGATGGAATGCATAATGCCAGACTATCATAACCACATAGCCAAGGCCTCGTGCCAAGACTACAAATAAGATTTTGCCAAGGCCTTGTGCCAAGACACTAGTTTGTCTCATGAGACCTACCGATGCATCGAGGAGCTATAACGGGCTCCACCCGTCACTTATTAAGTCCAATGCATTCCTCATATGAACAGGTTTAAACATAACATAAACATTCGTATTAAAACTAGCATACGAAATGTCAATACTTCTACCACAAACCATGAATGGTATAAAAATAGCACATCCATAGTCAAACATAACTCATTCGATACAATATGGAAGATTTTATTGTATCACATTAACCTCAATCAAGAATAATTAAGGATGTTGACATAGATGAAAATAATCATCAAAACTATTTGAGAGAAATATCCCCCTTTTTCTTGAAAACTTTTAAAAGTCACACTATTTGTCAAGAAGACATTCAAAAATAGATTTTTGAATCAAAGTGTCCCATACCACTTTGAAACTCTTAAAAGGATTTTTAATTTTAAAACTTTAATGTCCATATAAATAAATCCTTAAAACCATTTTTAAAACATGGACATTAATGAAAATGATTTAGATGAATAAGTCTTTAAAACATTTAAAAATGGTATTTTAGTTAGAGATTCTAACCAAAAGAGAGACACTTGAATGAAAATAATTGAGGTAATCAAAACTTTGTAATATCATGAGAATAAAGGGAATTCATGATATACTATGTCAAATTACATTATATACACCACATAAAAGTGATTTGGTGTATATCAACAAAGAAGTCTCAATGGAATGTAAGTTGAGATGAAATCTCTCATAAAGGCCATATCCTTAGGTTAAGGATAAATCAACAACATAATTATGTGTGAAAAATATAAATACACTAAATATGATTGGATATTCAGTGTAAAACAATCAAAGTATATTCACACATATTCCTGTAAAAACAACACCAACGAATTGGATGTTTAACTCAACAAATGGTGAAAGAGTTAAAATTACTCTTATCAAATTCATATCAATGACTTGAGAATTTTAAATGGAGTGATTATGTGTATCAAAAGTATATACACAGGAAGGGGAGTGGAAATTATGACATAATCAAATGAATAGTGATTCCACACATAATCTTGGGGTAATAAAATCAATGAAATATGCGTAAAGCCAAATGAGTGGAAATTGAAATCTCAAATTCCCTTATTGATTAGGTAACATAAGAAACAAACACCCATGAAAGAAAGATCATACCATGATGATGTAAATACCCATAAAATAAAGTATATTACACAATGAATACAATCATGGGTAGTGCACATACACCACATGCAATAATTAAGTGGTGATCAATGGAATTCTCACGGAATTAAAAGTGAGACAAGAAACCCCTTACCACGTTAATCAACTGAGTCGCATGGCCAAAAGTTAATAACCAACAAATTATTTACAGAATAACATGAATATAAAGTGAATCATGATAATATATATCAAATGTAAGTACACAATACACCACTTTCAATAATTTAGTAGCGAACAATGGAAATCTCACGGAATTGAATTTGAGATAAGAGAATCCCTTACTTTGTACTTTTTCCTTGGTCGATGGTAGGTTTACCTCCTGTATAATGGTAAAATAATTGTTATTGAATAATACAAGAATCATTTACTTTAATATGATATCATATATGATCTTTTAACATTGATTTGTTAATATTATCTTAGAAATTTGTCATTTCGGGTGTTAACGGGTTCATTTTACTTTATATTCTTTGTTATGTGAGCCATATTCGTTATTAATGGGATGTATATTATTCATATCCAGAATGATATCAAGTCCTTAGATACTATTTTTAAATCATCAAATTATAATTATACTTGAATGGATTTGATGGACAATGAATCTCATCGCGTTCGTGGAGACGGTAGTCCGTACGTACGCACGAACGCTACTTCCATTTAATTTTTCATTTTAAAAGTATTGAATCCAAATGATACATAGGTATATTATTATTCCAGTATAATATAATATTTTATATATGTTACTTAAGTTCATTAACACCATACTTTATACGTTCCATGTGTGGTATGAACGAGTCATATCATTTTAAGGGGGCGGTAGTCCGCACTTCCTCAAATGAAATTATCGTATGTATATACAACATGAAACGAATAATGATATGAAATAAAATGGAATTACAGAAGATTATATATAAAATATATATCATTAATATCATATTTAATTACAGTTCCATCATAATGGCCACCATGAGAGGTGGTAAGATGTATTTGAACAATCATCGTTTCGTGAGGCGTTAGTTTGTCATCCACAGAAACATTATGTTCATCATCCATTAGATGGAGTTGTGTGTATGTGTAGTTTGAATCCTTCTTATAACAACATCCTAGTATATTGTGGATACTGGTGTTGTTACAAAATAAAGGAAATAAAAAGAGTTTGGGGGTTGGAGAAGCAAAATAAATGAAAATAATTTAAGAGAAATCGTTACCTTTAATTTAGGTAACTCACTTTGGTTGGAACCAAAAGACTTCTTGAAATGCTTTCTGCCTAATGGGAAGCTTCAAGGAGGAGGAGAGGGATGTGGGGAGATTATTTGGGCAGGGTTTGGACGAGCCAAGTGTCTTGAGAGGTGTGAGGAATGAGTAGAAGTGGTCTCCTTTTATAAGGGAGAGGAGGGGCTCTTTAGAAAAGAGTGAAAGTATTACTTTATAATATAATTATATTCGGTTTATAATGGTCCAAAAATCATTGAGGTAGAAGATAAGATGACTCATATTCTAAATAACATCAACCAATAAGAATTGGACAGGTTTGAGATAATATTTTAATCATTATAATCTTATTTATTTAAATTATTTATTAATGAGGTAAACATTGCATCATTATTGTGTCATTAATAATTTAAATTATTTGATGTCTAAAAATTATAAATAAAATATCATTATGTAGGAAATCGTTTTAGCTTTCTAATGAATATTTATAATCGAAAATCCAACATGTATAACCCTATGTAAAAATTGTTATTCTAAAAGATATATGCTTGTGTCATTTTTGTATTCATTTTAACTTAATTAAAATAAAGTATCATTATCACTTACAAGTGGATCCATGGGGTCCCAAAATCGACCCAAAGATGCCCATGGTCGACCATGTATCAACCAATAGGGTTAAGACACGTTTTAGGGTAATTTAGTATTATTATAATATTATTATTTAACCCTTATTTACCGGATTTACCCTTAACCATGGTAAATAAAATATTTACCGCAGTAATTATTCAAAATGTCTAAAAATAAAAGTTACCTATTTACACAATTTGAACATCCTGATTCCAAATATGGAATCCATTTTCTTAAATTCAAAACACAGAAGTGGCAGAAATTAATTTAAAATTAATTCCCGCTGTTAAAATAAAAAGCGTGTTTTTAAGAGATAATAACTATCAAAAGATTGACACTCGTTTATGTCTGGTTTAATTGTGAAATTATGTCCAATGACAAACATTAAATTAAATGGTAAAAATATATTCTAAATATACTTTAAAACCACTCAAATTCATAATTTATCAATATTAATTATTTTGATTAAAAAAGTTGTTTTTAATTAAAATTTAGTAATTTTCACTATTCATCAAAATATAAAAGTTATCCGAAAAGTACCAAAATTTCACCCTAGGCTAATTTCGATATTCCGAATCCAAAAATGAAGTCCATTTTGAAATATAAAATATATATGATTTCAAAAAGTAGGTATTACTATTCACAACGGCTAGTTTAATTAGGTGTGGTGTGTGTTAGAACTCGAGGTTGCGTACAACACACGCTATCGCATTATTCGAAGGGAAACGTACCATGGAAGCTTGGGGTGTTACATTCTCCCCTCCTTTAATAAATTGCGTCCTCGCAATTTTTAAAATTTTGCTTGGTAATATAATGGAAAGTCCCACATCGGAAAAATAGTCAATAAAACTATCACTTTAAAAGAAAGAAAGAGGGGTATAAGGGTCATCCAAGATAACCCATACTAGGATTCCATGTAAGAAAACATGGATATGGATGATAAACTAAGTGTCAAGTTCTGATGGAGAGGGATAGGAATCATGATCAGGAGAAAGTTAACAATGAGAAAACCACAAACTTGTGTTGGGACAAACGACCATTAGTCTCCTAGTAGGAAAGTAAACAGACAACATTTTTTTTAAGTTACATTACATAAGGAAGAGGAATTCATTTATGATATTGACTAAGAACATTATGAGATATACTTACATTTTAAGTAGATTTTCATTTTTTTAATAAATTTCCACCACTAACTCAATTTTTTTTAAACGATGAGTATTCAAGAAGACTTGGTCACACTGGAAGAGCTAGAATAAACTTCTATAGAATCACATGATCCATGCAGGATAAACTATATATTTACATTGTCTTTGAATATTAATCAAAACCAAAATGGTTAGTGAATGATCTAATGATCCCCCAAAAGGATATTCATTGAGATAAATATGCACTAATATTAATTTCTAAAATTAAACCAACAATACCCCAAAGTTAAATAGATACCATTCAATAACCAATTGTCCTTAAAATCCTTTAATATAATCCAAACTAATATTGAAACCCAAATCATAGAATAATTTGATTATGTAGTCTCCCATGTTACATTGTATCTCCAAATGACATCAAATACTCTTAAAGTCACATACTTAAAAGTAATTAACATCATCACATATTCTCTGTTATAGATTAATAATTTCTATAAATAACCCAAATCACTATAAATCAAAAATAAAAACGTAGATAAAAAAAATCCACCATTACTCTACAAATGAAACCCCATTATATTCTATTTTCCTTGGGCATATAGTGTTTCCAACAAAGCGAACATCTTCCAAAATAACATTTATCACTTAATCACCAAATCATTTTCCTATACCAAGGGTATTCATTTGATAAGACATAAGAACCCAAATCATCTTATTATTGATCAATAAAATCATTTAACAAAAAAATAGTCACATTAACCAGGGACTTCACGTAGTCCAGTGGTAGGCGATAAATCCCAATCGCACTTTGGTTGTGGGTTCGATTCCCACAGCTTTGTCTGACGCGACGGGTTGTCACACGGTCTACGTGTTGTCCTTTTTCAAAAACTATATTTTATAATATTACCAAAATGAGATAAATTCCTCAAAATAACATAATTTAATCACAAATGTTATATCATACTTTGCATTTTTATCCCAAATTATAATAACTTATAATTTTCTCAAACCCCAATGATCATATAAAACCAAATGGTTTTTTATACCTATATCCACAAGAGAAGAGACAATTCTTCCTCAAATATCATTCTCACATGGAAAACTGCGGGGTTACAAATACAAGAGAAAATTATTCCAAAGTAAACCCATCAATAAAGATCACTAACACTTTTAAACATTTCACCATCCATTTATTTCCACATAGGTTCTTCATCATATGTTCCTCGGGTTCCCACATTGCCTCTTCCATCTTATGATTTCTCCATAGATCTTTTACCAGACGAGTCATCCGGTTTCTCAACACTTGATCTTTGGTATGAAGAATTCTGATAGGCTCTCCAAAATAAGATAGATCTGGTTCCAGTTATAATTCTTCATAGGTGAATACATGCGTTGGGTCAGGCATGTATTTTGTCACTAGAGATATGTGGATCACAACATGAACTCTGGAGAGACTAGGCGGATTTTCCTTTCGGTAGAATGCGTTCATGTGTCACAATGGTACCTCAGGAATTTTTCCAAATCATCTACTTCCTTTACCCAAAAACTCCTCATCCATTTTGGATTATATCGATGGAAGCATCGATGCATCATAAAAAAATAGGTATTTCTTATATATAATTTGGAGACATCGTCTTTAACATGTTTTTTTAGAAAACTTCTCACTGATTCATCTTCAAATATTTCAAAATAAGGTTTTGGTAAATCAGTTTTCGTATATCCCAAAAGACATAAATATATAATTTGATACATATAGGCTGCTCGAAGGTCTCCCTCTTCTGCAGCATCTAGAAAATCATTTAGTGCATCGTAATTTTGAGATAAAGTGAATAATTTGAAAAGACCCTGATGGTACTTCCCACGCTTAGCGTGGTAAGAAAGTTGAGAGCGCAACATTATCCCATAGTCGGTACTTGATCCTTGAAAGAAGCGTGCAATGCTAGAGGTATTGGATGTCTCATAAAGTTGTTTGCATGTAACTTGGACATTTGAAAAAGTTTCAACATCGTCTGCGCATGACTTCTGGATAATAATTGTAAGTAGTTCTTCAGGAAGAGAGAGAAGAGTTGTTCGTGATCTTGCTCCCTCCATGTTTCAACTAAAAAAATAAAATACAATTAGGGTTTTTGAATACTTATCTAATAGGAATAAAAAAAGACATAATAGGATAATCTTGTAATTGAACAATATATCCTAACTTGGGGTACCCTATGTTAAAATCTACATTATCCACTATCTATTTGCCGACATATATTCTTAGGGGCATTTTTTGTATTCCCTTAATAATGGTTTATACTAATCTTGTGAATTTACCAAAGCATATTCCCCCGGGAGTGTCGTAACCAAGAGTGCAGCAAGGCCCGTTGTCGTGTACCAGTTCCCGTTCGAGTCTAGCTCAAAGCGGTGTTTTCGGGTTTTATCCCTAGGTACATCTGTGCCAGAGCCACCTCTACCTGCTCGTATCCAGACAGGGATGTATTGCTTGGAAAACTCACAAAATCATTACAATACCAAAATTCTAGGAAGTTCTTCTATACTAATCCTCAAAGTTCATCTTAGGTCTACGTGCTCTAATCAGAGTTTATCTAAATCTAGCTTCCAAGGTTTTTACTAAACTTCCTCTGATACCAACTGTAACGCCCCGACCCTAGTTACCCAGAGTCGGTGCATTATTACATAACATTGGCATGATCATGAGAAAGATCAAGTCTCGAAAGACCGATTAGTTTAGTAGCCTTGGAATAACTAGATACATCCATAAATTTTTACATTACATCATAAAAAAAACATCTTGTCTTCATATCCCCTCATACTATCCCTGCAGGTCATTCATAAATTACTTCTTCATAATCCTGAAAAAAAAACATTGAAAGGGGTGAGCTCGGATGCTCAGTAAGGATAACAATGTAGCGGAAGATTTCATAAATAAGCATAAACACTTAAGGCAATGTATAACTAAAACAAAAGCCTTAGAAACTTGAACTTCAGCATAAAATGGCAAAGGTAAAATGAAATAATGCCATTTACTTACTCACATGGATATTCTACTAGTCGAATGATCACATGAAATATCAATAACCACTTTCATAATGATGGAATGCATAATGCCAGACTATCATAACCACATAGCCAAGGCCTCGTGCCAAGACTACAAATAAGATTTTGCCAAGGCCTTGTGCCAAGACACTAGTTTGTCTCATGAGACCTACCGATGCATCGAGGAGCTATAACGGGCTCCACCCGTCACTTATTAAGTCCAATGCATTCCTCATATGAACAGGTTTAAACATAACATAAACATTCGTATTAAAACTAGCATACGAAATGTCAATACTTCTACCACAAACCATGAATGGTATAAAAATAGCACATCCATAGTCAAACATAACTCATTCGATACAATATGGAAGATTGTATTGTATCACATTAACCTCAATCAAGAATAATGAAGGATGTTGACATAGATGAAAATAATCATCAAAACTATTTGAGAGAAATATCCCCCTTTTTCTTGAAAACTTTTAAAAGTCACACTATTTGTCAAGAAGACATTCAAAAATATATTTTTGAATCAAAGTGTCCCATACCACTTTGAAACTTTTAAAAGGATTTTTAATTTTAAAACTTTAATGTCCATATAAATAAATCCTTAAAACCATTTTTAAAACATGGACATTAATGAAAAAGATTTAGATGAATAAGTCTTTAAAACATTTAAAAATGGTATTTTAGTTAGAGATTCTAACCAAAAGAGAGACACTTGAATGAAAATAATTGAGGTCATCAAAACTTTGTAATATCATGAGAATAAAGGGAATTCATGATATACTATGTCAAATTACATTATATACACCACATAAAAGTGATTTGGTGTATATCAACAAAGAAGTCTCAATGGAATGTAAGTTGAGATGAAATCTCTCATAAAGGCCATATCCTTAGGTTAAGGATAAATCAACAACATAATTATGTGTGAAAAATATAAATACACTAAATATGATTGGATATTCAGTGTAAAACAATCAAAGTATATTCACACATATTCCTGTAAAAACAACACCAACGAATTGGATGTTTAACTCAACAAATGGTGAAAGAGTTAAAATTACTCTTATCAAATTCATATCAATGACTTGAGAATATTCAATGGAGTGATTATGTGTATCAAAAGTATATCCACAGGAAGGGGAGTGGAAATTATGACATAATCAAATGAATAGTGATTCCACACATAATCTTGGGGTAATAAAATCAATGAAATATGCGTAAAGCCAAATGAGTGGAAATTGAAATCTCAAATTCCCTTATTGATTAGGTAACATAAGAAACAAACACCCATGAAAGAAAGATCATACCATGATGATGTAAATACCCATAAAATAAAGTATATTACACAATGAATACAATCATGGGTAGTGCACATACACCACATGCAATAATTAAGTGGTGATCAATGGAATTCTCACGGAATTAAAAGTGAGACAAGAAACCCCTTACCACGTTAATCAACTGAGTCGCATGGCCAAAAGTTAATAACCACCAAATTATTTACAGAATAACATGAATATAAAGTGAATCATGATAATATATATCAGATGTAAGTACACAATACACCACTTTCAATAATTTAGTAGCGAACAATGGAAATCTCACGGAATTGAATTTGAGATAAGAGAATCCCTTACTTTGTACTTTTTCCTTGGTCGATGGTAGGTTTACCTCCTTTATAATGGTAAAATAATTGTTATTGAATAATACAAGAATCATTTACTTTAATATGATATCATATATGATCTTTTAACATTGATTTGTTAATATTATCTTAGAATTATCGTCATTTCGGGTGTTAACGGGTTCATTTTACTTTATATTCTTTGTTATGTGAGCCATATTCGTTATTAATGGGATGTATATTATTCATATTCAGAATTATATCAAGTCCTTAGATACTATTTTTAAATCATCAAATTATAATTATACTTGAATGGATATGATGGACAATGAATCTCATCGCGTTCGTGGAGACGGTAGTCCGTACGTACGCACGAACGCTACTTCCATTTAATTTTTCATTTTAAAAGTATTGAATCCAAATGATACATAGGTATATTATTATTCCAGTATAATATAATATTTTATATATGTTACTTAAGTTCATTAACACCATCCTTTATACGTTCCATGTGTGGTATGAACGAGTCATATCATTTTAAGGGGGCGGTAGTCCGCACTTCCTCAAATGAAATTATCGTATGTATATACAACATGAAACGAATAATGATATGAAATAAAATGGAATTACAGAAGATTATATATAAAATATATATCATTAATATCATATTTAATTACAGTTCCATCATAATGGCCACCATGAGAGGTGGTAAGATGTATTTGAACAATCATCGTTTCGTGAGGCGTTAGTTTGCCATCCACAGAAACATTATGTTCATCATCCATTAGATGGAGTTGTGTGTATGTGTAGTTTGAATCCTTCTTATAACAACATCCTAGTATATTGTGGATACTGGTGTTGTTACAAAAGAAAGGAAATAAAAAGAGTTTGGGGGTTGGAGAAGCAAAATAAATGAAAATAATTTAAGAGAAATCGTTACCTTTAATTTAGGTAACTCACTTTGGTTGGAACCAAAGGACTTCTTGAAATGTTTTCTGCCTAATGGGAAGCTTCAAGGAGGAGGAGAGGGATGTGGGGAGATTATTTGGGCAGGGTTTGGACGAGCCAAGTGGCTTGAGAGGTGTGAGGAATGAGTAGAAGTGGTCTCCTTTTATAAGGGAGAGGAGGGGCTCTTTAGGAAAGAGTGAAAGTATTACTTTATAATATAATTATATTCGGTTTATAATGGTCCAAAAATCATTGAGGTCTAAGATAAGATGACTCATATTCTAAATAGCATCAACCAATAAGAATTGGACAGGTTTGAGATAATATTTTAATCATTATAATCTTATTTATTTAAATTATTTATTAATGAGGTAAACATTGCATCATTATTGTGTCATTAATAATTTAAATTATTTGATGTCTAAAAATTATAAATAAAATATCATTATGTAGGAAATCTTTTTAGCTTTCTAATGAATATTTATAATCTAAAATCCAACATGTATAACCCTATGTAAAAATGTTATTCTAAAAGATATATGCTTGTGTCATTTTTGTATTCATTTTAACTTAATTAAAATAAAGTATCATTATCACTTACAAGTGGATCCATGGGGTCCCAAAATCGACCCAAAGATGCCCATGGTCGACCATGTATCAACCAATAGGGTTAAGACACGTTTTAGGGTAATTTAGTATTATTATAATATTATTTTTTAACCCTTATTTACCGGATTTACCCTTAACCATGGTAAATAAAATATTTACCGCAGTAATTATTCAAAATGTCTAAAAATAAAAGTTACCTATTTACACAATTTGAACATCCTGATTCCAAATATGGAATCCATTTTCTTAAATTCAAAACACAGAAGTGGCAGAAATTAATTTAAAATTAATTCCCGCTGTTAAAATAAAAAGCGTGTTTTTAAGAGATAATAACTATCAAAAGATTGACACTCGTTTATGTCTGGTTTAATTGTGAAATTATGTCCAATGACAAACATTAAATTAAATGGTAAAAATATATTCTAAATATACTTTAAAACCACTCAAATTCATAATTTATCAATATTAATTATTTTGATTAAAAAAGTTGTTTTTAATTAAAATTTAGTAATTTTCACTATTCATCAAAATATAAAAGTTATCCGAAAAGTACCAAAATTTCACCCTAGGCTAATTTCGATATTCCGAATCCAAAAATGAAGTCCATTTTGAAATATAAAATATATATGATTTCAAAAAGTAGGTATTACTATTCACAACGGCTAGTTTAATTAGTTGTGGTGTGTGTTAGAACTCGAGGTTGCGTACAACACACGCTATCGCATTATTCGAAGGGAAACGTACCGTGGAAGCTTGGGGTGTTACAACCTTGGGCCTCGCTGGGGGCGTGTGGCGTGCAGGTGGGGAGGCCACCTCAATACCTCATTACCCAACAACATGTTTGCCGCTTCAGCGGTGGCATAGTGGTGCATGGTTGAGGGCCATAACAACAGTGTTCGGTGAGGTCTGGGGTTCGATTCCTGGGAGCCCTCTCTTGGGGGAATTTCCGCCTTCCATGTATCACTCGTCTTTCCGGATCACCCAATGTCTCATCGGGTGGGCAGAATGGGCACACTTCACCTGGCTGACGGATTGTTATGTCGAACCATCGTCGATCGAGGTGTTACCCCATGGGATGCACTGCCATCTCGACTGGCAACGGCTCCTTCCCAGCTGAGGAATTTCCGGATGATCTCTTCGTGGGGGGGGGGGGGTTCTCAGGTGTGGAGGGTTAAAAAAGGCCACTATTGGGGATTCCCTTAATATTATATATTTTATAGGAATAGGATAACATCAAAATAAATTATATACATAAAAAAGATGTATTTTTATAAAAGGTAGTTTTGCCACCTTTTAATGGAATACTCATTTTAAAAATAAATTTTGAAATTTTTATAAATTATATTGGACAAAATAAACTACTTTTTTTAAATAGGAATGTCAAAATTATCTTAGGGTGAATTTTTGGTGTTTTCTAAAAAAATCATCTTTTGATGAAAAGTGAAAAAAGTTGAGTTTTAATTGAAAATGTTCTTTTCGTCTTAATAAATTATAATGTTAGATTATATTTTTAATTATTTTTATAGATAAATTATTTAAATTATATATCTATTAATGCAAATTAGTTCACTGGGATCAATTTCATATCGAAATTGGTTATAAAAACCTTTCAAACTTTTTGAACTTTTTCACTTTAAAAATATGATTTCTCATCTCATCTGCAGGGTTAATTTAAAATTAATTTTAGACACTTATGTGTTTTGAATTTTTCAAAAATGATTCCATATTTTGAATCATCATAATTTATAATTTCTATTAAGTTCAAATTATTTTTTTACTGAAAATATTATTGAAATCTATTAAAATTAATTGTAGTGATGAAGGTAAAAACGAGTTTACTTAATGCTTAATCTTAAAATATAAGGTATAGAATTAACCCAAAACTTATCCAAAACCTATTATATGGCCATATTTTTTCTATATCATCTCTTTTATTGAATATTTTTCATTATTGAAGGCGGATTAGGTAAGGGATACCTCCCAATAGTGTTTACTTTTTGGTATTGACATGAATGCAACACCCTCTCCACTATAAATGGGCATTCACTCTCCCCACTAATTCACATCTCCCAATCCATTTTTCTTGAAGAATCCATGCTAAAATCACTTCAAAACTTCTCTCCTATCATCCTAAAATCCTATATTTTGGAAAAAAGCTAACCAAGTAATCCCTTTGTTGAAAACTAAAAGGAGTTCCACAAAGAAGATGTAACATTCATCAATATGGATTTTTGTTTTGTTCCCTACTCCACCCCATTCAATTCTTACTATAGCATACTTATATAATAACCTCAGTATAATAAATATACTGAGAAGTTTTTAGATTATTGTTAAGACCTAAATTGCCAAAAATTCCATCAAATGGGTTATGAAATCACCATTCGTGTGTATGGTAGACTACCGCCTCGCGAAATGACGTCGTTCGTTTTTTTATTTCAACCTATCATGGTTGGGAATAATGATATATATACAATTTATATATGATATTTATGATATTTATAACATACTCATACCTCTTTAGTCATTAGATTATATACACCCAATTTATATTTCATACCGTAGGGGATATGATAACGTTGGTCATGTGCATGATGAACTACCGCCTCATGAAGTGATGGGAAGTGTTGTCCTCAAACTTGTTACATAGAAGGTAATAAGTTGAACTATAATAAATATATTCTAACATCTCCTCAAATTGATGTGATTCTTATTTTTTTATCACCACATCACATTAATGATATATATAAGTATATATAGTTAAATAATATGGTATTTATGATATAATAACCATTTTTTAAGGATATATGTTACATACTGTCTTTCAATAATGATCGTTATAAAATGGGAACGTTACTCATGTGTACGTACGACCTACCATCTCAATGATTGTATCATTGGTTCACTGTTCATAACCATCATCCATGATTGGTTTTAAAAAAATAATTGATGTATAAATATTATGATTATTTCATTATTATTATTCTGGATATATTTAAATATTGACCCCTTTGACCATAGTTGACCTACCAAAGTCGTTTTTGACACATAAAATGAATGTGGTCAAAACACTTGACTTCAAATTAATTGATTAAGTAATATTATATAACTTGGTAATATGTGGAATGAAAGTAATAATAAACTTTAAAAAATTTATGAATAAATTAATAAATAAACATAATTTTATTATTCAGTAATATAAATACACACGTGATGAATCAGACTCAATTTAAGGGACTTTGTCTCAATCACCTTCCATTGAGGCATATTGATGTACCCGATTTGTGTATACTTTTCATACATTTTATTTAGCATAAAAACTTGTTTTCACCAAGTATCTTTTGTTTTATGAATAAATGATTTATTTTGGTGATTATGATAATTTTCATGATGTTTCTAGCCAAAAGCACAAATTGGGGCTAATCAGAAGAAAAATTCACAGATACACGATGTGTACTCTTCTTACACGCTGTATAAATGTTGAACCAAACACAAATCTACCAGAGCGGATACATGCCCATATGCCAGGCCCGGCATTACACGTCACGTACATGACTCTTACAAGTTGTGTACGACTCTTCTAGAAGCGGTTGGTGGCCAAAGGCTCACTTAAACGCCATGTGTGGCGGTGCTACACACTGTGTACCCCACCAACCGACCGTCGATGTGTTCAAAGTCGGGAGGCGGCGCAGTTGATCACCTACCAAGGGAGAAAACTTGGCCAAGTTATGTATTTTGAAAATGTATAAATAGAGATGATGGCCTCCCATTTTCGACAGCCAAGAAGGGGGATAGAATAGAGATATAATCCAAGAGAGATAAGAAGAGAGAAGAGAGAGATAGAAAGAGAAGGAGAGAAGATAAGAGGGGAAGTTATGTCACTTTACCTTCCCTGACGATCCTCAACCGAAGGCTTCCGTGATGTGTGCATCAGGTATTGTGGGTTTGGTTTTCATGATCTACCCCATAAGTAGCTAACTTTCCCGTGTGTTGGGACTGTGTACAATTATGGTTTTATTTTAATCTATTGTATTTTTGTAATTTTGTTTTCCATGTAATTCATTAATTCCTCTCTTTTATCTTATTTAATGCTACTGGGAATTCCGTATCTGACCAAGAACAGAACTTTCAGGGATCTTCAAGAGGAATTATGTTAAGTACACCCATGATCATTGGGTGCACTTAACATCTGAAAAAGGGATAAAACTTAACAAAACTAAAAGGAATCAATTTCGGACCAAGGAATCGATCACCTGGTATTTTAAGTGAAACTCATTGGACAAAGGGGTTCCACTAAATTCAAACCCAGTAAGTATGAGTTATTATGAACAAAAAAACCTCGAAAATCAATCAATTAATTAATGAACTTAAAAACCCACAGCCCCGACGCAGCTTCTCCATTTTCCAGCAAAACCAGTTTCCAAATTTTTGTTAATCTTTTAAGTAATTAATCAAAAATTGAGGAATCAATCTTTTCATAAATGAAACAATAGAAATCATCTCTAAATTCCAGAAAACCTTCACCTAATTAATTTCAAACAAGGGAAACAAAACATACCTATGTCTCCATGTGGTTCAACCCCATACTTGCACTATACTGGTTGGGAATTACAATTTGGGTGGTTGAACATAATACTTCAGCTAAAAATGAAACCAAATTATGGCATCGTTTCCGGGGAGTCAAGGTAACACTATTTTGTTAAATCTAGTTTGGAACAATTAACGTGAAAATAAAAATTAAAATTTCTACAAATTTTGTTCCTCATCTCATTTATGTTTATCTTTCTTTTTCCCTTTTACATGTGGTTTGTTGTTTCGTGTTGTGCAGATTTAAAAGCGTATGAGAAGCCGATTCATGCATTCCAAGAGCGTTCAATCATAAGAAGTTTTTTCGATTGACCCGGAGATCGAACGGACGATCCTGAGGCGACGACGAACACTTCTGGAAACACAGGACCAGAGCATCATCATGGAAAACAAGGGACAGGAAGCACCAGCTGCTGCAGCTAATCATGGACATGAAATTGGTCTTGGTATTAACCAATACCAACAACCTCCCGCTTCTGGGGAGCCAGAATAGTCTTCACCCGTCAAATTTATGGAGTTCCTGCCAAGGAACCATCAGAGGCCGCCTGCACAAATTATTCCAGAGTACGGTCAGCCACCACAACAGTCACAGTACTTTCCTCCTGAAAGACTACCATACCACTAGAGGCCCTACTTTTCACCGGAGTAGTAGTACGTTCCTCCTCCTCCTCTAGAACAGCCTCCATGGAGTACTCTTATGGAGTACGGACTACCTTCGATCCACGGAATGGTTACGAGAATCGTTTAACCACCTGTGCAGACCCAGTACTTCGAAATCAAATTGTCCATTATGCAGTTGATCCAGAACACGGTGCAGTTTGGCGGTTTACCAAGTGAAAACCCGAACGCTCATCACTCCAACTTCCTGGAGATATTTAACACTTTCAGTTACCACAGAGTGTCAGAAGATGTCATTCATCTTCACCTCTTCCCCTTATCATTAAGGGATAAGGTGAAAGACAAGATCAAGGGACTACCTCAATGGTCCATCCTCACCTGGGAGGCATTGGTCCAGGCATTCTTGTCCAAGTACTTTCCATCATCGAAGACGGTGACACTACGGAATGAGATTCACAACTTCCAGCAGCATGACTCAGAATCCTTAAACGAGTCCTGGGAGCGCTTCAAGGAGATGCTACGCAAATGTCCTCACCACAAACTTCCACTCTGGATGCAAGTACAAACCTTCTATGGTGGCCTGACCACAAACACTAAATCTATGGTGGATGTCACTGCTGGAGGAACGGTAATGCGGAAATCTCTAGAGGAACTACTTGACCTCTTGGAGGACATGTCGGCCAACAACTTTCAGTGGCACTCGGAGCGGGGAATTAAAAATTGAGGTATGCACAACATTGATGCCACCACGATGCTCGATGCCCAATTGGATGCAGTTTCCAAGAAGATTGATGTGTTGAACCTGAAGAACACATCCCAAGTTCACGTAGCAATCCATCATGCATGCAGCGAATCTGGTGACAACCACATCATTGGTAAATTCCCAGGGTCAACTATCAGCCCTTAAACAAGCGATGTGAGCTACATTTCTCAGAACCGAGAGCTGAATATGTACCCCCAATACCAGAACTCAACATGGAAAGAACATACGAACATGGGATACCAGAAACAACAAAAAAATCCTCCACCCCAGAGACCACCTGTCTATGGTCAATAATAGTACCAGAACCCATATTCAAGATAGCAACAACAGGGGACTTACTAGAAAAAACAGTACCAAAATCTTCGCCTGCAACCACCAAGGCAGCCACCAACTCCACCAGCTGCACAACAAACTCATCAAAAATCCTCATCAAAACTTGAAGAAATGATGAAAAAATTTATCACCACTGCTGAAACACGATTTCAAAACCAAGAATCTTCCATTCAAATCCTACAAAATCAAATTGGGCAACTAGAAAACAAGCTCTCCTCATGGAAACTCAATACACTACTAGGTAACACTGATAAGAACTCGTAAGAAGAGGCTCATGCAGTCACTTTACGAAGTGAGAAGGAGCTACCTTAGACACCAACTGCAAAGCATAGTAAGGCTACAAATCTAGCTCAACCTTCACCCTCTTCAGCTGAAGAAACCACAATGAAGGACCCCTCATCATAAAAAGAACCATCAAAAGAGAAGGAGGTCTCATGTGGTAAGGGAAAAGAAGTGGTCAAGCCTTTTGAGTTCACCTTACCATTTCCAAAGAGGATGAAGCAAAAAAGCTGGATCAACGATTTGGTAAATTCATGGAGGTATTCCAAAAGCTTCACATCAACATACCTTTCACAGAAGCTTTAACTTAGATGTTGACATACACAACGTTCGTGAAGAATATTCTCTTAAAAAAAAGAAATATGGGTGATCTGGGAACCATTTCTATGAATAAAGAATTCTCGACAGTGGTATAGCGCTTGCTTCCTCCAAAACTCCAAGATCCAGGTAGTTTCACAATCCCATGTACCATTGGATCCTATGATTTTGGAAAAACTCTCTTTGACTTAGAAGCCACCGTTAACCTGATGCCCTTTGAAGTCTTTAAGAAGCTGGGGCTTAATGATCTCAAACCCACCCAAGTGGCCCACTAGCTAGTAGATCCTTCCATCAAATATCTCAAGGGGGTGCTCGTAAATGTGTTGGTGAAGGTAGGAATGTTAATTCTCCCTTCCGACTTCATCATTATTGACACAGAGGAAGACCCGGAGGCACCTTTGATTCTAGGAAGGCCTTTCTTGGCCACTGGTAAGGTATTGATCGATGTCCACCAATGAGAACTGATCTTCAGAGTAGGTGATGAAAGAGTCTCCTACAACGTCCTCAAGGATGTCAAGCAGGAATCACTACTAGAACATGATGACTGTTATACGGTAACAGAAATGGACGATCACTTAATCTGCAAGGAAGGTGGTCGGGTATGTTCTTTTATCATTGATGACCCACTCTTCACAGATATCCAAGATGCACCCGAGGAGTTGAAATTTCTCAAAGGTCAGGGCGGTCATTACTGGTAATGCACAGTTGTTCCCGACATTTTGGAGCGAGCAGAGGTGCAGCCAATTGTACCCTCGATCCTAAAGGCACCTCAACTTAAGCTAAAGCCTATCCCTTTATCTCTAAAATATGGATATTTGGGTGATCAACAAACACTTACAATTATACTTAATGTAGATCTATCTCAAGAGCACAAAGATGCACTTCTGTAGGTTCTGAAGCAAAGAAAGCAAGTCATTGGATGGACAGTCACAAATCTGACGGGAATCAGTCCCACTATTTGCACCCATAAGGTACTACTAGAAGAAGAAGAAAATCCCTCTTAGTAACCACAGAAACAGCTGAACCCTCTAATGAAGGAAGTCATGAAGAATGAGGTAATCAAATTGTTAGATGCAGGAATCATATACCCCATTTGCAACAGCCCATGGGTGAGTCTTCTACAAGTGGTACCCAAAAGTGGGGTATCATTGTGGTCTAAAATGATAAAAATGAAATCATCCCTACACTGACAGTCACGTGTTGGAGAGTCTGTGTAGACTACCGAAAGCTGAACAATGCAACATGAAAAGATCACTTCTCGCTGCCCTTCATGGATCAGATGCTGGAACGACTGGTGAGGCACGAGTTTTACTGCTTCCTCGATGGTTATTCTGGATATAACCAAATCTCCATTTCCCCTAAAGATCAAGAAAAAATCACCTTCACATGATCCTATGGTACATTTTCTTATTGAAGAATGTCTTTTGGGATGTGCAATGCTCCTTCAACCTTCCAACGGTGTATGTTGGCAATATTTCACGACATGGTAGAAAAAATCCTGAAGGTCTTTATGGATGATTTTTCCATCTATGGGAAATCCTTCAACACTTGTTTGAGGAATTTAGAGTTGGTTTTGTAAAGGTGTGAGCACACTAACATAGTTTTAAATTGGGAGAAATGTCATTTTATGGTGTATAGTGGTATCGTCTTAGACCACCGAATCTCTATGAAAGGGATATAAGTTGATCTTGCGAAGATAGAAGTTATTTCAAATATACCCATTCCAACTTCTGTCAGAGCCATCCGAAGTTTTCAAGGGCATGTCGGTTTCTATAGATGGTTTGTTAGATAATTTTTAAAGATTTCCTAACCACTCACCAATCTCCTCTCCAAGGATGTCATCTTTGAGTTTGATGAGACATGTGCCACAACTTTTCAGCATCTGAATCAATGACCGGTGGAAGCTCTGGTGATGATTGCTCCAAATTGGGAGACGTAATTTGAAGTCATGTGTGATGCTAGCGACTATGCGGTGGGCGCAGTACTAGGGCAACGACTGTATCTCATCTTCCGAGCAATTTACTTTGTCATTAGAACTCTGAATGAAGCACATGTGATCTACACTACCACGGAGAAATAAATTCTTGCAGTGGTATTTGCATTTGACAGGTTTCGTTCTTATTTGGTGTTGTCCAAATTTATTGTATATACTAACCATTCAGAACTGAAGTATTTGCTGAACAATAATTATGTGAAGCCACGACTCATCCGTTAGGTGCTTCTCCTCCAAGAGTTTGACTTGGAGATCCGCGACAAGAAGGGTACTGAGAACTTCATTACTAACCACCTCTCCCACCTGAAAATACCACATTTGGATAAGGAGGATGACATAGACATTAGGGATGACTTTCAAGATGATCAAATTTTCTCAATCGAATGAACACCTCGACCTTGGTATGCAGATATTGCAAATTATTTGGTTACCGGAGCAGTTCACCCCGATATCACTTACCAGCAGAAGAAGCGGTTTTTATCTGATGTCAAGAGGTACTTTTGGGAAGACCCTATACTCTTTTGATCATGTAGCGATGGGATGATTCTCCATTACATCCCAGAGAATGAAGTTCAAGGAGTTCTGGAGTTCTGTCACTCCTCACCAGTTAGAGGACGTCATGGCCCAGACTGTACGATAGCAAAGATCCTGTAGTCTGGATTTTTCTGGCCTACCATGCACAGGGATTCTCATTACTTTGTTACCATGTGTGATCGATGTTAGAGGACAGGTAATATGGGATGAAGAGATGAGATGCCTCAACACCCCATCCTAGAGATCGAAATCTTCGATGTTTGAGGAATTGAATTCATGAGACCATTTCCCCCATAATATGGGAACTCTTACATACTCGTCTGTGTGGACTATGTCTCCAAGTGGGTGGAATCCGCTGCTACATCACATGACATGACCAAGGTAGTTGTGTCCTTTTTAAAGAAAAACATCTTCATTAGATTTGGCATTCCTCGAGTGTTTATCAGCGATAGGGGAACGCATTTTGACAATTCCTTAATGAAGAATTTGTTACATAAGTATGGGGTGAAGAATCACATGGGAACACCGTATCATCCCCAATCTATTGGATAGGTGGAATTATCAAATCATGAGCTAAAAGAAATCCTGGAGAAAATAGTGGGAGATTCAAGGAAGGACTGGTCCAAAAAGCTTGATGATGCCTTATTGACATACCAGACCACCTTCAAGACACCTCTGGGGATGTCTCTGTTCCGCCTTGTCTATGGGAAGCCATGCCACCTGCCAGTAGAGAACATAAAGCTAGTTGGGTAATCAAGGCCCTGAATTCTGATTTAAAGGCTGCCAAAGAGAAGCACAAGTTCCAGCTGATGGAGCCTGATGAGATCTGACGGGAGGAGTGTGAGAACGCCAGACTGTACAAAGAAAAGACATGGGCGATCCATGATCGGATGATTTCTTGCAAAAACTTCCAATCTGGTGATCATGTATTTCTATTTAACTTCCGTCTGAGACTGTTTCTAGGAAATTTGAAATCCTAATGGTCGAGACCATTCCAAGTGATCAAAGTTTTCTACCATAGGGCGGTGGAAATTGCTGGTGAAGATGGAAAACCTTTCAAGGTGAATGGACAACACCTAAAGCTTTACCATCACATGGAGGATATGATGGGTACAATCTCCACCATTCATTTCAAGTAACAAGAGGTAGGTAAGTCGAGTCAACGACCTAAAACAAAGGCATTGTCTGGGACGCAACCCACAAATTACACGTCGTGTACCACTAGTCCACACGGCGTTTACCTGTCCTTTAGTGTATATATTAATAAAACCAGTAGTATAACTATGTATTAATTAAGTTAACAAACAGGGATGGGGCCTGTTCTGATGGAAAAGGCGTTGGACTATATCTGAGTCCACCATGGCTCGAATCGCTCCACGCCTGCCTTCGGTATAAGGATCATCCGTTTTTATCTATGATTAGTTACATGGCGTGTGCGGTATCTTCAAAATAAATTAAAGTTTTTAAAATAAAAGAAATACCATGATGGAGTTAGATCGGCTGCTAGGGTCGTACACCACAGATCCAAAAGACCTGAATTCAAACCCTGACAGCCGGCCTAGTTCCATCATTTTTTATATTAATAAAACCACATGGCGTGTGTTTCGATATACGTCGTGTGTGTCATGTTTTCTTATAACATTATAACGTTTTTCAAATAAGAACTTACATGCGGGTGAAGTAGGCGGATTGGTAGATTCTTGGCCCTCGGTTCAAAGAACACGGTTTCGAACTTGGCTAATCTCCCTACTTCATCCCAATCTTTCAATAATTAAAACCACACGTAGTGCCTTTTCTTCATCCCGTGTAGTATTGGCCATGTACATTAAATATATATAATTAATAAACATGAGCAGTAGTACAACCTTTGCTCTAGTAGTTGAGGGCTTGCGTTTGGATCGGTCGATCGCCAGTTCGAACCTCACCCCAAACACCGGACCGAAGGTTGTACTTCTCTTTTTTAAATTATAGAACACATGGCATGTATTTCTCTGATAAAAAACGTGTATAGGTATAGTTTAGTTGGTAAATATTTTTATTTTTATTGTAAATGAAAAAAAACACATACACGGCGTGTATGGTCTGTACATGCCGTGTGGTGCGGATTTAAAAGCTGGGATGCCCAACCTGGGTAGAGCCCGTGTTGAACCCTCCCTCTCTCCCTGTTTTCTTCCTCTGCACGTTGTCGCCATCCTCCACCTCCAATACTTCATTTCTCTTTGTTTTAGGTCCAGATTTCTTCCACATTACGATCCTCACACTAGGTACACGCTTCCTCACCCTCTATTTCCCTGTTTTCATATCGTTTAGGGTTGTTTTCGGATCAACGGACCGTTCGGGTTTCGGAGTAGTACACGGGGTGAATAAAGAACACAAATCGTGTACACAGGTACTCTTCAAATTAAAACTATCACGCCATGTCTATTCGGGACACGCTGTGTACGGCGTCTCTGCCACTACTTGTAAGGAACCTGTGTACTGGACTCACACGGCTCACACCCCATGTCTATGTACAGGGCGTGTACGTCGGTACACGTCATGTCCAGCGCCCCCTCTTGTTGGCAGCCCCCCCCCCCCCCCCCGTGTATTATGATCACGCGAACATTGCACCCATCTTACAACACACGACGTGTATGTTCGGTACACGTCGTGTCCCCGGTCCCATATAATTAGTCCATGTGAAGTTTCCACACATGTCGTGTCCATCACATACACGGCCTGTACTATGTTGTTTGCCTCACTTCCGGCCGGCCTAGGCATTTACACGGCCCTGACCCCATGTGAATATGCACGGAATGTTACCTATTATACACGCCGTGTACTAGATCTCAACGAACACTTGTCCACTCGACGTGTCTATCCATCATACACGGGTTCCTCCTCCAATTTCACTACATTCCATGTAGTCTGGATATACACGTCGTGTATATATATTTTTCTTTTTATCTTTCTCACATTTTCTTTCTTTTCTTCTTTCCTTCTTTTGTTGTTTTGTTTTCTTTCTTCCAATTATGGAAGGTGATGATCGTACGAGTGGGAAGTGTCACGCTACTGATGATGGGCGCTCTGATCTTCGTCGGATTTGCATTCGGCATTTCGTGACACCGGCCACCCCTGACCTTCCAGTCCTTCAGTCACAAGCCTTGGCGGTCTTGCCACCCCTTTTGTCGGCACCCTCACCTGCCATGCCACCCACGGCTGCCGAGAGCTCCACTATAGTTTTTACCCCCAGTAGTGAGGCGCCAGTAGAGGCTTCCACATCTACGGCGGCCCCGGCTTAGCCGTCGCCATCTTCCATTACTGTT
Organism: Viscum album; assembly: GCA_963277665.1. Lineage (NCBI taxonomy): Eukaryota > Viridiplantae > Streptophyta > Magnoliopsida > Santalales > Viscaceae > Viscum > Viscum album. The sequence goes on along the minus strand of OY728163.1, from coordinate 1,852,341,911 downwards.
GCGGACCCTCCTCACCCAGCGCCGGCACCACCCTAGCCTACTTCAACAGCTGCCTGTCCTCAGTTGTATCCTTTTCAGATCGTTGATGAGGGACTCCCTATCATAGATCGATTGCGGCACTTTTCACAGTGAACGATGCAGTTGAGCGGGCATTTCTTGGATACTTCAGTCCCTAAGAACCTCGGCATATGGGAAGAGTTTGAGGAGCTTTTAGGCCATACGTAGTTACTAGAGACACTCCAAGTTAGCACTCCCACTTACAAGGACTCATTTTTGGAGTTCGTGGCTACCTTTGAGTTCGATGGGCCTGCCTATCGACAGACGCGCACAAACACAGCCACCCCAATGAAATTTCAACTAGGCGAACGACCCCATTCTTTAACCATGGACGAGTTTGGCTGAGAGTACGGTTTCTACCCCTATCCTGCCACCCCCCCCCCTCCTGTATCCACCCTCACCCGACCCGAGAGCTCTGATCTAGTGGTGATATGGCAGGAGCTTGTTAGGCCAAACCACAGGTATGCCCCCTGTCGCAGAAGAGCATGCTCATAATTTCCTTATCCCTTCGTTTCATCCACCGGTGTTTTAGCGTCATTCTCTTCCCTCACCACGAGGATATGGGAGTTGTTTCTGGCCGCAACACGGAGCTCCTTACCTGCGCGGTCTGGGGTGACTACCCAGACCTCCCTTGTTTAATCACTCCTTATTTCCACTCCATGATCCATGGCTCTCAGGGCAACCTAAATGGCGGATTCTATGCCGCCCGGTTGGCACACTACTTGGGAGTTGTTGAGCCCTCTCTCCCTCACGATCACCTAGGTTATCCCCAACGTATGGACTTCCTCATGCTTATCCGCATGAGACTGGTCGATCACTGTAGAGAGCGCTTTGTGCTCGTGCAGGATGTCCTGGCTCCTACTGGGGTGAGAGATGACCCAGCTGCTCCTGCTGGTGTTGCTGACCCAGACCCACCACATCCACCAGCGGATATTCCGTCTCCACCCCACCCCACTTCTTCCAACCTTCCTTCATCTTCTGGACCATTCACATCTCCCCCTCCACCTGCACCCTCGGAAGATCTCTCCACCACACTCTCCTTGGATTTTGAAGTATGGATTCTATTAGTTATATGTTGAGATTTGCAGGAAGGCAAGCAAATGGCTAAATGTGGGGGAGTTTGATGTACCTGATTTTTGTATACCTTTTTATACATTTTATTTAGCATAAAAACTTGTTTTCACCAAATATCTTTTGTTTTATGGGTTAAATGGTTTATTTTGGTGATTATGATAATTTTCAGGATGTTTCCAGCCAAAAGCACAAATCAGAGCTGGTCAGAAGAAAAATTCACATATACATGGTGTGTACTCTTCTTACACGCCATGTACATTTTGACCCAGACACGGATCTACTAGAGCAGATACACGCCCATATGCCAGGCCCGACATTACACGCCGTGTACATGAATCTTGCATGCCATGTACGACTCTTCCAGAAGCAGTTGGTGGCCAAAGATGCACTTACATGCCGTGTGTGGTAGTGCAACACGTCGTATACCCCACCAACCGACCGCCGATGCATTCAGAGTCGAGAGGCCGCGTGGTTGATCACCTACCAAGGGAGAAAACTTGGCCAAGTCAGCTTGACCCAAGTACATAGCGTGTACTTTTATACAGGCCGTGTATTTTGAAAATGTATAAATAGAGGTTTTGGCCTCCCATTTTTAACAGCCAAGAAGGGGGAGAAAAATAGAGATATAACCCAAGAGAGAGAAGAAGAGAGAAGAAGAGAGATAAAGAGAAGGAGAGAAGAGAGGAGGGAAAGTTCTACCGCATTACCTTACCTGACGATCCTCAACAAAAGGATTTCGTGATGTGTGCATCAGGTATTATGGGTTTGGTATTCATGATCTACTCCATGAGTAGCTAACTTTCCCGTGTATTGGGGTTGTGAACGATTATGGTTTGATTTTAATCTATTGCATTTTTGCAATTTTTTTATTCATGTAATTCACAAATTCCTCTCTTTTATCTTGTTTAATGCTACTGGAATTCCGCTTCAGACCAAGAACGGAACTTTCAAGGATCTTCAAGAGGAATTATGTTAAGTACACCCATGATTATTGGGTGCACTTAACATCTAAAAAAGGGATAAAATTTAACAAAACTAAAAGGAATCAATTTCGGACCAAGGAATCGATCACCTGATGTTTTAAGTGAAACTCACCTGACAAAGAGGGTTCCACTACATTCAAAACCAGTAAGTATAAGTTATTATAAACAACAAAACCTTAAAATCAATCAATTAATTAATGACCTTAAAAACCCACAGCCCCAATGCAGCTTCTCCATTTGTCAGCAATACCAGTTTCCACACTTTTGTTTATCTTTTAAGTAATTAATCAAAAATTGAGGAATCAATCTTTTCATAAATTAAATAACAAAAAACGTCTCTAAATTCCAGAAAACCTTCACCTAATTAATTTAAAACAAGGGAAACAAAACATGCCTTTGTCTCCCTGTGGTTCGACCCCATACTTGCACTATTCTAGTTGAGAATTACAATTTGGGTGGCCGAACATAATACTTCAACTAAAAACGACACCACATATCTTGATGGTATGCATCATTATTATTTTATATGGTATATATTCAGACCATTTGGATCGTTATATTATGAATTTATCTATTATCATGGTATTTAATGTTCTGTTTAATGTTATTCTTTAATAGGATTTACGATTCAAGAGTTTCCCAACAGATAAGGGGCTTTTCCTTTAAAGAAATACTCTTATAATATTTTCTCTCAAACACTCTTTCTTTTCCATTTCTATTTTTTAAAATGATTTTATATTGAAATAACATATTGAAAATGTAAATTTTATATTTTATTTTAAATTGTTTTAAAAATGAATCTTTTTATGTGTTTTATATAGAATTTTTTGACTAACGACAAAAGGAATGTTTTATTCTTAACATACATGGAAACAAGAACTTTTGCACTGTAGTGGGCATTATTTGATTTCTATATTCTTTTAAAACCATTCATGATTTCCTTAAATGAAAACCATTTTTTCCTATTTTTTTTTATTTTGGTATTAAAAAGAATTCAAAAGAAAAATGAATTTTTATATTGAATATGGGTTTTTAAAAGAAAATGGTATTTTGATAACCAAAAGTGGTTTTTTAACATTTTTGAATGAATTTTCCAAATTTTTTATAATAAAAAACTACAAGAATAAAAAAAATATTAATAATATGGTACTTCATCATTATATAATGGGGTGGACCAGATAGAATCAAGTGACCTGGTTACATCTTAGATAATGTGGTGGCCTAGATAGCGATGGGTGAGCCCATTACAACTTAGATGATGGGGTGGACCATATAGCACTGGGTGATTCCGTTATTGCTTAAATGATTAGTGTGCCTAGATAATGTTCTAATTAATTGGGTAATCTTCCTGGTCTTAATAGAAAAGGAGGGATTTACCAAAGTGTTTCTCCTATGGATTTAAATGTGTTACTGTTACTTCTGACACGGGTTTAAAACAGGTTAGGAATGTTATACTCTATGTCACTAAGAAGGGTTTGTAATTACTTGTTATGCATTTTAGTGATTTTATTTGATTAAAATGAATGTGTTTTTTCAAGTGGAAATGTTTTATTTCATATGATCAATTAACATTGAAGATAAAGTAAATTTTTTATGGGTTTTAATGCGTTCACTAGACTAACGATTTTCCTTATTTTTGTAACCTTTACTGAGATTTTGTGCTCATCCCACATTTTAAATTGATTTTATAAGATTTAATGATGAGTAAGGGAAAGGATAAGTCAAGTTGAATTTCATGGAGATCTACCATGATAAAAAAATCATGCTTTATTTTAAAAGTTTTATATTATGGAAAAAATAGATACTAATCAAAATTGTCCACTTTGTATTTTATGGTTTTGTGATGTATGATTTATTGCCTAATCCTCTAAAACACTAAACCAGAAAATATCCTCAAATGAAATAGAATGAATTATTCACTTAAAAATGTTTTCAAGATAATTTAGAAGTCCAAAGTAAATTAGTTTCTATAAAGAGATAGCATGAGAAAATACAAATTAATTCCTTTTAATTATTGTTTTAACTGTGATATTTGTCACATTTAGTCCTTTTCACTAAATTATATAATGAAAAAGATATTAGATGTGTGAATAAATTTATATTTTTTAGTTACTTTTTATATAAAAAAACATCATTTTTTCGTATCAGATCGGAAAGTGCAGGTCTCAGGGCGTTGCATTTGGTATCAGAGAAATAGTTTGATCAACATTGGATATTAGGACGTTTGGTTAAAACAGGTTAATATTCTAAATATATTATTTTAGTAAAACCTCTGTGTTGTAACTTTTCAAAATGAAGAAAAATCGAAGAGTTATAAATCTACTTTTGAACTCCTAGGTAATTATGTTACCTTTAAAAATATAGTATTCTAGTGATTCTAATTTTCCAAATTCTAAAAATAGAATTTTAGAATTTTCCATAAGTATAATAATGGAATTTTTGAGGGAAAATTCCATTTAGAGGGTTAGAATGTAAAATCCAAGCAATTTAATCATTTTAATACATGTTTATTAAATAAAATTATTTTATAATTAAAACAAACTAAAGTACAAGTTAACATAAACTTAAATGTTTTCCTTCATAAAATTTTTCTTTGTTTATAAATGAAGATAAAATAGTCTTTATTCTATAAAGGAAAATATAAATATATTAATATAATTATTCTTTAAATAAATTAATTTTCTTAAAACAAGCTTAAATATATAATTCTTTACTTAAAATGTACATTTTTTCAAACACTGTGTTTTAATATTGTATATTTTCAATACATTATTACTTTTCAACAAAAATTATTTTATATATATATGTAGTAATTCCCTTTTTACACACCATATATAATTTATAAGTCCTCAGGGATATAAATTACCTTATATATAAAAAGTATAATATTAATTTTATAATATCATTACTTTTGAATATTTTTAGCTCTAATTAGTTGTAATACTATTACTATTGTAGTGACTATTATTTTTAAATTTATGATAATTGAACTGAAAATTAACTTTTTATTAAAAAGGAAAGAATCCTACAACCAAAAAAAGCAAACAAACAGAACAACAACTCATGGGGGGATGATAGAGGCCAAGGGAATAACCCTTGACAAAAAGCTTACATGCATTTGGAAGTGACCCCATATCGGTGTAAATAATAAATTGCTCATATTTTCTCCCTTAGCTAGCAAGGGAATCAACCTGAATAGGATATATCCAAATTATATTTCAAACCCATATAAAGGGATTTTCATCTAACCCATCTGCCATGGTTAGCTCTATTATCATCCATATTTAAACAAGTACCTAGAATTATCATTCTCAACGAACTAGAATTGGTTCCACCTTTAATAATAATCCTCATCTCGACCACCAGCACATTCGCTCTCACCTGGTAGAAAAGAGAGGAATGATCCTTGCCTTTGTGAGCCTTTTTTCTGGATTCCCAAAGGATCCAGCACACTACTACCAATGATATACCACAAACCCTTACCTTTGCTCCATTCTGTCCAGCACCCCTGAACCAAGCCTCAATTACCCCTGTACATAATCCCCTATGTTGCATAAATTCATTCCTTGTGCCATAAAATCCCTCACCCCTTTAGCCAATTCTCCTTGAAAAAACTCCTTCAACATTGTTTCTTGTTTTGGTTAAGCACAACATTGGCACTACGACACTAGCAATACTGTTTTTTTCTAGGTATTTTCATCCGTAGGCAGCGCCTGGTTCCTTAATCACAAAACTAAAAAATTCATCTTATCAGGCATACCTTTTCACCATAAATTCAATGCCCATTCATCCATCCCACCTCTTTTTTGTGTCAGTTCCCTATAGGCCCGCCCGTAGAATTTAACTGAGCTCAACCTGGAGAAGAAATAACATTATGGTTCCTCCACTATCCAGATATTATCGTAGATATTCTTCTCATCATGGTCGAGAAAGGTTGTCATGAAATTAGGGTGAGAACTAACCACCTTGAAAGAAATATTTGGAATTGGACATCCCCGATAGTACAACATCTCTCCAACCCAATTCATCTTCCACATATTAATATCTCCACAACCTATGATCCACCAATCCAACCCCGGAAGTTCCTCTAAGTGCTCAAGAATACAAAAAATTAGATTGGACATTCTCCTGGTTATGCATGTCCAGTTCCTCTAGTTATCACCACATCTATCCTTGATAAACATTTCCTATAGTGAGTTCCCTTCCATGACATCCCATGCCAATATTGCTTGCAAAGCCTGTGTAGCATTGGCCATGTCGTGAATACCAATACCGCCATCCTCAATTGGCCTAGCCATTCATTTCTAAGATTCCCTGGGACATCTTCTAGTTTAATTTTCATCCCATAAAAAGCATTCATAACATTTTTGAGCTTTGTAATAGTACCTTTTGGTGGTCTGATAATGGACAACACATGCATCAGGATCGAGGTAAGAACAATATTGATCAAGGTAATCCTCCCTCCAAATGATAGAAACCCGTTTTCTCAGTTGTAAATTCTTCTGATGATTAAGGTTATTTTTATGAATTTTCATATTTCTAGGAATGTTATGAGGATGAAATTGTGCTTATGAAATAGAAATATATCAAGTAATTATATTTCCTTGTATTCATAGATAGTAAAATAATTCATCAACTCTAGGAAAATGATCGTGAAAAAAATTGTTATCCAATTACCTTTATAGTTTATGAACCGATGGTATTTTGGATCATCATAAATATATGGTTTTGAGGAACTTAACTTTCTATTTATCATTCACTTTTTTTTATCAATGACCTAAATCACTCTCTATAATTGTTTAATCTTTTCCTCTACTCTCATCTATGTTATCCTATCTAGAAACCTAGTTATGTGTTATTACAGATGACCTTCATATGTCCTTTTATCTAATATTAAGAAGGTGTTATATAATCCATTTTTACAATGTGGTATTATAAAAAAAACTATTTTCAATTTTCAATATTTGATTACGGAGATAAAGTCTGAATTGCAAAGACCCAATTTAAAGGAGGGGAGAATGTAACATCCCATTTATTTTTAAAGAAAAAAATTGTATTTTATATCATAAATGACACATAATAATGATTTTATCATGTGTTACACAAAACATTATGTTCATCTTGTGTTACACGCAACCCTCAATTCATCTTGCGTTACAAGAAACACTTTTTTTATCCTTCGTTACACACAAAACTAGGTTTAAATTAAACACATAGTTATTATTTTATTTTTATTATGATAGTTATAACATAGTCATTCGAATGGTGGGTATAAATATAATTAACTTTATTATGAAAATATGGTTTCCACATGTACATATAAGGAATTATTTGGTGACAAAATAATTAGATATGATAAATAAAACCCTTTTGAAAATAAAATGGAATTTTTTTTATGAAAAACTATTTTAATGTGCACAAGTTTGTTTTATATCAAAAAATTACAAAGATCACTCTTTTTTGGATTATTTTAATGAACTTTAAAAAATTGACATTCTTCCAATATATTTTATAGGCATAAGATAAGAACAAACCCAATGTTACACATAAAAATTTGTATATTTCTAAAAGGTAGTTTTTCCGCCTTTTAATGCAAGACTTTTTTTTAAAAATAATTTTTTACCATATTATAAATTATATTTGATGAAATAAGAATATTTTTTGAAAGAATAATTTAAAAATTATCTTAGGGTAAATTTTTTTCTAAAAAGTTTCATCTTTTGATGAATAGTGAAAGATACCGATTTTTAATTGAAAACGGTATTTTAGTCTAAATAATTTATATTGTTAAGTTATATATTAAATTAATTTTAAAGTTAAATTATATAAATTTTATATATATTAAAATAATTTAGGTCATTGGGTTCAATTTCATACTGAAATTGGATGTAAAAACTTTATAAACTTTTGAGCTTTTTAACTTGAAAAAACTCACTTTCTCATCCCATCTGTGGGATTAATTTTAAATTAATTTCAACCACTTATTTGTTTTAAATTGAAAAAAATTATTCCATATTAGGAATAAGAATAATTTATAATTTATAGTGTGGTAATATTAGTTTTTACCAAAAATATTAGAGAGAAATTAAAATTAATTATAGTGATTAAGGTAAAAACGTTTTTACATAGTGGTTAATCTTAAAAGATAAGGTCTTAAATTGACCCAAAACTTGTCCAAAACCTATTTAATGCCCATATTTCTACCATATCCCCACTTATATTGATTTTTTTCATTATTGGGGTAACATGAAGGAAGAACCCCCAATAGTGTTTACTTTTTTGGCGTTTACAAGAATGTCACGCCTCTTCCACTATAAGAGTGGTCACTCTCCTCACTTCTTCACACCTCCAAATCAATTTAGATTGATCAAACCCTTCCAAAATCACTTAACAACTTCCATCCTCCCATCATATAAGCCTAAATTTGGTCATAAATCCAACCAAGGAAGTCCTTTTATGCAAGCCAAATGGAGTTACCCGAAGAAGAGGTAACATTCATTAACGTGCATTTTTGTTTTGTTCCCTTATCCACCCCATTAAATTATTATTATACCATGATTATATTATAACCTCAATATCCTAATAATGCAGATATTTTTTATGTTAAGTGTACTACCTGAAAACACACTTATATAAAATGGGTTGTGAAATCATCATACGTGTCTGGCGAACTACTGCCTAGTGAAACGATGTTCGTTTTTCTATTATCACCTCTCATGGTTGGGAATAATGATGTAAATAATGTTTATATATAATATTTATGATATTTATAACATAATAATACCTCAGGATTCATTATATCATATACACCCTTTTTATATTTCATACCGCAGGGGATATGATAACTTCTCTCATGTGTATGACAGACTACCACCTCATGAAATGATGTGAATATTTTTTCACCAACGTGTTACATGGAAGGTAATAAGAGTGACTATAATGAATATATATGATATAAATGACATAATTATGATATTAATGACATAATTATATTTATAGAAATATAATATATCATTTTCCTCTCACCTTTTCACACACAGAAAAAGTGATAACGTCATTCATGGACGTGTGGACCACCGCCTCCGTGAAGAGATGTGATTCTTATTTTTTTCATCACCACATTACAAGAATGATATATATATAATTATATATAATTAAAAAATATTTTATTTATGATATTATTATCATTTATAAAGATAAATTTTACATACCTTCTTTCAATAATGATCATTGAAAAATGGGAACGTTGCTCATGCGTACGTACGACCTACCATCTCTATAATTGTAACGTTGGTAAATTTTTCATAACCATATTCCATTATTGGATTTAAAAGAATAATTTATGTATAAATATGATTATTATTTCATTATTATTATTCTGTATATATTTAAATAATGAACCATTTGGCCATAGTTGACCTACCAAAATAGTTTTTGACATACAAATAGAATATGGTCAAAACACCTGACTTAAACTTAATTGATTAAGAAATTGTATATAAATTGGTAATAAGTAAAATAAGATTAATAATAAACTTGAAAATGGTTCTTAGAAAAGTAAATAATTAACATAAGTTTATTACTCAGGAAGATAAAGACACATGTGACTAATCAGACTCAAGTTAAGGGACTTCATCTCAATCTCCATTAATTGAGGAATATCTTAATGTTATGCACCTTCATTATTTTATAAGGTGTATATACAGCCACATTGACATGTTATATCATCAATTACTTTGTTATCATGGTATTTAAATTTTTGTTTAATGTTATTTTTTAATGTGTTTTATGATTCAAGTGTTTCTCAAATGATAAGACACTTTTCTTTTACAGAAATCGTCGTTTAATGTTTTTCCCTCAAACTCTCTCTCTTCCAGTTGTATGTTTTAAAATGATTTTATATGGACATTAAAGATTTATAAAGAAAATTTTATAATTTATTTTAAATGGTTTTCAAAAGAAATATTTTTATATGTTCTATATGGGACATTTTGACTAACAACAAAAGGAATGTTCTATTCTTAATGTACATGATAATGATGACGTTTCTATAATCGTGACCATTATTTAATTTCTAGACTCCATTGCATGATTTAATGTTTTCCTTCAATTAAAGACCCTTTTTATTTTATTTTTCAATCTTGGTATTGGAAAAAAACAAAAGAAAAAGATTTTTTTTAAATGCGAATTTAAAAAGAAAATGGTATTTTGACAACCAAAAGTGATTTGTTTACATGTTTGAAAAAGTTTTCCAAATGTTTTTTTATGGAAAAATACAAGATTAAAATTTTTTAATTCGTGATATGGTATTTGAGTATTATATCATTGGGTGGCGCAGATAGCACCAGGTGAGCCCATTATAGCTTAAATGATGGGGTGTCTCATATACTATTGGGTGATTCCATTACATCTTAGATTATGGGGTGGCCTAGATAGCATCGAGCGACCCATTATCGCTTAAAAAATGGGTGTTCCTATATATCACTCCAATGCATTGGGTAATGTTCATCATCTTAACATTCAAAAAGGAGGGAGTTACCAATGGGTTTTCTCTATGGAATTTACTAGGATCCAATTACTTCTAACATGGGTTTAAAATATGTTATTAATGTTATACTTTAAGTCACCAAGAAGGGATTTTATTTTCTTAATATGGGTTTTAATGATTTTATTTTAGAAAAATGTATGTGTTTTTTTCATGTAAGAATGTTTTATTTTATATTCTCAAAGTACATTTAAGATAAAGGTAAAAATTATATGGTTTTTCATGTATTCACTGGACTAATGGTTTTCCATAATTTAATCCCTGGTAAATCCATTTTTACCTTAACCTTGTTAAATAATTTTTACTGCTTTCACTATTAATTTTGGTAAAAAATTATGTTAACCTTATTAGATAATATAAATTATTATTATTATAAATATGGAATATATTTTTATAATTTCAAATCACATATGTGGGAAAATATTATTTAAAATTAATCTTGCTGATATGACAAGAAAGCAGGTTTTTGATGAGAAAATGTTCAAATATTTACACAGTTTTTATATCAAAATTCAATAAGAAAATTATTAAATGTCCTAAATTGGATTAATATATATAAAATTTAACAAATTTTACCCTAAAACCAATTCAAAATATAATTTAACATTATAAATAATTTAAACGAAGTGGTGGTTTTCAATTAAAATTCAATATTTTTCACTATTCATCAAAAAATAAATCATTTCAGAAAAATCACAAAAATTAACACTACAATAATTTATATATTATAATACTATAAATGAAGATAATTTTATAAAATAAATTTCATATAATTAAAAAAAAATTCAAATTATGGGTGCATAGCTTCACTAAACTCTCTTTTTGGAAAAATACAGTTTTCTAGAAAACATTACTTTTTCATTCAGATGATTATTATTTTATAAATAATAAATAGATGAAAAATAAATTCATTTTTACATTTTCAAACCATATAATATTCATAATTTAGTTATTAATACTCATACCCTCAAATTTGACGGCTAGTTTATAATGGTATACCATATTACGGTTCATTTAGACACATGGTTATGTGTTTTATAGGCTATTGAAGAAATTATATTTAAAGAAATATATTTTGTTGTTTGTTTAGAAATAATTGTTCATTCTTCATATTCTATCAACTACAATGTTCTTATTTTATAATTTTAGGATTATATATATATCTAGGTATAAAAAGTTATTTGAGAATATATCAATTTGTACAATGAGAGAAATGTGCGTGTGTGTAAGTGTATATGAGTATAATGGAAAATGAGAAACATTCAAATTAAATTTTTTTGTTCAAAATTAGTTTCCAAATGATATTTTTTGTGGATTTCAAAAATAAATTATAAGTCCTCATTGACACCTTCCAAATAAATGTTTAGTTCTTTAATTAAAATCTAATGGAATGTTCTGTGGGTTTTTCTTGAGAAACATGAATGTGTGGTTTCAATATGATCCTAGTTGATTATTGATTTTATATATTCTATGGTTTTTAGCTAAATCTACAATTCAAAATTTATGGAAATCCTCAGTTCCTAAGTATTAGATTACAGTTCAGGATGGGTTCCCTTTCCACTAGTTATTCCAAGCGAAGTAAATGTGGTTCTCCCACTAGATATTGACATGATACTTTTTCCAATCCATGAGGGTATCCCTAATTAGTTACATTAGTTCTATATTACCCCAAACCTTAGTTTCATTCAATTGTTTCTCCCAAGAGTATTTTTTAAACTTAATGATCTATGAAATCCTTTTTCTCCAGACTTATTTTACACTTACCATGATTTATAAACATTCCATTCCTTCTTGAGAATCTATTTATATTTAGTAAAATGGAATTATGTTGTGTATTAAAAATAATATTTTGAACATGGTTAAGTTATTGTTTTTAAATAGATGTTTTATAGAAAGGTATTATTTGGCCAATGAATCATTTTCTATGTGATTTTTCTCAATTGAAGAAAAGAAAAATAAAGTTTATAAATGATTAATGACTAGTGATTTGTTTTGATAAAATTAATAAAAAATAAATTATATAATATTTTACTTCAAACTATATTAATAATGATATTTAATTTAAAGATTTTACACTGGGTGTGTTTATTCAACATTCCTATTAAACCTATTCTGGACACTTATCATTATAATTTTAGTCCAGCTTCCAATTCAATTCCTAACTAATCTTTCGGAATTGATTAATTTGTGGATATATGGTGACTCGTAGAGTCACAGGGATGTATTTCTGTTGTTTGGTTTTGTTTCAGTTTAATTTATCACACAATCCAACTATGACTTTATTGTTTTTAGTTTTGTTCATGATTGTATATGTAGAAGGAGATATGGTTGAGTGGAGGGTGTTTCAGTACTAGAAGGAATAATGAGGGTTAGAAGATAGATTGAATTTATTTTAAAATATTTTCTTTACTTAAACTGTTTAATTTTATTTATTTATTATTTTATTTTATCAGTGATTCACAAGATATGGATGTGTCTTTATGATTTTATACTATTTTATCACTTTGTTTTAGGGATGAAACTGTCCCCACTACTTAAATTTTTAACCTTTGGCCTTTTTCACTAGCCCAGGTTGATCAAGAAAGTGTCATGGATACTTTTTAGGCTAGAATGGGCACCTTAAGGATGGATATCCTGAGATGGTATGTGAAAATAAAAGTAGAATCAAGGAAAATATTATTTCATACTTTTGAGATGCCTTTATCCTCGGTTGGAATACTCTTCTAATCTCTATAGAGTTTTTGATCTAATCTATATTAAAAATTTATGCATATTTGAAAAGTTCATTCCTTCTGTTGTGTCAGGGTGTTCCTAGAGTCTCCCTAAGTGATTTGATCCTTAGGGTATACACTCCTCTAATGAGAGAATCATAGTTGAGAATTAAAATTCTAGGATAAAGTAAAACCACTACCACCCATTTATTTCTAGAGATTTTTGTAGTAGTGATAGATATTACCATTCTAACCATAATTATGACAGTGTTGAAGTGGTCCATGAATTACATATACATATGTTCCATTGAAACACACCAAAAATAACTATTCTAGTTACGATACCATGGATAGAAAAAAACTAATCTTGTGGGATAGTTCTCTCATGATTTATTATCTGAGGAATAGTTGTCACTTTTATTCTTGTTTCGTGCATTAGATCTCCAACATATCTCAATGAGTAAAAAGGTGTTCCTTCCATTGGTATTCTTATAATTTTCATTCTCTGACAGCAAATCATTTTTAACAATTTCTATGTAATGATTGATGTAGAACATCACCACTCAAGAATTAATGACCGATCACATACACACAGTGAACAATTATGCCTTGAGTGATTCAATATCTACAACTTCTAGTGAAAAAAATCCATGTATCTAAATTAGTATTAATACTCTGTAAATGATAATTTTTCTGGTTTTAGTTGAATAAATTCATTTTTTTGACACTTAGAAGGAATGAGGATATAATTTTTTATTAAAAAACTTCTCAAATATATCCCATGTGAGGCATTGGTTAACATTATCTTGAACAAACAGTTCATATAATTATCATGATAAATACTTAAGCATTTACAAGATGAGAATTATATTGATTTAAACTCAAGTCCCCAGGAAATTAAATACTTTATTCATCCTCTCAATCCATTCATTGACCTTCTCAAGTATCGAGTCATCTTGAATGATTATTGGGTTCCACCTTATTAATTTGAGTGATCCAAATGATGCTATTCCTATATTAAATTTCCCTTATAAATAGCCTAGAATTATTCTATTATACTCGAAATAAGCTACTAGTTCACCTTTGGTTTAGGTGGAACCATGTTCACAACCATAACCTCTTGTTGGATTCTCAGTCTCCAAAATGGTGGAATCTATTTATTATAAAAGAAACAAGTACCACCCAATCACCACATATCTCATTCATCTTGGATTGTATTTCACATAGAACATTAAAAAAATCAACATATAATAATTCAAAAATAAAAATTAAATAAATCATAATGGATGATGTAATACTAGTGGGAAGTATCTTTACTAATGGATGATACCAAATGCTCATCGGATAAAACCATGATGAAGAGTCGAGGCCAAACATAGAACTTATTAAAAACACATATTGTACACATGCCACCCTAGTAACTTGAAGGTCAACAAAAATAGGTTAGTTGTGTCTTTTTATTCTATACATTTCATTTTTTGACACATCCTACCTCCTTGCTACCATCATGAAAAATATACCATAACAAACTGATACCATTTTTAACACCCCGGCCATACCCATTGTCATTGGAAGGACCAAAGTGCTACTAGAATTAGGTGAAATTCACTATAAACCAAAGGAAAGAAATAAATTCCATGGGCTTTACCAAACTATAGGATAATGATTTTAACTTACATACATACAACCTATAATATACAAACTCAACCAAATATGATGAGCACAATGCATGATATAAAAACTAGTTAGAATCCAATGACATCTAAAACCAGAAAGTTAATCAAAGTCACAATAGTGAAGCAATAAAAAATTAGTCAACATTAACAAGACCCAAAGATAACAATAGGAATTAAACACTAATGTGACACTATGGCCAACTCCATACATGACATCTCTAAGATCCAACCCTAAAAATTAAGTCTAAAACATCATAGTGCTCCACTAGTAAAGTATAAGACCTTTCCCTTACCTATATAATTTTAAATACCCACTACATATGAACCAATATGTATATCCATGGGTGAGTATATGAATTGAGTAAGGAAACCCCAAGACTTCACACACATTCCACCAGAACAGGAATAGGTTTACTTACATTTAACATAAAAATATACACGAACAGTATAAACTAGCAATGAATGATTGAAATATATACAAAAAATGATAAAAATTACACCATAAAGGTTTTCTATGTCATGAACGTATACCCATGAAGCTAAAAATACCAAATATACCTCTAACAAATAAAGTTAAACTAGACATACCATACTCATAAGCGGTACCCATCTGTCCAATCTCAATCTGTCAGTTAGCAGTAAAATCCATTGAGTCTAACATTAACCCCTCAACTATGACTAACCAAAACTAGACATTTCATTGTTTATCATGAAATCATACCTTGTTATTCCAATTTTACCACACCCCAACAGTTCCTTAAAACAATTTCTCATTTATGTATTGTAATGTCCCAAAATTTTTGTATATATTTTTTAAATTGTATGGAATTATATAAAAACCACACTCTTTGATGACACGTGATTCCAAGGTCTGGTGGGTATAGAATGGAATTTTGAACTTTTTTTAAGTTCATTTAAGTAAACATGTGAGTGAGTTTTTATAACTTTTAAATCGGTGCTCTAATTGAAAACCTGAGGGCACCATTGAACTCGGAATGTTGGTATTCTCCAAGAAAGGATTTAACTTTGACCAGAAAGGGTCGAACGAAAAAGTTAATTTTTGGAATTTTCATAAATTAATAAAATAACATAAAAAGTTATTTTTTTCTAACTGTTGAGCGACAGATGACGGCGCTGCGATGCAGTGACTAGGTTCATTAAAGGAATCTCCTTAATGGCTCGTTTTTGTGCAACATAAAAGATACATTGTTTCATTAATAAAACAGTGTAATGATGCAACATCGCAACGTAACAGAAACACAATGATATGTTTCCTTTTATTAAGCTAACACATTGGACAGTTGAGAATTAAACCCTGGGGATTCTCTGATGAACCTGCTACAAGGACTTCCTCCAACGACAAATGAAAAAAGCTGGCAGGATCACTGACAACGTTGACGCCATACAAAGAATGGGGCTGGGAAGCAACGAACACGAACAAAGCTTGAATCCTTGAGGGTAGAGCGCTTCAACGATGAGCATCGATTGAGTTAGGTTTTTTGTTTTGTTTTATGTTTTCCCCATTATTCTTTATAAATGATGAACGCGGATCAACCCATGAATAGGTTGATCCTCAGATCATCCATTCTTGTGGGAGGGTGATGTTTCTTGGGTTTTCTATTCAGGATTAAATCATTGTTGATAAAACATCATCCCCAACACTCCCCCAATTTTATAACTCTAACACAGAGGGAAGGGGCCGGAACAAAAAAGGAATGAACCCCTCGGTTTGTGCATTCTTCATGGCCAGACTTTTGAAATGGGCGGTAAGGCAGATTCAAGGTCTTCGCAGGGAAGGTGATACCCCATGGAGGCCGAAGGCACAGTCGGTGTAAAAAATGGACCACCGGTGTGGACCCGGTGGTCCATAGAAGAGCATGTCGATGCGCCACGACAACGCGCTGAGATGAGTCACTAGCTGGAGATAGAAACGCAACCCGTAGCTACGAGCTATAGTTCACAGGAGCACGTACTAAATTCACCGCGTGCGGGAAATTCGGTCGACCAGGTTGGTCGGCCGCATAACAGTAGTCGCGGTCTCGTTACCTCGGTGGGAGGCGTCGACCCTGCAGATGACCCGTAGGGTGAGGGGAGACAGATGTGGTCTCCTGCCACGTCCCAGCCAAGCAGAGAACTGGTCCACCTCTAGCGGACCGGGCAACCCAGTGGGTCGAACCCTCCCCAGCAGGCCAGACCCGCCCAGCGGGCCGGACCCTCCCCAGCAAGCCAGACCCACAAACCACCGGGCTAGACCCAGGTTGGGCCGAGTCCAGGTCATTTTAGTGGATCTGGGTCAGGTTGATGGACCCCAGTCCGGGCCAGGTTGGGTCTGTCCGACCGGGCCGAACCGGACCGGACCCAACCAACCTCTTTTTGAAAAAACGCTAATAACTTGCAAAATGGGTGTTCAATTAACGATCCATTTGTGGTATTGGAACCCTTGAGATGAGGCAGATCTTTTGAAATACTCTATAAAGGATTTCATGGAAGTTGAAATTTGATGAATGGCTTGGGGATCAATTCTCCTGAGATCAAGCGTGCTACTTGCAGAAACTCTATGGTTGGATGAGACCTAAAGACTACTGATGAACGACCCTGTGTGGATCAGATACTATAGACCAGTGGGAAGCGACTTCTATGTGACCTTAAAGGCCCATGGTGGGTAATGGATTCTGTGTGACCCGACAGACCCAAAATACTCGATAGGAGGAGTTCCTCAGTATGAACATAGGTGGGAAGCAACTTCTGTGTGACCTGACATTCCCACAGTGGGGAGAGACTTTTCTATGACCCTGCATATCTATGGTACTCATTAGGGATGAGTACCAAAATAGTCCTAGGTTAGTGGGAAGTGGCTTTTATGTGACCCGACAGACCCACTGTACTCATTGGGGAGGAGTTCTCCAGAAGCCCATAGTGTTTGATAATTTGAATGATGGTCCTACTTTCCTACTCTAGAATATACCTTGTGTGAGATGTCTCCCTTCTTAATCATTCTTCGTGATGATACATTGTGGTTTTTTATGGATTTATTGGTGGTCTTTTCTTTGTGTTTTGGGGTCCCTACTGAGTATTTTTTTACTCACCCTTGTACAGGCTTCGCCCGAACATGTTATGTCTAGTGCATACGATCACTACCTTAACGGAGGACTTGGTGGTCCAGGACCCGGTGGCGCCCAGTGAGACCAGACAAGCGGGGCGTACTTCTACAGCTTCCAGCAGCTACTCTGTACTTACCCATCAGGTGGGGTTTCCAGCGGATGACTTCTAGAGTTTATTTTGTACTTCCCTATTTTCTAGTTAGTCTTTTATTGGGTTTTTATTCTGGCCCATTTGAATTTTAGTTGTACTTGTACTCAGTGGTTGTTTAGTTCCATGATTATTTACTTTTCCAGCTTTGGGATGTGGTTGTGTGTGTGTGTGTATAGGTACTCAGGAAAATGCCTCTCACTTGGAGGTTGACGCCTTCAGCGCTAGTCTCCAACCAATGGTCTTAGGGAGTCAGGCTTAGGGTATGTCACAACATGGGCCCCAGAGGATTGGTCGTGAAAAAGTAGTATTAGAGTTGATCGATTATACCCCAAAGACCGAGAGTCTGTTGTTTTGTTTTTGGAGCAATAGTGTTGACTGTTTTGAGTTTGGATTTCAGATTTGGGGAGTCCAGTGTTGGTGAGGCGACCGACATATCCATACACCAGGACCCTGAATTCTACTTTTCAGCTCTATACATGAAATCACTGGTTGCATAAGTGTCACCTTATGATCTTCTTGAATACGAGTAAGCTCAATGGGTATAATCTTATGAATGTGATACATCTTGATCTATTTTAGGATGCCTCCACATAGATATCCAGCTAGGTTTTCGATATGTGATCATGTGGACAACCCGCTTAGCGATGAGGTGTCGGTTCAGGGACCAGTCCTAGAGATGGCCTCAATGGGTGGTGCATCGGTGTTTCCACCACTTTTTGATCAAAAGTTACTATCAGCATTACCGGTAGAGGATGTATATAGACTCAGTGCCTTGAACAAGTTTCATGACAGAGACCTCCCAGGTTCAAGGGAGAGACAGATCCTCAGGTCGCTGAGGACTGGCTGGAGGCTGTGACGTGGGTCTTCCGCTTAGTGAGTACACCACTTGACTAGATGGCCATCTTGACTGAGAGCCTTCTGCAGGGCTCGGTAGGGATATGGTGGAGCTTGACCATCTAGTTGCATGATGAGGTGACCCTCAACTGGACAGACTTCGAGCAGATTTTCCAGGAGTATTTTTTACCCATGACCTTACGCTCGATGCGTATACAAGAGTTGCTTCACCTACAACAGGGTAGTTTGTCGATGGATGAGTACTCTGTGAGGTTTACAGACCTCTCTCGCTACTCCACATACATGGTGTGAGACCCTTTCTTCGGATCCTGGACCTTTAAGTAGAGACTTATATGGGAGATCAGGGCATCTATGGTGTCTCTCAACATCCCCACTCAGGCTAGAGTGTTGAAGAGATCCCTTCTTGTGGAGATCTTCCTGGCACAGCAGGAAACGACATCCAGAGCCACTAGAAAACCTCAGGTGGTAGAGTATTCAGTAGTGAGCGACAGATAGTTGACACAAGGTCCTAAGTGGGCTAGGTCTTTCAGGGTAAGACCCTAGGACTTATGGTTAGTAGTGCGGGGCTCCTAGAGTAGAGGGAGTCATCAGGGAACCAGGATGTGCTTCACATGTGGTGGGTAGGGAAACATATCTCGTAAATGCCCAACCCACCACACAGACAATCAGTAGGAGGTCAAGGTACCACCAAGATAGATGCAAAGGTTTCAGTGAGAAGTTATGTAGGGTGGAGGGCATATAAGAGGAGTAGGTTGAGCGGTAGGCAGTGGACGACGGTTCGAGGTGTTACCACTACCACCCCCAGGTGGTCCGCCACGAGCTTAGGGAGCTGACGGATAGGGTCGAGGCCAGCTTCAGGCAATAGAGTACTACAACCATAGAGATCCAAAGATTATAAGAGGTACAATCTGTGTCTTCTCCACCCTAGATGTAGTTCTTATAGACACAGGAGCCAGTCACTCTTTCCTAGCCACAGACCTCGTTTAAGGCTCAAAGATTCCAGGGGATCTGTTGGCTTGATCCTTATGATTAGAGAAAACTATGGGAGGTAATTCGATGACTACACATTGGTTCCGACATTGTGAGATTACTCTAGGATGTGAGATATTTTTTTGGATCTCCTAGTAGAGGCATCAAGGTCTTATGACCTCATCTTGGGTATGGACTAGTTATCCACCGTCCATACTCAGATCGACTATTTTAGGCGCAAAGTGTGGTGCGTCTGCAAGGATGGGACCAAGTTTTCCTTTACCAGAAAGAAGTTAACATTTATAGCACATGATGAGATTTATTAGAGGAGTGTTCATCCAATTACTCACTAGTTGGCTAGCCTCACCCTCGGTGTAGTGGATGATAGGAGTCCGAACTTTCCTGTAGTGGTGGATGAGTATGAGGATGTCTTTCCTGAGGATGGTCTGAGACTACCTCCTCATAGGGAGGTATACTTATTAATCAATATATACCAGGGGACAACACCAATATCCACACCAGCATATCAGATGGCTCTCATGGAGATTCGTGACTTGAGGGTACAACTGGAGGAATTTCAGGAGAAGGGCTTCGTGGGGCCCAGCGTTTTTCCATGGGCATCCCCAGTGTTGTTTGCCAAGAAGGAAGATGGGAGCTTGAGGCTATGCATGGAATTCCGAGGGCTGAACTAGGTGACTATTAAGAACAAGTATCCACTGCTAATGATTGATGACCTCTTCAACTAGCTGAAGGGAGTGAGGTGGTTCTCGAAGATAGACATCAGATCAGGCTATCATCAGCTTCAGGTATGAGATGAGGATGTACCGAAGACAACATTTAGATGCCAGTATGGACACTATGAGTTCTTGGTGATGCCCTTTTACATGACCAATCCCCTAGAAGTGTTCATGGGACTCATGAATAGGATCTTCCAGCCTTACCTCAATCGTTTCATAGTAGTCTTCATTAATGACATCTTGTTGTACTCAGCGTCGGAGGAGGAGCACGCTACGCACCTGTGGGTAGTCCTGGATACACTATGATAGCACTAGCTTTATGGTAAGCTATCGAAGTTCTAGTTTTGGATTTGGGAGATCCACTTTCGGTAACACATCATCTCAGAGGCTGGAGTTGCAGTGGATCCAGTGAAGATAGAGGCAATGCTTGTTTGAGAGCCACCCAGGAGCGTGTCTAAGGTGCGAAGTTTCTTGGGGATGGATGAATACGAACATAGGTTTGTGACTAACATTTCTAGAGTAGAATCACCTTTATCATCCTTTACATGGAATGGATATCCCTTTGTGTGGATGGAGTAGTGCCAACAGAGTTTCCAGGAGCTGAGGTGGATACTAATGAGTGCTCCCATCTTGAGACTACCAAAAGAGGGTGTTGGGTATGTAGTTTTTTTTATGCATCAGGGACCGGACTGGGATGTTTCCTGATGTAGGAGTGAGTAGTGATTACCTACAGATCATGGCAGTTAAGGTATCATGAGAAAACTACGTGACCCATGACCTGGATTTAGTAGCAGTGGTATTTTCCCTGAAGATGTGGTGACATTACTTGATGGGTGAAAATTTTACCGTCTACTCCGACCAAAAGAGTCTCAAGTATATCTTCTCACCGAAGGACCTTAACTTGATACATCGGCGATATATAGATTTCTTATAGGACTATGACTTTGAGATAGTCTATACTCTTGGGAAGGGGAATGTGGTGGCAGATGCACTCAGAAGGAGGTCTAGTTCACTGCTGCTGGGAGAGGCAATGAAGTAGTTAGCTGTGATACAGATATAATTCGTGGAAAATGATGGAGAAACTTACCTTCAGTCTATGACTATCACTACTCCAATCTTACAACGAGTCAGGGAGGCATAGATTGTGGATGTTGAATGCGAGGAACGATATGCTCAAAAGTCCTCAGGACAAGCTCCTGATGGATTTTTGATAGGTGGGGAGCACGTCATACTTTTTAGAGGATGCACTATAGTACCAATGACATTGAGGGAGGAGGTGTTGAGGGAGTTAAATACATCCCCTTTGATGGTATTTCCTAGTATGGTGAAGATGTACCAGGACCTTTGACATCAATACTGGTGGCCATGGATGAAGAAAATGACGAAAGAGTTTGCTTCATGATGCCTTACTTGTCAACAAGTGAAGGCTGAGCACCAGGTCCCAATAGGCTTGGCACAACCATATGAGGTAATGGAATGAGAGTGGGATGGTATCTTGATGGACTTCGTGATGGGGTTACCACACACATCTAGGGGCCACGATTCTATCTAGATGATCATTGAATGACTCACAAAGTCGGCTCACTTCCTACCCATTTGGGAGCAGGGATCGGTAGAGGGCGTGAGATGCCTCAATGTCTAGGAGATAGTTCGGATTCATAGGGTACCTTAGACGATCGTCTCAGAACATGACAATAAATTTACATCTCGGTTGTGTAAGGGATTACAGGAGGAATTCGGGGCTCAACTGTGCATGAGCGCAATTTTTCACCCCCGGATAGATGGTTAGATGGAGCAGACCATATAGAACTTGGAGGGAATTCTTCATACTTGAATCCTTGATTTTGGTTGAAGTTGGGAGGACCACCTACCACTAGTGTAGTTTTCATACAATAAAATATATCACTCCACCATTGACATGACACTGTTTGAGACCTTGTACGAGCGGTCATGTAGATCACCTCTATGTTGGACAGACCTAGGGGAGTCAACACTCATGGGTCTAGAGTTGGTATGGGCTACCACTGAGAAGGTACAAATCATCCAGGAGTGGATGAGGACTGTATATAGCAGGCATAAATCATATGATGATAGGAGGCAAAGACCCTTGGAGCTTGAGGAGGGAGACCATGTTTTCCTTCAGGTCTCACCTCGATCAGGTTTGTGGAGATTTGGCCAGGGCGACAAGCTATCTTCAAGGTCCATCAGACCTTTCCAGATTCTCAGTAGATTTGGTGAGGTGTCATACTGCCCATCTCTTCCCCCACAGATGCACCAGGTGCACAGTGTTTTCCACATGTCGCAGATAAGGAGGTACATGAATGATCCATCACATGTCATTGATTGGGGAAATATGGACATTGATGATGGGGTGACGTTTGCAGAGTTCCCAGTGGAGATAGAAGATCTATAGGATTGGGTCTTTTGTGGATGTTCTATTCCTCTGGTGTCCATTCGGTGGCAGCATGAGAACCTCCAAGAGATCACATGGGAGTGGGAGGCTCAGATTCATGCTTAGTAACCCCATTTTTTTGTTTAGCATTTGTTTTGGATTTTAAGGACATAAAGCCCAAAGGTGGGGAGAATTTAATGTACTAAAATTTCCGTATATATATTTTTTAAATTGTATGGAATTATTTCAAGACCACACTCTTTGACAGCAAGTGATTCCAAGGACAAAGGGGCCGAAATGGAATTTTGAACTTTTTTTATGTTTGTTTAAGTAAACATGTGAGTGGGTATTTCTATCTTTTGAACCAGTGCTCAGATCGAAAATCCAAGGGCACTGTTGAACTCAGAACACTAGGATTTTCCTAGAAAGGACTTAACATTGACCGACAAGGGTTGGATCGAAAAATTAATTTTCAGACTTTTCAAAAAATAATAAAATAACTTAGAAATTTATTTTATTTATTTTCTCACCCTTGAGCAGTGAACGAAGACACAGCGGTGCAGCGACGAGGCACATTAAAGGAAGCTTCTTAATGGATTGTTTTTTAGAGCGTAACGACAGAACATTGCAACATAATAGATACACTATGAAATATTTCCTTTTATTAAGCTAACGCATTGGAGATTTGAGAATTAAACCATGGGGATTCTCTGATGAACCTACGATAAAGACTCCATCCAACGACGAATGAAAAATGGCAGCAGGATCGCTAGAAATATCGACGCCTTACGAAGAACATGACTGGGAAGTGACAAACACCAATAGAGCTTAAATACTAGAGAGTGAAGTGCTTCAATGACAAACTTTGATTGAGGTAGAGGATTGTTTCGTTTTATGTTTTCCCCATTCTTCATTCTAAATACGAGCGCAGATCAACCCACAAACTGGTTGATCCACGAATTGTCCGTTCTTGTAGGAGGGTAATGTTTCTTGGGTTTTCTATTTGAGAATAACTAATTTTTTATAGAACATCATCCCCAAAACTCAAATTATTTTAAAACTCTAATGTGGAGGGCGTGGGCCGACACAAACAAGGCATGAGCCACTCCGCTTGTGTGTTATTCATGGAAAAACTTTTGAAAGGGTCATAAAGGAAGATTTAAGGAATTCGCAGGGAAGATAACACCCCACGAAGGTTGGAGGCATAGTCAGTGTGAAAAACGAAGCACCGGTGCAGACCTGGTGGTCTGTATAAGAGCTCGCTGGTGCGTCGGGATGATCCGCCGGCAGAGACTCGGTCGATTGACCGCGTGCGGGGAATCTGGATAGGTTGGCCGACCACATAGTAGTAGCCATGGTCTCTTGACTGCGGTGGGAGGCATCGGCTCCATGGACAACCTGCAGGGTGAGGGGAGCTGGACGCAACTGCCTACCACGTCCCATCTAGGCAAAGAACTGGTTTGCCTTTGGCGGACCGGGCAGCCCAGTGGGCCAGACCCGCCCAGTGGGCCGGACTCACCCAGCGGGCCGGACTCATGGCCCACCATGCCAGACCCATACCGGGTTGGGTCTAGGTCAATTCCGTGGATCCGAGTCGGGCCGAGGGACCCCAGGCCGGGCTGGGTTAGGTCGGTCAAACCAGGCCGGACTGGACTCGAACCCAATCGACCCCATTTTGAAACAAAACGCCAATAACTTGGAAACCCGGTGTCCTATTGATGAACCATTTGTGGAGTTGGAACCCTCATGAAAAAGCAGATATTTTGTCATACTCTATAGAGGATTTCATGGAAGTTGAAATTTGACAAATGGCTTGGGGAGCGGTTCTCCTGAGATCAAGTGTTCTATGTGCGGAAACCCTATGGTTGGCTAAGACCTAAGGACTGGTAACGAGATACCCTATGTGGATCAGATACTATGGCCTAGTGGGAAGTCGCTTATATGTGACCCAGAAGGCCCACGGTGGGGAGCAGTTTCTGTCTGACCTGACAGACCCATGGTACTCGACAGGAGGAGTACCTTAGTTTGGCCATAGGTGGGAAGCGACTTCTGTGTGACCCGGGAGGCCCACGGTGGAGAGCGTCTTCTGTGTGACCCAACATACCCACAGTACTCATCAGGGATGATTACCATAAAAATCCTAGGTTAGTGGGAAGCGACTTCTGTGTGACCCAACATGCCCACTATACTCATTGAGGAAG
The DNA here is from genome assembly GCA_963277665.1 of Viscum album. Lineage (NCBI taxonomy): Eukaryota > Viridiplantae > Streptophyta > Magnoliopsida > Santalales > Viscaceae > Viscum > Viscum album. The sequence goes on along the minus strand of OY728163.1, from coordinate 1,852,316,459 downwards.
AGTTCTCCAGCAGCCCATGGCATTCGATAATGTGACTGATGGTCCTACTTTCCTACTCTAGAATATACCTGGTGTGATCTGTCTCACTTCATAATCATGCTTCGTCATGATACTCCATGGTTTCTTATGGATTTCCTTGTGGTCTTTCTTTTGTTTTTTGGGGTTCTTACTGAGTATTTTTTTACTCACCGCTACATGGGATTCACCTGCATGTGTTGTGTCTGGTGAAGATGATCACTGCCTTGATAGAGGACTTGGTGATCTAGGACCTAGTGATGCCCAGTGATACTAGACATGCGGTTTGTACTTCTACGGCTTCCAGAAGCTACTCTGTACTTACCCATCAGGTGGGGTTTCCATTAGATGACTTCTATAGTTTCTTTTGTACTTCCCTATTTTCCAGTTAGTCTTTTGTTAGGTTGGTATTCTGGACCATTTTAATTTCATTTTTACTTGTAATCAATGGTTTTTTAGTGGTATGCTTGTTTAATTTTCCATCTTTGGGATGTGGTTGTGTGTGCGTGCATACAAGAACTCAAGAAAATTCTTCCCACTTGCAGGTTGACGCCTTCGGTACTAATTGCTAACCCCTGGCCTTCAGGAGGTAGGCTTGGGGTATGTCACAGTATGGGCCCGAGGGTATGGATTGTGACATGTATTTATCAAACATGTTATGGGTGATATCACTAATATTTTATTTTTCAAACTTAAAAAATAAGGTTTTTTAAAAAATATTTCTCCAAAAATATATTTCAAACAAAAAAAATATATTTTATATCACCAAATTATTCTAGTCCTAGTAATTTTTGAGAGGGATATAATACACCTACCATGATAATAAATTTTATAAAAAAACTAAGAGGAAGAATTTTGTTATACCAGATCTATTCTAGAAACACCTCTAAATGTTCCTGTTTCAAGAACCCAAAAATAAAGTGAGATAAAATGATGATTTTTTTAGAGAAAAATTGAGCCAAATTTTACCATTATTGTGAAACCCCTATATTTTAAAATAATTATTTATTTGATAGTTTATACAACATGCAACACAGAGCCATAATGAACAACACAATATTATTATTTAAATGCTTTAGTTATAACCTTATCATTCAATTAGTGGGTATGAATAGTATTAAATTCATTATGAAATATATATAATGGTACTACTCAATAAAAATTTATTAATTAATTATAATGAAATTTTCACTTAATTTTTAGTAAATCTATTTTATTTTTCAAAAATATGTTTTCTTAAAAAAAGATTTTATTAGTTTTTGTGATAGAATTTTAGAATTAATATATAAAACCTTTATAAATTTTATTTCATTAAAAGAAAATTATTTTTTAAATCATCATATCAAAATTATCTTAGGGTGAATTTTTTGGATTTTTCTGAAAAACTTCATTTTTCAGTGAATAGTGAAAAAACCCAATTATTGTAAAACTAACATTTATTTTAATAGAAAAAACACTATTATGTTTTAATGAGATCATAAATTAATATAATTATAATTTATTTATAAATAATATAATTAATTATATATTAATCTATGTTATACTTGATATTGGTAAAAAAATCCTTTTAGACATAAGAATTCATTTTTGTTTAGAAAACCATTTTTCATTTCTCATTGCAAAATTATTATGTAATGAAAATTTTCCACTTATATGTTTTTAATTTTGTATGTGTATTCCATTTTTGGAATAAAAACAATTTTTTTAATAGTTCCAAATTAAATTTTGGTCTTAATTAATATTAAAAATAATAAATAGATTTCACCATGGTAAATGGGTAAATCATGTTAACCTAGGTTTAAACTAAGTGATAAGGTCACCATTTTTTTATCTCAATTATTATTGTATGAATTTATTTCTACCCTTATCACCATATTCTCTAGGTTAAATTATTTATGGGACCTTTTTTCAGGAAAATTACCTCTAAAATATTTGATGTTTAGGATATAGTCAAAAATTTAAACTCTTACTTTTAATATTTTTAATATTTTTTGAAATGGATAAAAACAAAATATATTCATTTAAAAATGTTTAATTTAAAGATTAATTTTATTTATATTGAAAGTATAATTTTAATTTTTAGTGATGAAATAATTACCTTAAATGCTTATGCAACGCTGACACCATGCTCGTGCAAGAAATACAAAAATCAAGTAAATGATTTTGAAATCTATTTAAGTAAATTAGTTGTACGAGTTATAGTGTCTAACTACTTTTATATTTAAATTTAAAAAATGAGGGACATGTTAAATTTTTATATTTTAAATCAATTACTATCCTCTTATTTTTAATTTCAAACTAAATAAATAGTGTCATAATGGCATTAATGATATTTTATATTAAATAAAATTTTAAAAAATTATTAAAAAATAATAAAAAACAATCATGATGATATTTAGGATGATAAATAGTCTAAAACTTAATCCTTTAGACAATTATGATCAAATTTTCAAGTTATACGTAAAATTATAACACTTCATTATTTAAAAAGTCATTACCACGGTCAAGGTTAACATTGGTTAACCAAGGTGTTAAACCAATAGATAAGGATAAAAATAATATCTAAACCTACCTAAATTTAAATATATGATTATATTAAGAACATATTATCCTTACCATATAAATAATTTTATTTTGGAACCATTTTACTTGAGTTAGACACATATTATAATATAATATTTTATAAATTTCCAAAAATGTCCCTCCCCTTATAAAATAAAAATTCTTCCCTCCCTAATTTACACCACATTTAGAAACCAAGAGTTACAAAAAAACCAACCAATTTATATTAAAAACTTCCCTATTCATTAATTAGAGGTCCTGGTCTTCTCTAAATATGATTCCAAGGGTCTTTAAGAAGGGTTCTGAAGGAAGTTTGTCGAAGAAGAGTTAATCATCTTTACTAACTCTTTCAAATTTATTTCATATTATACTTCATATAAATCATTTATACCCATAATAAAATAATAAATCAAGTATAAAAAAATATATTTATATGTTTTTATAATTATTATTAAAGCATTTTATATTTATTTTCCATCCTATAAAAGGTGAAAATTTGTGCTCGTGCGTACGTACAATTTAACGTTTCCATGTTGTGATGTAATTTATTTTTCATCACCACTTTCCATGGATGGTTATAAAGATGTAAGTAATAAATATATATGATATTTATGAAATAATTATGATTTTAGAAATATAAAATATCATTTATCTTCTTACTCTTCTTCTCATCAAAAAATGATAATGTTGTTTGTGCGTACAGGTGAACTACCACCTCCATGAAGCGATGTGATTCTTTTTTTCATATCTTCCATTCAAGTATGATTATAATTTTTTATCATGAATATATATATATGTGATATTTATATCATGATTAAAATTATATAGATGATGTAACCATGAGAAATATGTAAGGAACCAAACTACTTAACTGAAACATATATGAAAAATGAAAAATATAACACTCGGAAATGATGATATTAATAAATATTTTCTAATAAACATGTATTGAATTATTATAACTGGAATATATATGATATTATAATTATGTTTATGGTTCTTTTATATATGTATAATTAATTTAAATTTATTATACATGCGGATAAAATAACTTACAAAGCAAGTCTGTCCAAACGTAAGGGGTTTTTTTAACTCAATTTTCATTCATTGGGTTATACTTCTACTTAATAGACTATGTTTGTAACATCTTGATATTTTATGAAATATCTTATTTCAAATTAATTTAAATTATTTTATATATTTATTTATACTCAATGTACATTTTATCTTGTGTGTTGGTCAGAGTGGATACTCAAGAGGGGGTTGAATTGAGTTCCAATTAAAATTTCTGTTAAAATATTATCTATTTAAAATCCCCCAATTTATAAAACAAGTTAAACTTTAGTGAATTTATACAGATTGTAAATGTTCACTTAGCTTCTCAAAGATTGATTAGGTCTCAGTTAGTTTAACCACAAGATCAAACTAACTTTTGAAACTATCCTACTGATTTACAATAAGTGTAAACACTTGCTAATTTAACTATCAAAGTAGCTTTAAAATAGTTTTGTATTTCAAAGTAATATCATCGGAGTATAAAATATATATGTAGTATACTTTAAACTTAAACTAAATATGCATAGTAGATGTAACAAGAGGTTCAGTCTCAATCTGAGACTTAGTCCTCTCAAATTTATATAAATTTGATCCACACCCTGGATCAGGGTTAACAATAGTTTACACAACTATCCAGGACACGAAGGGACCTCTACCACTGTTCTTTGTGGAAAACAAAACAAATTTCAGGCCACACAAGGACCTCTTCCACAGTTGACGTGGGTAGACAAGAGTTAAGAATTTTAGAGTGAGGATTTTGATATCCTTCAGTTCAGTGCAGGAGACAGTGTGTGTGTGCGGTATACAGAGTACACCACACTGCTCTAAAGTAAATAAACAAATCACTTAGAGAGAATATATAAGAGTTTAGAAAGCTCTAGTGATTAGTAATGCAACTCTGGACTCGTTGGATTCAGCAGAATTGCTTCTGAGTCCTTCTCTGGTTGTTCTGTTGAAAAATAGAGTGTCATAGTTCATCTTGTGTTCTAAAGGAGTGAAAATTATCTCTTGATTCGTCAAGTGTTCTTCAGTGGTGTTGGATTGCACTCATGATAGTTCTTTGAAAGTCTTGCAATCTCCTTCTTGCTCAGGATTGTTCTTTTTGTTCAGCACAGTGCTCTCGGGTGTATGTAAGTTCTTCTTGTTGTATCGTCACACTTGCACATCACTGCTTACACTTGTGTGTGTACTGCATCTCAATCTTCCTTATATTCCACTAGTTATGGTAGTATGAATGATTCCCTTTTCATAGGTATGAGATACAGTTTCCTGACATGCCAACAACTATCATTAAATAACATTAATTGCATTAAAAACATCAAATATGACCGTTCGTATTATTTAAATAAAATTGAAAAAAAGTTAAGAAACTGTGTCACAGTGATTATGTAAACGGTGTCTTCTTCACGGTATATTCTTCACGGTATGTGGTTCACGGTAAGTGCTTCATGGTAAGTGCTTCATGGTAAGTGATTCATGGTAATTGCTTCAAGGTGTCTCGGTCACGGTGAGTAGCTCACGGTGTTTCGGTCATGGTGAGTAGGTCATGGTGTTTCAGTCACGGTTTGTCCTTCACGGTTTGTCCTTCACGGTTTGTCCTTCACGGTGTGTTCTTCACGGTGTTTCCTTCACAGTGTCTCTATACTTAGACAAATATTTGTATTTATACTTAAACTGTAATATGCAGAATATGGATTAAGTTTAATCATTAGAGAGTAAGAGAACTTGAATCATAAATATAAAGAATTGATAATATAAGTGAGATTTGTGATCATGCATAAGACTTGTAAATAATAAAGAGAGTAATTAACATCATAAGACATGAAGAGAATTAGCAAGATGTGTAATTAATATTGAGATTAATTAATAGTAATAGGATTTTTGATCATTAAAACATTATTAATACATGAGGAGTCCAACAATCTCCCCCTTTTGATGATCACAAATCATGTATAGTCAAAATATAAATGAAATGCAACATAGCATATCTCATTATAGTGTTGATACCTGTAGGATTTCCTCCCCCTTTTGGGATTATCAAAAAGTAGAGAAAATGAAGTGAAACAATGCATTTTCATTAAAAAGGGTTCAGAATAGATCATACAAGAGAAATACAAACAGGAAACAAGAAATGACATCCCATCAAAAAGAAAACAGTCTCTGGACTCTTCAGGGATCCACCTTTTCCTTGCCTTTAACAGCAGTAGGAGCAGGTGCTGAAGTAGAAGAAGGCATAGATGTGGTAGACAAAGAGGGTAAGGGTAGACCTTCAAAAACAGATGGAGCCAAAGTAGGAGAAGTAGAAGTTCTAGGCTGTGGTTGGTCAAGAATGACTAGCTGGATCTGAGAAAGAGCTTGGCTGAGTGACATGTCAGTTGAGATGAAGGTAGGTAGACCAGGTCTAAGGGGTGCAGTAGCTGGAACAACTATAGCAGTACTCTGCACATGAAGATATGGCTTCAAAAGATTTATTAAATCAGTAATTATTTCACCACCATATTTCATATCCTTTTCAAAATCGTCCTTATTCTCCATGAATTTTTCCAACAATCTGGTGAACTCTTTAAGTTTATGAACTTGAGATTTAAAAGCTTGAGTTATAGTAGGGATTTTCAAGTTTTCCACAAGATATCTAAAGTGATCTGTCATATCACTTTTGGAGAAAATCCAAGAGAGATAAAAATCTATTTTCTTTTTGATATCCTGTTGAGCATCATTGGATATCTTAGAATGAATTCTAACCAAGTCCAATGCTCGATCACTGTTCTTAACCACTTCTGAAAAAAAGACAGATCTAAGCCACTTAAGGCATTCTGAAGTTCTTCCTTGATTATGGATCTTAGCAGAGAATCATCCAAAAGAGGAATAGAAGATTGACCTAAAGCAGGAAAAGCTTTTACAGCTTCAGATAGAACTTTGAGCTATTTTAGAACTTTTTGCAGGCATCCAGTGTACTCATCTGTGAGTTTATTCAGATTTTCTACAGGCTCCCCCATGCGTTCCAGAATCTTGGTGTGTCTTTTTCCAATCTTTTCATAAAAAGATAGTAGATATGGATGCACTTGAGACACAATTTCCCTAGCAAGGGTGGAATCAGTTGGCTCAGGAGAAGCAGCAATAGGTGTAGGGGCAGAGACAGGAGCAGGCTCTGATCTCAAGGACAACTCATTCTGCAAGTTCGCTACCATATTTTTCAGATTTTCAACATCAGCACTTAGAAGCTTATTTTCAACTATGACTTCTTGAATTTCTTAGATCATCCTTGGTTGAATATGCAATATAATATTTTCCAATAGAATTGATGCATCTTCTTGACTCAGTTGAGTCACTGGATGTGGTTGAGAGGATAATATCTTTTCAACTCCAGCTAATAGAGTCTTTCCAAAAACTTTAAGATCATCTTTAGTCACAAAGGAGTGCTGCTCAGGTAAGGGTGCAGGTAAAGGTAGAGGTTCAGAGTCATCTTTAGACACAAATTCTGATTCATATTGAGAATGGGGCTCTGGTTCTGGTTCTGGTTGAGGTTCTGGATGAGTTATAGTCTTCAATTGAAACAGAGAAGAATGATCCATTCTAGTTGTAGTCACTTGTTGTGACTCATTCACATCATAAAATCTTGGTAAATCATACCGAGTGTACATATAATATGTGACAGAAGGTTGAGAAGCTTTAGCAGATCCACCTTCCATAATATCAAGGTTTTGAGGTTCCTCCCCCTCAAATTGTGATTCCATTTCAGAGACTATATGCTCAACAACATGATCAAGATTCATAGGATCATCTCTAATATCTTCAGCAAACTCTTGACTTGCCAGATGAAAGGCAATTTCCATCTTCTCTTCAGTAGAGGGAATTATCTCAGGAACCGATTGTTCCACTGGTTGAGCTTCCAGACTTGCTTCTTTCTCAACAGGGAGATCCTCTTCAATAGGATCTGTCTCTATGGTTGCTTGCTGTTCTGAATCAAGAAAAACCAATTTTCTTGCAGCATTAGGATGAGTTTCTGGATTGACATCCTCACTAGAAGTAGGATATTCCTCTTCTCTCAAACCAACAACAACTTCCTCTCCTTGTGGTATTTCAGCAAGGATAACAGCAGGGACAACATCCCTTTCTTTTTCAAAAGGAACTGTTTCCATTGGAGGTCTTCTAGATTCTTCTCTAGGTGATACTTCAGTTGTTACTTCCTCTTCTTCTTCTTCTTATTCTTCTGAATACTCAGCCACTTCATCAGGTTCCAAACCAGGATTAGATAGATTCTTAGGTCTTCTTGGATAATCAACAGGATTAAACTTTTTATAGAGTTGATCATTATCCTCAACCCATAGCTTCTTCCAGGGGTTCCAGCTTATCTTCATCTTTCTGATGATAGGCATGGATAAGAAGAAATCAAAGTTCTCTAACTTTTATTCATTCGGCCTAACTATCCCTTTGGAAACTAACATGGTTGAAATCATCCTTGAGTAAAACAAGGAGGTGGATTTGGAAGTGACATTGATCAGCTCACAGATATGGTTAATAACATACTTGCATAGGTTGATCTTATGGCCATTCTCCAATAGGTGAATCAGGAACACATCTTGATACTTCATTATAGAAAAATCCCCTTTTCTCTGACTAATAAAATTTTGAACAAATTTGAAAAGAAGTCTAGTCTCCCCATCTAGCTCTGCAGCAATAGCCCTTTTCTTGGTGCCCTTACCAGTTAGAATTTCCATGGAATTTTCCAGAATGAAGATATCAGAAGATAGAGGAGGGTCTCTATGGTAGTCTTCACAAACTCCTTCATGTGGAATTCGTAGGCATGCCGCCCATAGCCTCGAAGAGAAGTAACACTTCTGACCATTGATCGAGCTGGTCACCATAAAACTTTCTCCAAACTCAAATTAAAACTTCACATAATGATATAATTGAGATACCAGCCTCAGGTAAATCGGTCTATTTTGTCCAGAGAACCATTCAATCCATCCTTGTTCTCTTAAAAATTTCAAAACTAACGACTTTCTAGACAACAGCCACTCAGGGAAAACTTATTTTTCAGGTAAAATAGTACGGCTTACCAAGTTTGGGTTTAGAGGTCCTTGGGAGCTATCCTCGGTATCCTCTTCTGTTTCTTAGAGTGGCGCTTCTCAGATGAGGGTGAAGATGGACGCTTCATCCTTGGCATCCACTAAAGGTTCGGGCAAGAGAGGAGAAGGTTTTCAAGAGTGAGAATATTTAGGAGAGAGTTCGGGTAAGGAATTGAATGAAACCCTTAAGTTTTATCATTTGGGAATTTCAATCGTTATAAAAACAAAAACGCGGGAAATCAAATCGTAGTGAAATAAAAATTACCGCAATATGGGTTAAAATAAGAATATAAATAATTTTCACGGTGAGACCGTGAGTAAGAATTACGGTGTGATGAAAAATAGTCATCACAGTGAGACAGTTGGTGGTCATCATGGTGAGATAGTGACCATTCTGTGTAGTCACGGTGAGACGGTGAGTTAACAGATCATGACCACAAGATCTTAACGGTGAGACCGTAAGCATAAAACAGTAACTGTAAAATAGTGAGTATGAAACCGTAAAGTAAAATACAGTAAAGTATTGAGCATTAAGATCATTAAGATATCTATTTATGATTAATCATACCAAGATCATGTATGATGTAGTCTAATCTTTCAGAATTTAATGGTTTAGTGAATATATCAGCAAGTTGATATTCAGTACCAATTAATTCCAAATGATATCACCTTTTTGATAATGATCCCTCAAAAAATTATGTCTTACATCAATATGTTTTGTCCTAGAATGAGAAACAGGATTCTTAGAAATATTAACAGCACTTGTATTGTCACAATTTATTGGGACATGTATGAATTGATATCCATAGTCTAGTAATGTGTGTTTCATCCACAAAATTTGCGTACAACAACTTCTAGCAGCTATGTATTCAGCTTATGCAGTAGATAATGCAACAAAATTTTTTTTCTTACTACACCATGATACTAGTGACTTTCCTAAAAGATGGAATGTCCCAGAGGTTCTTTTTCTATCTAACTTACATCCAGCAAAATCAGCATCAGAATAACTAACTAGTTCAAATGATTGTCCTTTGGGATAGAACAGTGCTAAATTGGGAGTATGCTTGAGGTATTTGAAAATTTTCTTTACAGTATTTAAATGTGACTCTTTAGGGTTTGCTTGAAAATGAGAACACATACACACACTAAACATAATATCAGGATGACTAGCAGTCAGGTAGAGTAAACTTCCAATCATTCCTCTATAAGTGGATTGATCAACAGATTTACCATCTTTATCAAGATCCAACTTACAGGTGGTACTCATGGGAGTGTCACTACTTTTTGTGCTATCCAATCCAAAACGTTTTAAAATATCTCTAGTATATTTACTCTGAGTTAAAATAATTCCATCATCATTTTGAAAGATTTGAAATCCAAGAAAGAATTTGAGTTCACCCATTAAACTCATTTCAAATTCATTTTTCATCATCTTAGAAAAATCAGTACATAGGGAATTTCTTGAAGATCCAAAAATAATATCATCTACATAAATTTGTACAACTAAAACATCTTTAGAAATTCGTTTTATAAAAAGATTAAGGTCAACTATACCTTTTGTAAAACCTTTAGAAATTAGAAAAGTAATTAATCTATCATACCAAGCTCTTGGAGCTTGCTTTAAACCATATAAAGCTTTTGATAATTTGAAAATATGATTTGGAAAATGAGGGTTTGAGAATCCAGGTGGTTGTTCAACAAAAACATCCTTAGCAATATATCCATTTAAGAATGCACTCTTGACATCCATTTGATATAGTTTGAAATTTAGATGTGCAGCATAAGCAAGTAAAATCTGAATAGCTTCTAATATGGCTATAGGAGAAAAAGTCTCCTCATAGTCAATTCCTTCCTCTTGACTATAGCCTTGTGCAAATAGCCTATCTTTGTTTCTAACTATGTTTCCAAATTCATCTACTTTATTTCTAACCACCCATTTAGTGCCTATAGTGAAAGTGTCCTTAGGTCTTTCAACAAGATTCCACACTTTATTTCTTTCAAACTGATTGAGTTCTTCTTGCATAGCAATTACCCAAAATTCATCATTAATAGCATCATCAATTTTTTTAGGTTCAAGTTGTGACAAGAAGGCTTGATGTTCAACCGGATTTCTAAGAGAAGCTCTAGTCTGAGTCCCTCTATCAAGATTTCTTACAATAGCATCTAAAGTATGATTTTTTAGAATTCTAGTTGATCTAGTAAAGGTAGGACTAGAAATTTCAGGTTCTTCTCTAGGTTCGGGTTCATTAGAAGTAGATTCTGGAATAAGTCCAGAGCTGGTTGTCTTTATAGTAGGTTCATTGATTTTATCATTAAGGTCCAGAGCAGATAAATCTTCTTCAAGATTTTCAAGAGAGGTTTTAGACTCATGTGGATCAGTTTCATCGAATTTGATGTGAACAGATTCTTCCACATACTTGGTTACCTTATTGAAAACTCTATAGGATTTTCTAGTTAAAGAATATCCTAAAAATATTCCTTCATCACTCTTAGAAGAAAACTTATCAAGATTATCTTTTGTATTTAGAATAAAGACTTTGCAACCAAAGACTCTAAAGTAATTGACTTTAGGTTTTCTATTATTCCACAAATCATATGGGGTCTTCTTAAGAACATGTCTAATTAAGACTCTATTAATAATATAACAAGCTTTATTCACAGCTTCAACCCAAAAGTAAATAGGCGGGTCATATTCATTAAGCATAGTTCTAGTAATTTCTTGTCGGGTTCTATTTCTTCTTTCTACTACACCATTCTGCTGAGGTTTCCTAGGAGCAGAAAATTTATGACTATAGCCATTGTGTGATCAATAGGATTCAAATTCATGATTTGCAAACTCACGGACATGGTCACTTCTTAGAGTTTTAATCGTAAGTCCACTAAGTTTTTCTACAAACTTGGAGTATTTAACAAAATAAGAACAAGCTTCAATTTTGTGAGCTGGGAAGTATACCCAAGTATATCTTGAAAAGTCATCTACTAGGACATAGACATAGTGCTTCCCATTTAAGCTAGAAACTCTAGATGGTCCAAATAGATCCATGTGAATCAACTCGAGAGGTTGAGAAGTTGAGACTTCTTTCTTTGGTTTGAAAGAGATTTTGTGTTACTTTCCCATTTGACAGGGATTACAAACTTTTTCATTTGGAAACTCAAGTTTGGGTAAGTCTCTAACTAAGTTCTTCCTAGTTAGTTTCCTAAGTGAGTGTATATTGCAATGTTCTAATCTTCTATGCCAAATCCAAGACTCTTTATTAAAGGCATTTAAACAGGTAACATTTTTTTTATCTAAGGAATTTAGATCAACAACATACACATTTTCATTTCTTAAAGCAGAAAATACTAAAACATTTTTAGAGTTAAAAACATTACAGAAATAATTTTCAAATTTGAAATTAAAACCATCATCACATAATTGAGAAATACTTAACAGATTATATTTCAGTCCATCAACAAATAAAACTTTAGAAATTAAAACTGAATCAGTGTTACCAATTTGGCCTAGGTCGATGATCTTTCCTTTAGAATTATCACCAAAGGTGAAATAGCCTCTATCAACCTTTATTAAACTCTTGAAACATGAGTAATCCTCTGACATGTGTCTTGAAAATCCACTGTCCAAATACCATGTCTTCTTGTGGGAACTCTTCAAGTAGGTTTCTTACAAAACAGTTTTAGATAGAGTATGATTTTGGTACCCAGATCTTCTTGGGTCCAGACAAGTTAGCAATCAATGATTTTGGTACCCAAATTTGTCTTATGGGTCTCATATAATTTACAGAATCATTATATTTTTAAAGTAAACTCTATTTGATTTATAATTATGTGAATAACTAGTTGAAGCATAGGGATTTCCAAAACTAGAACTAGCAGTGTTCTATCCAGATTTAGGAACAAAGCTATTCTTAGTAAACTGTCTCTGTCCAGGTTTGTAGCCTATTCCAGTAGTGTATTTTGGTGCCACTTGCTTTCCTAGAATTTGAGTTAGTGTATCCTTTCTATTTTTTAACTTCTCTAAGTCCTTTCTAAGTTGATTATTAGACATTTTCAGTCCAGTGGTCTCCTTTAATAGTTGAGCATTCTTCAATTTTTCAATAGTAATTTCAATTTTAACAGTTGTAGTGAGAGAATGTTGTTTCTTGAATGATTTGTATTTATCCTTAAGTTCATTTCATGTCTCTTCCAGCATATTAAAATATTAAAATAATTCCTCACTAGTCATGTTTTCAAAATCCCAATCAGATTCTGCATCATCTCCAGAATAATAAGAATTTAAAATAGGAGTATCTAAGGTTACCTCAGATTTATTTGTCATGAAACACATGTTAGCTTGATTCTATTCAGAATCAGACATTTCAGATTCACTTGTGCTATCTTCAGAAGCACTCCAGGTAGCCTTCATATCTTTCTTGTACTTACTATCCTTGTAATCATATTTCTTCTTGAATTTTAGCTTTGGTAAGTCTTCTTTAATGTGTCCTTTTCTTTTTCACTCATAGAAAATAACTTCATCACTTTTATCTGGCTTTTTCCAGTCCTTCTTCCAATGTCCCTTATTGTCATACTTTCCTTTGTAATTTGATTTTCTGAAAAATTTCTTCTTCCTATAAAATTTCTCAAACCTTCTGGCTATCTGAGTCATTTCAGCATCACTATCAGAGTCTGATCTTTCACTTGTTGAACTATCAGTTTGTATTTGAGATTTTTCTTTTTCCTTGTTCTTTGAAGCAGTAGTCTTGAAAGCCACTGATTTCCTTTTTGGTTCATCCTCTTCCTCTTTATTCACCTTGAGTTCTTCCTCATATATCATAAGCTTACCAATGAGTTCTTTGAAAGGTAGAACAGTAATGTCACGTGACTCTCTGATTGAAACAGATGTGCCTCTCCATCAGTCTGGTAAACATCTCAGTATTCTCATAATTTGTTCCTTTGCTGGAACAACTTTACTGAGTGAATTAATTATATTGACTATCTCATTAAACCTGAGACACATATCAGAAATAGGTTCATCGGTTTTCATTTTAAAATTATCATATTTAATAGTATATATATTCAATCTCATTTATTTAACATTGGTTGTTCCTTCATGAGAAAAACCTAAAGTATCCCAAATTTCAAAAACAGTTTTACAAGAAGAAATTATATTAAACTCTTCATCTCCTAAAGCATAGTACAGGGAATTCATAGCTTTACAATTATTATTTTAAGCAGTCTTTATAGATTCATCCCAAGTTTTTATTTCAGTTTATGGAATTTTATATTGAGATTCTATAGCAGTCCAAATATCAAAACCCATTATTTCTAAATGAATTTTCATTTTAAGCTTCCACTGAGCATAGTTTGTACCATTGAAAAAAGGTGGCATGTTAGTAGCAGCACCTTCTAGTCTATTGTCCATAACTACATTTTAGAAAGTAAATTTAAAGAGATAAAATTTAGAACTAACAGAAATTTAAGTTCTTTATAGATGCAACTAAAATCACAGTTGAAAAACAAAGTATTTAAAAAAAATATTTAAATAAAAACAACCTCTGATACCAAATTTTCGTCAGAGTAGATACTCAAGAGGGGGGTGAATTGAGTTCCAATTAAAATTTCTGTTAAAATATTGTCTATTTAAAATCCCCCAATTTATAAAACAAGTTAAACTGTAGTGAATTTATATAGATTGTAAATGTTCACTTAGCTTCTCAAAGATTGATTAGGTCTCAGTTAGTTTAACCACAAGATCAAACTAACTTTTGAAACTAACCTACTGATTTACAATAAGTGTAAACACATGCTAATTTAACTATCAAAGTATCTTTAAAATAGTTGTGTATTTCAAAGTAATAGCAGCGGAGTATAAAATATATAATTAGATAATTTAAACATAAACTAAAGATGCACAACAGATGTAACAAGAGGTTCAGTCTCAATCCAAGACTTAGTCCTCTCAAATTTATATAAATTTTATCCACACCCTGGAACGGGGTTAACAACAATTTACACAACTGTCCAGGCCACACAGGGACCTCTACCACTGTTCTTTGTGGTAAACAAAATAGAGATCAGGCCACACAAGGACCTCTTCCACAGTTGACGTGGGTAAACAAGAGTTAAGAATTTTAGAGTGAGGATTTTGATATCCTTTAGTTCAGTGCAGGAGACAGTGTGTGTGTGAGGTATACAGAGTACACCACACTGCTCGAAAGTAAATAAACAAATCACTTAGAGAGAATAGATAAGAGTTTAGAAAGCTTTAGTGATTATCAATGCAGCTCTGGACTCGTTGGATTCAGCGGATTTGCTTTTGAGTCCTTCTCTGGTTGTTCTGTTGAAAAATAGAGTGTCATAAGTCAACTTGTGTTCTACAAGAGTGAAAATGATCTCTTGATTCGTCGTGTGTTCTTAAGCGGTGTTGGATTGGACTCATGAGAGTTCTTTGAATGTCTTGCAATCTTTTTCTTGGTCAGGATTTTTCTTTTTGTTCAGCACAGTGCTCTCGGGTGTATGTAAGTTCTTCTTGTTGTATCGTCACACTTGCACTTCACTTCTTACACTTGTGTGTGTACTACATCTCAATATTCCTTATATTCCACTCGTTCTGGAAGTAGGAATGATTCCCTTTTCATAGGTACGAGATACGATTTCCTGACATGCCAAAAACTATCATTAAATAACATTAATTTCATTAAAAACAACAAATATGACCGTTAGTATTATTTAAATAATATTGACAAAAAGTTAAGAAATGGTGTCACGGTTATTATGTAAATGGTGTCTTCTTCACGGTATAGTCTTCACGGTATGTGGTTCACGGTAAGTGCTTCACGGTAAGTTCTTTACTGTAAGTTCTTCACGGTAAGTGCTTCACAGTGTCTCGGTCATGGTGAGTAGATCACAGTGTTTCGGTCACAGTGACTAGCTCACGGTGTTTCAGTCACAGTTTGTCCTTTATGGTTTGTCCTTCACGGTTTGTCCTTCACGGTGTGTCCTTCACGGTGTGTCCTTCACGGTGTCTCTATACTTAGACAAATATCTGTATTTATACTTAAACTGTAATACGCAGAATATGGATCAAGTTTAATCATTAGAGAGTAAGAGAACTTGAATCATAAATATAAATACTTGATAATATAAGTGAGATTTGTGATCATGCATAAGACTTGTAAATAATAAAGAGAGTAATTAACATCATAAGACTTAAAGAGAATTATCAAGATGTGTAATTAAGATTGAGATTAATTAACAGTAATAGGATTTTTGATCATTAAAACATGATTAATACATGAGGATTCCAACATTGTGTTTTACAAAACAACATTTTTATCTTTCATTATACCTAACATTGAGTTTCTTCAATAACTAGTGGTTGAGTCTTACCAGACAACAATATACTATTAATATTATTATTTAACATGATATTTATAACCTATACATTGGAATGGAAGGAATTAATATGATTAAATATATTATTAATATATTGTTTATGCATGTTTATATAATTAATCCTATAGTTAACAATTAATTAAAAATGAAAAATAAAAACTAATGGAATATAAAGGTCATGTTTTTATGAAAAAACTATCTATATGAATAAAATAGAGTTTTATATTAATAAATTAAATTAATCAATATTTTTGAGAGATATTAATGAAATTTATATGTTATACGTTCAATAGAATATTTTACAATTCACCTAATAAGTTTGATAGTATTAAGATAGAAATAAATCCAATTTTAAGCATAAAACTATATTTTTCTAAAAGGTAGTTTTACCACTTTATACTGGCATACCTGTCTTAATTTTTTTAAACTTTTATAAATTTTATTTTAAAAAATAATTTTTTTTAAATCACAATATTAAAAATTATTTTGGGTGAATTTTTTTTATTTTTCTGAGAATTTTCATATTTTGATGAATAGTGAATGACACCGAATTTTAATTGAAAAATGTTTTTTCATCTAAAAAAATTATAGTGTTAAATTAAAATATTATTTGGTTTTAAAGTATAATTAGATAAATTTTATATCATTTAATACAATTTAGTTCATTAAATTTATTTTCATTGTAATTTTAGTTATAAAAAATAATCAAACTTTGTGACTTTTCACTTTATAAACCCGCTTTCTCATCATGTATGTGGGATTAATATTAAATTAAATTATATAAATTATGTGATTATAATTTGGAAAAATGGATTAAATATTTAAAATAATCATAATTTATAATTTATAGTAAGGTAAAATTAGTTTTCTTCCAAACATATCCATGAATGAAGTTAATATTAATTACAGTGATTCAGGTAAAAATGGGTTTACTTAGTGGTTAAAATTTAATCTTAAGGGTGAAAATGACCTAGAAAATTTTCCAAAACCCGTTGGATGGAAATAATTCAAAATTATCCCCTATTTTATCTAATATTTTCCATTATTAGAGTAATATTAATTAAGGGACACCTTCCAATAGTGTTTACTTTTTTATATTTACTTCAATGTCACTCCCCCTCTACTATAAAATGTCACTCAACCCCTCACTTTTTTTCTCAACTCTCAAGCCATTTAGATCACCCAATACCTGACCAAATCAACTCACAACATCAATAATCTCATCCTATAAGATTCAATTTGGGAATAAATAAAACCAAGGAGGTCCTTTGGTGAAAACCAAAAAGAGTTACCCAAAAAAGATGTAACATTATTCAACGAACACTTTTGTTTTATTTATTTCTCCATCCCTTAATTTTTTCTTAAATATTTCTTATATAATAAAATAAGTATCCTAAATATACTTGGATATTTTTATGTTAAGTTTTATACCTAAAATTATACACACTTCTATAAAATGGGTAATGAAATCACTGTTCGTGTGTAGGGTGGACTACCTCCTCGCGAAACGATGTCATTCATTTTTCCTTTACCACCTCTTATGGTTGGGAATTATGATTAAAATACTATTTTATGTGATATATATTATATTTATGATGTATTTTTATTTTTTTAATTATTATATAACACATACATTCCTAATTTCTATTTTTTTGGAATACAACAACATCGTTTGTGGATGTGCGGACTACTGCCTCTTCAAAGTGATGCGATTCATTCATGATTTACATAGAATATATTAGGATGGTTTTAATAACCATATATAATATAAATTAAATATTTATGATATTAATGAAATAATTATCTTTTTGTAAATATATCATATCATTTTCTTCTTTCAATTTCACACACAAAAAAAGTGATAACGCCATTCGTGGACGCGTGGACTACCACCTCCTCAAAACAACGTGATTCATTTTTTTCATCACCACTTCATAAGAATGATATATATAAGTTTATATAATTAAATAATTTTTTATTTATTCTATAATTTTCATTATTTCAATATAAAAGTTACTTACCTTATTTCCATAATGATCATTGAAAAATGGGAATGTTACTCATGTGTACGTACGACCTTTTATCTCCATGATTGTAACATTGATTTATTTTTCATAACCATATTTAATGTATGATTTTAAAATTATAATTTCTATAAAAATGTGATAATTATTAAATGGATATTATTAAGGATATTTTTAAATAACAACCTCATTGACCTAGTCATCCCATAAAAGTCAGTTTCGGCACATAATATGAATATGGTTAAAACATATGACTTAAACATTATTGATTAAATAATTGTATATAAAATTTTTATAACTAAAATAAAATTAATAATAAACTTGTAAAAAAAATTATGAAATTAAATAAGTAAAATATGTGTATTATTTAGGAAGATGAGGAAATCATGACTAATCAGACTCAAGGTAATGGGCTTCTTAACTCAATTTACATTCATTGGGTTAAACTATTATGTCACTGGTTATGTTATGCCATGAATATGTGTTAAGTGAACTTTGATTGTAATATAATGTATTTAAAATTTTATTTCTTTAGATTTAAAATTTTCACACACAATTATTTCATTGATTTATTCTCACTCCAATGATACGATCTTTTTAAGGAATTTTAATATCACTTTTTACATCTGTGAGATTAAAGTCACATTTACCACTTACTTATTTTGTGTGGTGTATCTACTAACCATTTTGATATATCATATCTTTTATTATTTTATATTTATTATATTTAAATGTTTCATTTTATTATTATTACTTTTCAATCTTCTGATTCAGATGTCACCATAGTTGTAAGGGGATTTCTAGTCTCACTTTTATTTCTGAGACACTTATGTCATATTCACCACTTGTTTCTTTTGTATGGTGTATATACTACCTCATTGACATGTTATATAATTAATATAATTATTTTAATGACATAATTAGTTTCATTTAATTATATTATTTCATGGGTATTGTGATTCAATCATTTCAAAGTGGTATGAGACACTTTGAATGCTTAAAGGTTATATTCCTCAAGAATTTTTTAAATGATTTTTAATTGTATTTCCATTAATCAATGTCAAAAAACCTTGTTGTTACATATCCTAAAATCGTTATATTTTGTATTAATACCATCCTAATTATTTCTATGGATTGATTATGATTGTTTTAAATAGATTGTTTGGGAACCTATTTATTTTCCTCAGGGAAACTTGTTTCAAATAGATTGTGTAGGAACTCATTCCTTTTCCACGGGATAAACTTGTTTTAATGAGATTATTATAGAACTAATTCATTTTCCATGGGATGACCATATTTAAATGATATTTTTAGGGAACCAATTTATTTTCTATGGGATAACCATGTTTCAAAGATATTGTGATGTAACCCTTTTCTGTTCCACAAGATAACCATGTTTCAAAGCGATTGTTATGGATACTATTTATTTTTCATGGGTTAATCATGTTTCATATATATGGAAATGATACCAATTTATTTTCAATGTTTTATAAAAGTTTTAAAAGTAATAATGATTGTTTTTATGAGTTTTATTCATGTTATGGTTCTTGGACATCTTATACTATGGGGTGGCCCAGATAGCATCGAGTGAGACTATTATAGCTTAAACGATGGGGTGGCCTTGATAGTACAAAGTGAGCCTACTATTGATTAAATTATAGGTCATCCCAGATAGCATTGGGTGATCCTACCAATTAATACATGATGGGGCAACCCAAATAGTGCCAGGTGAGCCTGTTATAACTCTCTAATACATTGGTTAATTATTATATTGGAATTAGGCCATAAGTTTATTCACATTAAAATGGTTTTTAAAGGGTTTTAAAGGGTTTTAATAAAGTGATGATAAAATTTTCTAAAAAGAGTTTCAATTTATTTTTATGAGTTTATAATGTTCCTAATGATAAAGATAGATATCACATGGATTTTAATTATTGATTTTGATGTCTATTTCTTTTTCCATGTTTTAATATTTTATGATCTAGGCATTGATGTGTTTGAGTTATTTTATGATTCACTCATTCACTTTGATTTTGTTATCACACCCTTATGTAATATTATGCTCATTGATGACATTTATTTGTTAATGATAATTTTTTACCTTACTGATTATTTGATCTCACCCTTATTATGTTACCTATTTCATAGGTTTAAAAGAATAATGTTTAGCGAGTTATGTATAGAATGTATTTCACATGGATGATGATGATATATTAATTTGAAAAAGAAAAGATGGGTTAAGTGTGATAAATGATCATTTAAAGTCCTGTTAATTGTTTATACAAGAGTTTTTTCTAATTCTATAAAACTATAAACCTAAAATTCCCTCCAGTATGTATGTGATCCAAGTTTTCCTTTTGATGTTGTAAGGATTAGATGAAATATTTGGGTCACAATTATTAGAACCAATGCTGGAAATGTAAAGATGTTGATTTATATATAGGATCCAAGAGTGCAGGTTCTAGGTTGTTATAATTGTTATCAAAGGTCAGTTTAGATATCTTTGGATATTAGGATGTTATCATATGAGATTATCATAAGAGTTATGGATATCATCACAGTACTATATGATTATGTATGGTTATTAATTAAAATTCTTAGAAACCCCTTAAATGTTTTAATATATTAGATACTAAAGTCATTAATTAAATTTTAGGTGAAGTTTTATTGAGTTGAAGTATATGTGAAACTTCAGTTTAATTTGAAGTATTCCTTTGATTTTTTCATAAATGTGTTTTAAGGAATTTATAACCATTAGAATTTATAGGATCTTGGATCATGATAAAATTATGGAAACATAAGTTTTATCATATAGATAAACATGTAATTGAAGAAGTGACTAAGTTTTCAATGTTATTTCAAAAGAAGATATCCATATTTTTGGGCTTTAAAGATAAAAGGTATGTGATAATATTTGAGGTTAAGAAAGTCTTTAATGTTGAGGTTTTTAGGATTTTTTTAGTTTGAACTTTGGGTTTTACCATTGAATTTTGGATACTAATATATCATATGAAGGCTTATAAATTTTTGGAATTATCTTACCACGTTCTAACCATTTTGGGTTTTATTAATGTATATAGACATTTATAATACCTTGATTATACCTTTTGTGGCTACGTGGTATTTAAAAGTTTATTTTAGTTCTTCAAGAATTAAAAAATTCATCTTGAATACTCATAGTTCAGAGAAAAATGTGAGTTTTTTTGGTATTGACTAAAGGATAAAATTCTAATCATCAAGTAAGTATATTTACTTTTTTTTATATTGGTCAAGTTATTAAGAGAATTATTTAAACCTAGGAAAAAGATCTTGCGGAAAAAGTATTACCCCAGTTCCTTCACTTATAATGAAATGATGGTATTTTTGATCATCACATATTTATTTTTTTAGGCCGTTAACTTTCCAATGACCATTCACTTGTTTTTAATCAATTACCTAAATCACTCTCTATAATTATTTACATTTTCCCTCCATATTCTCACAATGTTGAATACCAGTTATGCCTATCTTCAGGTGACTTTTATGTTTCCCACTTTACATTTTTATGGAATCTTTTACTTATTTAATTTGTTTGATGTGGATTTCAATAATATAAATCTAAAATTTTTAATCCTTTGATAAACAATATGAATTTTAAGGGTGAAATTCCTTTGAAGGGGGTAGGATGTAACATCCCGAGATTTTATGAAATGTATTCCTTTAAATTAATTTGAATTATTTGATAGCTTGAGTTACATGCAATTCACAGTTTATTTTTTGTTATATGTAATACCATGTTTGAATTTCATTTCAAGAAACATTGATTTTCTTTGATAACTTGCATAAATTGATATTTTTATTACCAAAAACATGAGACCATAGGATAAAGAGCCCAACATCCAACCCCACCGAGCAGTAAAAAACATCACCAAGGAAAGCAGAGATCACAGAGGTCTGAAAAAATGGAGGCCAGGAGCATCCCCAATAACAACACCCGCACCGCTTGAAGGCAGGGAACCAAGGGAATTGAGAATCAAGAGAGGATAGTCGTTGGTCGCCCTAGAAGCCAAGAAGTTTTCCAACCAGTCACCCTTGCGCCACGTGTGGAGGAACTCAGTATAATGGGAAAGGAGGGCCTTTCACTTGAGAATGAGATAGATAATGTTCCAAGGTGGGGAGATGTCACCCTTAAGGGATCTCCATATGATTTCAGAATCCGTCTCCACAATAGAAAGTGGGAGAGCTCTAGAGAGACAGAGCTCCAACCCGATGAGCATGGCCTTGGCCTCAACCACCAAAGAATCACCCATCCCAAAGAACACATTGAATTCAAGTATGATTGAACCCGAATTGTCCCTCATGACCCTGCCTCCCCTCATAATTCCTTATCTGCAGGCCCCATCTGTGTTGAGTTTGAGCCTGTAAGGGGGTGGGTACCGTCTGACCCAAGAGTCGGAAGATGTGGAGGAAGAAAACAATGTGCACAGTATGATGGTGTAATGTCTAAGGTAGGGCGTTGCCTCATGGTACTTGTGCAGTTGAGCTGGGTCGGAGATAAGAAGCTCGGTCCTGCCAGCTAGATCACGGAGAGAGAGGCAAGACCTGAGGTGTCTTTCTTTATTGCGCACCTTCCAAATTCACCAAAAACTCGCAGAAAGTAGGACCGACCGGCTGTCAGTCTCATGTTTGGAAGGGGATGTGATATACCACTGATGAAAGAAAACCTCAAAAAATGGGGCCTCCCTTTGGGGGAAAATAAACTCCCCATGCACACTCCAAATGTATCCATCTCAATCACTGTGGAGAAAAAATGGGTTGAAGTCTCCTCCTTAGGGTCAGAGCAGCAGCTGCATCATGAGACCAATGGAATCCCTTTTTTTTATGGAAACCTCTGTTGGAATGGCTTTGTGATGGGCTCTCCATATAAGAAAGTTGATTTTTTTTGGAATATACTTTCACCACAGAACACCGCCCCAGGGGTCGCTAGATAGTTTCCCAAAAGTGGCCTTCATATAATCTGTTTGTAAAGTCCCATATCCAGGTGCCACTCAACGGGTTCCCCGAACCCAGTTCGCCATGTGACCTCAAGCACATTTCCCCAAACGCCAGAGGCTGTCGACTAGCAGCGATGGCCTAGGTCTGATAGTGGGGAAACTATGCCCTCATTTTTCAAAGTGTAACGCAGCGGAATAAAATAAAATGCATACAAAAAAAAGAGGAAGCAATAAACCATACATATTTAATATAACATATGCAGTAAAAGATAACCAACCATATATATAGATATGATGCAACACGTCTCAAGTTCTAAGAAAACAGCCAGAACATATTACACAGCAGTACAATACAATACAGAGCATAACAAAGAAAAACAAAATAGTCGGTAGCATCACAAGCCTAGGCCCGGTCCCATGTTCCCCTACACCTCAGCAACAATCAAGTACTTGTATAAGGACCCTTTCCCTTATCCACACCTTGAGAAACATAATCTGTTTGGGATTAAAAGCATAACCCAAATAGGGTGTGAGAAATAATCTCAGTAGGCACCCACCAAAGGCCCTTGCTCAACTGTGTGTAAACATGAAACAGCAGTGTGAAAAAGTAAAATGAAATAAACTAACTAGTACTAAAGATTAACTAATTTAACTAGTTATATTTCCATTTTAATATTCATTTAATCATTCATTATAAGGAAACCACCACAGTGAATTTCTATGTAAACAGTCAGTGTCCTCAGACACGCAAATCCTTACCCTCAAGTAATCAGAAACGTAACTCGCAGGTATTTTCCCACAGGCATACAGATATTGCCCTCAGGCGTATAAAGTGTCGCCCTCAGGCATAGAGTCTATTTCCCACAGGCACGAAAGAAGTTTCCATCAAGCTAAAAGATGCACTACCCTCAGCCTAATTAAAACACTGCCCTCGGGCTAACAAGTAATCGGGCCATGCCCAACATATAACAAGCATTTACATACCATTCCTCTCAAGAAAATTTAATAAACATTAATACAAAGGCATACCCTTGGGTATCCTGGCCAAAAGGCTAAACAGAGGAATGCACCCCCAAGGTGGTCTTGGATCCAATAAATGATCCCAATCAACAATTTATTATCACATTTAATAACCTATAAAATTCTAGGTATTAAAAATAGCCAAGGCCTCAGCCACATGACACCCCAACATGGGTTCGCAGCACAAAATACACAAAACACACAGTAGTTGAAAAAATTAACACCAAACCACCTACCTTAAACGCCCCTGATCAGTATACTCAAACGTCGCTTCCAGAAATGCCCAAGAATGACGTAGATCTGACATAGAAGAAAACCTATTCAAACACAAATAACTTCCCTTAGAGGAAGAATTGGCAAGAACTACGCAAGGATAAGGGAGGGCTTACCAGTGCAGTTCCAACGTGATCGACGGAAGCAGGATCAGATTCCCGATGCTCGATCGGTTGATCCACAAATATCCGTCCGTCCTCTCCTGAGCTCTCATCTAGTTCTAAGACAATCGTGTGGACAGGGTTGGCTACTGCCCATTTTAAGCGAAAAAAAACAAAGTACATGGCATGTACTTTTGAATACACGGTGTGTACTTCCCTCATTTAACTGTTCCTCTGGCAGAACCGCCAAACTGTTCATCCATCAACATGAGTACACGACGTGTATTCGAGACTACATGGAGTGTACTATCGACCAACTGGCAGCCGCTCCAACCGCCTTACTATTTGCCTGCCGACTGACTACATGGCGTTTAAATACCACTACACGACGTGTAGTCAGTTTTTACACCCTTCATCGCTGACATGGCTACACACCCTGTGTACTCATCCCACACAGCCAAAAGTACATGGCATGTGGAATAATACACGGCGTGTAGTCCCAAATTTTAGGATTTTCTCCACGTTCTTTATTTTCACAAAAACACTTAATGAAAAGAGAAAATAAGAGACTCGTACCTCAAAATAAGAACCGGGTTCTTACAAACTTCCCCCTTAAAGAAATTTGTCCCCGAATTTCATTCCAAGGGTGGAGAAAACAAAGCTCAGAACAGCTCTGGCCACTGAACACGTACGGCGGTCTCCTGATCCTAGGTTTCGTCCTGCACTCGGCCATGATGTCATATCACCCGCACGAGAGGAACTGACCAGCCTCGGAGAACCTTCGTGCTCCTATCAACAATATGAATCGGATGCTCCTCAAAGGACACATCGATATGAAGCTCAACCTCCTCAGGCTGAAATACATGAGACGAGTCTGAATGATAGTGGTACAACTGAGATACATGGAAGACGGCGTGATCCGTCTGTGTCCCAACCTCGGTGAAACACGTAAGAAAACCTTATCCCCGACCATGAACTCCAAGGGTCATCTACAGCGATCAACATAAGATTTCTGACGAGACTGTGCGGTATCCATCTGCTTCTGAATAAACTGTACCTTCTCAGAAGTCTCCTGCATGACACATGGTCCCAGTAAAGCTGCCTCACCTGTCTCTAACCAGCACAAAGGTGATCCTCATGGCCTACCACATAAAACCTCGTATGGTGCCATCTCAATAGTCACTGAAAACTATTATTGTAGGAAAACTCGACTAGGGGTATGTGCTTCTCCCAAGAGCCCCCAAAGTCTAGGATGCATGCACGCAACATGTCCTCAAGCACCTATATTGTACGCTCTGACTGGCCATTGGTCTAAGGGTGGTAAGTTCTGCTCAGAAGCACCTGTGTACTAGTTCCCTCTGAAAACTCTGCTAGAAACGAGATGTAAAATGGGATTCCCTATCTAAAACAATAGAACGAGGGATGCCATGAAGACGTACGATCTCTCAGATATACAACTTCCCGAGATCGTCAACACCGAAGGTCTCCTTGATTGGAAAAAAGTGAGCTACCTTCGTGAGTCTGTCCACAACAACCCACACGACATCATTGCCTCAGGGTGACCTTGGAAACCCCATCACAAAATCCATCGCGACATCATCCCATTTCCACTATGGGATGGGTAACTGCTGTAACATTTCGGCCGGCCTCTGATGCTCCGCCTTCACCTGCTGACAGGTGGAACACCTCGTAACAAAACCAATTTACTCTCTTTTCATACCCGGCCACTAGTACTGACGTCTCAAGTCACGTTACATCTTGGTAACCCTAGGATGAACTGCCCAAGATGAAGCATGAAACTCCCACATCAACTCCTCACGTATATCCCATGAAACCCACACTCGTCCATGGAAAACGCAACACCTCATCATCGTCTATTGTCCATCCAGGAGGAGGGTCCCCACTTGCCACCGACTCCCGTAGAACTAGGCCTTCTAAAACAGATAGTTGTCTCATCCTCAATTTATCCTGGAGGGTAGAAGTCACAGCTAAAGAAGAAAGATAGGTCTTCCCCTGACTGTCATGCACCTCCAAATGCATCTCAGAGAACAAGGCCATGAGCTGCCACTCACCACTGGCCTCCTGCACTACCTGTATCTGAGTCTTTCTGCTCAGTGCATCAGCTACTACATTACCTTTACCAGGGGTATAGGCAAGCTCAAAGTCGAAGGACTGAAGGTATTCAACCCACCTTCGCTGTCTCAGGTTCAAGTCACGTTGAGTAAAAATATACTTGAGACTTTTGTGGTTGGTGAAAACCAAAAAATGTTCTCCCAAGAGATAATGTCTCCAACATCACAACGCATGCACAACTGCAGCCAACTTGAGATCATGCTTTGGGTAATTCCTCTCATGTGGCCTCAACTACTGATAATCATATGCAACAACTCGATCGCCCTGCATCAACACTGCTCCCAATCCAATACCTGATGCATCATAGTAAACTGTATAGCTCTTTCCTTGCTCTGGGAGTATCAGGACTAGTGTTGATGTCAACCTTCCTTTCAGGTCCCGAAAGGCTGTCTCGTAAGCTTATGACCAAATGAACTTCACAACCTTCTTAGTCAAACCTGTCAATGGTGCTGCTAAGCAGGAGAAGTCCTGTATGAAGCATCTGTAGTAACCATCCAGCCCCAAGAAACTCTGTATTTCAAACACGTTCTTAGGATACTCCTAGGAAATTACCACTCTCACCTTCTCTGGGTCTACTGCAACTCCTGCCTCTGAGATGATATGACCTAGGAAGTGAATTTGGTCCATCCAAAAGTGGCACTTTGAGAGCTTAGCATATAGCTGATTCTATCTCAGTGTACTCAATACGATCTCAAGATGGGTGGTATGGTCATGTAGAGTGTGAGAGTACACCAAGATATCATCCATGAATACTACCAAAAAAGAGTCCAGATAAGGATGGAATACACAATGTATCAGATCCATGAAAACCGTTGGCGCATTCGTGAGTCCGAACGGCATAACCAAGTACTTGTACAGACCATATCTGCTCCAAATAGATGTAAGCGGAATATCCGATGGTCTCACACGTAGATGATGATATCCTGAACTCAAGTCAATATTCGAGAACACTTGTGATCCACGAAGTTGATCAAAAAGATCATCAATCCTTGGCAAGAGATATCGGTTCATAACTGTTAACTGGTTCAGCTTCCGATAATCCACATAGAGTCTGAGGGTATCATCTGCCTTCTTCGCAAAGAGGACCGGCAAACCCCATGGAGAAGTACCGGTTCGGATGAAACCCTTTGTCTGTAAATCCTTTAACTACCTCTTGATATCCTGCAACTCCGGTGTAGCCATCCTATAAGGAGTAATGGACACCGGTGCTACTCCTGGCACAAACTCAATAGAGAAATCCACCTATCACTCCAGAGGTAGACCTGAAAAGACTTCTGGGAAGATATCCCTGAAACAATCAACCACTGGAGGGAAATCATGCTGACAAGTCCCCTAATCATCCAGATATAAACTCGCAATCTGGGTTGTGACTCCACCTCACCCACGATGCTCTGGTCCATCTCAACTTGCCTGAACATCCCACTCACCCTTGTATAGAAACTCTTCACCCTCTGGTGACGTGAAACTCACCCTGCGACAATAGAAGTCTACAAAGGCTCGAAAAGGAATCAACCAGTCCATCCCAAAAATGAAATCATAAGCTATTATCTCTAAGACGTAGAGGTCCCAAATAAAGTGACACCCTTCAACCTCAAGGGAGAACTCCTTGCACTGATGCACACATGTCGTTCTAGTCCCCAAAGGAGTGTCTAGCGTCATGATATCAGAAGAAGTAGAAACACAGAGCCTAAGGCTCTCCACAATGGGTACAGATATGAAACTATGTGTAGCACTCGTATCAAAAAGTACTGAAGATAAGACAGAAGCTACTAGAATAGTACCTCTGACTGTAGAAGGTCTGAGATCCGGCTCTTGCTGGGTCTATTGCACTGCATATGCCTGCCCAGTGCCACAGCCCTGCGACATAGCCTGGCTACCCTGAGCTGTCCTGCCCTGCTGCCTCTAAGATCCTGGTGTCTGGCTACCACGACCACGACCACCATCCCTGCCTGCACGCCCTAAAGTATTCTAGTTTCCTGACTAGTAATAAGCTGTTGGTCCTACTCCCGCACGCAGAGTCTGCACAGAACCCCTCTCACTAGCCACTAGTGGAAACGCCCTGCAGAAGTGCTGCAAATGACCCATCTTACCGCTAGCTCGACACTCCACTGGATAACATGGACACTACGGTTTCTTGTGCCCCTATTTATCACATTGGTAGCACCTGACATGACCTCTTGAAATGTCCATCAGGCTGGTACTGCCACCCTAAGAGAATTCCATCTGTCTCTTCCTCTTGCTAGTAGAAATAGTACCAGAAACTGGTGCTGAACCGCCCTGGCCCACACCACTAGCTTCCCAAAGGTTCCTCTCTGTAATTAGCACCTGATTCACAATAGCATGTACTAAAGGCAACCTGAAAACATTCACCAGTGCTCGGATGTCATACCGATGACCATCCTCGAAGCGTCTGGACCTCAACGTCTCATCACCCACCAGAACGGGTGAAAAACACTGAATCTCGGTGAAATGAGAAGAATAATCCATCACCGACATAGCGCCCTACTGTAGGTTCATGAACTCTCGAGCTCGATCTACCCTCAGCATCTTTGGTAAGAATAAATCATAGAAGACTACCTGAAAATCTTCCCACGCCATGTCCCTGTGATGCTCTGACTGGGTGGTAACATCCCACCACCTCTTGGCAGAATCACGCAGCATATAAGTCACGAGCTTGACCCTACACCCTGGAGGCATCTAAAGATGCTCAAAAACAGTCTGCATAGACCCCAGACAAGACTTCGCAGCCTATGGTCCGCCATACCCTGAGAACGTAGGCATATGCTGCTGCTGGAAGATATGAGTCAACTCATCCATAGATGTGGCAGCCGGCGGTGCTCCCTGAAAGGTCTTCATGAACCGCATAAAGCCTTCACGAAACTACGCATTCGTGCATGTGTCCGGTATAACGGTTGGCGCCGCATCTGGCTCTGCTGGAGGATCCACTGGTAGCCCATAGCCCACCATCTCTGGAGTATAATCATCTCCTCTCTCCTGGAGAACAACGCGTGGTCATCTTAGTGGCATGACTTTACAAGGTCAAACACACACCTTAAATCCGCATTATCAAAGACTGGAAATGAAGGGACCAAAAAGGGAACAAGAGGAAGAAGGCATTTTAAGATTTACAAAACAAGACTACACAGTGTGTGTATTGACTACACGGCATGTACCTGACTCCTCTTCCCCTACCCGGGTCCTTCTACACGGCTTAGCCACGCGGCTCCCATTAAATAAAACTACACGGCGTGTATGGTGAAAATTTACAACTTCCCGTGTCGTTTGTGACACGACCGACTACTCGGCTTGATACTACATGGCGTGTTACACCTGCACACAGCGTGTACACCACCCCATTTCCCAGCCACACGGTCATGTCCACACGGTCTGTCCTCGGACAAGACTACACGGTGTGTCCCACCGGTACACGACGTGTACTAGACGAGCTCCGCCGACCCGTGTTGTTAGTTACACGGCCAGATACACGAATCACACTACACGGCGGGTTCTTCATTGACATGGCGTGTTCACGAAAGGATTACACCGACCCATGTTGTTAGTTACACGGACGGATCCCAGGTCAGACTAAACAGTGTGTTCCACAATGTACATGGCGTGTATGTCTTAAGGTCTCCTCCATCTGTGTTGTTAGTTACACAGGCGGACTCCGGGTCAACACTACACGGCGTGTACATCAGGTACACGACGTCTTTTACCCCATCATTTCCCCACCTTGTGTCCCCACCCACACGATCTCTGACATGGGAAGCGACTACACGGTGTTTACTTAGGGTACACAGTGTTTACTTAAAAAGTTTTACTTTCTTCCCAAACAGAAGAATGTACACGGTGTGTTCAAAGAACTACACTGTGTTTTTACTGGGTTTTCCGAACAGTATGCCTCAGAAACTTCTTCAGAACCCCGAAAATACCGAAAACAACACCTAAGTGCCAAATTCCGATTCATGAGGTCCCATACTCCCCGAGAATCAAAATTTGGCATCTTATCTGTGTTATAATAAAATAAACAGTCAATGATCTGCCAAATTCCGTTAAATGGTGACCCATACTCCCTAAAAACCAAATTTTGGCGTTCATTATATAAACCAACTCATACAAAAATACCCTATCACATAGCAGGTATTTATCAAGCAGCTATCACAACAGCATGCTTTTCTAGCACAACAACGATCACAACAACATGAAATTTCTAATGCACCTATGTGGCATGGAACTATACATGGAATGTCATTTCTAGCATGTTCCTAAATGATGCATGAGATGGAATACCCTCATCTCACCGGGTTGCAACTACATAGAACCCATGGACAAAATATAAACAGTACAATCACAAGTGCGTCACCCAACAGTGAAAACAAATCAACTGTAAAATTTGAAAAATTAGAAGAATTGCAAAAATACGAGGTAGACTGGATTTTCCCTGTACATAGGTTAGCTACGCCCAGGTACAGTTTATTACCAACTACCGTTTCCATCCTATCCCTGACTAAGGCTCCAAATAGTAAGTCAAAGAAAAAAAACATGTCTCTGATACCACTTTGTAACATCACGGATCCTGGTGCCACTCAACGGGTGCCCCGAACCTGGTTCGCCACGTGACCTCAAGTGCATTTCCCCAAACTCCAGAGGTTGTCGACTATCAGCGAGGGCCCAGGTCTGATAGTGGGGAAACTATGCCCTCATTTTTCAAAGTGTAACGCAGCGGAATAAAATAAAAAGCATACAACAACAGCAGAAGCAATAAACCATACACATTTAATATAACATCTGCAGTAAAAGATAACCAACCAGATATATAGATATGATGAAACACGTCTCAAGTTCTAAGAAAACAGCCAGAACATATTACACAGTAGTACAATACAATACAGAGCATAAGAAAGAAAAAAAATAGTCGGTAGCATCATGAGCCTAGGCCTGGTCCCATGCTCCCCTACACCTCAGCAGCAATCAATTACCTTTATAGGGACCTTTTCCCTTATCCACACCTGCAAAAACATAATCTGCTTGGGTTGAAAAGCATGACCCAAACAGGGTGTGATAAATAATCTCAGTAGGCACCCACCAAAGGCTCGTGCTCAACTGTGTGTAGACATGAAATAGCAGTGTGAAAAAGTAAAATGAAATAAACTGAGTACTAAAGAGTAACTAACTTAACCAGTTATATAGCCATTTTAATATTCATTTAATCATTCATTATAAGAAAACCACCACAGTGAATTTCTATGTAAATAGTAAATGTCCTTAGACACACAAACCCTTACCCTCAGGTAATCAAAAACGTAACCCGTAGGTATTTTCCCACATGCATACAGATATTTCCCTCAGGCATAAAAAGTGTCACCCTCAAGCATAGAGTCTATTACCCACAGGCACAGAAGAAGTTTCCCTCAGGATAAAAGATGCACTGCCCTCAGGCTAAGTAAAACACTGCCCTCAGGCTAACATGTAACCGAGCCATGCCCAACATATAACAAGAATTTACATAACATTCCTCTCAAGGAAATTTAATAAACATTAATACAAAGGCATACCCTCAGGTATCCTGGCCAAACGGCTAAACAGAGGAACGCACCCCTCGGGTGGTTCTAGATCCAAGCAATGATCCCAATCAATAATTTATTATCACATTTAATGACCTATACAATTATAGGTACTAAAAATAGCCATGGACTCAGTCACACAACACCCCAACATGGATTCGTGGCACAAAATACACAAAACACACAGCAGTTGGAAAATTTAACACCAAGCCACCTACCTTAAACGCCCCTGATCAGTATACTCAAACGTCGCTTCTAGAAACTCCCAAGAACGATGTAGATCTGACATATAAGAAAACCTGTTCAAACTCAAATAACTTACCTTAGAGGAAGAATTGGAAGGAACTACTCAAGGAGAAGGGAGGGCTTACCCGTGCAGTTCCAACGTGATCGAAGAAAGTGGGATTAGATTCCCGGTGCTCAATCGGTTGATCCACAAAGATTCGTCCATCCTCTCCCGAGCTCCCATCCGGTTCTAAAACAATCTTGTGAACATGGTTGGCTACTACCTATTTTAAGTGAACAAAACAAAGTACATGGCGTGTAATTTTGACTACACGGTGTGTACTTCCATCATTTAACTGTTCCTCTAGTGGCACAACCAAACTGTTCATCCGTCAACATGATTACACGGCGTGTATTCGCCATTACACGGCATGTACTGTCGACCAGCTGGCGGCCGCTCCCACCGCCTTACTATTTTCCTGCTGACTGACTACACAGCGTATAAATACCACTACACGGTGTGTAGTCAGTTTTTACCCCATTCGTCGCCGACATGGCTACACACCCTTTGTACTCATCCCACATGGCCAAAAGTACACGGCGTGTGGAATAATACATGGTGTGTAGTCCCAAATTTTAGGATTTTCTCCATTTTCCTTATATTCACAAAAGAACTTAAAGAAAAGAGAAAAGAAGAGACCAACACCTCAAAATAAAAACTAGATTCTTACACTGTTACTAAGAATTTACCTGAAGGAGAACTCCTAAAGATGCACATGTCCATAGAAACTTCCAGGCATACATTGTGAAAACAATCTTCTTGTGATGGGTTAAGAATAGCCTAGAGAAAAGAGGGGTGGAGGGAGGCCTCCCAGACTAATAAGTTAGGAGCAGGGCATATTAGGAAGCCAAGGAGCCCACCGCCCCAGTCACACTCCCAGAAGTTGACGTCGCCCTGCCCTATAATCCACTGGGAGTGCTGATGGAGATCAGACACCTGATCATGAAGAGAGCTCCAAATAGGAGAGGATTGACTACCATTTTCCCTAATCCCGAAGCCATATTTTCCTCTAATAAAGTGACCCCAAAGATACTTACCATCAATGACTTCCTAGGCTAGCTTTCTTTGCAGGAAAAACATCATCTCATCCAAACTTCTCACATTAATGCCCCCAATTTCTAGGGTCTTATCCAGCTTTCTCCAAGAGGCCCATATGCATCTTTTATCGCCATGAGCATCCCAAAGTAAAGAGTTAAAAATGGACTCCATCCGATTGATGATAGACCTTGGGACCTTAACCGTAGACAGAATATGCATGGGAATGGAGGACAACACACTATTTATCAGATTGATTCTCCCCCCAAAGGAGAAAAACTAGTTCTTCCAGTTGTTGATGCGGTTTGTGATCCTATTAGAGAGATCCTCAAATTAGTGAACACAAATTCTCCCCAGGGTAAGCAGCACCCCCTGGTAAGTAAGAGGGAAACACTTTTCCTAAATTCCGGTAATTCTTTCTATGGTGTCCCTGCACCTCCTTGGGCAACTCGAGGGAAGAAAGCCACCACTTTTTTCATGGATGATCAGTTGTCTGCTTCACTTGACATACTCGTCCATGAACCTGATGAATCCTTTGATGGAGGGGCTCCATCCATTAATTAATAACATCAAATAGTCTATAGAAAAAGGTTGGAGACACTGGGGACATGGGAGCCACAGTGGAAAGGCTATATGAAGTCGTGATGCATGGCCAAGGAGAAGTATCCACTAAGGGAATCTTGGGCCAGAATGAAGAGGTTCAGGGAGAGGGGGTCCCCTTATCATAAAAATCTGACTGAATTGATAAAGACACACTGTTTCCCTGCAAAAATGATGTTAAACCAAGGAGAGTTGTAACAACGGAAGCAGATATCAATAACAGCCTCAGAGAATCCCATGAATATCATGGTGTAGATGATGAAAATCCATTCCAGACAGTCATACGCTTTGTCCATGTCAAGCTTTAAGATCACATTCAAACCCATAATCTTTTGTTTGATGTCCCAGAACATCGCCTGGGAAACTCCAACATCCCCTTGGATGGACCTCCCTTTGATGAAAGCATGTTGTTCCCCGAAAATCCATTGATTGATGAAGTTTTCAAGCTTATTATTAATGATGGTTTCCAGGACCTTGTATGTAAAGTTACACAGGTTAATAGGCCAAAATTACGAGATAGAGGAGGGGAGATGACCTTGGGGATCAAGATCATGGAGGTTTCACCAGCCACACATGGTGGGGAACCCCCTGAAGAAGTCATGAATGGCCTTGGAGAGGTTATTCTTAATGATGTTCTAGGAGGAAATGAAGAAGGAGCCTGAAAAGCCATCTGGTCCAGGTGCTCTATTTGGGTCGAGAAGGTTTATTGCTCCCCAGATTTCCTTCTCATTTGGAATACCACTAAAAATATCATTGTCCTGACTGGTATCGTCATGGGGGATTGAGTCAAAAATCTCTGCCTACCCAGAGGGGTATCCATCCTAGAAATGAAGGTTGGGATCACGTAAGAGGTTTTTAAAATGAGATCAAACCATACCACCAAGTAGCTCCAGGTCATTGGATAATGTTCCATCCTCGACCTTAATGTTGGGAACATGAGGTCACTGCTTCTCCTTCGATAACTTGTGATCGAGTCTTACTGGACAATAATACACTATTAATATTATTATTTAACATTATAGTTATCACATATCCATTGGAATGGTGGGAATGAATATGATTAACTAGATTATGAATATATTTTTTAAACATGATTATATAATGAATCCTTTGGTGACCAATTAATTAGAAATGAAAATAAAAACCAATTGAATATAAAGGATGTGTTTTTTTGAAAAATTATTTTTATTACCAGAATGACGTTTTATTTTAATAATTTCAAGAAATAAATTATAATGAGATATCATAATGAAATTTATATTTTATATATTTAACCACATATTTTTTAATTCATCCAATAATTTTGATAGGCTTAATAAAAAAATAAATCCAATTTTGAGGATAAAAATCTATTTTTTTTCTTCTAAAAGACAGTTTTTCCACCTTTTAATGGAATCCTTGACTTAAAAATAAAATTTTGAAATTTATGTCAATTATTTTTTGAAAAATAAACTTTATATTAAATTGGAATATCAAAATTTAATTTGTGTTAATTTTTTATAATATTTTGATAACATTCATATTTTGTTAAATATTGAATGACACTGAATTTTAATTGAAAATTTCTCTCTCATATAAATAATTTATATTATTAAATTATATTTTTAATAAGTTTTAAATTATAATAATAGAAATTAACATCAGTTAATTCAATTAAGTTCATTTGAATAATTTTTATATTCATTTTAGATATAAAAACTTATCAAAATTTTGGACCTTTTCACCTTAAAAACTCATTTTCCCATCATGTTTACGGGATTAATATTAAATTAAATGCTACCAATTCTATGATTTGAATTTGGAAAAATGGATTCCATATTTAGAATCATAATAATTTTTAATTTCTATAGAGTTAAACATTTTTTTAACCAAAAATATTAGTGAAAGTAATTAAAATTAATTATAGCAATTAAGGTAAAAATTTGGTTACTTAGTGGTTAAAATTGAATCTTAAGGGGACTAATGACCTATAACCTTGTAAAAGGCCCATTTTATGGACATAATTATACCATATACCCTCTTGGATATAATATTTTACATTATTTGTGGCACATGATGTAAGGTACATCTCCCAATAATGTTTACCTTTTTATATTTAAAAGAATGCCACTCCCCCTCCACTATAAAAAAGAACTCATCCCCTCACTTATTCACACCTCTCAAGCCATTTGGATCGTAAAAAACCTAAAAAAATAAACTAAAAAACCCTAATATCATATTATAAGATTTAATTTGGTAAAAAATAAAACCAAGGATGTCCTTTGGTGGAAACCAAAAGGAGTTAACTGAAGAAGAGGTAACATTATTCAAGGACCACTCTTGTTTAACTTATTTATCAACCCCTTAATTTCTTCTTATATATTTATTTTATAATATCATAATTATAATAAATATACTAATATGTTTTTATGTTAATTTTTATACCTAAAATTATGCACACTTCCATCAAATGGGTAACAAAATAACTATTTTTTGTGTATGGCAGACCACCACCTTGAAAAATGATGTCATTCAGTTTTCCTTTAACACGTCTCATGGTTAGGAATTATGATGCATATACTATTTTTATGTGATATATATGATGTTTTTAAAAATTATTATATAACTCATAGATTCTTTTTTTACATTTTTTTGTGAATATGATAACATCGTTTGTCGATGTGTGGACTACTGCCTCCTCAAAGCGATTTGATTCATTCACACTTTACATAGACAGTATTAAGGACGAGTTTAATAAAAATATGTGATTTAAAATAAAAATTTATGATATTAATAAAATAATTACCAATATTTACATATAACATATTATTTTCTTCTTCTATTTCACACATTGAATAAGTGATAACATCGTTCATGGATGTGTGGTCTACCGCCTCCTCGAAGCGATATTACTCTTCATTTTCCATAAAAAAATCAGAAGAATGATATGTATAAGTTTATATAATTAAATAATAGGTTATTTATGATATAATGTTAATTTTTTAAACATAAATGTTAATTAAATTCTCTCTATAATTATTATTTAAAATGAGAACGTTTCTAATGAGTACGAATGGCCTACCGTCTCCATGATTGTAATGTTGGTTCATTTTTTCATAAACATATTTAATATAAAATTTTAAAAGTATAATTTATGTAAAAATGTGATAATTATTTCATATTAATTATTCTATATATGTTTAAATAATTACCTCATTGACCCTAGTTAATCAATCAATGTCATTTTTGACACATAAGCCGAATATGATCAAAACATCTAACATAAACATTACTTATTAAGTAATTGCATATAATTTTTTTTATAAATGAAATAAAAGTAATAATAAACTTATAAAAGTTTCTGAATGAGGTAAATAATTAACATAAGTTTATCATTTATGAAGATAGAGGAAAAGCACGAAAAATCAGACTCAAGGTAAGGGGTTTCTTAACTCTATTTCCATTCATTGGGTTAAACTTCTATGTAATTAGTTATGTTATGATAAGAATATGGGTGAAATGAACAATAATTTTATTATAATTTATTTACACATTTATTTTTTGGATTTATATTTTTCACACATAATTATTTCATTGATTTATTCTTACTCCATTGATATGATCTTTGTAAGGTATTTTCATATCACTTTTTACATTTGTGATATAAATTCCATATTCACCACTTACTTATTTTGTGTGGAGTATATAATACCCCTTTTGATATATTATATCATTAATTTTTTTTATTAATGGTATTTAAATGTTTCATTTTATGATTATTAATTTTGGCTCTTCTAATTCAGATGTTACCACACTTGTAAGGGGATTTGAAGTCTCACTTTTATTTTTGTGAGACTTATTTCATTTTCATCATTTTTTTCTTTTGTGTAGTGTAAATATTGCCTATTTAAAAAGTAATATCATTAATATACTTATTTTCATGATACTATAAGTTTCATTTAATGATATTATTTCATAGGGCCTATGATTCAAATGTTTCAAAGTGGTACGAGACACTTTGAATGTTTAAATATTATTTCCCTAAAAATTTTATTAATGATAATTTAATGGTATTTCCATTAATCAAAATAAATATACCTTGTAATTAATTATCCTAAACTAGGGATATTTTTATTGATATAATACTCATTCTTTCTCTAGATGGATTATTATTTTTTTCATAGATAATGTTTGGGAACCTTTTTCATTTCCACGGGTTAATCATGTTTCAAAGAGATTATTTGGGAAGTCATTCCTTTTACATGGGATAACCATGTTTCAATGATATTGTTATGGAACCCATTCCTTTTCCACAGGATAATCATGTTTAAGTGAGATTTTTATGGAACCCATTTCTTTTCCATGGGACAAGCATGTTTCAATGAGATTGTAATGGAACCCATTTATTTTCAATGGGATAACCATGTTTCAAAGTGATTGTTATGAAACCAGTTTCATTTTCATGGGTTAATAATGTTTCAAATATATTTAAATGATATCAATTTCTTTTCCATGGTTTAATCAAGTTTTAAAAGGAACAATGATTATTTTTATGAGTTTTATTTATGTTGTTGTTCTTGGAAATATTACATGATGGGGTGGCCCCAATATCGTTAAGTGAGCCCATTATAACTTACACGATGGAGAATCCTAGATAGAAATAGGTGTGTAACACCCCAATATGTTTTTATTTTTTCCCAAATTAACTTAAACTTTTTTGTATATTTTATTTTTCTCTAAACTGAATATATATTGTGTTATATGAATGAACCAAGATATTATTGCTTTATAAACAACACCAGATTGATCTTGCACTTCACACAAAGCCTATATTAGATTGTGGTACATGAAACATTATGTTTTTATTATTTTACACACAATTACTAGTTCCTTCAATAACTTACCTGACATGTAAGACCTAGTTTTACCAAACTACAATGTATTATCATTATTATTATTGAAATATTATTATAGTTGTCACCTAGATGTTGTAATGGAGTTTATGAATATGATTAATTAAATTATTAAACTATGGTTTAAAAATGTATATAATAATATTTATTTGGTGACCAATTAATAAGAAATGAAAATAAATCCCTTTGAAAATATAGGAAATATTTTGTTGGAAAACTATATTTATGAAACCAAACACATTATACCTAAATAAATTAATTAAAACAATTTTGATTAATTATTTTAATGAAATAAATGTAGATTATATTAAATCAACTATTTAACATTAATCTTGTGTGGTTTCTAGTAAGAGATAAGAATAAAACCAAGTTTACACATAAAGATATATATTTTTCTAAAAGGTAATTTTATATCCTTTTAATGGAGCACCTATTTTAAATATAAATTTTTACAATATTATAAATTATATTTGATGAAATAAAATTATCATTTAAATGATAAATGTAAAAATTATCTTAGGGTGATTTTTTTGTAGTTTTCTAAGAAGTTTCACGTTTCGATGAATACTGAAAAATACTGAATTTTAATTCAAAACTTCATTTTCATCTAATTTATTTATGTAGTTAAATTATATTTTAATGCATTTTTAAAGTATAATTGGATCAATTATAAATCAATTAATCCATTTTACTTCATTTTATCCAATTTCACATTGAAATTGTATATAAAAACATATCAATATTTTGAAATTTTCCCTTTAAAAACCAATCGTCTCATCCCGTCCATGAGATTAATTATAAATTAATTTCTTCCACTTCTATGTTTAGAATTTGGAAAAACAGATTCCATATTTTTAATTATAATAATTTTAATTTTCTATTATGTTCAACTTATATTTAAAAAAAACAATTAGTGAAAGTAATTAAAATCAATTATAGTAATTAAGGTAAAAACAAGCTTAATTAATGACTAAACTTAAAATATAAGGTGTAAACATGATCTGAAAATTGCCTAAAAATTATTATATAAACATAAATAGACTATTAAACCACAATTTTTCACTGATGTTAAATTTTTATCTCTTACGGGACAAGTAAAACATGGGGAGCACACAATTATTTTCAAAAATATAAAGTGTGTCATTTTCCCCATTTATAAAAGGCCACCACCTCTTCCTCTCACTTTACACATCTAAAGCCCTTTTTCTCAGCCAAAACCTTCCCAAATCTCCTTGAAAATTACATCAATTCATCCTATATTCCTCATATTGTGAATAAATTTATCCAAGTAAGCCCTATGGTGCAAACCAGAAGGATTTACATAAAGAAGATGTAATATCCTTCAACAAACACTTTTGTTTTTTTATTTATACACCCCATCAATTATTATTATTAGATGATTATATAATAAAATAAATATCCTAAATATAATGAGTTTTTTATGATAATTTTATGACCTAAACTCACACACACTTCCATCTAATGGGATACACAATCATCGTTCGCGTGTACGGTGGACTACCACCTTGTGAACTGATGTCGTCCGTTATTCCATTACCACCTCTCAATATTTGAAATAATGATGTAAGTTATGTTTTTATATTATATATAATATATTTATGATGTATTTATTATTATTTAAATATTATATAACACAAACATTCATGCTTTCAATTTTTTGGAAATATGATAACTTCATTTGTGGTCATGTGGACTAACACTTCCTCAAAACAATGTGATCTCTTCACACTTTACATAGAATGTATTATGGATGGGTTTAGTAAAAATATATGATATATATGAAGTAATAATTCTATATAAATTATTATATATATACATATATTTCATTTACTTTCTTTATTTTAATACGAAAATAAATCGGAAACAACATTTATGCGTACGTATGACCTACCATCTCTATTAACGGTGTATTTTATTTCATATTTATATTTTTATAAATAATTAAAAAAAATTATACTAAAATTATATGATATTTATATCATTTTTTACATTCTTTAAATAATTAAATCATTATCTAAGTAAGATGACCAAGAATAACAAGTGAAAACTTATATGAAAAACAAAGAAGATATTTCTCGAAATGTAACATTGACATGGAATTATTAATAAAGGAGTAATATAAAGTCATAATAAAATAATATATTATTTTATATATATGAATATTTTTCTTTGGTATGTGTATAATAAAATTATATTTATGATACATGAGTTTTTAATGTGTACTAATGAAGTTAGGTCTTAAGGTAAGAGTTTTCTCATCTCACTTTTTATATCTATGAGATACATGCCATATTCACCACTCATTTATTTTATGTGGTGTAAATAATGAACTATGATATTTTATATAATTAATTTAATTTTTTAAAATAAATTAAAATTTTAAATTGATTTTATTCTTTCATGGATCTCACGATTAAAAATTACTCCAGTAGTAAGGAGATTTCTAGTCTCACTTTTATTTCTATGAGACTTATTCCATATTCACCACTCCTTTCTTCCAAGTGGTGTATATACTTCCCATGAATTTATTATATGATTAATATCCTCAAATTTATGGTTATTTAAATATCCATTTTATGATATATATTCCATGGGGTTTATGGTTTGAAAGTTACCAAATCAGT
Source organism: Viscum album (assembly GCA_963277665.1). Classification (NCBI taxonomy): domain Eukaryota; kingdom Viridiplantae; phylum Streptophyta; class Magnoliopsida; order Santalales; family Viscaceae; genus Viscum; species Viscum album. Next base: position 1,852,274,840 of record OY728163.1, on the reverse strand, counting down.
AATGTAATTTTTTCTCAATATGCCTTCTTTTAGACACATGTTATATTCTTTTATAAGGTGTATATACCACCCTTTGATTAGTTTTATCATGAATATCCTTATTTTACTAATATTTTAAGATTAATTTAATTTTATTCTCTCATATTTATTATTATTCAAAGTTACCAAATTGGTAATAATTTATTGCTACAATCTCATTGTTTATCATGATTATTTATGATTATGCTTCCATTGATGAAATATTATGATACAATCTCAAGATATATTATTAATTTTCTTCTCCTATGGTTATTCATGATATCTTTATGTAATGGTATTATTTTCCACTATTTTTCACTTATGATAATTAATAAAATGTTTTTAGGAAAATCCAACTTATTTCTCTCTTCGATCAGAAATCGTTTTTCCTTCAAAACCATGGCTTTTAAAAATGTTTTTCAAAAATTTTATTTTATTATCCTATTATTTTTAAAATAAATTTTTACCCTTGTTTTAAAATTTTAAAAATTATTTAAAAATGAATCATATTGTCTTTTTCCAATCAAGGAACTTTTTTAAACATTTCATAGTGCAAACAGAATGTTCGGTTTGTATGTATTTACTAGCTATCATGAACATCATTTTATTGAATCTTACTCATAAATTTTATAAGGTCATTTTTTAATATATTTTTTAAAATATTCTAGAAATTATTTGTTTTTAAATTATTTTTCAAATAAATTTTTTTTCAAAAAAATTATATGTTTAAAATTTTCTTTAAATTATTTTTCAAAACTTCCTTTATATGTTTTTAAAATTTTATTTTTATAGAAAATTATTTTAATGATTTCAAAGCTTTGTATATAAGTTTTCAAATCAATTTTCAAAGAAAAATATTTTAAAATGTTTTATGTCCTAAATTTTTTTTAAAGAAAAAAGGTTATTTTAATTAATAAATGTTTTAATTGGGTTTTAAAGAATAATTAATAAGTTTTAAAAGTGTTTTTTGAAGAAAATTATTTTGAAAATGTTTGAGATTTTAAATGATTTTCAAAGAAAGGTTATTTCCCTTAAGAAATTCTCTATGTGATCTTTTGAAATCCTTCTCCCTACAAAATTATATTATTTCATATAGTTTATTCTTTATTAGGGATATGATCCAAGGACATGATTATTATTCTTTCTTTGAATGATTTATGATAAGATGACAAGTTATTTATGAAACCCATTTCTATTCTATAGGTTATACTATGATAAAATACATAGAAACTCACTCCCTTTCATAGATTATTATATGATTATGAAACATGTTTGTTTTCCATAGGTTATGATATAATGAAATATTTATGATACCCATTTCATTTAATTTCATATGATATGATATGATGTTTATAAACCCCATATATTTTTATGTGTCATGATATAATGGATATTTTATTAGTTTGTGTCACACATATGTATGATTTCATTATGAGATGTGTGAGACCTATATCTACCTACAATTCATTTGTTATAGATTTATATATCATGAGAGAATGATGGGAATATGTCTAAGGTCTTGATCCACTATGGGAAGAATGGGAAACTCAATCCAGTATGGGAAGAAGGGGAAACTTGGTCGAATATGGGAAGAAGGAGAAACCCAATACACTATGGGATGAAGGGGAAATCTATTCCACTATGGGAAGAAGGGGAAACTTGATCCACTATGGGAAGAAGTGGAAACATGATCCACTAAGGGAAGAAGGGGAAACCCGATCCCAAATGGGAAATAGGTGTGTCCTGGTCCACTATGTTTATAGTCTTGGGATTGAATGTCAAATACTATGATGTTATGCGTGAACTTTATTACATGTTCACAATGTTATGTGTAGACATGGTTTCATGTATATAAGTTTACGAAAGGACCTAATTTCATGTCCTTAATGAGTAAACCTCTTTCTATTTATACATGTTCACAATGTTATAAACCGATGTGTATTCCACAGATCTATGTATTATTTATATGATATGCTCTCATGGTTAGTGTTCTTTATTATATTATGATTTATGTCTTATAAACTGCCAATATTTATTCCATGCCTCATTTTTATAATCTATTCCAGGTTGGGTATGGAATTTTTAAGATATGTTCATGATCACATACCCACATTCTTATCATATTATTTCATATGATCATAGATTGATATCTCTTATACTTACCCTTATCGAGAATATGATACCACCCTTTCTTATGATTCCTTTACACATGTTATAAATAAACTTTTTAAGTAGGAATACCAAAGGGGAAGATCTTTACAAGAGAAGTTGAAGATCTTTCAAAAAATTAGAATAATTTGTTCAAAACTTCTAAAGACACTAAACTATTATGTTCCTCAATCATGTACTTTTTTGATGTGCTAAATGTTTATCTAAAATGATGTAATATCCATGTATGTTAAGCATAGGTCACTATAGTTGGTATCAAAGGATTTTTTTGTCAAACATTGGAAACTGGGATGAGAAAACTTTAGTGAGATTCCTAGGGATATTTATAAGGGTATGTATAGGGATATCTCTAAGGATAAGCCTAAGGTATCATATATTTAAAATTATGTTTCATGATTTAGGCATCTTAGAATTAATTTTTAATGATTATGTGGTTTTCTGCTATGATATGTGTTGTTCACACTATGCTTTTTGGTCTTTGTCAATATTGGTAACTAGAGGGAACTAGTTTAACATTGAATGTTTCATATGTGTAAAGTATGGGAATTATGAAAATCGATGTCATGAGTGGAAATATCATGAATATAACAGGAAGGTGGCATGGGTATTGGTCATACTGCTTAAGACAAAGAGCTCATTAATGAAATGTATGTGATGTTCTAAAAGTAATTTTTTATATTAAATGTAACAAACATGATTAAATTGAGGTTAAATCACCTTAAGATAAGATTCATATACTAGGAAAGGGGTATTAGGTAATAATATTCTAAATCCTAAGTAACGGTTTAAAAATAAAGTTGGATTAATGAAGTATATATGTATAGGAATTCAAAAATTATGTTATATTAATCAGGAAGAATATGTTTTCAATTAAGGATTTGAAAATATATATGGAATGGTTTTGATGACTATGAAAGTTTATTTAATAGAAAGGTGGTATTTTAATTAAGTTAAGGTATCTATTAATCTGTCCCTAATGTTGAGAAAATTATGTTTATCTTGTATAAAGGGATAATTGATATAGATAAGGAAAATTGGATTGTAAAGATTACCCTGGAACTAATTATTTATTTATTGAAAATCTGTTCTATCTTATCATGGATGAAGTTTAAAACATTTTTTATATTTAAGAAATATATCCAATAATATTTTGAATAATAAAGCATGCATTGTTTTAATAAATTTATATGGTAATTTAGGTTATTATCATGTTTCACGAGAATGAATGTGACAACTAGTAGATACATTATGATATATGGGGATCAATGTTAAGTTGATTTTGAGAAATATAGTGACCTTATTTATAAAGTTTTTGATTTTCATTGTTTTGAATGGTTTCAAGGTTAACAATTTATGTAAAGGTTTAAGTTAAACTTCAGATGAGGTTTTAGAGATTATGGTATTATCTCACCATATAAGGATTTATCCATATTGGATAACCTATGATATTTTTTTGTGATTTTAAATAAAGATATATGGTATGAATTATCATTCTATGTATGGATCTCATAATCTATTAGTTATACAGGAATGAAAAATTCCCCTTCATTCCATAGAGTAAGAGTTGAAGGAGAATTGATCAAGGCACAACCAAAGGGTGAGATTGTGAATATGGAATGGAATGAAATAAAGTAATTATATCTTCTTGTAAAAAATTATTCAACTCTAGGAAAAGGATATTGAAAAATATTTTTCCTAATACCTTCATTTATATTTAACTGATGTTCTTATAAATCATCATAAATTTATGGTTTTGAGGCCCTTAAAGTTTCATTTATCATTCAATTTCTAGTGATTAACGATCATTATCACTCTATAATTATTTATGCTTTTATTACATGTCCAATCTTCACTCCCAACCTATGTTCTCCTTTATGGAAACCTAGTTATGAGTTACTTTGTGTAACCATTATGGTTACAACTTTCCCTTTTTAAAGGGGGTTTTAGTATTAATTTTTAGGATTTAGGTTTCTAGGAAAGGATCTTTCAAGTATTAAACCTTTGATAACCTAGAAAAATTTTGAGGGTGAAATTAAATTTAATGGGGGTTAGAATATAACACCATGAAATTTTGTGATTTTTTTGAATTAATTTAAACTTTTTTATATATTTTATTTCCTGTCACACTATATATATCTTTTGTTATATGAAATAACTAAGTTATTCTTGATTTTTATGCAAAACCAAGTTGATCTTGCACTACAAACAATATATATATTGTATTTCAGTACACGAAACATTATGTTTGTATTGTCTTTCACACAATTTTAAGTTCCTTCGATAACTTTCTTGATACACAATACATAGTTTTACAATACTACAATGTACTATTAATATTATTAATAAAATATTATTATAGTTTTCACTTACCCATTGGAAGGGTATTTATGAATAAGATTAATTAAATTATAAAAATATGGTTTATATATGTATATATGAATATTTATTTAGAGACTAATTAACTAGAAATTAAAATAAAATTCTTTTGAAAATATAGGAAATCTTTTGTTAGAAAATTATAATTATGCAATAAAACACATTTTATATCAATAAATTAATTAAAACACTTTAGATAAATTATTTTAATGATACATATATATTATATTCAATAAAATATTTAATATTTATATTGTGTTTTTTCAATAAAAAAGATAAGAATAAAAACCAATTTTACACATAATGATATATATTTTTCAAAAAGATAGTTGTATCATCTTTTAATGGAGAACCTATTTTAAATATCAATTTTTAAACTTTTATAAATTATATTTGATAATATAAAATTAATGTTTGAATTAATAATTTCAAAATAATTTTAGGTTGAATTTTTGTTATTTTACTAAAAAGTTTCATTTTTGGATGAATATTGAAAATTACTGAATTTTAATTCAAAATTGACTTTCATTAAAATTATTTATATAGTTAAATTATATTTTAAATTGGTTTTAAATTATAATTAGATAAATTATATATCAATTAATCCAATTTATGTCATTTTAAATAATTTCACAATGAAATTGGATATAAAAATATTTCAATCTTTTGAACTTTTCACTTTAAAAAACCATCATCTCATCCCATCTGCAGGATTAATTTTAAATTATATTATTCAAAATATATGTTTAGAATTTTGAAAAATGCATTCCATATTTTAAATAAGAATTATTTATAATATATATTAAGGTAAACTTAGTTTTTGACCAAAAATATTAGTGAATGTAATTAAAATTAATTATAGTAATTAAGGTAAAAACAGGCTTAATTGATGGCTAAATTTAAAATATAAGGTGTAAAAATGATGATACAATTGTCTAAAAATTATTTTATGGAAATATTTATACCATTTATCCTCTAATTATCTATAATTTTCTATTTTTAACCCTATGGGGAGACGTAAAATGTGGAGATCATACAATTCTTTTCAAAACTACCAAGTGTGTCCTTTTCCCTGCTTATAAAAGGCCACCAACTCTTCCCCTCTATTCACACCTCTCAAGAACTATGGATCAAAAAAATCATATCAAATTCTGCAAAAAAATTCCATCCCTTCACCCTATAGGACTAAATTTTGTCATAAATCCATCCAAGGAAGCCCTTTCGTGCAAACCAAAAGGAGTTACCCAAAGAAGAGGTAACATCCTTCAAAAAACACTTTTGTTTTATTTTTTTCTACACCCCATAAATTATTTTTATTACTTGGTTATATAATATACTTAGTATGATAAGTATAATAATATGTTTTTATGATAATTTTATTACCTACACTCATACAAACTTCCATCAAGTGGGATACACAATCATCATTCGTGTGTACGACGGACTACCGCCTTGCGAACTAATGTCATTCGTTCTTACATTACCACATATAAAGGTTGTAAATAATGATATAATTTATATTTTTATATGATATATGTAATATTTATGATTCATTTATACTTATATAATTATTATATAACACATACTTTTATGATTTTTATTTTTTGAAATATGATAACTTCGTTTGTGGACGTGTGGACTACTGCCTCCTCAAAGCGATGTGATTCATTAAAAGATTACATGGAATGTATTAATCATGGGTTTAGTAAATATATATGATATATATGACATAATAATTATACTTTAATGATAATATATATATATATATATGTAATTTACTTTCTTTCTTTTAATACGAAAAGAAAATAAAAACCTCGTTCATTCGTACGTACGACCTACCATATCTGTGAACGGTGTATTTCATTTAATATTTATATCTTTTATAAATAATTATATAATGAATATATATAATATTTATATCATGTTTTACATTCTGTAAATAATTAAATCATGATCTTTTTTAGAGTATGAAGAATAAAAATTCAAAGCATATAAAAAAACAAAGCAGATATTACCCGAAGCGTAATATTAACATGAAATTGTTAATAAATAGGTAGTCTAAATTCATATTAAAATAATATATGTTATGTGATATAAAAATATGGTTATTTTTAATATTTATAATAAACTTATATATATTATATAGTAGGATTGAATAGGTATGAATAAATTGAAGACTTAAGGTAAGGGTTTTCTGATCTCACTTTTTATATTCATGAGATACATGCCATATTCACCCCTCATTTATTTTATGTAGTGTATATATTTCAATATGAAATTTTATATGTATAATTTCTATTATTTATTTATATTAAAAGTTTAAAATAATTTTCTCCTTTCATGGATCTCACTATTAAAATGTTACTCAAGTAGTAAGGGGATTTCTATTCTCACTTTTATTTATGTGAGACTTATTTCATACTCATCACTTGTTTATTTTGCATGGTGTATATACTAACCTTAAATGTATTATATGATTCTTATACTAAAATTTATGGTTATTTTAATATCCATTTTATTATATTTCTTTCATGGGGTTTATTGTTCAAAATTTACCAAATCGATAAGGTAATTTTTTCTCATTTTTATTTCTTTGAGATACATGTTAGGTTATGAACCTATATTCTTTTATAAGGTGTATTTAAATCCATTTGAAATATTTTTTCATGAATATAATTATTTTCAATATATTTTATGCTTCATGTAATATTTTTACCTCATGGTTATTATGATTCAAAGCTACTAAAGTGGTAACAGTTTATTGCAATAATCACATCATTTATCGGGATTGGTTATGATTATGTTTCCATTAATGAAATATTATGACTTTTCTCTGAAGATCTCTCATGAATTTTAATCTACAATGGTTATTAATGATATATTTATATAATGGTACCATTTTCCCACTATTTTTTACTTAGGATAATTAAGAAAATGTTTTTAAGAAAATATGACTTTATTTATCTCTTCGGTTGGAAATCTGTTTTCCATCAAAACCAAGTTTTCTAAAAATGTTATTCAAATAGGTTACAATATTATCCTATGATTAAAAAAAATACCCATGTTTTACCTTCTTAAAAAAAATTTAAAAGGAATTATATTTTTATTTTATGATCAAGTCACGGTTCTAAACATTTTATAGTTCAAAAGGAATGTTTGGCATGTATGGATTTACTCGTGATCATGACCATAATTTCCATGAATTTTTATTTTCAAGGTTATTTTAAAAATAAAATGTTTCTTTAAATTAATATAAAAATTCATTGTTTTTAAAATTTCTTTAAAATATATTTTTTTTAAAATGTTATATTTTTAAAATTTTCATTTAATGATTTTAAAAACAACCTTTATATGTTTTTAAATGGTTATTCTCAAAAACGTATTTCAATGATTTTAAATATTATTTTATAAATTTTCAAATAAAAAGGTTTTCAAAATTTTTTATGTCCTAAAAAGAGTTTTAAAAGTTAAAAAGGATATTTTCATTAATAAATGTTTTAAATGTTTTTAAAGCTTAATTAATATGTTTTAAAAGTGGTTTTCAAAGAAAAGGATTTTGAAAATGTTTTATGTTTTAATTGATTTTCAATGAAATTTATTTCCCTTATGAAATTCTCTAAGAGATCTTTCAAAATCCTTCTCTATAAAAGATGATATGATTTGATATATATTATGATTTATTAAGGATATGTTCCAAGTAAACCATTATAATTTTTTCATTTAATGGTTTATGATTAAGATGACAATTTGTTTATGAAACCTATTTCTCATCCACAGGTTATACCGTGAAAAAATGATTACAAAACCCACTCCCTTTAATAGATTATTCTATGATTTTTAAATCTGTCACTTTTCCATAGGTTATGATATGATTAAATTTTTATGATACCCATTTAATTTTATGGGTTATGATATGATTTTTATGATACCCATCTCTTTTTATGGGTCATGATATGATTAATTTTTTATTATCTTATGGAACACGTATGTATGATCTCATTATGAGATGAGTGGGACTTATATCTCCCTCTAATGAATCAATAAATATTTATATCTCATGGTATAAGGATGGGAACAAGTCTATGGGATTGATCCCCTTTGGAAAGAAGGTAAAACCTGATCTACTATGGGAAGAAGGGGAAACCCGATCCACTATAGTCAGAAGTGGAAACTTGATCCACTATAGGAAGAAGGGGAAACCCAATCCACTATAGAAAGAAGATGGAACCTAATCCACTATGGGAATAAAGGTAAAAGTTATTCACTATAGGAAGAAGGGGAAACCTAATTAAATACGGAAAGAAGGGGAAACCTGATCCACTATGGGAAACAAGTGTGTCTTGATCCACTATGTTTATAGTCTTGGGAGTGAACCTTGACTACTATGATGTTATGCATGAACCTGATTACATGTTAAAAATTTTATGTATGGACCTATTTTCATGTCCATAAGTTTATCTAAGGACCTTATTTCATGTCCTCAACTTATTGAGTGAACCTGTTTTGATTTATACATGTTCACATTCTTATAAGATGATGTGTATGCCAAAAATCTATGTATTATTTCTATGATATTATCTCATGGTTCTTGTTCTTGATTATCTTATGATTCATGTATTATGAACTTCCAATCCTTCTATCATGACTCATGTTTATCGTCTATGACAGGTTGGGTATGAATCTTGTAAGATATGTTCATGACCACATACCCTTATGCTTATCTTGTGCTTTCATATGATCATAGATTGATATCTCTTATGCTTACCCATACTGGGCATTTGAGAATACTATTTTATACGTTTACTTTAACCATGTTATTAAGAAAGGTTTTAAGTAGGAATAATAAAGGATAATATATTTATGGAAGATGTTGAAGATTTTATACCAAATTAGATGCATGTGTTCCATGTTTCTAAAAACACTAAACTATTATAGTCCTCAGGTATTTAGATTTTTAATGTTCTGAATATTCATCTAAAATGATGTAATATCTATATATGTTAAACCTAGGTCTCTATAGGGTGAGCCCTATTACAACACACATGATGGGGTGGCCTAGATAGTGTCGGTTGAACCCATTATAACCTACACAATGGGGCATCCTAGATAGGGTCGGGTGAGCCCATTATAGCACTCTAATGAACTGGTTAATGATTATATTGGAATTTTTTCATATGTTTATTCTAATTAAAAGGGTTTTATGAACATGATTCTCCAAGTTACCAAAAATATATTTAATTCCTTATTATGAGTTTATAATGTTTCTAATGATTGAGATTGATATCACATGGCTTCTGATTTTTTATTTTTAAGACTCTTTCCTTTTCCATGTTTTTATATTTAATGATCCATGTATTTATGGGTTTAATTTTTTTTTTATGATTTACTCATGAACTTTGATTATGTCATCATACATATATGTAATATTATGTTCATTGATAATATTAATTTTTTAATACTTATATTTCACTTAATGAGAATTTAAGATCACCCTTATAATGTTTTCTTTTACGTAGGTTTGAAATAATGATGTTTAATGAGTTATATCTATAATGGATTTTATATGGATGATGGCGATATATTAATGTGACAAAGAAAATATGGGTTATGTGGGAGAAATTCATATTTAATGTCATTTGAATTGATTATGTATGAGGTTTTCCTAATTCTCTAAAAATATAAACATAAAAGGTTATCCAGTATATAAGTGATCCATGTTTTCCTTTTGATTTTGTAAATTTTAGACGAAAAAGTTGGGTCACAATTATCTGAATCAAATCTAGGAATGTAAAGTTATGGATTTCAGTACAGGATCCAGGAGTTCGGGTTCTGGGTTGTTATAATTTTATACCATGATTATGTTTGAAATAATCTCTAATTGTGTATTTTTTTCATTTTCATTTATTTTTCTGTGGATTTAAATTTTTCACACATAATCACTTCATTGATTAATTATCACTTCAATTATATGATATTTTCATGGATTTATTTTACAATCACATCATTATTTGGGATTGTTTATGTTTAAGTCTATGTGGGTGAATTACATGATTTTTCTATCATAAAAACATTATATTTTCTTATCTACTAATTATTCAAGGAGTTTTGATATAATAGTACCATTTTACTCTCTTTGGTACTTCAAATGATCAGGAAATTTTATTTAATAGAAATAAATTTTATTTCCTCTTTGGAAAAAAAGATTTTTCTTATCCCGAATTTCTTTAAAAAACTTTCCGTGAATGTGTTTAATATACTGCTATGATTGTTTAAATTTATTTTTAACCTTACATGAATTTTTATAAAAAAAATCGAAGATATTTTCTTATCATTTTTTTAATAAGGAACTTTTGAATTCTTACTAAAAATTATAAAGGAATATTTATTTTAACATACTCATCTTGAAGAAAAATTCCCATAGTCATGACCTCAAAATTCATTGATGTTTACTTCAAAAATTATATGGTTCTTTCCAAAGAAAATATTTTTCTTAATATTTTGGGAAATTTTTATATTTTAAATAATTTATTTCAAAAATACAAGGGTATTTTATTCAAGAAAAATTTGAGTAATAATTTAAAATAATTTTCATCTATTTAAAAAAAATAATCAATATTATATTCTACTAAGGATATAATCTAATGATACCATCCAACATATTTTTCTGGATGTTTTATGATCAGTTTTATTAGGGAATGTATTGATTTTTTATATTCTAATTATTCCAATATAGACAATTTTTTATTTTAAATTCATGTTTATTAGGTTGTATTATTTATTAATATGATGAATGAATTTAACTTTTTATGTGATGGGTAGGGTTCAGAATTTAATATTCCCTCGATGCATTAATAGGTCTCAAGATACAAAACAGGTTGGGTATTTGGCTAATTCTTTACCCATTTATGTAAGATGTCTTGGCACAAGGCCTCAAAATTATTTTTAAGATATATGGTATTATTCATTCCATAATTATGAATTCAGTTATTGATTTCCATCTTATTATTTTAATAGTCATGGCATCCATGGATAAGTTTTAATCCCATTTGATTATTTATATGGAATTATTTGATCTTTATTTTTTTGCCATATTATTCATGAAATATTTATTTTATGATAGCCTATGTTTTACACATACCCTTACTGAGTATATGATCTCAATTTTTTCTTATGTTTCTTTAAACTAATATTATAAGAAGAGTACTATGATTGATAAGAAAGGAGATTCTAGAGAGAATAATGTTTTTATAAAAGAAAATTTTATGTTGTATTTTATTTTTTTCAAATGTAATGTGACATTCAAGTATGTATCTATTTTACAAAATCTACTATGCTATTTAGACCTTTAGGATGTGATCGCTTGTATCTAGTATCAATTTAATGATATAACCACTAACTCTAGTCTATTATGGTTGTGTTATTTTTAGTTGGTATCAAAGAAATTTTAGTAGAATCCTTCAGAACTAGATTTAGGAAAACATATATTAGGGAACATTACATTATGATAGACTTTGAGTATATATATAATTGTAAAATAATATCATAATGATTTCTGTAAGCTAAAAAATACGTGGTTTTCCTAGTTATACAAACTTTTTTGGATACTACAAGTGGATGTGGTTTTGGTATAGATTCATATAAGGTTAAAAACCCTGAAATGAGCTAGTCAAGAATATTTCATCCATCATTCTAATAAATGATGATATTTCCTTTACTACAGACCTTGGATGAAAATACTAGGGGATATTATTTGGTTAATATACATTTTCCTTAAGAACCATATGATGAATTATAGGATAAAATATAAGGCATCCTATGATATTATATAGTAATATAGAAAAAATCTAATGTGTTATAGGATGATAAGTTTGAGATTTAAAATACGTTTAAAGGTATAAATACACCTTTTTAGGTTTTATGTGATGGTAGTTTAAGATGTTTAAGGATATTTTCAATTTTCTTTATGGAATACAAACCTTTGGTTTAGTATGTGTTTTAGTAAAAAATTTATTTGAGTAATAATTTTTTATAGATAAAAGTTTAAAGGTATTAACTACTTTTAGGGTTAATATGATATTTTATGTTGAGGTAATTAAGGTTTATTATGATAAAATGGTTATTCCATGATGGAACATATGATTTATCATATAGATAACCTTGGGATTTAAAATGGATTTGGTGAATATATGACTAAAGTTATTTTTGAATAAGTTAAATATTTTGGGGATAATATAAATTAAGGTAAATAAAAATACTTTTAGATAACATGGGTTTTTATTTCAATAATATAGGTAGAATTATCTATTGGAACCATATATGACATCATTGTGACTTTATTTTGTGGAATGATTATTATATTATAAAGAATATATGATCATGGAATATAAATTTTTGTTATGGGACTTTAATAATGATTGATGTTATTTGGAGACAAATGTTATGTTTATATTGGAAGAATATTTGATCAAATAATTTTAATATTTAGTTTTTACTCTTATCCAAGAATATTTTGAATAAATTTAATTATAGTTATTTATCAAATTATTTAAGTTGAACATTTTGGAATTATTTTTTAGGCTTTATAGATTAATGTTGTATTTCATTATATATATGTTTATTCATATTATAAAACCTTGTGCTAACCATTTTGGTTTTGGTTAATGTCTATGGATAGTAGGAATAACATATTATCTTTCTATTAATCTTATAATTTATTAGTTGTTTATTTTAGTGCCTCAGGAAAGAAAAATTAATCTCGAATACTCATCATGTAGAGAAAAAAGATGATATTGTGGTTTAAATTGATTACAGGAATCAATTCTACTTGTCAAGTAAGTATATTTACTTATTTTTTCAGTATATTTGGTAAATGAATACCTAAAATATTTAAAATTTATCTAGAACCACAAATTTTGTTCTATTACCTTCATTTCTGATGAATTTGTGGTCTTTTTCACACCTTATTGTTTTATGGTTTTTTTCTCATCAAATATATCACGACCATTCAATTTCTTGTCATAAATGTTCTTTGTCACTATTCATTATTATTTGGAAATTAATTTTTCCTCCATTTCAATATTTTCACTTCCCACTATTGTTCTACTATTTAGAAACCTAGTCCCTTCCCACTAATGTTATTCTAGAGGACCTCCATATTTCCCTTTCCCTCTTTTCATAATGAAATTATATTAACCCTTTTTACATTATGGGTTTTCTATATAGGTCTTTTCAAATATAAACACCTTGATTATTTAAATCATGTTAAAATTAAATAATTACATTATTAATAGGGTATAATTCAACACCATTATGTTTTAAAAGAAAACTATGCTTGCTAGTGTAAAAAATACCCAACACTGAGCCTAAACAGACAATGCAATTTTATTATTTAAACATTATAGCTATAACCTATATGTTGAATTGGTGGGTAAAAATAGGATTAAATACATTATTAAATACATATAAAAGTACTACTCAATAAAAATTTACTGATTGATTCTTAGGAAATCATTATTCGATTTTTTATACAGTCATTTTATTCTTTAAAAATACATTTTCTTCAAAAATGAATTATTTTACATTTTATGAGAGAATATTATAAATATTTTATGGTAAATTTAGAAATATTATTTTATAATAATAAAATAAATTTTTATTTTAGAATATAAAAAATATCATAGGGTAAAATTTTGGAATTTTTCTAAAAAGATTGATTTTTCAATGAATAGTAAAAATATAGATTTTTGTAAAATTGCCATTTATTTTAACTGAAAATACCCTATAATGTTTTGAATTTGATTATAAATTTATATAAGTATCCTTTAGTTATAAATAATATAGTTATTTCTATATGAATAAACATTATTCTTGATCTTATTATAAGAATACATATATACATAAAATTACATTTTTTCAAAAAACCATCTTACATTACACATTGAAAGATTATTATAAAATGATTTTCTTACACAAAAAATGAATTAATTTAGTAAATTTTATTCCAAAGTTTTAATTACAATAATTAATATTTTTTAATAATCCCAACATAATTTTTGGTCGTAATGAATAGTAAATACAATAAAAATTTGTCACCATGATAAAAGGGTAAAACCAATTAACCAAAGTTAAAAATAAATGATAAGGACACAATTTTTTCATTTTAATTCATATTATATTAATTTATTTCTCCTTTTATCACCTTATTCTTGAGATATAATTTTTTATTGAACACTTGTCATTGAAAATTGCTTATATAATATTGTAAGTAATGGATAAAGTTAAAAAATGCCACTCTCTTGCTTCTAATATTTTAAATATTTTATCAAATGGATAAAAAAAACTTATTTTTTGTTATAAATGGTTAATTTAAAGATAAATTATTTTTTGAGTTTGGAAATTTATTTTTAATTTCTACTTATGAAATAATTATCTTAAATGTTTATGTAACTTTGACAAAATGCTTGTGCAAGTAGTAGAAAAATCAAGTAAATGATTTTAAAAATTATTGAAATAATATTTTTTGGAGAATTATAGTGTATTATTAATTTTATATATCAATATAACATATTAGGTATTTTTTAAAGGTATATATTATTAATACATTACTATCTTTTTATCTTTGAATCCAAACTAAATTAATAGTGTCAAAAATGCCATTAATGATATTTTATATTAAGTAATATTTTATTAAATTATTTAAAAATACTAAAAATATTAAAATAGGACTATTAGGATGATAACCGATTGAAAATGTCATCTTTTATACCTTTAGAATCTAAGTTTTACCTAATATGTAAAATTATAACCCTTTAATATTGAAAAAGTCATTACCACAATTATGGTTAATATTGTTTATTAAAGGGGTTAAACCAAAAGATAAGTTTTAAAATAATATCTAAAATTTTCTAATTTTGGTTTCATGATTATATTAGGAACTTATCCTCCTTAAATTCATTTTAATTTCATTTTATAACAATTTAATCTGATTTAGTCACATATTATAATATAATATTTCAAGAATTTATAAAAATTCCCATCCCCTCCCTTATAAATAAATAACCCTTTTGTCTCAAAATTACACCACCTTGAGAAGACTAGATTGACCAAAAACCTACCCAATTATATTATGAATATACTTATCCTCAAATTTAAGGTTTGTTTCTACTTAAAATTCTATTCCATGGGTCCATAAGAAGGAAAGGAGTTTGACCAAAGAAGAGGTAATCGTCTTTGTCGACTCTTTCAAATTTCTTTGTATTTATACTTCCTATAAATATATTATACCGATAATAAAATAATAAACCAAACATAATAAATATACTGATATGTTATTATTGTTAGGGTAATATGATTTTATTTCTATTTTCTAACCTATAAAATTTGAAAATATCATTGATGTGTACGCACAACTTACCATATTCACATAGCGGTGTAATTTTTTATTCAACTCCACATTAATTGGATGGAAATATAGATAAAAATAATAAAAATATATGATATTTATGAAATAATTATTATTTTTGAAATATATGATATCAATTTTCCCTATTACCCTTTCACTCGTTAAAAAATGACAACATCGCTTGTGCGTACTTGAGGACTACAACCTATAAGAAGTGATGTGACTCATTTTTTGTTTAGAAATTTCAAGTATAATTAAAAATATTTTTATAATGACTAAATATTATATTTATATTATTATTAATATTATGTATATGATTTAATGATGAGCAATATGTAGGGACCAAAACTACCAAACCAAAACATACATGAAAAATGAAATAGCTAAAAATCAAAAATGATGATTTTAATAAATAAATATTAATAAATGGGTACTGAAATATTATAAGTGAATAATATATGATATTATAAATATGTATACAGTTATGGTATATAAGTATAAAAATTTTCAATTTATTATATAGGAGGATAAAACCAATTACCAAGCAAGTCAGAACTAAGGTAAGGGGTTTCTTAACTCGATTACAATTCATTGGGTTATACATAAACATAATACTCTATGTTATTACATTATTATTTGTGAAAGTACCTCTAATTTTAATATGTTTTATTTACACATATTTTTTTGGATTTACATTCTCCTCATATAATCACTTCATTGATTAATTCTCACCATAATGATACATTCATTGAATCTTTTTTTCACAATCTCATCATTATTCAGGATTGTTAATGATTACGTATCATTTGGGGGAATTATATGATCGTTGTGTCAAAAACACAATATAATTATTCATTCTCTAGTTATCTATGGAATTTTCAAATAATAATAACATTTTTCACTCTTTGGTTTATTGAATGATCGGAAAAATATATTGAAGAAAAATAGAGTTTTTTTCCTCTTTGGATAGAAAAATTGTTCTTAATGGTGATATTTTATTTAAAATATTTTCAATAATTATTTTTCTATTATATTATAATAATTTAAATTAATTTTTACCCATTTTTGACTTTCTATGAAAATGGTTCAAAGGAATATTCTTATCTTTTTCCGAACAAGGAACTTTTGATTGTTCATCGAGAATGTGAAAGGAGTCATTATTTTAACATACTCGACATAAATGGAATTTTCCATTATCATGAACAATAAATAATTTGAATCATAATTTACATGTTTACATGGTTCATTCCAAATTTAAAAATTCTAACATTTTAGAAGTTTTTTAGATTTTAGATAAGTATTTTCAAAATGAAATGACTATTTTCCTATAGAAATATTCCATTAATATATTAAAATTATTTTAAAATATTTTCACATCTCGTGATGAATGTTATTCATTATTAAGGATATAATATAATGATAACATTATATATATTTATCTTTATATTTCATGAATAGTTTGATTGGGGTAATATTGACATTTTTTATACTAGTTATTCCAATATGGATAGTTACCGATTATTAAGGAATGTTGACTAAGTTGTTGTAGATGCCGGAAAAGTCCGTTGCTCCTCAAATGAAGTTCCGGATGAGGAAAGTGAGGTCATCTTTGGAGTCAAAAGCATGTTTCGGAGGGCCCGGAGGCCTTGCGCGGAATTTTGGAGGTCCGCGCGCAAAGTTGAAGTTAGGCGCGCAAGCCTCCCGGGATGCGCGCAATGCGCCGGGCCGGCATGCAATTTTGCGCGCCCGTGGCCCGCGCGACTCTCTTGCGCGCCGGGCCCCGATTCCGCGCCCGCGAAGGAAGTTGCGCGCCCGCGAACCGGATTCCGCGCCCGGGGTTGCCTATAAATATAAGGCGACCCCCGATGTTTTGAAGGTTGCCAGAATTCGAAGAGTCGCTCGTGCGCGCAATTCCACCCCCTCCGCGCGCAATGCCGATCTTCAGGTAACCTCCTTTATTTCGCGCAAGCAAGCCTCGGGGTTCGCCTTCGCGCGCAAACCCTTTGGATTCTTTCCTTTGACCAATTCCTTACCCGAAGGCATTCGCGTGTAAAAGAAGCCTCTTGCGCGCAATTGCCCCCGGGTGCGCGCAATCCAGCCCGATTGCGCGCACCCCTCCTTATTAAGTGGCCATTCGTTAAAGAATGAGCCGTTGCCCCCGCGCGCTATCAGAGTCCCGGTGCGCGCAATATCCATCTTCCGCACGCAAAGCGCTGGCCCAATTGCGCGCCAGCCCGCCCAATTGCGCGCCGACCCGCGGTATTGCGCGCCAAGCTCCTCTTTTGCGCGCAAACTGCCAGGGTCGCCCCCTCGAACCCCTTGAGGGTACCCGCCTGCGTGGCGCCCGATGATCTTCATCCTGGGTGCCCGCACCGTGCGTTGTCTTCCCGTGCGGCCCTCCAGGCTCGCGCGAAGTGACACGGACCCATCGGCGGCAACATTCGTCCGCGCTGCAGGACGTTAAACTGCCAGACATCCCTCGTCCAACATGACGTTAAACTGCATTCGTCCAAGCTGCACGACGTTAAACTGCCTAGCATATGGGCCTCCTCAAGGTGTAAGACCCAAACTCCGCTTCGTCCTCAACACACGTCGTTAAACTGTACTTCGTCCGGCAAGACGTTAAACCGTCCGCATCACCCGATCCCGTGCCTCGCACGCAGGGTCCCCCCCGGTTTGGATGTGGCCCCCACCCGCTCGTCTCTGCAGGGATTTCGGGATTGGAGTGGCCTTCTCCCACGGGGGTAGGGTATTACAAACCCCTAGTTTCTTGTGGGGGACTGCACATGTGTATCTCCATTGTGCTTTCCCACTGCCGAAGCCAATAGAGGGCGTGACATGGATCGAGGTGTCTCTTACTTTCGGCCCAAGTCCCTCTCCAACTGAGTTTTGCCGCACTCAGGTTGCCTCAGTGCGTAAGTCCTGACAGAATTAACTACGTGGACTTTGATCCCTGTCTCCTAAACAGGGTACGTAGGAAGCCTCCCTGAGGTTCAAGCCCACCACCTGGTCGTCCCGGTCGTATTCACGTCGGTTCGTCCATCAGTGGACCCCTCCCGGGTTCACATTCGCGTTGATCCACCCGGTCGTTCCATCCCCCTCTGTGTGAGGTGGTTCGGTTCAATCCTCCGCCCAGTAGCCTCGACCTCTTCGTGAGTCGGCTTGTCGTCGTCCGGCATGACGATAAACTGTATATCTGAACTACGTTGACTTTGATCCGCGCTAGCGCGCGGTACGTAGGAAGCCTCTACGGGGTCCAAGCTCTTCACTCCATCATCCATCCTGATCCTTACCCGGCCCGCCACATCCCGGTGGGGTCATGCCATTTCATTCCACTCCACTTCACTCGGGAAGCCGCCCATGTGCTGGCCCCAGCGTCGGAGGTTCCCCGCAAGGGGTTCTGTCATCTGATCCACTCCTCGTGTTGATCAGTCCGATGCCGTCCCCGCTGGACGCTAAACTCGCGGCATACCCCGTGTTAAACATGGGAAGCTGAGTAAAACATCAGGTAACGCAGTTCCCCGCACCCAGCGCGGGATGCCTCAGGCCATCACGCCTTCGAGAATCCCTATTAGGGACGGAAGGTAGACATGCAGAGCCGCAGTGTTAAGACACGCCCCCAGCACCCAGAGCTACCCGGTCTCCTCACCGCAGGTTGCTACCCCGACCAGACCCCTGGGAGCGTCTGGGCGGAAGCAGCGTAATTAACCGGTGTCCATGAAGATATGGCGCCGGGAACGAGATTCATGAACATTCTTAAATCTATGAGGGAGACCCGGATTAGGCGACGAGTTCCGAGGAGACGTCCACGGAAGGAGGAGCCGACGTCCCATCATCCCGGTTTCGATCAAGGAGCAGACGTCCCTGAATAAGGGACGGACGCCGCCCGCCTTTGGAAAGCGGGACTGCGGGGCCACAAGCCGCGCTCCCATCCCCTCGGGTCGACGGGAGCATGCGCGAACGCGTCCTGGTGGAACAGCGTCGGAACGGAAACCCGACGCACATCCGCACCGAAACAGTTGTATTGTTTCTTTATATTATGAATGGATTAGACATATTAAGTTATGGGTGGGACATATAATTAAATATCCCCTAGATGTATCAGTAGGTCTCATGAGATAAAACTAGTTGGGTATTTGGCTGAGGCCTTACCCCTTTATGTTTGTTGTATTATCATGAGGCATCGATGGAAACTTTAATATTTCCATCATTATGAATTATATTTTTATAAATTTAGTTATTGATTTCCTTTTTTTTAATAGTTATGATATTCATGAATATGTTTCATGGTCATTTTATTATTTATATTTAATTATTTGATCATCATTTATTCCTGCCATATTATTCAAAACATATTTATTTTATGATAGTTTTTTTCTCTATGCGTACCCTTACTGAGCATCTGAGATCACCCCATTATTATGTATCCTTTCCAAAAGATCCCTAGAAGTGTACTATGATTAATAAAAAATGATATTCTAAAGGTAATAATTATTTTCTCAAATAAAATACCGTGTTTTATTTTATGTTTCCAAATGTAATGTGACATTCAATTATGTATCTAATTTACCTCGAAAATTATACTATTTTGTTATTTGGGATGTGATTGCTTGTATCTTGTGCCTATATAATAAAGTAACCACCAACTCTGGGCATCTAGTATAAACACCCCAACCCCAATATCCTATATTTGGTGGTTACATTATTACATTGGAATAAGATACATGAAATCATATTATGAAAGACCTAATAGTTTTTTTGTGTTGTTAAACTAGATAATTTCTTGAAATTCACATACAATTGAAAATATAAAATACAAAAAATGTTTTCTTTGAGAATGTCACTATTCCTCATAGTGTATCATTGTATATCAAACACAAAACACTTCCTGGTATCTCTGGGAAAATAAAACATAAGAAAGTGCTGATATCATATGGTCAGTAAGGATAAAAATAAAATAAAATATATAATAAATAAGAATAATCAATATTTCAAGGTAAATAAAAATAAACTTTCCATTTAATCAATAAAAAATAATAATATAGTATAAAAAATGGTGATAAAATAAATCCATATAAATAACCACATAATCTTGAAATATGTCCATTGATATTATAACTAATAAAATAATAACATGGAAATAAATAAATAATCTTGTGATGAGGGATTCAAAAAATTTAACATCTAAAACACACTTTTATGACTATTCCCAAAGTAGTTTAAATCTAAAATTCTATTTAATTTGGCTGACTAATTTGTTTCATGAGACCTATCAATGCATCGAGGCGATATCAATAACTAGATCCCACCCATCACTTATTAATACCAATGTATTCCTCGTATGAAAGGGGTGAAACATAATCATTATAAATATTCATATTAAAAAACTATCATACAAATTTTTAATACTTACCCCAATCAAATAAGCATAATCATAAAATATCCATAGTAATATGGTGAATGGTAATAAAAATTTAAATCCTTAGTCAAACTTTCATGACCCCCTCTCTCCAAAGATGCCCCTCATAATATAACAATGAAGGAAGAGATATAATAACCCCTGAGTCCCACCTCCAATAGGCCTCAGGGTGGCGAACAACACCAAGGGTATAAAATCTTATGAAATAGGAAGAATTACCCTTTTTATAAGAATATGATATCAGAAGATAAGATAGTACATCACAAAACAACTCCAAGCACAATATAAAAGAAAAACCGAAATCCATCCCACATGAATGTTTCAAAGTAACACTGCTACAAATACAATGAAAAACTCCAAAGTAAATACCCAAAGGTAAAGATAATCAGTGACACATAAATTGTCCCAAATTTAGAGCTAGTAATGCCCAACACAATCCTCTTAGTCTTCTTGGAAACCTAAAAGTAGTTTTATATACCTAGGGTGAGAATACAAGTATACTCAGTAGGAAAACCAATGTCTATCATGCACAAGTGGAGAAGCATACTGATGCCCCTATGAGAAAACAACAGAAACCAACAACACATAACAAGGTATACTAACCACCCCAACCTCACCAAAGGAATTCTGACCAAATAAATCAAGTCAAGTAAATTAATATAGAGCACATCGATGATAGGTTCCCCTACACCACTTTCCCACTAATTAGCTGCTATCACACCCTAATGAAAAATTTCCTAGATCTCCCACCGCTTCTGAAAGTACCACATCTCAACCCGCCCTTACAAAACTTGGGCTCAAAGCTAGTCCCTCAACCTAGGAAAACACAGCTCATCACATCTCTCCCTTACACACCTGGGACTCACAACCACATCCCACCTATAGACACTTGGGACACATACCATGTCACATCATAAAAACACATGGGAAAGCACAACACATCTCATCATAAAGACTTCAGGGAAACGTAACTCACTTGCACACACCTGGGCCCCACAAACCACTACCTACCTAAAGAATATTGGAATATCACCACCTAGAAGAGGGAGCATGGAAGAGAAGGTATCCATCCATCCATCATCCCACTAAGATGTTTGGGAAAACACCCTCCCCCATAACGATGGGGGTGTTCGTCATATAGTGCTCAACTATGGTGGGGTGCATATAAAAAACACAAGTAAAATACATGTATGTATATATAGTACCAAACACTCTATCCCAACCAATGGGTTCTTAATAAAACTATCAACCACCCTATGATACTACCAACTCTACCACTACCACTAAATTTATTTATTAACACCATAAAGAGTCACTTCGGAAGTTGATAAATTGAGTCCATTCACAACAAGACACAACTAAAAACATACCCCTAGCCAATTCATTTAACTATTTCTCATTATTTATTAAACAATTCATTTATTCATTCCATCTATACCTAGGTAACTACCAAGAACAACACAATCAATAGTTCTCATAAGTGAAGGAGTCACCAATCACACCACATGACAAACCACACAACCAAACAACCTACTTCACATTTCTTCTTCATTTAACACCCATACCATTGTCATAATCATTCATCAAAGTCATTCTGCCATGTCCTTCATCTAAACAAGAAAAACCCAACCATATAGCCAAACCCCAAAACGCACCTCGTTTTAACCATCCTGACAGCCCTGTTGTATAACAACACCACACTCATCACACCCAGTAACATAAATACACCACAACCCAAACATGCATTCCCGCTGCTCAAACACTTCCCATCCATTCCACAATCAAACAATCTCTTAAACTGAGATCCCATTTCACCACCCGTATCCCCCCAAAAATAGCCATGTTCTCAACCCTATCACCACACAACCACACAAGGTACAATACAGAACAAAGCCACACACAACACACATCCACACTAACAAAGAAGGGTGTATTTAGATTTAGCAAACACTCATTATTTAATTCCACTTTGATAATTCAGGGGCTTATCACATAGAAAGTTTGACCCTGAGGCATACATTTATTTAACCGAATATAAATGGTTAACCAATTTCATATTCATACATTCATTCACATATGATCAACAATAAACATCTGCAAACCATCACAGGTGTGCAAAAAAAGATCACCAACAACCATGTTTTTTTGTCGACATATGACATATATAGATCACAACATCAGTAACCAATAAAACAAAAACATGTGTCACTTTTACCCAACCCCTGTATAACGATATTAAAAATATCTGATTGTCTTTATTTATTCAAAATTATAATATCTTCACAAGAGAACATTAATACACCCAACCTTCGTGATACAAAAACTAAAATAGATGAAGGGATCCCTTCCCGAATGAACATATGATCGACAACTACTCCTAGAACCAAAACAAGGGGTGTGCAAGAAGGAGGAGTAACCTCTAGTGATATGTGATCCAAGGGGCACACCAAAATGAACAATCACTCAGGGAATAATGGTTCTAGGATTTTCTAGAACCAAGGGAAAAGAGAAAACACACAAGGGAGAAAGAATCTCAGCTTTAGAAAGGCCAAATCCTATATCAATGGAGGAAAAAATTTTAAAATCCATTAAAGTAATATCACAATCAAGACCACATGTTTTGACTAACATAAAAATTTTGGAGTGTTAGGAAAATAATGTTATATTTTACATCATTTGAAACAGCTTAAAAAACACTTAAATATGGTTTTAAACTTATTTTATGGTAAATAAAATGTTTAGTGGGAGAAACTGGAAAAACTGGGAAAAGTGGATTTTTTGGAAAACTATCAAAATGAATCACTAATGGGCGAGTCACTGACGTGATTCACTAATGGAAATCCACCGATATATGAGTCACCGTTGGGTGACTCATATTTGAATGAGTCACCGACGTGAGCAACCGACGATGAGTCATTGAGGCTGATTCATCATTTGGTGAATCTTCATTGAACGAGTCACTGATGAAATCTACCATCAATGACCCACTGTCGTGGCCTATTATTAGTAATTCATCAATGTGAGTCACTGGCGTGACTCCCTAATGCCACTCATTGACACCACCTACCAACACTACCTACCTATGCCACCTACCAACGCCACTTACCGACACCACCTACTGAATCCAACTACTGATGCCACCTAACAATTCCACCTACCGATGCCACATACCGATTCCACCTACCGATGCCACCTACTGATGGAAAAACTAGATTTTTGAAAAATGCCTAAAATGAGTCACTATTGCCTCCAGAATACATCAAACATTGTATTTTTGAAAAGTAATGGACCAGGGAGGTCTAGTCCATTACATCAGATACCTCTCAAACTATTCATTCCCTCTAGAATTTAAATCCAATCCATAAGAAAGAGAGGGTTATGAACAACCACCCCACAAGATACCCCTCAAGGATCTTTCTATACATGAAACATCTCTACGACTAAGAACACAAAAGTTCAATAATAAACCACCCTATATTGCTCGAAAGCTAGAGTGAAAGATCAACATCCAAGAACACCTCCTTTGACATCTCCTACCCCAACCAACCACAAGACACACCACACAAACACAACAACCATGAAATTTGGAACACTTGAATCAGGGAATTCCTTCCTCCATGTCAAGATACTATCTGCTTTGGGTAGCATTGAATCACCCACATGGGTTTAATCACATCTCAATTAATGCATATTGATTAGAAATCAGGTCCTCCCTTTCCACATGTTTGGATTTCATCACACATTTTGGAACAAGGAAGTAAGTAATCTCATAGAAAACAAGGTTCAAGCATTACATTACAAAGGAAAAAAACAGACAAAACTTATAACAACTTTAGGCCCTTTCCTAAGTACTCTCCTCCATAACACTATGCCTCCACAACATGCGAACCAAAGGAATGGTCTGCCTATGAAAAATCTTCTCCTGATGATCCTAGATCTCTACTGATCATTCCATGAACATCGTGTCAACTTCAACATCCAACTCTCACCATTCAATGACATGGGAGTCATTTTGAAGATACCGATGAAGATGAGAGACATGAAAGATGTTGTGGACCTTCTCCAACTGTGGTGACAATTCCAAATAGTATTCCACCTTTATAACTCACCCCAAAACCTAGAAAGGTCTGATGAACCTTAAATAATGCTTACTCCCTCTACCAAACCTCTATTTCCCACGTCGATGTGAAACCATTAAGAACACATGGTCCCCAAACTAGAACTCCAAGGGCATCCTACTACGATCGGTGTATAAATTATGTCAGTCCTGTACTGCCTTCATCATCTCATGAACAAGTTGCACCTTCTCAGTCATACTCTACACCACATCCGAACCAAGAAGAGCTGCCTCCCTAACTTCTGTCCAACATAAGGGTGAATGACATGGTCTTCCATACAATCCTTCGAATAGAGCCATGCCAATGGAATATTGATAGCCATTATTGTAATAAAACTCCACCTAGGGAAAGTGTCACACCCAAGATCCTACAAAGTCCAAGACTCATTCTTGAAACATGTCCTCCAATGTCTGGATGATCTGATATTTCTGTCCATCTTTCTGAGGGTGGAAAGCAGTGATGAGGCATAACTGAGTGCCAAAAGCATGCTGCAATCCTCTAC
The DNA here is from genome assembly GCA_963277665.1 of Viscum album. Classification (NCBI taxonomy): domain Eukaryota; kingdom Viridiplantae; phylum Streptophyta; class Magnoliopsida; order Santalales; family Viscaceae; genus Viscum; species Viscum album. The sequence continues at coordinate 1,852,248,837 of OY728163.1, read as the reverse complement.
AGACTCGTGAGGTAAAATGAGTGTCCCAATTTGATACGATGGATCACATAACTCCATGAAGTCACACCACCTCATCCACGCACCTCTTAGCCAAGACATCCACTACACCCGACTCCTTAATTTCTAAGAAGTGAGCTGATTTCGTCTGTCGATCCACCACTACCCAGATTGTATCGAATACTATTTGATAACTGTGTAACCCTATGAAGAAATCCATCGATATTTCATCCCACTTCCACTCGAGTACATCTAGAGGATGCAACAAACCACCAGGAACACAGTGCTCAGTCTTCACCTACTGAAACACCAAGCACTTAACCACAAACTTCACCACTTCCCGCTTCATCTTGGGCCACCAAAACCGTTCTCTCAAGCCATGATATATCTTGGAAACTCTTAGATGTACCAATATGGATGATCTGTGAAACTCACAAAGAAATCCCTCACACATCGCCACTGGAACAAATAACCTTCCACATAATATCATCTGATTCAGACTATCCTCCAACCATACCTTTGGAGTATCACCCTAGTCAACACGATCACGCATCACCTCTACCTCCAAGTCTCCCCACTAAGACTCCTCCACCTTCTACATTAGAGTAGACTGCACCATTATCTGAAATTGACAAGCTTTTTCACCATCCATTCCTAAATCTAAGTGAAAGGTGTCCCGCTCCTCCACCACCTTCCAAGCATCCGAAAATTCTTGAGAAACCTCCTTATGTGACTTCATTCTCAAAGAATCATCCAAAACATTCCAATTCCCCGAGGTTTAAGAGATCTTGAAATCATAATCTTGAATAAAATCCACCCACCTCCACTATCATAAGTTCAAATCTTACTTGTAAGAGATATATACCTCAAAATCTTGTGATTTATGAAGACCACAAAGCACTCCCCAATGAGGTAATATGTCCACAACTTCAGTATGAACACAACCACCGATAGCTCTAGATCATGGGTGGCATAGTTACATTCATGGGGACATAACTTCCTAGACCCATAAGAGATCACTCCCTTCTATTTCATTATCATGCATCCCAAACCTATATGGGAAGCATCAAAAAACACTTCAAACATCACTCCTTCATCTAGAACCTGAATCAATAGAGTACTAAAAAACTTCCCCTTCAGATAGTCAAACGCTTCCTAACAATTCTCAATCCATACAAAAACTTGGCCTTTCCTGGTCAAAGTCTTCAATAGAGCAACAACTCAAGAGAAATTGGGTACAAATCTCTGGTAATAGCCTGCCAGACCGAGAAAATTGTAAAACTCTACAACATTATTGGGTGCTTCCCAAGAAACAACCGACTCAACCTTCGATGATTCTACTATTATACCCTATTGCAACACCATATGTCCAAGGAAATGTAACTATCATGTCTAGAACTTACACTTAGACAACTTTACGTAGAGTTGGTGGTGTCGAAGGACCTATAAGAAAGTCCTAATATGATAGGTATGATCCTCCTTTGACTTTGAGTAGACCAGGATATCATCGATGAATATGAAAATGAACCAGTCCAAGAACTCATGAAATATGGAGTTCATAAGTCCCATGAATACAGTTGGTGTATTCGTAACACTGAATAGAAGAACCACGAACTCGAAGTTCCCATATATGCACCTGAAAGTAGTCTTTAGGATATAAACTTCCTTCACCTTTAGCTGGTGATACCCAGACCGTAGATTAATCTTAGGGAACCAACTTTCTCCCCTCAACTGGTCAAAAAGATCATCTATCCTTGGGATAGGGTAACAGTTCTTGATTGTTACCTAATTCAACCTATGATAGTATATGCACAACCTCAGACCACCGTCTGTCTACTTCGAAAACAAGACTAGATTACCCAACAAGGAAAAAATGGGTCCGATAAATACCTTATTCATTAGATCATTTATCTGAATCCTCAATTCTCATAGCTATAATGTTTCTATCTGATAGGAATCCATCAAAATTGGATAAGCACCAGGCTGAAAGTCTATCCCGAATTCAACATCATGTTGAGGGGTTAGAGTTACAAATTCCTTGGGGAAGACATCCAAGAAATCCCCAAAAATTATGGGAACCTACTCCATCTCAGTATCCATCGATTCCATTAATTTCTCATCCAACAAGGAAAGGAAAGGATCTACACACCGAATGCCCACCTGACAGCTCCACTTTCCAAAGAAAGCCACACACCGACCATCCATATATAAGAATATGACTCTCCTTTGGAATTAGTTGATAACATCATGCATAGAGTACAACCAGTTATTGCCAATATGACATCATACAGTTTCATCTGTAATAGTAAAATATCCCCATGGGACTGATGCATCCCCATCATCAGTCTAAATCCCTGACACACATCAAACAGGCTGGTCTAACCTTCGACTGACATACTCAACTCTATGGAAATGGGAATCCTCTCTATTTCTATCCCCAAATAATGGGATAGAGTGGGTGAAAAAAGGAGTTTTAATCTCCAGAATAAAAAAAATGCACAATAAAGAGTACTAAACAAGTTGAACATACCTCTAACAATCTATAGTCATGTTGGAACGACTGCCTCTATGGCATGAAACTGACTGCGCCCATATCCTCTACCCCTCTAATGATGACCCCATCACTGACCAATCTCTATTAGAGGTCCCTAAGGAACACCCTAAGGTTGGACTTTACCTGGTCCCTCCCCCCTTGGTGGAGCATGAGGCTATTGTCCCAATTGCTGGAACTGCCCTGTCAACAAATGATGCTGAGGCAGGCACTAGACCTACCCACCTCCACCATACTGAGCTCAAACATACACTGGGCACTGACTCTAAAGATTCCAAAAAACTCCATATATAATACATACTTTCCTGAGTCCCACAAGATAGGCATGAGGACTAGAAGGTTGAAATAGAAACTACCGAGGTCGCCTCCTCATCGATCAAAACCTCGAAGGCCCTGGTTCCTGAGACCTGCTGCTGATAACCTTTCCATTAAAATAACTAGTCTGAATACTCTCTCACAGTATACCTCCTCATGAGTGAATCCTATAAACTACCTCCACTTTCTTTTGGACCTCTAATTATGTTGTCAAGGTAAAGGGAGTAATCATGTACTTGATATAAGGATTAAGTGCCTCCTTTAGGAGTCTCATATGAGACTCTTCATCCAAAAAGAGTTCTGGAGAAAAATAAAGGAGATCCTTGAACTTGATCTCCAACTCCTGTATTGACATACTCCTATACTAGAGGGAGAGTAACTCCTACCTCTTCTCATCCTTCATGGTCAATTAAAGGAATCTGGATCAGAATTCCCTCTCAAAATAAACCCACATAACACCATCCTTCTTCATATCTCCCAGGTAAAGCGTCCACCACTGATGTGATGCTCCTCACATCTATCTCACCGCAAAAGGAACACATTACTCCGTCGGAGCCCAGATCAAGTCAAAAGTGATCACACGATCCTCAAGACAAATTTCAATTTCCATGTCTAAAACACTGCCCACATACTTCCCCAAAGTCTATTTCTAGAAAGAATATAAAATTTTCTGCCACTGGTCATCCTCCTCAACCGGTCAACCCATCATCGATCATCTGGGTCAGCTTGCTGACCCTCCACTTCCTGTACTATACATGGATGATGACCAGGTTACATAGATGAAAGGTAAAAAAATAATTCCTAAGCTCAAGTAGTATGGGATTTTATTTAATGTTTTTTTAACTCATTTTATTGTTATTCATTACAAATTTATCCATGAAACCAATTCAAACCAGAACATAAGTCATTATGATGCATATACCTTTCCTAGGGTCTCTACCCTAAAAATGTTATAGACTCACTCAGTCGTTTTGTAGGATTATATTCCTTGAATTGGATCATGGGGGTGCCCTAAAATTTTGTGTCCTAGTCGGTATTCCCTGGCCTACATCACACACCAAGATCACCTAACGTTGTTTCCCTACCAACCCATGCAATACTCATGGTGCCTAACTCCAAACTCCATCCTATCTCTCAACTATCACCTCTGATACCATCATTTCATGTCCCCCTCCCTCCAAAGATGGCCCTCCTGATATGAAAATGAAGGATGATAGATAATGAACCCCGAGTCCCACCTCCAGTAGGACTCAAGGTGGAGACCATCAATAAGAGTATATAATCTCCCAAAATGGGAGGCATTACCCTTTTTATAGAAAAATGAGATCGAGAGATAATATAGTCCATAAAAAATAAAATCTAAACACTATATAAAAGAAAACCAAAATCCATACCACATGCATGTTTTAAAGTAATATTGTTACAAATATAAGGAAAAACTATAAAGTAAATACCCGAAGGTAAAGCTAAGGAGTGACACAAAAACTATCCCAAAGTCTGAGATAGTAATTCCCAACATAATCCCCGTAGTCCTCCTAGAAACCTAAAAGTAGATTTATATATGTAGGGTGAGAATATAAGTATAATTAGTAGGAAAACCAAAGTCTCTTGTGCAGAAGTGGAGAAGCATACGAATTCCCCTATGATAAAACAACAGAATCCAACAACACCTAACAAGGTATACTAACCACCCCAACCTCACCAAAGGAATGCTCACCAAATAATGCAAGTCAAGTAAAGTAATATAGAGAACATCGATGATAGGGTACCCTACACCACTTTCCCACTGATTAGCCACTCTCACACCCTAATGGAAAACATCCTGGATCTCCCACCTCTTATGAAATTACCACATCTCAACCCACCCATACACACCTGGACATCACAGCTATTCCCACAACCTAGGAAAATGAAGCTCATCACATCTCACCCGCACAAACCTAGGAATCAAAACCACATCCTGTCCACAGACACTTAGGCCACATTCAACATCACATCCCAAAAACACCTATGAAATCAAAACATGTTTCATCCTGAAGACACATGAAAAAACGCAACTTTCCCATACACACATGGGCCTCACAAACCACTACATTCCCTGATAATCTTGGGCTATCACTTCCTGGAAGAGGGAGCATGGAATAATGGGTGGCCAGTCATCCATCCTCCCACCATGATGTTTGGGAAATACACCCTCTCCCATTAAAATGGGGTTGTTCAGTACATAGTTCTCAACTAGGGTGGGGAGCGTATTAAAAACACAAGAAAAACATGGTTATGTATATATAGTATCAAACAATAAAGCACTACCTATGGGTTCTCAATCAAAATATAAACCACCTTATGATACTTCCAACTCTACTGCTACCTCTAAATGAATTTATTAACACCATCATGTGTCACTTAAGAAGTTGATAAAAGAAGGCCATTCATAACGAACCACAACTCAAAACCTACCACCAACCAATTAATTTAACCAGTTCTCAATATTTTTTTAAAAATTCATTTATTCATTCTGTCCCGACCTGGGAAAATACCATTCACAACACAAGAGATAGTTCTCAGAAGGCAAGGAGTCACCAATCAAACTACACAACAAACAACACATCCAAACAACCTACTTCACATTTCCTCTCCATTTAACACCCATACTAACCAATGTCATCATCATTATTTAAAGTCATTCCATCATGTCATTCTTCTCAACAATAAAACCCCCAACTTATAGCCAAATCCCACAACAAACCTCATCAAAACCAACATGAAAACCCTCTGTATAACAACACCACACCCATCACACCCAGTAACATAAAAATACAATAACCCGAACCTATAGCCCCACTACTCAAACACTGCCCATACATTTCACAATAAAAAAATATATCAACCTGAGATTCCATTTCACCACTCATATTACCCCAGAAATAGAAGTGTTCTCAACCACAACACCACACAACCACACAAGGCACAATATAGAAAAAATCCACACACAACACACAACCACACCAACAAAGCAAGGTGTATTTAGATTTAGCAAACACTCATTATTTAATTACACTTTAATAATTTAGAGGTTATCACAGATCAAGTTTGATCTTAATGCATCCATTTATTTAACCAAATATACATGGTTAACCAATTTCATATTCATATGGTTGTTCACAAAGGATCAACAATAAACATCCACAAACCATAACATATGTGCAAACAAATACCACCAACGACCATGATTTTTAGTAGGCATATAGCCTATACAAATCACAATGTTAGTAACTAATAAAACATAATCATTCATCACTTTTCCCCAACCCATGTATATTGATATTAAATAGATTTTATTATCTTTATTTATTTATAATTCTTCTATCTTCACAAGATAAAATTCATACATCCTCCCTGTATGATACACAAATTAAAAGAGATGAAGGGATCCCTACTTGAATTAATAGATGATTGAAAACTCCTCCTAGCGCCAAAATAGGGGGTGTACAAGTAGCAGGGTGAACATTTAGGGATAAGTGATCCAAGGGGCTCACCACAATGCATGATCACTCAGGGAAGAAGGGTTCGGGGGTGCCCTAGCACCAAGGGAAAAGAGATAATGCACAAGGGAGAAATATCTCGACTTTATAAAGGCCAAATCTTATATCAACAGAGGAATGGTTTTAAAAGCCATTATAGTTTGATCAAAATCCAGACCATGCATTTTGACTAACATAAATCCTCAGGAGCATTAAGAAAATAATGATATATTTTAAATCCTTTTAAACGGATTCAAAAACACTTAAATATGGGTTTAATATCATTTTACATCAAATACAATGTTAAATGGGAGGAACTAAAAAAACTAGGAAAACTATAATTTTTGGCAAACTATCAAAATGACACACCGGTGGGTGAGTCACCGATGCAAGTCACCGATGGCAAGTCACTGATGGCTGAGTCACCGTTGGGTGACTCACCATTAAAGAAGTCACCGACATGAGCTACGAATGGTGAGTCACTGATGGCAGAGTCACTGTTCGGTGACTCACCGTTGAATGAGTCACGGATGTGAGCTACCATCAACGACCCTCCGTCATAACCTACCATTAGTAAGTCATCAATGTGAGTCACCGACATGAGTCACCGAATCGACTCACCGATTCTACTCACCGATGCCACCTATCAAAACTACCTATAGATTCCAACTAATGATGCCACCTACTGACACCACCTACCAACGCCTCCTATAGATAGAAAAATTGTATTTTTGTAAAACTCCAGAAATGAGTCATTGTTGCCTCCAAAATACCTCAAACACTGTATTTTCCCAAAGTAATGAATCGGGGAGGTTTGGGCCATTTCAAAAACTAATCATAAAATATAGAAAAGAAGAATAAGGATAATATCAATATGAAATATCCCCAATGAATCTTAAGTAAAATAATTTCTTGATGTCATTGATGAATATAAATACCATAAAAATGTCATTAAAACATTTTTTAGGAGAATAACTTTTTCAATTTTAAAATATTTTTTAATGGTCACAATTTTTTTGAAAATAACCATTTTTGAAAAAAACCATGGAAAAAATGAAAAATAATCTTTAAAATTTTAATGGTCAGGATGGTGGAAAATTTCATTTAGGATGTATATGTTAAAACAAATATTCCTTTCACATTTTCAGTAAAATATAAATAGGCCTTGTTTGTATAATGACCTGGAGATTCCTTTCAAAATATTTTAAAAAAATAATTAAAATTTATTTAATAAATAATTTTTAAAAGGCTAAAAAAAATTTTGAAAACATTTTTAGAAAACATGGATTTTGATGTATAATTATTTTCCACCTAAGAGAGAAATAAAGCCGTATTTTCTTTAAAACACTTTTATGGTCATTTTGCGTACCAAAGAGTGGGAAAATGGTAACATTACTTGAAAAATTTCATGAATAACCATAGGATAAGAATATATATTTATTTTAGGGTAGAAATATTAAATAATTCTTTTAAGGGAGACTTAAACATAAATAATCCTGAAAAATGATGAGATTTTGAAATAAACTCTTACCACTTTGGTAACATTTAAATCAAAATACCCATGAATAAAATAATATAAAATGAAAAATTAAATACAATAAATATAAATATTTTGATGAAATAAAATATCAAAAGGTAATTATATATACTAAACAAAGGAATAAGTGGTTAATATGGTACATGTCTCAAAGAAGTAAAAGTGAGACCATAAACCCTTACCTCATGTTTGAATTCCTTCATATGTGTATAAATCTCACGAATAATAAATATATTTTTATTATAAAAATAATAAATAACTATATGTTGGAACTATGGTCGTTCTATGCATGAATTGGAGTATGGTTTATGTTTATTTTCAATCCTCAGTGGAAGTTCAGAATGTGTGCCAGCAAAGTGATTTTACAATTCAAGCAGATAACAGTATTGAAGGTGGCACCGTTTTCCAGTGTTTGCCAAATTTCTGGACCTCAAAATTGTCAAATAGAGAAAAGTGTTTTTTGAAAATAGACCCACGCGCCGATTACTTGGAAGCTTGGAAACTTGCATGCCTTTTTTTCAAGATCAGAACATTAAAATATGGCAAAAGGTGAAGGGTGCCCAAGTTTGGAAGTTGGTCGCGCAAGTGATTTTCAGGGGAAGAGACTTGCACGCCTAAACTTGTGTGCCGATGGGAGACTTGCATGCCGTCGCGCAGGGTGTCCAAATGCCTATAAATATAGTTAGATCCCTCCTCATTCGGTATAAAGTTCAGACTTAAAGAAAATCAAAGCTCTCGTCGCCCAGGTGTAGTGGTCGCGCAAGTGGTGGTGGGTCGCGCTAGTTGAAGTTGTGCGGCAGTTGTTTTCTGTGCATCCAAGGTGGTTTGGGTGAGAAAGGGTGTTGGTCGCCCAAGTTTGGAGTTTGGGAAGGAAGTGTCGCGCAGGTGGTTTGGTGACACTTTCACGCTAGGATTTGAAGAAGCGCGACAGTTGACCTTTGTGCGCCAAAACCGGTTTTTGTTTAAAAGAATGTGTGTTGTGAAAGTTTGAAGTTGAAGAAGTGTGTGTCATTCAAGTGGGAGATCTGGACTTGCGCATCATCTTAAAACTTGCACGCTGGGATTGGAGAAGTGCTCCAGGTGTTTTTGAAGCTCGCCGGTCTTTTTAGAGCTGCACGAAAGCTGGAAGATTGCCTGATACCTTCGGTGCAAAGTGATATTAGTCTACGGGTGAGAGTTGGACTTCAATAGAGCATCTACATACAATATAGGATGTATTCATTAGCGAAGATAAGAGACCTTCACATCTATAAACTGAGTGGCACTTCACCAAGGGCAGTGAGCCTTGGGGAGTAAACAGGAGTGACCTGAGGGATGCAGTTGGATATCCCTAAACAATTGTAAAGGCAGTGATCCTGGGACAGAGTGACTATTCCCAAATCTTTGTAATCCACAATGAGTGAAGAATAGTGGAATTTGGTACGATCGAAAACCTGTCGGCGTATTCTCCTTGGACGTAGCCCTTAGTGGTGAACCAAGTAAAAAGTGTCATTACATGTGAATGTTTTATTTATTCTCATATCCATCATACAGGTTAAACTAGTTTCTACCAACGTGGGAACAAGATCTGTTAGTTTAAAAGAAAAAGTTGACACCCTGATTCACCCCTCCCCTCTCAGGGTGTCCCGGGGTCCTTCAAGTGGTATCAGAGGGTGGTTGCTGGTGTTTGATCTGTTTTTTACCACCATGGAAAATTCAGCCAGTGTTAGGGTATTTCCCCTCTTTTATGGAAGTAATTTTCAGATTTAGAAGAACAGGATGAGATCTCATCTAAGATCCCATGGAATGGATGTTCTTTTTTCCACCATGCAAGGTATACATGTTACTTATCCAACAGGGCTGGCTATGACTGATGCCGATAGGAAACTTTTTTATGCTGATGCTAAAGCGCAGAATGCTCTCACCGCAGCCCTTTATGATCAGATCTATCTAAAGGTGATGATTTGCACCTCATCAAAGTCCATGTGGGATAAACTTTAAAATATTTATGAAGGAGATAAAAAAGAGAAGGAGGCGAAACTAGAAGTCCTACACAATATGATTGATGATATGAAGATGCATCCTGACGATAATGCAGACTCCTTCTTCAATCGAATTACTGAAGTGGTTGGAGCAATTTGGGGTCTAGGTGAAGAAATCAAAGACATTGACATTGTAAAGATAATATTAATAATACTTCCACCCTTGTAAAATGAAAAGGTGTCAGACCTTGAAGAAAGATATCTTTCCAAACTTTCTTTGGATGATCTGTTGAGCAGCCTAGTGGCATTTGAAATGAGAGTCAAACCAGAAGATGCTACTATACGAGTAAGTAAAAAAATGGTGTTCAAATACATAGAGAAACTAACAATTTCAAAAGATAGTAGTGGTGAATAAAATAAGGAAAAATAAATTCTTCCTCTAATTTCCAAGAAGTTCCAGAAGGGAAAAGGGAAATTCAAAGGGAAGTTACCTCTATCTTTCTTTTGTTGTGGAAAATTCGGGCACATTGCTTCTCAGTGCATAAGAAAGATCGATGATGATGATTGAGATGCTGAACACATTGAGAAGCCTTAGAAAAAGGTTTTCAAGAAAGGAGACTTCAATTCTAGAAAGAAAGTTCTAAAGAAGAGTATTGTCTGTGAAGAGGAAGAAGATGATAATGAATTCTATGATGAAGAAGAACTAGAATTTAAAACTGGGAACCATGCTTCCATGATGGCCACTGTTGAAAAATCAGAAGATACTAGTGGAGAAAATATGTTGAAAACTAGTGAAGATCCTGAGTTTCAACTTAAGGATGCTGTTAGTAAGCTTAATATTAAATATAAGAGTTGAAATAAGTGTAAATAAATTGTAGAAAAATCAATTTAATGTGTTGATCAACTTGAAGTTGAAACTGAATGACTAGAAGAATTTGTGAAATTACAGTCCAAAATCCTTGAAAGAAATGACGATGTAGTGGATCTGAAGCTGAGAATTGAAGACCAGGGAAAGGTCATCAATGACCTCACATCCAGACTGGAAGAAAAATTCATGACTGCTAAGGGTCTTGAAGAGGAAGTTATTAATATTAGGAGATAAACTTGAGACTGAATCAATTTCAAAAGAATCAAGGAAGAAAATAAAGTTTGGAAGATTTTCAAATGCATAATTACTAGAAAGAGACAAGTGTGGTTCAGATGGGGTTGGAAAAATCTTGAGTGATCAAAGACCCACTTGCATGGGAAAGAGTAGAATTGGATGTGAAGCTGAGACATCAACTACTGGAAGTGATGAGAGCCAAAAGAAAGACAAGATCAAAGTTGGACATGTTGAAACATTGCCTGAAGTGCTGAAAAAGAAACCCTCAATCCAAACTAAAAGGAGAACTGAAAATTATCCTCAAACATTCAGAAATTATAGTCAATCCCACTATTCTCCCAAGGAAGAAGGTATGAGGAGTAATTAAAGTGAGAAGACATTTCCTCTCATGAAGTATCAGTTCTGCGGCTATATGGGCCATACGATGTCATATTGCGAAGAGGCAAGGAGATACTTGAATGGGGAAGATCTGGGACATCAACAAAGAAGACTGACTTTATATCCTACATCTTATAGAAGAAATAGTTTCTATGGATACTTCTTTCATTGTTCAAACTTTGGTCATAAGGCTGTTAATTGTAGGCAAAGAAGGGACATGGACACCTCATACCGGAGTTCAAGACAAGTAAAATCTCGTCAAAAAGATAGTATTGCTATTACAAATAGGTTTTCTCCTCTCGAAGAAGACTTAGACTATGAAGAACCAATGTACACAGATGAGATAATTTAAAGGCCATCAGTTCTCTATACTCAATCCAATGTCTCATGAAAAGAAAGGAAGAAAATTGAGAAATCCAACCTTGCAGAGGTGGCCCTAAAAGCTACAAAAATCAATAGTACCTGGATTCTGGACAGTGGTTGTTCATCTCATATGACAGGTAATGTTGGCCTATTAATGGATATCAAAAGGAAGGTTGATGGTGTAGTGCGATTTGGTAATGATGGAGCTCTGAAAATCAAAGGTAGTGGAAGTACTAAATTATCTAATGGAGAGCGAAAGAAAACTGAAGTCCTTTATGTAGATGGCCTACGTCATAATCTACTCAGTGTGAGTCAACTCTGTGACTCAGGACTTATAGTTACTTTTAATCAGAAAGGTTGCACTATCAAGGGAAAGACATGCAATTCACTTATGAAGGGATGCAGAACAGAAGGCAACTTGTATCAGGTCAATAGTAAAGAAAATGTTTGTTACCTGACTATTGAAGAAGAAAACTATTTGTGGCATTGGAGACTGGGACACATCAAGCAATAAGACATGGAGAAAATATAAAAATTTAGGATTGTCATGGACATTCCCAACCTGAAGAATGAGCGTGAAAAGTCTTGTGATGCTTGAATTCATGGAAAGATGGTCTATAGTTCATATCGTCCAAAGAAGAAAAGTGCATCTCATCTTCTTGATCTAATTCATACAGATGTATGTGGGCTGATAAATGTTGCCAGAACTCATGGAGAAAGGTACTTTGTCTTTTTCATATATTATTATAGTATAATGACATGTGTTATGGTCATTCACAGGAAACAAAAAGTGCTTGACTGCATGAAAACATATCGGCGAATTGCCGAGAATGATACTGGACAAACAATCAAAGTGTTGTGATCTGACAATGGAGGGGAATACACGTCCATTGAATTTGAAAATTACCTAGAGAAGCATGGGATACAACATGGGGTAGCTGCTGTGAGAACTCCACAACAAAATGGAGTTGTTGAACATAAGAATCGATAGGTGAACAACATGGAACGAACTATGCTGATTGAGAGTCGTATTCCACGACATTACTGGAAAGAGGTTGTTCAAGCTGCGGTGTATATTCAAAATCGAACAGGACTTTATATGGGTGAGACAAAGACACCATATTAATTGTGGCATGGAAGGAATCCCTCTTTGAAATAATTTCTTGTTTTTGGAAGTAAATGCTTCATCAGAAACAAAGAAGGAAATCAAGGGAAGTATGGTGATAATGCAGATGAAGGAATTTTCCTCAAATACTCAATGAACAACAAAGACTATAAGTGTTTCAACAAGTTATTAGGAAGTATTGTGGAAAGAAGTGATGTCAAGATAATTGAAGAGAAACACACAAATGCTTCAAGGACGTCATATGCCGATGTGATAGAAAGTGAGGAAGAAAGTGAACGTAGAGAAAATACAAATACAGAAATATAGGAATCTATAAAAAACACTCAACAGTCACATCATGATGTTGACTCAGAAAAATAATCTGAAGAAGAAACTATGGCTGAAGAGAATGCAACTGAACCTTACAGGAAAAATAGAAGATCTGAGATTGATCCATCTAACATAATTGGGGATAAGAGTGCACCCACTCAAATAAGGAGGATGAGGAATAACACACAATCTGTATTTATGTCAATTTTGGATCCATCCTCATTTAAAGAAGATGCAAAGGATGAATCATGGGTGAAAGCCATGAATGAAGAGTTAGATCAAATTGACAAGAATCAGACATGGGATCTTGTCCAGAGACCTGAAGGTCACAATGTGATTGGTATAAAATTGATCTTCAAGAACAAGTTTGATGAGCATGGAAGTGTTATTAGAAATAAGGCACGACTGGTATTTAAAGGATACTCTCAGATTGAAGGCATTGATGTTGAAGAAACCTTTTCTCCAGTTGCAAGACTGGAGTCAATCAGTCTTTTTCTTACTATGGCACTCCATAGAGGATATAAAGTATATCAAATGGATTTCAGGACAATATTCATGAATGGTGTACTTGAAGAAGAAGTCTACATCAAACAACCAGTGGGTTTTGTTCTTGGTACTGATGAAATAAAGGTCTGCAAACTGAAGAAAGCTCTATATGGTTTAAAGTAGGCACCATGAGCATGGTATTCTCGGCTGGACTCGTATCTCAAGAAGATGGAATTAAAAGGAGGAGGATTAGACCACAATCTATATGTGAAGAATTCTTTAAAAGACCAGTTCATGGTTCTAGTATATGTCAATGACATTATTTTTTGTGGCAGCCGGTAGAAATCAGTGGATGAATTTTCCAATCACATGAAATCAGAATTTGAAATGTCTATGATTGGGGATCTCACATATTTCTTGGGGCTGTAGGTGATTCAAAGGAAGGATTACACTTTAATTTCTCAAGAAAAGTATGCAAGAGAGTTGTTGAAGAAGTTTAATATGCAAGACTCCAAACCAATATCAACTCTGATTACAGTTGGAACCAAACTTGGAAATCATGAGGATGGGGTATCTGTAGACCCCACTATGCACAGGAGGATAATTGGGAGCCTATTGTACCTGACAACGACATGACCAGATATTGTCTTTGCAACCTGTCTAGCGGCCCGCTTTTAGATTAATACAAAAGAGGAACATATGACAGTAGTAAAAATAATCATGAGGTATATTCGAGGTACTCACAATTGTGGCTTATACTTTACCGCAGGAAGAGACAGTGAATTATCATCATTTTCTGATGCTGACTGGGCTGGTGATGTAGTGGACTGAAAGTCCACCAGTGGTGGAGCATTCTATATTGGGAATAAATGTGTTGGAAGGTTGAGCAAGAAACAAGAAATTACTTCTCTCAGTACTGCTGAAGCTGAGTATATCTCTTCCACAAAGGCATGCACTCAACTACTATGGATGAAGCAACAACTAACAGATATTGGTGATGAGGTGAAGCAACCAATGGTAATTTATTGTGATAACAAGAGCGCAATTGATCTTACCAAGGATCATGTTCATCATTATCGTACAAAACATATTGAAATCAGGTATCAGTTTATCAAATAAAAAGTTGAGAAGGAGTGATTAGAATGGATCATGTGGGAACTGATGAGCAAGTGGCTGATATCCTGACCAAGACAATGTTAGTGGCTGTGTTTGAGAATCATTGGTTGAACCTCAGTGTTCAGACACCTCCTAGTGCATAAGGATGTTACGAATTACCCCTCTCCCTAGTTATGTTAATTTTTTTAATCTGTTTATGGAAGCGATGCAGGTTTGTGGGGGAGATACTATCTAGGGGGAGTGTGGTTTGAGATGAATAATGAAAATTTACCGGTCTTTGGGTCTATTGTCAATGGGGGAGAAAGGAATAATTTCAGGCATGTAATGCTTTTGTGACACATTGAGAATTCAGTGTCGGTGATAGGATGGGAAGGAATACATTGGACATGTAATGCTTATGTGACACTTTAAGAGAATTTATTTGGCGTCTTTGAGAATTCAAAAACACGGGAACCGAATTCAAGATTCCTCTCTTGTTTTCTACACCGATCATTGCTCACGTAGACTTAGAGTGTTTGATGAGTTTATTCTTGCATTTGTGGTTTGCCTATGGCTGGTGCTTTATTGAATTTATTTACTGATTGCCAACAAACCCAAAGGGGGAGATTGTTGGAACCATGGTCGTTATATGCATAAATTGGAGTATGGTTTGTGTTTTTTCTCAATCCTCAGTGGAAGTTCAGAATGTGTGCCAGCAAAGTGATCTTACAATTCAAGAAGATAATAGTATTGAAGGTGGCACCATTTTCCAGTGTTTTCCAAATTTCTGGACATCAAAATTGTCAAATGGAGAAAAGTGTTTTTGGAAATGGGACTTGCGCACCGATTACTTGGAGGCTTGGAAACTTGCATGAATTTTGTTTTTCGAGATCATAACATGAAAATATGGAAAAAGGAGAAGGGCGCCCAAGTTTGGAAGTAGGTCGCGCAAGTGATTTTTGGGGGTAGAGACTTGCACGCTGAAACTTGCGCGCCGATGGGATACTTGTGCGTCGTCGCGTAGGGTGTCCAAATGCCTATAAATATAGGTCGAACCCTCCTCATTCAGTACTTAGTTCAGACTTAGATAAAATCAAATCTCCCTTCGCGCAGATGTATTGGTCGCGCAAGTGGTGGTGGGTCGCACAAGTTGAAGTTGTGCGGGAGTTGTTTGCTACACGTCCAAGGTGGTTTGGGCAAGAAAGGGTGTTGGTCGCCCAAGTTTGGAGTTGGGGAAGGAAGTGTCGTGCAGGTGGTTTGGTAACACTTGCGTGCCAGAATTTGAAGAAGTGCGACATTTGACCTTTGCACACCAAAACCGGTTTGGGTGGAAAAGAATGTGAGTCTCACAAGTTTTAAGTTGAAGAAGTGTGTGTCGCGCAAGTGGGAGAGCTGGACTTGTGCGCCATCTTGAAACTTGTGCGTCCGGCTTGGAGAAGAGAGCCAGGTGTTGTTGAAGCTCTCCAGTCTTTTTGGAGCTGTATGAAAGCTGTAAGATTTCCCGATACCTTCGGTGCAAAGTGAGATTAGTCTATGGGTGAGAGTTGGACTTTAACAGAGCATCTACATACAATAGAGGATGTATTCATTAGTGAAGATGAAGAGACCTTCACATATATAAACTGAGTGGGACTTCACCAAGGGTAGTGAGCCAGGGGTAGTAAACGGAAGTGACCTGAGGGACGCAGTAGTCTATCCCTAAACAATTGTAAAGGTAGTGAGCCTTGGATAGAGTGATTATTCCCAAATCTTTTTAATCCACAATGAGTGAAGAATAGTTAAATTTGGTACAACCGAAAACCTATCGGCGTATGATCCTTGGACGCAGCCCTTAGTGGTGAACCAAGTAAAAAGTGTCGTGTCATCTCTTTGCATGTGAATGTTTTATTTATTCTCATATCCATCATACATGTTAAACTAGTTTCTACCAACGTGGGAACAAGATCCGTCAGTTTAAAAGAAAAAGTTGACACCCTGATTCACCCCTCCCCTATCAGGGTGTCCTGGGGTCCTTCACTATAATCATATATATCATACTATATATTATTTACTTATAATCTTTAATCTCCATTTTATTAACAATTATTTCTTAAAATCACTATTTTCAGTGATAATTGCTTCATTTTTCATGTATGTTTTAGCTTGGTAATTTTGGTCATTTTAATTTTATAATGGTTACATCATAGGAATAATTTTAAACCTTATATAAATATAATATATATTTATTATATATATATATATATTTATAGTAATATATTAATGTTAGAGATAGAAAATGGATAACATCGTTCATGGAGACGGTAGGTTTTACATACGCATGAATGTTGGTTCCATTTTTCATGGCGTATTCAAAGAAAGAAAAATAAATAATAATTTGAGATTAAAGAATCATTATTATGTCATATATATCATTTATATTAATTATATACATCCTTATTACCATCCATGAAAAAAATAATATGAAAAAAATTTCACATCACTATGTGGAGGCGGTAGTCAACACATGCTTAAGAGTGACTTTATTGTTTTCCAATTGATTATAAGGTATGAATTTAGATGAGATATTATATTTACATAATTATTTTTTTATCATAAATATCACATATATTTATTAAATTTTACCTTACTAAATTTCATGTAAAGGGTAAGAGAAATATAAATCACATCACTTCGCGAGGAAGTAGTTCACCGTAAACACGAGCATTGTTTTCATATCCCCCATATAATGGTAAGTAAGAAGGTATATATGATTTCATAATTAAAAAGGTATAATAATTTCATAAATATCAAATACATAACTTAAATCCATAATTATATCTAGCCTTTAATTGTGATGATGGAAAACAAATTACACTAGTTCAGGAGGTTGTAGTATGCCATCCACATGATCAATGATTTTGTTTCCCATATGAAATAAGTGTATATTGATCTTAGATATTATATTAACATAAAAAAATATGTATATATGTGTAAGGACTTAGCCTTAAAAAATACATATTCTAGTGATTTTAAACTAAAATTTTATTTATTTCATTCCCAAAGATCTTTTAGGTTTAGAGTTTTATTGAATTAGGAAAAACCCTTAAATATTAAAACTATAAATTAAAAGTGGATACTTATACATAGAATTAATTTTTTTCATAAAAAGTTCTTTAAAATAAAACATGTCCTCTCTTCGTGAAAAATATTCATAATTTTCCCTTGATCTCATCCTTGTCTAAAATCCCCCCTAAATCATGTGAAAAACATTTTAAAACATGGGATGAGAAAAAAATCTTAGTGAGGGAAATAAAAGGAAGGAAACTATTAGTATAGCGAAAACCCATAATTTTTTTTCTTAAAACAAATATTTTTATCCTAAAAAAGGGAATCATCATTTCAAAATGATCATTACTATAGATTTTTAAATGAAAATGATTTTCATGAAAACTCTTAAGAAATAATATAATAGTAAAGTAGGTGACATGGGAAATAATTTTCCATATCAATCTTACTAATGTAGTAACCAACATGTCCAATATCCAACTCAGTATTACCTAATGCATTGGAAGTTGTAACATAACCACTCATCCTTGGTTTATCATTGAACCATTCATTATTGGAAAATAACATACCTACCAATCATTGGTTTTTCATGAAACCACTCAAAATTAGTTTATAATATACCCAACCTAAATCTTAAAAAAGTCCCAATATCTATAAAATAAATATAAATCATGAAAAATTAATCATAAAATACACTTTTAAGAGAATAAACTTTCCATTTTGAAATAACTCATTTTGAAATATTGTTCATGTAAAATGGGAAACATTTTCTTTGAAAGAAACCATATAAAATTTTAAATTAAGATTAAAAATATTAATGTGACATGAAATTGGTAAATTCCATTCATAACATATAAGTAAAAATAATATTCCTTTTGAATTTTGTAAAATGAATCATTAAAAGATGTTCTTTTAGAGGAATGTCTCTTACAAATATCATATCATTGAAGTGAGAATTAATAAAATGAATCAATTATGTGTATCAGTGATAAAAAGACATAAAAATTAAAAAATAAAGCATAATAAAATCAAAATTACTTTCACATATAATCCTATCAATAGATTATCAATGAATTTTAAGTTTAACCTAAAAAATTGAAATTGGGTTAAGAATTCCCTTACGCTTTGAAATCAGTCAAATTGTATCGACCATAAAAGTAATAATTATCAAATGAAACATTTAATACCTTGAATAAAATGATATTAATGATATAATATATCAAAAGTTAGTATATACACCACCAAAATAAATAAGTGGTGAATAAGGCATATATCACACAAAAGTAAGAGTGAGATGAGAAACCCTTACCTCATGCTTCCCTTTAGTTGTGAATACTTTAAACTCATATATAATGGTTTAAAGAATGTTATTAACTCATTATAAAACTATATTCATATTTATAATGCCTTATATGATGTTTTTATAACATCTTATGACCCATTCATTAATAATATTTCATTATTTTCATTGCTTTAGGAGCTTTTATTTCATGGTTTCATGGTCGGTTCACTTATGTATAATTGTGAATGTTCTTTTAAATGGAAATAAAACACTATAACTGAAATTAAATGGCATTAATTCACTTAAGTAAGTTAAAATGGTCCCAGATATCATTTTTATTTCTTATAAGAGGATGAATCATTTGATAAACGTTAATGATAAACATTTAGTTTATCTTGGTTGTTTTTCCGAACATCACGAACTAGTTTTATTTTATTTAATATCATGAATTTATATTAGTTAAAAACATGAAATAAGATATAATATACCTATTAAAATATTATTCAACCAGAATAATAATTTTAATACCTACATTGAAGTCAGTTATGAAAAATGAAAAATCATTATCCACGAAGACGATTAACCTCCATAATTTGGACAATGGTTTCATTTCATTTAATAAGATGACATAATAAAAGAGATGGATATATAATATTCCATTATAAACATAACATTATAGTATATATGATACTGGATTTATTATGATTTTATGGTTTAAGAAGGTGAGGCCAAAGTAGAAGATGAAAATAAATTAATAGAGGTGGTTTGAGAAAATTACCTCTTGAATATCACATCCTTGAAGGATCCCTTAAAGACCACAGAATTGGTATTTGGGTGAGACAAGAAACAATTGGACCTGACTAGAATAGGGAGGATATTTTTTGGTAGATATTTTAGTATTTAAATGTCTTTTTATGAGAAATGTTGTGATGAGGGGTGATATTTATACTTGAGGAGGGGTGGCTTTAAGTGAATAAAAAATTATTATTTTTTATTTAAATCTAACCATATTTGGGTGGAATTAATTAAAATGAATTATATTGATAATTTATGTTTTATAAAATTGTTATGGTCTATAAAAAAATCAATAAACCATTAAAATTTTTATTATTTAGGTATTTTATGCTTTTACCTTTTTAACATTAAGCAGTTTCATTATTTTACCAATACTACGTTAACTCATTTTTTACCACAGTAAATTTTTTATTCATAAAAATGAAACTAAAAATAAAAACTAATTTTAAACTTATTATTACAAATATTTAATCTATTTTACCAAATTCTCTTCAAAAAATTGAAAATTTTAAAAACAAAACACACATACACGATGAAAAAGTGGGTTTTTAGGAAGTGTATTTTTCAAGAAAAAGATGGTTTTATATAAAATTTATTACTAAAAATAATCATTGTATAAAACTACAATAATATTTAATGTCACATAATATATAAATATAATTTTACAAATTCCAAATTAGGAATTATTTTAATCAATTAAAAGGGATAATCATTATGTACTTTAAAACAATTTTTAGAATAATCTCGTTTTTAAACCCAAAAATAAACTTATTCTAAAATACCATATGACACAGATTAAAAAGTATTAAAGTGGAATAAATATAATTAAAAAATATTTATATTACTTGAAATAAAATTTAAAATATAATGTGACTTAAATAGTTTGATTTATTGAAAATAAATGACAATTTTACAAAAATTAGTATTTTTCACCATTCACTAAAAATCCAATGTTTTCTAAAAAATCCCAAAATTTTACCCAAAGTAAAGCATTTTATTATTTTTTAATTAATGGAGTTAATTTTATGAAATTAATTTTCTAAAATTAATTTTCTAAAATATCCAAAAATTTATTATAATATTCACTCATAAAATGAAAGAAACCCCATTTTTTAAGAAAATGTATTTTTGAAGAATAAAATGAGTTCACTAATAATTTGAGTGATTATTTATAAAGAATTAATTAATAATTTAACAATTAGTATAAATATTATATATTTAATAATGTCATTAATACTTTTTATACCCACAAATATAACAGCTAAATTATAATAGTCACTTTTAAATAATAATATTTAGTTGTTTATTTAAGCTTAATGTGGCATATCTTGAATGATATTAATCATAGATATTCATTTAAAAATATAATGGTATGTTAAACCCCCCACACCCCCATTAAATAAATTGTGTCCACAAAATTTAAACTCAAGATCTAAAATTATGGGTTTGACTTTTCAAAATACCAATTTCAAAATACCACATCATAAAAAGGATCAATAAAACATCTTATTAAAAAGAGGAAAAGGAAAATGAAAATGGAACAAAAAAACTAGGATTATGATTATTGGAAATTGGAAATATGGGAATTAAAGAGGATTATAACTATCAAGTTTGGATGGAGAGTTATAGAGAAAATGTTTATTATAATGTTAACCATCACAAATCGTAAGTCCATGATTGGTGAAAAGTCCATTGATTTATCGATAAGAAAAGTAAGTGAATAATGTTTTTGTTTCAAAATAATTATCCTAACATTAAGGAATAATTATACTACTATGAATAAGAACATAAGTAAACATGCCTACTTGAAAAAGTATAATTTTAGTCTTTAATCAATTTCTACCCTAAAATCATGTTTTCTTGAAACAATGAGTATTCAAGATGTCACGACCCGTCCTCGGGACCCGTGCTGTGACGACCCCAAGCCTGCCTTCCATAGGCCAGGGGCTGGCGACTAGCACTAAAGGCGTAAATCCTGATATAAGGGAAGGCATTTCCTTTATGTAAGAAAACAAAACACCACAAAGTATGAAAGAAGAAGTAAACACTAAGAAAAATGAGTACAATAGCAAGTGCTGGAAAGTAAATGGGCCAGTATACAAACCCAACTGAAAGTAAAGTACAACTGAATAGAGAGTATAGTGGCAGAAAAGTAAAGCAGCAACACCAAGACATCCTATGGAAATACCACCTGAAGGTTGGGTACAGATAGTCTCCTCAACTCCTCGGCTCCAGCCGTCCGCTCCGTGTACGTCTCGTCTAGTGATCCACCTCCAGGTACCTTCCAGCTCCATGAGCTCCTACCTTGATCAGCGCTGTCCGTCGTCATCATCCAACACAACGTAGTGCGGGCATAGCCCGTATAGGGGTGAGTATACGCTACTCAGTAGGGACCCCGAGACCCCCGAAGGTCTCCCAGAATCCAAGAAGGATAAACCACAAAGGAAAGTTACAATAAAGAAGTAACAACCAACTCTACTTGGGTATATGTCCCTAAAAATACCTAAGTCATCATTTCCAGTTCGGCTCCATCATCTGAGCCCAAGTTCAATCTAGTCCACAGAGGATAGCACAACCCATTCCACATAGGAAAGCACAACCCAATCCACACAGGAAAGCAAGTCAATCATATCGAACATAATGATTTAAAGTCAAGACTCAACTCACACAGGTATACTTATTTGTAAGACGATAGAGATGGTCAGATGTGGACACTGATTCATCTAAGCTGTTGGACCCACGTAGGATACAAGACCAGCTAAGATGTTGGACCCACAAAGGATACAAGACTAGCTACTCTGCCGGACCCACATAGGATACAAGTACAGAGTCAAATACTGTCGGACCCACATAGGATACAAGAACAGTAGTCATCACTGTCGAACCCATAGAGGATTTCATTACGGTCGTCGTCGCTACCGGACCCACGGAGGATCCCAGTACAGTCGTCATCGTCGTCGCAGTCGCAGCCAGCTCTAGGGTTCCCGCACACAGCATGTTCGATTCCGGGAGGGTCTGCTCCACGGGCCAAGGGGGTTCGATACATCAAATGATACAAAGTCTGGAGGTGATGTATCCCAAAGTTCTGTCTTGTCAATAGGAACTCAACGTGACATACGGCGCATCAATCGGACGCCCGGTCTGAGAGTTATTGGCTTTTTCGTCCCAGGGGCCGGGTTGGTTTTTAAGTCAAAACCAACCCGACCATACTCCAACTACATCGAAACCTCGATCGGAGTAAGCCAAAATAACCGTCTCAATAATATAAATCCAAAAAAGTCGATGGCACATCAATCGGACATCCGGAGCTCAAGTTATAAGCGTTTCCGCTCCGAAAACCCGGTTGGTTTTGTGTTCGAACCAACTCGGCCATACCCAAAGTTTTCCAAAACCTTGAGTGTAATATACTGAAACGACCGTCCCGATCCAAGGATCACATCGCAACTGACATTGTGTCGATCGGAGTTCTGTAGCCCAAGTTATGGGCCTTTGAACGTAGATGTCCGATTTTAGGGGGTTTTGGGCTCGGACCGACCCGGCCCAACACCCCCCGGGTCCGGCCCACTTGGGCACGGCCCGGCTCAGCGCGGGCGGCCAGGCCCAGCGCGGGCGGCCCGGCCCAGCGTGAGCGGCCCGAATAGGCTGGGTGCTTGGTCCGTTATCAAGCGGCGTGGAAGGGTGGGGGGGGGGGGGGCGCTGCCCCCCTTGATTGAAGTAAATGGCTTCCTTGGGGGGGGCTGCCTATACCACCTGCCGGGGGTTACGACCCCCCGGACTTCTGGATTCTGGCCGGCCGTAATGGCCAGCCGGTTGCTGTCGTGGGACCTGCTGGTCCCACCCCCCTGAAGAGCAGGCGGCCGGAGGTCTGGCCGCCCTCCTCTCCACCACCATGGCCTTAGGCCGCGGCCCTCGTCCGACCGGCGCGGCGCGACGGTGCCGCGCCCCTCCACCGTAGCCCGCCCCGTACGTGACCCTCCACGGTTCTCCGGCGCAGCGCGACGGCACCGCGCCTCTCCACCATGACCCGTTCTTGGCCGCGACTTCCTGCAGCTTCACCGGCGCGGCGTGACGGCGCCGTGCACCTACACCGCGATATACCTCGTTCCCGCGCGGTGTCATTTCACCGCGCCGCCTCCGTTCCAAGCCAAAAAATATTCAACAACAAAAGGGGAGGAGGTTTGACCATGTTCGTATGGTCCAACCTCCTCCTTTATTTTGATAACAGGCGGCCAAAGAATTAATGGAGTACGTCAATTAATTCCGTACGTTAAAACAACCCCTACCTCAAAGAAGTTCGCGGAAGCTAGCGTTGTGGAAAATGGCGTCGCGGGATGAAGCTCTGTATACGTCGATGAAGAATGTCCAAGGAGGAAGCGGCATCTCCTTTTCTTTGATGTGGAGAGAATATGGAACGGTGTGTGTCCAAGAAGGGAACGTCTTCACACACTGGTTGCGGAGAGAAGAAGAGACGGCTCGTCGATCTCTCCTTGTGGTGACGACGTTCTTCGTTGAAGCTTTGGCGTTCTTCGCGTTCTTCAAACTTAGAGTATTCTATCCCAAAATCTCTACACAAAGATACAATAATAATAAAATAAGGCTTTTCCTTATTTTATTACTCATTCTAACATTTTTCAAAATTCAAAACTTGAATTCACCAAATTAATTAACTTGTGTTGTCAAATTAATTTGGTGTTTAATTGGCACGCATTAATGTGGAAGAGTGCATGAGTTACAAAATAAATGGTGGGTTTCCAAGATTAATAGGGCCAGAAGATTTAGAGGAAATTGAAGGGGTGGGGCTCATGTGGGACCCACCTCACTAATATCCTAACAAGAGGTGTTAGGATATTCTCTCACATGGAAGTTATACCACATAGAGAGAAGGAAAAAATAAATAAAGTTGTGACACAACTTTATTTACTTAACACTTAAACCACATTTTTAAACAACTCTTCCCGAGAAAACGCAACTCCAGAAAAGGTCAAGTTAAGCAATTATCGGCGCTTCAATTTCATCGGTACCCTCAGATTTCGATTCTGAGCACCAGTTCACAAGTTAGAAAAACATGCTCGTTTGTTCACTGAACGTGCCCGAGCTAAACTTCGAAAATTGATTTCGGGTACACTAGGCCTCGGAATCAAGTGTCGTCAGAAACTGCATACTCATAAAATCCCAAAGAATTTAAAAAAAATTCCTTGAAATTTACGGGTCTTTACACAAGATGATGTTTTCGTACCTGAAGAATTATAATCAACTTCTACAAAACATTAAATCCAAAAAGTATAAATATCTACCCCTCCTATCTTTAGAAATTAATAAAAACCAAAAAAAATTTTACGAGATATAATCTTCCAAAAATAATTAACCTTTATATGAAGAAAACTACTTTAATCTCCAAAATTAGACAGTAATACCCAAAGTTCAACATAGATTACTCAACAAATAACTATCCTTAAAGTTTTTCAAAATATTCTTGATTGAAATTAAAACCCAAAAATTAGAATGATTTGATAACATAGTCTTCCAAGATAAATTTAATATTCATCTTCAAATAATATAAATCACACTTAATGTCCCATACTAAAATGTAATTTCCCTAATCAAATAATCTTTAAGATATACTAATAATTTCCATAAATAACCCAAATCACTATAAATAATTTATGATTACAAAATATAATTCAACCTTTATTTCTAAAATAAAATCCCATCGTATTTTATTTACCTTAATCAAGTAAGGTTCTCAAAACAATGAACGTCTTTCGAAATAACATTAGTTACTTAATCACCAAATAATTTTCCCAATCCCATTTTTACACATATAATAAAAAATATGTTCCAAAAATAAACTTATTTTTCATCGATCAAATCATTTAAATAAAGAGAAAAATATCATACTAAATGATATTTCCTGTAGTCCAATGGGAGGTGATGTACCTTTTCACCCTTCAGTTATGGGTTAAATTTCTATGGCATTTCTAAACATGAGGAGTTTTCACCAATCCTAGAGGTTGTTCTTTTTCTAAAAAATTATAAATACAATCCTTATAAAATTATATTAATGTCAGAAACATACTCAAAAATAAAATTAATGTATTTAATCTCAAAGCATATCTCATACCTTTCATTTTCATCCATAATTAAGAACCCATAATTACCTCAAATTCATAGATTATATAAACCAAAATGAATGCTAATATATTTAAATATATGCCCACTAAAATTAAAGTCATTGTTCCTTAAATGAATTTTTTCATATCCAAAAATTAAGGGTTACATGTACCTTAAAAATTATCACCATTTTTCCAATTTTTAAAGGTATTGATTCCATAAAACATATGTTTCCAAATTTATGAAAACAAAACAAAATAATGAAAAATCCTTAGGTGTTCCATAATTACTATAATATTTATAGAATACCACTCTTCCATAAATTTAAAAACTCAAAACATAAACACATTATTCATTCAATTTCCTTCTTAAACCATTAACCAAGATTTATCATCATATTCCATAATAAATCATTCCTATAATCAAATAATTTAATTATATTCTTATGATTCATCAATATCAAACAAAAAATGATGCATACGTTGAACATTAGAAAATAAATCATACCTGAAATATAGAAATCCTTATTTCATTGATTTACCCATTATATTCTAACATGATACCCAATTTAAAGAATTTAAAAGGTTATATACTTTTTGTAATTAATTTTTTCTAGAGAGTTGGTAAAGTTGAGATTTTGAAATCAATAGAAAAAGATACCATGAACCTTTAAATTTTTGGTTAAAGTAATAGATGTTAGATAAGTCAAAAAGTTTCTTATAGGTGATTTGAATACTTATAAACCTTTCAAAATCATTTGAATAAGCTTTTATTATAATATTGATAATCAAATCATCCAAAAGTATTTAAAAGATAGATTTCCTTCCATCTTGATAAACGGTCCATAATATGTATAAAATAAAATCATTAAAACAAGAAATGAATTGTTACATGTTAAAATAAAAATGTTTCTTTTATATATAATACCCACAGAAACTCTATAATACTTTAACCCTCAAATAATTTATACTTAATTCAATTACCATTCTAAATCCAATCTCCCAAAATATCATTAATCTCCTAGAAATTCACCACTTTAAACAAAAAAGGGATGTATAACACTTCAAAAATATAATATTATTTAAACTCATAAACCATAAAATGATATAAATAACTCTTAATAAACCATGTAAATCTCTAAAGTTATCTAAACACTACTTTGTTACTAACTGTAAGGACCAAGCCTTAAACAACACATATTTTAGTGACTTTAAACTAGAATTATATTGCTTTATTTCCCAAATATATTTTAGTTTTAGATTATTAGAGAATTATGAAAAACACTTACATATTAAACCCATACATTAAAAGTGTACACTTATATAAAGTATCTATTTTTTCAAACAACAAAATTCTTTAAAATAAAAAAGTTCTATCTTCATGAAAAATCCTCCTAATTTTCCCTTGATCTCATCCTTGTATCTATTCCCCCTTAAATACTATGAAGAAAAATTTAAAACATGGTATGATCAGAAAATATCATTAAGGGAAATTAAAAAATGGAATTTTTAGTCTAGTGAAAACCCACAATAACGTTTTCTTAAAAATGAACATTTTATACCGAAAAAGGATTCATCAATTCAAAATTATCATTATCTTACCTTTTGGAAATCAAATTTTTTTCATAAAGACTCATAAGAAAGAGTCAAAGAGTAAATTAAGTAACATGGTACATCATTATACATATCAATCTTATAAATTGAGTAACCAATATGGCCAACATTTAACTATGGAGTAACCAATGCATTGGAGGTTATAACACAACCACTCATCCTTGGTTTATCACATAACCACCAATCATTGGTTGATAACATAACCACTCATCCTTAGTTAATCACGGAAATACCCTTAACTGGTTTATAATAGAACCACATTTCATCTTAAACAATTACAAAGAACCATAAAATCAACATAAATCATGAAAACTTGCATCATAAAACACTCTTTAAATAAAATAAACATTCCATTTTGAAATACCTCATTTTAAAAAACTATGCAGATAAAATGGAAAATATTTTCTAGGAAAATAACCATATAAAAATGTAAAGTAAGATTAAAAATATTATTTCTACATGAAATCAGTATATTATATTCATTCCATATGTATAAAAAACATTAATTTTGACTTTTGTTAAACGAAACATTAAAATATTTTTTTTAAAGGAATGTACCTTACAAATATCATATCACTGAATTGAGCATTGATAAAATGAATAAATTAGTTTTATCCATTTTAAATAAAAATAAAAAAAGTTTAAATAAATTATTATAAAATAAAAACTTATTTCAGACATAATCTTAGTAAGGCATTATTAATGAATTAGAAATTTAACCCAAAGATTGGAAATTGAGTTAAAAATTCCCTTACAGTTTGAAATCAGTCGATTCATATGAAAAATAAAATTAATAATTATAAAATGAAACATTTAATAACATGAAGAAAATTTTATTCATAATATGATATATCAAATGGAATTATATACATTACATAAAAGAAAAAGCGATGAATAAGTCATATATCTCACATAAGTATGAGTGTGACAAGAAACCCTTACCTCATGATTTCCTTTAGTTTTGTGTACTTTAACCTCTTTTATAATGTTTTAAATAATGTAATTAACTCATTAAATAAAAATATTAATATTTATAATACCTTATATGATGATATTATAACATCTTATGACCTGCTCATTCATAATATTTCATTATTTTCATTGTTTTGTTGGCATTTGTTTAATGGTTTCATAGTCGGTTCACCTGTGTATAATTATGGATGTTCTTATAAAATTGATATAAAACTCAATTATTAAAATTAAATGGTATTCATGAACTTACTAAATTTTAAATGGTCCCATATATCATTTTTATTTCTTACAGGAGAATGATTCATTTTCTAAAATGTTAAGGATAAATGTTTAATTCATTTTCTCAGTTTTTCTAAAAAATCATGAACTAATTTCATTTTATTTAATATTATGTATATATATTAGTTAAAAAAATTGAAACATGTTATTATATACCCATTAAAATATGATTTATATATAATATTTTTTTTATGACCATCCTTGAAGACAATAATGGAAAATGAAAAATCAATATCCACAGAGATAATTAACCACCATAATTTGCACAATGGTTTCGTTTCTTTCAATAAATAGAGGTAATAAAAGTGATTAATATAATATATTCAATTAGAAACATAAAATTACGGTATATAAATGATATTTTATTTATTATTATTTGATGGATTAAGTATGTGAGTATAAATTAGGAGAAGAAAATAAATTAATAGATGTGTTTTAAGAAAATTACCTCTTGAATATCACCTCCTTAAAAGATCCCTTAAAAACCATGGAATTGTTATTTGGGTAAGAAAATAAGAAATTAGATATTGGTAGAGTATATAGGAGAGTTTTTGTTAGATATTTTATGAGTTTATAGGATTTTTATAAGAAAGGGGGTGGTGATGAGTGATATTTATATTTGAGGAAGGTGGTTTTAAGGGATTAAATAATGATTGTTTTATATTTAAAACCAACCAAATTTGGGTGGAATTAATTCCGATGAATTATATTTGTAATTAATGTGTAAAATTTAGTTTAGGTTTGAGAAACACATAAACTTCCCATTCAAATTTTAGTCTTTTGGTATTTGAAACTTTTATCATTTAACATTAAACTGTCTAATAATTTTACCAATATTATAGTAAATATTTTTTTTACCATGGTAACTTTTTAATTCCTAAAAATGATAATGAAAATGATAACTAATTTTTACCTTATGATTCCAAATATTAAATCATTTTTACCAAATTTAATCCCCATAATTGAAAAAATTAAAAACAAAACTCGCAGATGCGATGAAAAAATGGGTTTTCAATAAGTGTATTTTTCAAGGAATAGATGATTTTATAATAAATCAAAAAATAAAAAATTCAATATATGAAAATAAATTAATATTTAATGATATATAATATATATCTTTCATTTAAAACATTATCCATTGGT
The DNA here is from genome assembly GCA_963277665.1 of Viscum album. Classification (NCBI taxonomy): domain Eukaryota; kingdom Viridiplantae; phylum Streptophyta; class Magnoliopsida; order Santalales; family Viscaceae; genus Viscum; species Viscum album. The sequence continues at coordinate 1,852,218,856 of OY728163.1, read as the reverse complement.
TATTATTTTAATTAATTAAAAAGGAAAAGCATTATGTACTTTAAAACAGTTTTAATAAAAAACCCGTTTTTACAACACAAAATAAAATTATTCTAAAATACAATATAAATGTGATTAAAAAGAATTTAAGTGAATGGAATATAATTAAATAATAATTATTTTAATTTAAATCAAATTCAAAACATAATGTGACTTTTAAAATTTTAATTTATTTAAATGAAATGACATTTCTATAAAAATCTGTATTTTTCACTCTTCACTAAAAACCCAATATTTTTTGAAAAATACCAAATTATCACCCAATGTAAAACATTATATTATTATTTAATTAATTAATTTAATTTCATGAAATTAATTTTCTAAATTTTCTAAAAATTAATTACAGTATTCACTCATAAAATGCAAGAAAACCCATTTTTTGAAGAAAAAACATTTTTTATGAATAAAATGACTTTACTAAAAAATTGAGTGATTATTTAAAAATAATTAATTAATAAATTATCAATGATAATTAAAATTATATATTTCATAATGTTATTAATATTTTTCATACCCACCAATTTAACATTTAGATTGTAACAGTCACATTTGAATAATAATATTTAGTCATTTTTTTACACTCAATGTGGCATATCTTGTATGATATTGAACAGACTATTTTGTTTCTAAATATATTTTTATTTTAAAATTAGATATATATTTTTTTATTATATTATAAATTTTGAATATGTTTTGAAGAAGGTGGAAGAAGGAATAAATTAAATACGCACTTTTAATAAATTTACCACTTCTTTGGAGAGCCTCTTTAGGTTTATACCTAAAGCCTTATTAGGAGAGATTAATAATCAATATAAGTACCATAGGATGTGGTTAGGTAATTAAGGAATTTAATTGGTTATGTTTATTTCTGAACTAATGGTTTTTGGTAGTGCTAAGAGGGGGGAGTGGGGTGGCCTTTAAAAACTAGGGGAGAGGACACACATAGAAATTTTGAAAATATAAAGTGATACTTACATTTTTATCCTATAATAATCCTAAAAAATGGATTATTATTGAACCATAGATAATATAGGTCCCAAATTTGTCCTTTTAGTGTGTTTTAGACAAGTTTTAGGTTATTTGTATCCCTTATCTTATAAGTTTACCCCTGGTAAACCCATTTTTACCATAACTGCAGTAGTTAATTTTTTCTATTATCAATATTAATTATGATAAAAAGTTAAATTTACCTTATTATATAATATAAATTATTTTGATCCCAAATATATCATATATTTTCAAAATTTTAGTTTACAGAATTGGTCGAATTCAATTTAATTTTAAACCACAAACTCGAAGAAAGAGTGGTTTTCCAAAGATATAATTCTCATAAGTATTGAATATTTTAATGTAATATTCAACATAAAATTGATTCCAATGACATAAATTAGTTAAATTTTAATATAATTGAAACAAAAGTAATTTTTACCTGTGTATTTAAAAAAGAATTTTCATTGTTTCAAATAAATCTTCTAAAAGAGATGAAAATTAAATATTAAATTATGTGTACAAAGCGTGACTAACGATCCTTTCAAAAAAATATAGTTTTTAAGAAAAGATTTATTTATATTTGAAATGGATATTATTTTATTTATAAACAATATAAAACCATTTAGTTTATTTTATACATATTTAAACCATATAATTTTCATAATTTAGTTATTTCAATCCATACCCACCATCTTAACAACTATGTTATAATGGGTATGTTTAAAAAATAATATTTTAATAGAGTATCATGTTTCATTTAAACATGGAATTTTGTGAATTGTAAGCTATCAAAGAGATTGAATATATTTAAAAAGAAACATATTTTAATGACTTGGGGTGTTATATTCTCTTCTAAGTTTTGTGTTGTGTGTCATACATACTATCAAACTTGGTGTTCCTTTTTTAAAATAATATGTGTAACTTCTCAGTTCCGGGTGCCACTCAACGGGTTCCCTGAACCTGGTTTGCCACGTGACCTCAAGCGCATTTCCCCAAACGCCAGAGGCTGCCGACTAGTAGTGAGGACCCAGGTCTGATAGTGGGGAAACTATGCCCTCATTTGTCAAAGTGTAACATAGCAGAATATGAAATAAAACATACAACAGTGGAAGAAAATACCCATACATAACTGGAATAAACAACTGCGGTAGATATAACCAACCAGTATATAAATAATGATGCAAAATGCCCCAAATTCTAAGAAAGAAGCCAGAACATGTTACACAAAAGTACATTACAGTACAGGAAAGCAAAACAGAACAAATCAGTCGGTAGCATCATGAGCCAAATCTTGGTCCCATGCTCCCCTACTCCTCAGCAACAATCATGTACCTGTATAGGGACCCTTGCCCTTATCTACACCTGTAGAAACGTAATCTATTTGGGCCGAAAAGTATGGGCCAAATAGGGTGTGAGAAATAAATCACAGTAGGCACCCACCAAAGGCTCGTTCCCAACTGTGTGAAAGCATGCAACAACAGTGTGCAGTAGTAAAAAATGAAAATAACTAAGCAGTACTCAAAAGTCACTAACATAACAGTTAAATTTCCATTTAATTATTCATTTAATCCATTTAATATAAGTAAATAGTCATTTTCCTCAGACACGCAAACCTTTACCCTCAGGTAATCAGAATCCAACCTGCAGGTAATTGCCCACAGGCATAACAGATTTTTCCCTCAGGCATAGGTAGTGTCGCCCTCAGGCACAGAGTCTATTTCCCTCAGGCACGAAAGAATTTTCCCTCAGGCTAAGATAAAAACTGCCCTCGGGCAAAGAAAAACAACACCCATGGGCTAAGTAAAACACTACCCTCAGGCGCAAGTAACCAGTCCATGCCCAACATGTAAATAAACATTCACATTCAATTCCTCTCAAGGCAATTCTACAATCAATACATTAAAGGTATACCCTCAGGTATCCCAGCCAAACGGCTAAACAGAGGAACGCACCCATGGGGTGGTCTTGGATCCAGGCAATGATCCCAACCAGAATTTTTATTATCATAATTAATTACCTATGCAATTCTATGTATTTAAAATAGCCACGGCCTCAGCCACACGATACCCCAACATGGGTTCAGGGCACCTAAAACTCACAAAACACACAACAGTTGGAAAAAAACACCAAGCCACCTACCTTATACACCCCTGATCAGTATACTCAAACAACGTTCCACGAATCATCCTATAACGAGGTAGATCTGAGGTGAAAGAAATTTCATTCAACCTTAAATAACTTTACTTGAAGGAAGAATTGGCAAGAACTAATCAAGGAGAAGGAAGCTCTTACCCGTGTGGTTCCAGCAAGATTTTCCAAGGCAGAAACGGATTCCCGACGTGCACTCGGTAGATCTTCAAAGGTCCGGCCGTCCACTCCCGCTCCTTCCCCTGGTTCTAAGCCTTCCCTATGAACAAGGGAGGATACTGCCGATTTTAAGTGAAAAAAACAAAGTACACGGCGTGTACATCCAAGTACATGGCGTGTACTTCCCATTTTTAAACTGTTCCTATGGCAGATTCCCACCAGTATGGCACTGTTCACCTGTCGACATGACTACACGGCATGTCTGCATGAGTAAACGGCGTGTGCTGTCGCACAGCTAGTTACCGACTTACTATTTCGCCTGCCGACTGACTACACTGCGTGTAAAGAACCACTACACGGCATGTAGTAGGTTCTTACACCCTTCATCTCCGGCATGCCCACACGCCCTGTGTACTCATTCCACATGGCCAGAAGTACACGACGTGTGGAAAAGTACATGACGTGTACTTCCAAAATTTGGGACTTTTCCCCATTTTCCTTATTTTCTCAAAAACACTTAAGGAAAAGAGAAAAGAAGAAACTTGTACCTCAAGAATAAGAACCAGGTTCTTACAAACTTCCCCCCTTATAGCAATTCGTCCCCAAATTTTCCTTCCAAGGGTGGCGAAGATATAGCTCAGAACTGCTCTGTCCACTGAGCACGTATGTCGGTCGCCCGCTCCGAGGTTTCATTCTGTACTCGGCCATACTGCCATAGCACCCGTACGAGAGGAACTGATCAGCCTCGGAGAACCTTCCTGCTCCAATCAACGATATGAATCAGATTCTCCTCAAAGGAAGGATCCATCTGAAGCCCAACCTCCTCAGGCTAAAAGATGTGAGACGGGTCTGAATGATAGCGACGCAACTGAGACACATGGAAGACGTCATGCATGGCTCAGTACTACTGCGGTAACTGCAGCCGATAGGCAACCAGATCAACTCTCTCCAGAATCTCAAATGGTCCTACATACCTCGGTGAAAGTTTACCCTGTCTCCTGGTCCACTTGTATCCCAGCCTCAGCGAAACACGCAAGAAAACTTGATCCCTGACCATGAACTCCAAAGGTCGTCTGCGGCGATCAGCATAAGATTTTTGACGAGACTGTGTGGCATCCATCCACTTCAGAATCAACTGGACCTGCTCAGAAGTCTCCTGCATGAGAAGTGGTCCCATTAAAGCTGCCTCACTTGCCTCCCTCCAGCACAAGGGTGATCGGCATTGCCTACCATATAAAGCATCATAAGGTGCCATCTCGATAGTTTCCTGAAAACTATTATTGTAGGAAAACTTGACTAGGGGTATGTGCTTATCCCAAGAGCCCCCAAAGTCTAGGAAGAATGCACACATCATTTCCTCAAGCACCTGTATTGTACGCTCTGACTGACCATCTATATGAGTGTGGTATGTTGTGCTCAGAAGCACCTGTGTACCCAATGCCCTATGAAAACTCTTCCAGAAACGAGACGTAAAGCGGGCATCCCTATCTGAAATGATAGAACGAGGGACCCCATGAAGACGTATGATCTCTCAGATATACAGCCTTCCGAGCTCATCAACACCTAAGGTATCCTTGATCAGTAAAAAGTGAGCTACCTTCGTGAGTCTATCCACAACAACCCGCATGAAATTGTTGCCTCGAGGTGACCTCGAAAAACCAGTCATGAAATCCATCACGACATCATCCAATTTCTACTCCGAGATGGGTAACTGCTATAACAGTCCATCTAGTCTCTGATGCTCCGCCTTCACTTACTGACATGTGGAACACCTCATAACAAAACTAGCTACATCTCTCTTCATACCTGGCCACCAGTATTGACGTCTCAAGTCACGGTACATCTTGGTAACCCCAGGATGAACTGCCCAAGCTAAAGCATGAAACTCCTGCAGCAACTCCTCACGTACATCCCCTGGAACCCACACTCGTCCATGGAAATGAAAAAATTCATCATTGCCTATCGTCCAATCAGGAGGAGGGTCCTCACTTGACAGCGACTCCCATAGAACTAGGCCTTCTAAATTAGATATCTGTCTCATCCTCACTCTGTCTAGGAGGGTAGATGTCACAGCTAATGAGGAAAGATAAGTCTAACCCTGACTGTCGTGCACCTCCAGATACATCTCAGAGAACAATTCCATAAGATGCCACTCACCACTAGCCTCCCGCACTGCCTGTATCTGAGTCTTCCTACTCAGTGCATCGGCTACTACATTACCTTTACCAGGTGTATAGGCAAGTTCAAAATCGAAGGACTATAGGTATTCGACCCACCTCCTCTGCCTCAGATTCAAATCATGATGAGTAAAGATATACTTGAGGATTTTGTGGTCGGTAAAAACCAAAAAATGCTCTCCTAATAGATAATGTCTCCAATAGCGCAACGCATGCACAACTTCAACCAACTCAAGATAATGTGTCGGGTAATTCCTCTCATGTGGCCTCAACTGTCAAGACCCGTACGCAACAACTCGATCACCTTGCATCAACACTGCTCCCAGCCAAATACCTGATGCATCATAGTAAAATGTGTAGCTCTTCCCCTGCTCTGGGAGTATCAGGATCGGTGCTGATGTCAGCCTTCATTTCAGGTCCTGAAAGGCTGCCTCGCAAGCTTCCGACCAAACTAACTTCATACCCTTCTTAGTCAAACCCATCAACGGCACTGCTAAGTGGGAGAAATCCTGTATAAAGCATCTGTAGTAACCATCCATCCCTAAGAAACTTATTATCTCAAACACCTTCTTAGGTTTCTCCATGGAAACTACTGCTCTCACCTTCTCTGGGTCTACTACAACACCTTCCTCTGAGATAATATGACCCAGGAAGTGAATCTGGTCCATCCAAAAGTGGCACTTTGAGATCTTAGCATATAGTCAATGCTCTCTCAGTGTAATCAATACGATATCAAGATGGGTGGCATGGTCGTTTCGAGTGCGAGAGTACACCAAGATGTCGTCCATGAATACTACCACAAACACACGATTCATCAGAGCCATGAAAACTGCTGGTGTGTTCGTGAGTCCGAACGACATAACCAAATACTCGTACAGACCATATCTGCTCCGAAAAGCTGTAAGCGGTATATCTGATGGTCACACGCACAACTGATGATATCAGGATCTCAAGTCAATCTTTGAGAACACTCATTCTCCATGAAGCTGATCAAAAAGATCATCTATCCTCGGCAAAGGATATTGGTTTTTGACCATCAACTGGTTCAGCTTCTGATAATCCACGCAAAGTCTGAGGGTACCGTCCTCCTTCTTCATAAAAAGGACCGGAGAACCCCATAGAGAAGTACTGGGTCAGATAAAACCCTTCGCCTGTAACTCCTATAACTGCCTCTTGAGCTCCTGCAACTCAGGTGTGGCCATCCTATAAGGAGGAATGGACACTGGTGATGCTCCTGGAATGAGCTCAATAGAGAAATCCAACTCACGCTTCGGAGGTAGACCTGAAAAGTCATCCCGGAAGACATCCCTGAAACGATCAACCACTAGAGGGAAATCCATATGACAAGTCCCCTGATCATCCAGGTATAAGCTAGTAATCTGGTCTGTGATTCCACCTCGCCCATGACGCTCTGGTCCAGATCGACTCGCCTGAACATCCCATTCTCCCTTGTATAGAAACTCTCCACCCTCTGGTGACGTGAAATGCACCCTACGACGATAGCAGTCTACAAAAGATCAAAAGGGAACCAACCAGTCCATCCCAAGAATGACTTCATAAGCTATCATCTCTAAGACATAGAGGTCCCAAAGAAAGTGACACCCACCAACCTCAAGGTGTAACTCCTTGCACTGACGCACACTAGTCGTTCTAGTCCCCAACGGAGTGTCTAGCGTCATGATATCAGAAGAAGTAGAAACAAAGATCCCAAGGCTCTCCATAACAGGAACAGATATGAAACTATGTGTAGCACCCGTATCAAAAAGTACTGAAGATAAGACAGAAGCTACTAGAATAGTACCTCTGACTGTTGATGGTCCAGGATCCTGCTCATGCTGGGTCTGTTGCACTGCATATGTCTGCCCAATGCCACGGCCCTGCGGCACAACCTGGCTATCCTGAGCTGTCTCGCCCTACTGCTTCAGAGATCCTAGTGTCTAGATACCATGACCACGACCACCATCTCTGCCTTCACACCCTGATGTATTCCAGTTCCCTGACTGGTAAGAAGCCACTAGTCCTACTCCCGCATGTGATGTCTGCATAGAACCCCTCTCACTAGCCACTGGTGGAGAAACCCTACAAAAGCGCTGCAGATGACCCATCCTGCCGCGAGCTCGGCACTCCACTGGATCACGTGGACACTACGGTCTCTTGTGCCCCTATTTACCACACTGTTAGCACCTGATCGGGCCACCTGAAGAAGCTTCTTGGCTAGTACTTCCTCCCTGAGAAAAATCCATCTGTCTCTTCCTCTTGCCAATAGAAATAGTACCGGTAACTGGTGCTAAACTACCCTGGCCCACACCACTAGCCTCCCACAGGTTCCTCTCTATAATCAGCGCCTGGTTCACAATAGCGTGTACCGAGGGCAACCTGAAAACATTCACCAGCGCTCGGATTTCATAACGAAGACTATCCTCAAAGCGCCTGGCTCTCAACGTCTCATGACCCACCAGCACGGGTGTAAAATGCTGAAGGTCGGTAAAATGAGAAGAATAGTCCATCAATGACATAGAACCCTGCTGTAGATTCATGAACTCTTGAGCTCTATCTGCCCTCAGCGTATCCGGGAAAAAGAATTCATAGAAGACAGCATGAAAATCTTTTCGCGCCATGTCTCTGTGATGCTCCGACTAGGTGGTAACATCCCACCACCTCTTGGTGGAATCACGCAGCATATATGTCTCGATCTTGACCCTACACCCTGGAGGAATCTCAAAATGCTCAAAAATAGTCTACATCGACCCCATCCAAGACTCCGCAACCTGTGGTCCACCATCCCTCGAAAGCATAGGTGGATACTTCTTCTGGAAGATACGAGTCAGCTCGGTTATAGATGTGGCAGCCTGCGGTGCTCCCTGAAAGGTCTGCATGAACCGCATAAAGCCTTCACGGAATTGTGCATCTGTGCCTGTGTCTGGTATAATAGTTGGCGCTGTATTTGGCTCTACTGGAGGATCCACTGGTAGCCCATGGGCCACCATATTTGTAGTATACTTATTGCCGCTCTCCTGGAGAACAACGCGCGGTTGTCTAGGCGGCATGACACTACAAGGTCAAAAACACGCCTTAGATCAAGATTTATCAAGACTAAAAGTGAAGGAACCACAAAGGGAACAAGAAGAAGAAGGCTTTTAAAGATTTTAAAAACAAGAATACACAACGTGTACAATGCCTACATGACGTGTACTTGACTTCTCTTCCCCTGCCTGGGTCCTTCTACACGGCTAAGCCACACGGATCCCATTGAACAAAAACTACACGGAATGTATTAGATCTACACGGCGTGTATGGTGTAATTTTCCAACTACCCGTGATGTTTGTGACATAGCAGACTACTCGGCTTGATTTTACCCGGCGTGTTACACCCGCACACAGTGTGTACATCACCCCGTTTCCCAGCCACATGGCTAAGTCCACACGTTCTGTCCTCGGAAAAGACTACACGGCGTGTCCCACTGGTACACGGCGTGTTCAAGGAGAGGTGACACAGACCCGTGTTGTTAGTTACACGACCAAGTCCCCAGGTCACACTACACGGCGTGTCTATCATTGACATGGGGTGTTAAAGGAAAGAGTTCACCGACCCATGTTGTTAGCTACACGGCCGGACTCCGGGTCAGACTACACGGCGTGCACCATAGTGGACACAGCGTGTATGTATCAAGGTCTCCTCCATACATGTTGTTCATTACATGGGAGGACTCTGGGTCAACACTACACGGCGTATACATTCTGTACACGATGTGTTTCCCCCCAAAAATTCCATACCCCGTGTCTCCGCCAACACGGTTTGTGACACAGGAAGAGATTACACGACGTGTACTCTGGGTACACGGCGTGTACTAAAAAAGTTCATTCTTCTTCCCAAATAGAAGACCATATACAACATGTTTAAAGATACTACATGGCGTGTATAGTAGGTTTCCCGACAGTATGCCTCATAAACTTCTCCGGAACCCAGAAAATACCGAAAAACAACACCTAAGTGTCAAATTTTGACTCGTGAGGGCCCATACTCCCCACGAATCAAAGTTTGACATCTTATCTGTGTTATAACGAATAAACAGCTATTGATCCACCAAATTTCGGTCAGTGGGGGCCCATACTCCCCAAAAACCAAAGTCTGGCGTCCATTATATAAACAGGACCACACAAGAAAATACCCTATCACAAAGCATGTATTTATCAAGCAGCTATCACAACAGCATGATTTTCTAGCACAACAACTATCACAACAATATGAAATTTCTAATGCACATTCATGTCATGGAAACTATGCATGGCATATGATATCTAGCATGTGCCTATATGATGCATGAGATGGCATACCCTCATCTCATTGGGTTGTAACTAAATAGAACCCATAGATAAAATATAATATCACAATTCCAAGTGCATCACCCAACGGTGAAAATTACATCAACTGTAAATTGTAAAATCAATAAAATTGAAACACGAGGTAAATTGGCTTTTCCCTGTACACGGGTTAGCTACGCCCAGGCACAGTTTATTACCAACTACCGTTCATCCTATCCCTGACTATAACTCCAAATTGTAATTCAAAGAAAAGAACTCCTCTGATACCACTTTGTAACGTTCCGGTTCCAGGTGCCACTCAACGGGTGCCCCGAACCCGGTTCGCCACGTGACCTCAAGCGCATTTCTCCAAACTCTAGAGGCTGCCGACTAGCAGCAAGGGCCCAAGTCTGATAGTGGGGAAACTATACCCTCATTTATCAATGTGTAACACAATGGAATATGAAATAAAACATACAATAGTGGAAGAAAATACCCATACATAACTGGAATAAACAACTACAGTAGATATAACCAACCAGTACATAAATAATAATTCAACATGCCTCAAATTCTAAGAAAGTAGCCAGAACATGTTACACAACAGTACAGTACAGTACAGGAAAGAAAAACAGAACAAATCATCCAGTATCATCGCGAGCCAGAGCTCGGTCCCATGCTCCCCTACTCCTCAGTAACAGTCATGTACTTGTATAGGGACCCTTGCCCTTATCTACACCTAAATAAATATAATCTGTTTGGGCTGAAAATCATGGCCCAAATAGGGTGTGAGAAATAAATCCCAATAGGCACCCACCAAAGGTCCATGCCCAACTATGTGAAAGTATGCAATAACAGTATGCAGTAGTAAAAAATGCAAATAACTAAGCAATAATCAAAAGTTACTAACTTAACAGTTAAATTTTCATTTAATTATTCATTTAATCGATTTAATATAAGAAAACACCACGGTGCATTTCTAAGTAAACAGACGGTGTCCTCAGACAGGCAAACATTTACCCTCAAGTAATCAGAATCCAACCCACAGTTAATTGCCCATAGGCATAACAGATTTTGCACTCAGGTGTAGGTAGTGTCACCCTCAGGCACAAAGTCTATTGCCCTCAGGCACGAAAGAATTTTCCCTCAGGCTAGGATAACAACTGCCCTCGGGCTAAGCAAAACAACGCCCACGGGCTAAGTAAAACACTGCCCTCAGGCACAAGTAACCGGGCTATTCCCAACATGTAAATAAACATTCACGTTCAATTCCTCTCAAGGAAATTCTACAATCAATACTTTAAAGGCATACCCTCAGGTATCCCGGCCAAACGGCTAAACAAAGGAATGCACCCCTGGGGTGGTCCTGGATCCAGGAAATGATCCCAACCAGCATTTTTATTATCATAATTAATTACCTATGAAATTTTAGTTATTTAAAATATCCATGACCTCAGCCACACGACACCCCAACATGGGTTCGTGGCACCTAAAATGCACAAAACGCACAACAGTTGGAAAAAAACATCAAGCCACCTACCTTATACACCCCTGATCAATATACTCGAACAACATTCCATGAATCTTCCTAGAACAAGGTAGATCTGAGGTGAAAGAAATTTCATTCAACCTTAAATAACTTTACATAAAGTAAGAATTGTCAAGAACTAATCAAGGAGAAGGAAGCTCTTACCCGTGCAGTTCCAGCGAGATCGTCCGAGGTGGAAACGGATTCCCGACGTGCGCTCGGTGGATCATGAATGGTTTGGACGTCCACTCCCACTCCTTCCTCTGGTTCTAAGCCTTCCCTATGAACAGGGGAGGCTACTACCCATTTTAAGCGAAAAAAAGAAAGTACATGGCGTGTACTTCCAAGTACACGGTGTGTACTTCCCATTTTTAAATTGTTCCTCTGGCAGTTTCCTGCCAGCGTGGCATTGTTCACCTATCGACATGACTACACGACATGTCTGCATGAGTACATGGTGTGTGCTATCGCACAACTGGCCACCGCCTTACTATTTCTCTTTTCGACTGACTACACATTGTGTAAAGGACCACTACACGTCGTGTAGTCGGTTCCTACACCCTTCATCACTGGCATGGCCACATGCCCTGTGTACTCATTCCACACTGCCAGAAGTACACAGTGTGTGGAACATTACACAGCGTGTACTTCCAAAATTTCGGACTTTTCCCCAATTCCCTTATTTTCTCAAAAACAATTAAGGAAAAGAGAAAAGAAGAAATCCGTACCTCAAGAATAAGAATTGGGTTCTTACAATATGGTGCTATATTCTACCCCTTAAATAAATTGTGTCCTCAAAATTTAATCAGGATATCAATAATTCATCATTTGGCATTTGAAAATGACTTTTTTAGAAAACCACATCATAAAATGGATTAATAAAAATTCCACTTGGTAAGAGAGAAATGAAAGTATCAAGGTCATAAAAAATAATACATTACCAGGTTTATAAGAAGGTGAACATTGGTTGGAAATAAAAACATAGACATGGAAGAGAATACTAACACCCAAGGATTAATAAAGAGTGATATATGAAATGTTCATGATAAATTTAACCACTACAAAACCATAAATCTGTGATGGGTTAACATACCATTGATTCGACAAAAATGAAATTAATAGGGAAAAAATTTGTCTCAAGATCTCTTTCCAAATTTTGATGGATTATGTTAGCATTATGATAGAGAAAAACCGAATATATATATACAATTAAGTCCATGGGTTTTAATTTGATCAATTCATACATTATCTCTTATTCCAAGAAATGAATATAAAATAGGAATTTTTATTCCTATAGAACAAAAAATTACCATTTAATAAATCATTATCTCTATAAAAGAATAAAAAGTGATTACTCCTATATCTATATTTTTTCACAGAAATTTTTAGCATCATTTATCCAATAACATCCAAAGTTCAAATTAATACATTCCATATATAGTTAACCTTAAGACTCAACCAAAATATATCTGATCAAATTCATAATGTAAAAATTTAAAAGGAAGGTCATCAAATCAACGTTATATTCCCCAAATGATATAAAGTGTATCTCAATGTCACATTCCAAATATTTGAATACATTTATCATAGTAAAAAATTAATAAAAACATGAATCCTTCTAAAAATAAAATATCATGTTGTCAAATATCTTCCATAAATCCAAACATTCAGTATACTCTATAAAAGATGACATAAATAATCAAATCAATAACCAATTTAAATTTTAGAAATAGTACCCCATAAAAATAACTTTATCATTATTATCTCAACATCAAGAATATATTAATGGTTATATTCCCCAAATCGTGTCTCTTCTAATAAGTTCAAATTGCCACCAAAACACTTTTCTTCTTCATCGGTCCCATTTAACATATGATCTTAAATATTTAAAGAAAAAGTATTGTAGTACAATAATTATAAATATCATTGTTCATATAACCAGAATATCATTGATAAAATACTCCTATAACATAATTCAATAATAAAAACACACAATAACATTAGTCATTCCACTTTAGCTGTAGTAATAACATAATCTTGGCCTTGATCCATTAGATTCTTCTAAAGTATATTCCCTTGAAACTTGAGAAATTTATTTGTATAATTCCCCACATCTTTATAGATGAAACACTGAACATAAAAGGTTTATTTTTTACCCTTAAATTTACATTCCTTATGGCCTTCCTCTCCAAACGTGAATAAAACTTACATTCCCTTCATACAAGTACTATATTGTTTCATTACACAATTATAAAATATGGGAAAACACTTTTTTCCCTTCATCCCTTTATCAATTTTTTCCTATTTCACCCACTTATTATCTTGCTTTATTTCTCATACATAATACTTTTAGAATTGTTTATCTATTTTGATAGCACATGATATCATGACCTCATATGATTAGAATGATTGGGTTACTATTTTCCTTTGAATTATTGGATTAATCCCACAAAAGAAATTATAATTCTTAGTCATTGGGGGATGTGATTAGACATTGATTAAGGATAATATTCATTGTTAATATATATAATTTTCATGTGATTTATTATTAATAAACACCATTTTAGTGAATTTTACACTTTGAACATTATTTCATAATATAATTGTAATTCCTTATTAAAATTCAGTATTACATTATACATTTTTTAACATCATTTAAAGTACCCTATGATCTTGATTTTATTTTAATATTTAATTTTAAGGTTTCTAATTACATTGTTAATAATTCATACTCTTTTAAGACTTGAATATTCATATTGGAAGACTACCAAAGTAACAAACAACATTCTAGGTGAAGTAAACTGGAAAACAGCCCAATAAAACTACTGCATCGGCCAATATCCAAGCCCAATAATTATAAAAATTTACCTGAAGATAGAGGAAATCATGGGGAACATTTCATTAAGTTTTTTCCAAAGGTAATTATGATGTTTAAATTGAGTTATAGGTGGCCCAAGTTGGAGATAAAATTCTGAGCCAGATTCTGCAGCTCATAAAAACATCCCACCATTTTGATAATATTTAGAAAAAAAAAATCCTTTTGGGATGAAATTATAAATTAGGTTAGGAGAAATACATAGCTACGTTTTCTTATTCTATGTACCACTCTAATTCTTCCATCTATAAGGTTATTTAGACGACTTTGTTCAGTGGATAAAAGTTGGATGACACTTCAGATCAAGGATAAAGATGTCCACACTCCCTTAATTTCCACCACCCTAGGCCTACCATAATCAAGTGGGATCCTTTTTACTATTGGGAGATCGACCCAAGAATCATGAAATGCCTATTTAAGGCAGTGGTGATGGAAGAGTTTATCATCTTTTATGCTTTCTTTCATTGCAATGTTATGCTGCAATTTTGTTGTCTCAAGTTTGTCTTTCACATGTAAGTTGTTCTAATTCATCTTAGTTTCTTAATAAAGGTTCTTCTTCTCCCCTTATTTTGTTTTTATTCTTATCACGTTGATATTTTTGTCTCATGGTGTGAATTTATTTACACCAAACCTTGTGAAATTATCACACAACGGTGGAGTTATCGTTATTTCATTGTCTTTTTTTTACTTCTTAAATTCTTCCCTAATGAGTCTACTTCCTGATTCCATTGAAACCATAGCATAAATAGAGGGATAACCCACTTATGGGTTGATCCAAGAGAGTATAAAGGGTCTAGACTGGTTGTTATTTATAACCCCATTAATGTCTACTCACTTATTTTAATTGAGATTTTTGTTTGATGGTTTTAAAACTTCTTCGTCCTTGTTGAATTTTAAGGACACATACTTCAAGAGCTAATATGAATTTTATCCTACAAGTGTATAGGTGATTAGTATTATAGTGTGTTGGTATTAAACCATTAACTGATGAAGTTGTCTGATCTTCTTGAATAAACCCATCTCAAATATAAGAAATTGAAACCCTTAAAAAATAATTTCATCCAATCCACCCCAAGTGATAACCTATGATCAACTCATTCTATTAAATTGAATTCACTTATGTCTATTATAGTTCATTTAAAACCATCTAAAATCATCCCAAGTTGTCCAATTCATATCCAAAAAAAGTCCATAAAATGTTCGTGTCTGTAGGTTTCTTCTTAGGTCTCTGAGGATCCGACAACCCAAGCTAAATTACAAGCAACCGCTTAACCCTAAAACTTGGGTAAATTTGGGCAAGACCATAACTATAAAGTTAGCTAAAAAATATATTAGAGACAAGTATAATAGAATAGGACACCAAAACTAAAAAAACTATTCAATGAATCTCTATGTGATAGTGTGAGATGCTCCCACCATCTCACCGATAGCACCCAGACCTAGCTGGTAGTAAACATCACTGCCTCACTACGACACCATGTTTTTCCCAACATTGAATGACATAAAATGGTCTATGCACTTTCGAAGGGGACTGAATGGTGTGATCTAATAGGCCCAATAGGTTCTAATCTAGGTGTTCCATAATAATTCACTATAAAATAACATGGACATTATGAAAATTAAAGAAAACAAGGAAAGATAAATAATTTACAATTTTTATTTTAGAAGCATGTAAAATCATTTGATTTTAACCTTTTCCATATTTTCTAAAATTAGGATAGGTAAAATAGTTCAGAATAATTTCATATACATATATAAAATATGATATATCAAATCAAAGCAAAGAATGTATCAAATATCATATCATATACATGAAAGTAAAAGCTAAAATGGTACAATCCAAAGCATGTGTAACATCACTAAAAGGATCACTCTTGGTCTGGCTTGCTAGGACACTCATACAGACAATATAGAAAATGATGCATGCATCGAGCCCCTAGACATATGCATCTAATCTATAAAGAAGTGGAACACCCTTGAAAGTGAACCTTCCAATAGCGTCTACCAAGTTACTTGAAAAAGAGGCATAAGGATCATAATAACACCCCATGAGTGAACCCCCCAACAATATTAGTGTACGGGGCCTTATAATAAGCCTTCTACTTAAGTACCCAAGGATTCCCATGTGCTTTATTTTCAAAACCATTTCATTGAAACTCTAATTTAAATAAAAACAGGATATACATCAAACAATGATTTGAAAACATCCTTTTATTTTACTAAAATAAGGTAAAATCTATCTTTTATCAAAAACTAGTTCCACATAAACAATTATATCAATCAATAATTACATTTTATTTTATTTAAAATTTAACAAAAAATAGAGCAATGAAATTCATCCAACATAGGCTGGAGACGAAACCACTAATATCAATCTCATGTTGTATATACCTACAGTGGTATAAAACAAAATGTAAGAACAAAATGATGAAAAATTAGGACCTAGGATCAATCCACATCTCATATAATTGATTCAACAAAAAAAATTACCTCGAAGAATGCACACCCATCACACCGTAACCAATAAATAATCATCCCTCATAACAAGATCACATGTCATATCTAGAAAAGAAAATAAGAGAAATGAACACCACAAACCAAAGAATCCAAAACATTAGTGAAAAAAGTATAAGATGACCAAAGTCAAAGAAGATACAAGAGCATTACCCACTAAAAGAGATACAATACAGATACAATGATGAATAATCATTAAAAAATGATTATGTAGGATCAGAGGCCTCCAAAATCATATTAGAGAGCTTCTAGGTTGAGATAAAAAGGGTTATCACTAAATGAATAAACAAATCAATCATACGATGCCCTAAAAACCATAACTCCTAAAAATTAAATGGCATGTAACCCCTTTACACGTTGTGTATTAAATGAAACCCACATAATATAAAAAAACCCTTATCCTTTTATCAAAAAGACAATTATTAGCAATACACGATGTGGACCAAATACATATAATGCAATAATTTCACATTGTGTACCAGACACATGGATTTTTTCCTACAGACATGACATGGAATGTAATCCAATTACATGGTCTGTATATCTATTCTAGACTATGAAAATAACATTTTTTAGAAAAAAATTATAACCACCATGGATGTTATCTACACTTAGGGATAACCCATCAAATAAATTAACACATTTATAGCCAGACTCCATTAATTCAAACAAACATACATCCCATAAAATTAGGTAATTTTACCCAAAAAATGTTATTCACCCTTGGGAATCCCAAAATGAACCCAATAAAAGAGGGAAATGACAAGATAGAAGAGAAATACTTGAAAGTGGATAATGGTATGTTACAAACTCCAAACCGAAAGACTTTCCATCCACAAGAAGTCATGCAGAAGAATGATGTGTGGAAAAGAGGTGAGGCCACTGCTCCCTCATAATGATTCTTGCTCCCATGTCCCATGAGAATCTGATCTATGTTTCCATATCACTATAACAAATAAAATTGAATTCTCATGAAATAATATTACATGAGAGATAATGATCTCCACTGGGTACTCCACAATAGAAACATATGACTATAATTAAATATCTTCCCAAATCATAATGTGAGAAGGATTGGGATGGTATTTCCTAAGATGTAATATGTGTAAAAAATAATGAATTACTATCAAATTAACCTAAAATGATAACTAATACTATAATTTCTCAAGACACTCAATGACCTCAAACAATCCAACTTATATTAAAGACAACATTCCTTGTTTTCTAAGTCGATGGTGACCCAACTGAGGAGAAACTTTCAAGAAAACTCGGTCACCTATAGAAAACAATAAAATATGATGTAATTGATCTATATAATATTTATTTTGAATTTTAGTTATTAACAAACACTAATTTATATCATTAATCATTTTTGACATCTCTTGAACCAAACTTGATCCCACAAAAGAATCTTCACCCACCTCTGCCCAATAATGAGGTGATATGCATGGAGAAACATACAATGCCTTGAAGGGAAGATTTATGAATGATAAATTTTGTTATAAGAGAACTTAACCAATCCCAAATGTATTTCCCATGATCCACTAAAATCCAATACATGAGTGCAGAGTATATCATCCAGGATTTGAATAGCATTCTTTGTCAGACCGTCTATCTATGGATAGTATGTTGAACTCAAGATGAACTAAGTTTCCATTGTCTCTTTGAGAATCCTCCAAAATATTGAAATAAACCTTGGATCCAAATATTAAACAATGTTATATGGAATCCTATATGACCTCATAATCTCTTACACATACATCTTACCAATATCTTCAACTTTAGTGGTGTCTTTGATCAAAATAAAGTGAGATGAATTTGTCAATCAATCAATCACCACCAAGATAGAATTATTTCTTTAAGGATACCATGGAAATCTCACTACGATTCACCTGAATACCTCATACCATTTCCAAACCACCACCAAAATAGGATAAATTAAATTAAAAGGTTTCTAATTCTATGTATTTATTTTTTTGGTAGGTGTAATAGAGGGACACATAATCAGAAATTTCACACTTCATACACATCCACCATAATCACCATCACATGTTAGAATACATTTTTTTAGTTCTCATATGAATAGACTATAAAGAATCATGACAATAAAACCTGATATCCACTCTAATTCTAGGATAAAAAAATGATTCCCAAAAATGGAGAATACTATATGAAGATAGAGACCAACCAGAATTGGTATCCCCACTATAAAAGGGTTTCTAAAATTCTTATGAAATCAGAATCATACAAATAACTCTGCATAATTGAATCTAAGAGAGATGATGATAATTGAAAATTGGCTAGAACCATACCAGAAACATCCTTCTAATCATCTAGGTTAAACTATGTGAAGGGTCCCATATGGTTCCACTCTTCCATCAATTCTAGAATATCATGGGTTGGTACTTTACAACTAAAATCATCTACAATACCATTCTCCTTCCTTAAAGTCTGATTGATATCAAAGTAAAAAATATAAAGGTATTTTATCCAAATACTCTGTCTGAGATTCAATAATTTATATGAAATGATAGATCTCAGACTGTAATGGTAAGAAATTACTGCGAACATCTCCCCAAAAAGATAGCTCCACCAATATTTTAGATCATGAATAACTACAAAAAGCTATAAATCCTGAGTGGTGTAATTATTATCATGTGGTCAATGCTAACAAGAGTCGTAAACCACCACATGACCATACTACATGATAATAAAACAAAAAATATAACTAGAAGTATCATACAAAGCCACATACCCCATATTAGGCTCAGGTAAGCTCAAAATAGGATCCAATGTCATAATTTTTTTCATCACATGGAAACAATATTAAAAAATTTCATCCCACGTTAATTTCACCCCTTTGATGGTAAGAGCAGTCAAAGGTAACTCCAAATTTAATAAATCCTTGAAGAACATTAGATAGTATCCCATAAGACCAAGGAAACTATGAATCTAAAATACATTCTATATTTCTTCCCATGACAAGATAACCATCACCTTATCTTGATCAAATAATAATCCATTCTCAGAAATCACATGCCCCACGAACATCACTTTTTGGATCCATAAATTTCATTTATAAATATTTCCATAAAAACGGTGACTCCTCATTATTTTCATAAAAAACTCAAATATTGCTTATGATTGTCCTCAAATATCGAATAAACCAAAATGTCATCTGTGAACTCTAACACAAAAGTTTCGAGGGACTCATGGAATATATTATTCATCAAATCCATGAAAACTAAAATAACATTAATTAGACCAAATAACATCATAATATATTCATAATGGCCATACCTAATCTTGAAAGTTATCTTTTGTATATCAGACCCCTGAAATCTAAGCTAATGATAACCTAATTAAAGATTGATCTTTGAAAGACAATTTTCCCCCTTTAACTTATCAATCAAATCATCCACATGATAAAAAATATACTTATTCTTAACCATTACCTGATTAAACTTATGAAATTCCACACACAATCAAAGTAAACTATATTCCTTCTTAGTAAAGTGCACAGGGGTTTCCCAATATAAAACACTAGGGTGAAAAAAATATTTCACTATCAGGTTGTCAAAATAAATATTGAGATCTTTCAGCTTCTCTGGTTCCATATGATAAGAAGGTACCAAAATCAGTTGTGTACCTGGCACCAGATTGATCGTAAAATATACCTCCCTCTATAGGGGAATACTAGATAAATATTTTGGAAACATTTTAAGAAAATAATAAACAAAAGCAGGAAGTTCATAATCAGAAGAAACGTCATTGAACTCAACCACTACAAAAAACAATAAAATCTCAAGCTATGGTTGGTAAGGTCATGCATGAATAGACCATGGTATCCACTCTCCTTGAAACATCCAAGGGCTCCTAACAACCACAAGAAATGAGATATGATGATTATATCAATCAACCTCATCATGATGTGTAACAATCCAATCCATCATGATGATGGCATCAAAAAGATCCAAACTAAGAATTATGAAACCCAGAACTAATTATGCATCAGCTATCAATCGCAAAAAAGGAGACTAAAGATCCTTCCCTTTACATATTCCAAGAGGTTTCACTATATCCACAACAAGGTACATTATATCCATTTTATGTTTACAAATATCAAAAAAATTTCCAGATATAAATGAGTGGGAAGCACCAGTATCAAATAAATAAATCATTACTAAAGAAGCATTAATGATGGTACCTCTGACTATTTATAGACCCGCATATACCTCCACTATAAAATCATTTTCTACATGAATTGGATTAACTCTGGAGGCATATGGTGGGATCCCTATAGTAATAAAAGAATCCAACTGTTCCAGAGTAGCCTTTGAAGCTAACGATCACTAACCATATCAAGTTACAGACATAGCCAGAAATAAATGTTGTAAATTACCATATATTTTACAACCATTAAACATCTTCATATGTGTAAGAAAATAATTTGGGGTATTTCTAACAATTCCATACTGATAGAAAATTATAGGAACACTACTAACTATAACTGAAGGTGTAGAGGAGGCTTTTCACTGAGAACCACCTCTACCATTAATGAGATGATCATGCCACTTCCTCTTCTTTCCCTGTGTTCCACTAAAACTTCCACTGGGTGGAAGATAAGGGTGAGAATATCCATCCTTTCATACCATATTAATATCTAATATCATCTCTTTGTTTACCATCTTATTATAGGTTGAAATCATCAGTATAAATACCTATGATCTGATATCTATTTGCAAACATTTTAGGTTCTTCTGAGCTTTCAGCTGGTCATTGGTTACTACCTATAGAGAAAAAAAACCAACTTAGAAAACCAAATGGTTATGCCGACACCAAATGATCTTCATAATACAAAGAGAGAAACTACAAATACTTTTCCATCATTATAGACTCTAGAATTTTTTTGGGATAATAGATTCTTAAAACCCTTATAGTCCAAGCCCACATGCCTATCCTCCTATACCATGGAATCCCATCATCGCTTTATAGGACCATCAAGTCCGAGCACTACATATTCTACCTTGATACTATTAGGTGTATCCAGAAAGTAAAATGTCTAATTGATCATTTCTATCCAATCCTCCACCTCTTAAGTTTCATTCGTACCTTTAAAATGTGGTGGATTCTCTCAAAATAAATCCCTTGATTGATTCCTTTCTCCTCCATCTCCCCATTGTACTTCAAAAAACATGTTTTGAAAATGTGGAATATTTTGGCCAATAACATGAAATACCTACACAACATCCTCTATAATATTATAATCTATGGGTGTATTTTCTTGGGGAACATCCACTCCACCTTCCAAATGAACCTAAGGAACATGTCTTAGAGGTATACCGCTACACACAAAAAGTGAATAAATGATAAAACGATAGAATAATATTTATTTAAACTTTAAAACAAAGAAAAATCTAAGATCACAATCAATAATTCAAAATAGGTCACACACATCCCAACATCCTAGGGTAACTTGAGTCACATCATGATTATATCTTCCCAGGCACTCACCACAACCTACCTCTCAACTCTAAAAAATCATATCTTCAGTCTAACCGACATCCCAAGATAAGGAATCTCAAGGAAAACCTCAATTGTTACCAAATTATGATGAAATCAAAATGGATACCCTCTCAAACGAGTACCCAACCTGAATTCCCACATAACTGAAGTGTATTCCTGATCCCCATGCGTTGACGACTAGCACATGGGAATCAAAAAACCCATAGGGAACAATTTCTCCCAAAATGAAGCAACAACGTGGAATATATATATATATAACAAATAGAAATAGTTGGATAGATACACATATTCCATAACTAAAATGAGATAGTGGAAACAATAAAACTGAAAAGGTAGATAAATAATCTCTAAGAGACAAGTCCAACATCAAAGGAAAATAAAACTAAAACATCTACTCCAATAATATCCATGTGATATATTGGGAAACTCCAACTATCTCACCACCTTCTACCCAAACCTAGTTTATATTATTTCTTAATGTCTCACTACATTTCCTTGCATTTCCCTACATCCAAATACATACAAAGGTCTACGTATCATCGAATGGGTGTGTAGGATGTGAGTAAACATGCTCAGTTGGATCCCAATTAGGCATTCCATAAAAATTATCTATACCATAATCTAAACAATATCATATTTAATTAAAACAAGGAACGAAAAACTTTTTACAGTTTTTATATCAAAATAATGGAAAAAAATTAATTTTCCCTTTTTCCACATTTTCCAAAATTAATCCAGGTAAAACAGTTTCAAAGCATTTCATATACATATATCAAAGTAGATATATAAATAAAACCAGATCATGTATCACATATCATATCAAATCCATGTTTGTACAAGATAAAATAGTACAATCCAAAGTGAATGTAACATCATGGAAAAGATAACTACAGGTCATTCTAGCTAGAATACTCATATACCCAACATAAAAAATTGCATGAGTATCAATCCCTAATACATATGCATCGAATATAGGAATTAGAGTAATACACAAGAAAGTGAACCTCTCAATAGTTTCTACCAAGTCCCTAGAACAATAGGCCTTAAGAGCATATGAATAACCCATGAGTAAACCCCTAACAATATCAATAGATGAGTCCTATTACTAAACCTTCAACCTAAGTAACCAAGGCTCCCCATATGCTCTATCTTCCAAACCATTTCATCAAAACCATAATTTGAAAACCATTTCATAACTCTATTTCATAATGCTTTGAAAACATCCTTTTATTTTACCAAAACAAGGGAAAAACTATCTTTTATCAAAAACACTTTTCCCACACACAAATATATCAATCAATCCTGATATTTTATTTTATAAAAAATTTAAAAAACATAGAAATGTGGTTCATCCAATATAGGCCATAGAGAGAATCGCCTACCCCAAACATGGGTTGTACACGCTCGAAATGGGATCCACCAACAAGGAAGAACTCAATGATGACAACAGATTTCCTAGGATCAATCCACACATCTCATAATTGATTCTACAAACAAAATGGTTAATGGATAATGTAAATCACTACTTACCTCAAAGAATGATCACCGTCCACACCGCAACCAACAAATGATCGGTCCTCAAAAAAAGATCGCATAATGGATCTAGAAAATGAACTAATAGAAATAAACACCATGGACCAACAGATCCAAAACCATAACACAATCGGGATACCATGATCAAAGATAAAGAAGACACAAGAGTATTACTCACTTGGGGAGATTCATCATAACTATAATGAATATAAATCAATGACAAAAATGATTCAATAGGGTCGAAGATATCCAAAATCACTTGGGAGAGATCCTAGGTCAAGAGAAAAAGGGTTGTTGGTGAATGAATACACAAATAAATCACATGACACTCTAAAAACCATAAATCTTGAGATTTACATGGTATGTAACCCCTTTACATGTCGTTTAATCCATGAATCCCACATATGCTGAAAAACCCATCGCGTTTTTATTAAAAATCCAATTTTTACCAATACATGAAGTGAACCAAATAAACATCACGTAATCCATTCATGTTATGTACCAGAGTCATGGAATCATCCCTAGATACATTAAACATCATGTAATACAATTACAGAGTGTGTATTTCTCATACAAACTGTGAAAATTCAACTTTTAATCAAAAAAATAAAAACCACCATGGACGTTCTCCAAAATTACGGAGAACCCCACAATTTCATTAAAAAAATTATACATAAACTCCAATAATTAAAACAAACATATATCCCTAAACTTTAGTAAATTTTACCCAGCAAATGATCTCTATCATTGGGAGTCCCAAAACACACCCAATAAAAGACTGAAATGCCAAGAGAGAGGAGAAATACTTGAAAGTGCATAACAGGATGTTATAGTTACTTACTAAGATACCCACATCCTCAATAATGTGCACCTAGGACATTTAAATCATGCCCATATACCACTGTAAAGGTTTAGGATTCTATAAAACTACCCATCATGCAAGGTTTTTACTATCTGGGGAACTCATCATGATAAGGTCTCATCTCAAGGAAATACTACCACTTGACCCAACTAATATGTTAGTTCACATAACCAAGGAAATTTTGAAAGTTGTAGTATAAGGATAATAACTCATTCTTTGGTCAAGGACACCTCTCATAGTTTTATTCCCTAAAGATCAAATCACATCTCTAGAAAATGTGACCATCAAAGACACCATGTTTAAATCACAGGGTAGAGAGAATATATCAAAATACACATTTCTCACACTCAGTACTCATCAAGTAGGAGAACATTTTTTTCTAGGTCACTATCACATGCCCACCAATACTCATACCCCATGCGACCATACCCACATCATCCCTAAGGATCACCTCTAGGAATCACTATATGTGACCACTGTATAACAAGAATAAGACCAATATAGGTTACTCAATCCATGTTCCCATGGGTGATACTGTAACATTCCGTTACTGTTTCAGGTATTCTTAATCCTTCTTGGGTTAATTTATTATTATGTTAATTATAGAAAAATAGTTTATTAGTAAAAAATTGCGTTAAAACAAGTCGCTGAATAGTAAAACACCCAATTAATGCTCCGTAATAATCAATTAAATATTTTCAAAGTTAATCACTGTGTAAGTATGAGTTTTTGAGGTCTGCAAAGTCTCGAAGAGGATGGAATAAAAATATTCAATATATTATTTTTAAGCATAAGCACTTTATTCAAAATAATTGAATAACTCCAAAACAATCTGTCATATGAGAAATTTGAGGATCAGTTATGTCCAAAATATAGTGTTTACCCAAGGAGGTGTATAACATTCCAAGGTGTCGGACATTTAGATGTGTCGCTCGTGAGATAAATTTTTTAAATAATATTTAATATATTATTTATTAAAAATTAAATATCTCCCAAACGGTGCGTCGTATGGAAAATCTGAGACCACCGATGGGTCCGGAATGAGGGGTTTACCCTATACAAGGTATAAATTTTGTTCGCATCGAGTGTTTGGATGCCTCGCTCGCAAGAACACCACTTTTTATATTAATTAATTAATTAATCCGGGTTTTAATTAAAAAATCATTAATATCTCTCAAACCGTTTGTCGTTTGATAAATCTGATACCACGGTTGTGTCCGAAACGGGTTGTTTACCCTAGATGGGGCATAACATCTATGTGCAGCGGCCGTTTGGTGTTTTTTTTTAATTTATTTTATGTTAAATAAATAGATAATTAATTACATTGAAATTGTTAACCGTAACTATTCACTGTCTTCCTCAATGAACGACAACCTCCATTTTTAACGCACAAGAGAATACGAAACCTTGGATTTCAACCGTTTTGACCCATTAAATGTTGAAAACGCATTAATCGGTTGTAATCATTGACTCCGTAATTAAGATTAGGATGAAACACTTGATAAAAGGAGAGATTGAAGTTTAGGGTTTCATATATGCGTTGTAATACACCTTGGAGAAACTACTCGATTCCTTTGATCTTGATGAGTTTGATGAACTCGGAATCTACTCTGCTCATGTTGGATGAATCTCCGAAGATCAAATCTGGAAGGCGTGGATGGTCTTCTCCCTTCCTCGTGCACCGGCTAGCAAAAAACGTGGGTATGTTTAATTAATTAATTAATTTTTTTTTTATTATTTCTTCCATTCTTTTAGATTCAATAAATTCTATGTTATTGGTCAGAATTACGCACCGTCAGTGTCGTTGGACTCGTCTCGACAAGAAGAACCCAATTTTTTTTTTTGATTTGAAGTCAGCAATGTATTATTCAATCAGCTTTTCCACTTTTTAAATGGTCTTTTTAAATAAATTTATCATTAGATAATTATTAAGAATTATCAAATTGATAATTGCAAAAATTTATCAAATAATATTTTTAATGAAATTACCAAGATTATTTATGTCTTGTCGAATAATAATTATGAGGAATTATTAAATGATAATTTTATTAAATAATTGAAAGGATAACTGTAAATAATTATAAGCGATAATTACAACAAATTATCATATGATGATTGAAAAAAATGATAATTTTTATGGAGTAAATATATAGAATATTTATACACGTTATTAAAGTATAATTTCACCAAATTAGAAAGGATAATTTGTGGAAACCAAATTATCATAAGAAAATTTGGGAAATGTTAATTTGTAAGGGATAATTATTAGAATATAATTATTCAAATTATAAAAGGATAATTATAATGTTTTTTTTTAAATTATCAAGATATGATTATTCATGAATGAAGGATAATTCCAAACACATGCGTTGACATAAAAATGATAATCCAGATATTATCCAAGATAGATAAAATATTATCGCATGTGATATTTTAATTGATAATTTTAAAATTATCTAGGAGAGAGAATGTATAATCGCATGTGTTATTTTATTTCCTTTTGAAATAAAATATCCGGTTCTGGTTCTAGGACCCCTTGACGAACATCAAACTTTGGTGTGTCAACGCATACGATAATAAGGCCGTGAGGAGGTGTTTTGAACCACACAGGGTGGTTTATCATTACCACTGACATCGACGACCTTGAGGTATGTGGTTCGGTCCCGACATACCAAATTGATTATCATTGTATTTGCTTGATTTATTTCAACTAATGATTTAAATTCAACTGCTCAAAATTTCTTTCAATTAAGTTGATAAAAACCCGATTCCAATGAATCGAGGTATTTGAAATGGTTTTGGCATGGAAATTTGGAAAACCCCTAATTCCATTAAATTGGGTGTGTTTATGAAAATTGTCTAATTTAAATTGTTTAATTTAAATTTTGGATTTGATGGAAATGATTTTAATTAAATTGTTGAATTTAATTGTGGAAATAAATTGTGTAATGATGGAATTGGTTTTGAATGGATTTCAAACTGGTGAAAATGGCTTAAAATGATTTGATAGAAACTCATTGGTTTTATCTTGTAAAAAAGCATGTTTTGAATAAAAATCTGTTTTGATTTTTAATGGATAGAAATTGGAACTTTTTAAATGGAAGAATGGGATTGATCGTATTTTTAAGCAATCTTAAAATAGTTCACCCATCATGTAAGAGCGCATGCAAGCCTTAGGTAGTTAGTGAGTTATTTGGATACACTCTACGCTACGACAACGTTCTAAAACATATTTGCGGCGGGTCACATCCCCGACGGGTTGGTGACGAGTCTCTTTTGGCCAGTGTCATAGGGGCGTGTGTATACACATTTTACTGAGTTCACATAGAGAGTGAGGAATCCCATAAATGATTAATACTATCGTACCTTTTGGTAGATGACCATGTTGCTCGCCTGAATATTTATATTTGTGATATAAATTTATGCCAATGCTTTTGAACTGTTTTACATGCCTGCTGAATTTATATAAACTGTTTTATATAAATGTTTTACTTAAGCCATTGTTTTAGAAATATTCCATCATTTTAAATCCATGTTTGATGAATTTTCCCTCATTTGAAAATGTCTAGCATGATTTGTTAAAATATGATTTTGAATTGCCAAACATGTTTATTTGAAAATTGAAATTTTTTATTTAGATAATCTATATTTGGCATCTGTTATGGAATCTTTGGTGGTATCCTACTGGGCTTAGGCTCACACCCTACTTTTGCCTTCGGGTGTTTGTGGACTTTCTTCTTCCAGGATCGAGCAAAGGGAAGGGACCTCTTAGAGGTGGATCTAGCTGTTGATCTTTGGTCTTGGTGAGTTGTGTCCTTAGGGACCTTGGGGCTATTTTTCCCATCTTTAGTACTTGGGTTGTTGTACTTTGGCATTTTATGCCTCTTTGTATTCTGGTACATCACTCCCAGTGGAGTTTCTTCTGTTATGCATACTATTTGTTTTACTCTTTCTTTCGCATTCTTGTGGCAAAATCGTTCTCACTTGTATGTTGTACGATGCCAGGTGCTAGTTGCCAACCCGTGGGGATCGGGAACGCCCTTCAGGTTATGTCAGGGCCGGATCGGTTATCAGGTTACCAGGGTACCCAGGC
The DNA here is from genome assembly GCA_963277665.1 of Viscum album. Taxonomy (NCBI): domain Eukaryota; kingdom Viridiplantae; phylum Streptophyta; class Magnoliopsida; order Santalales; family Viscaceae; genus Viscum; species Viscum album. The sequence continues at coordinate 1,852,190,110 of OY728163.1, read as the reverse complement.
TGGTTCGTGACAAAATGGTATCAAAGGGAGGTTAAACATCTTGCCTTGATGACCATATGCATTTGAGTATTCTTGTCGGGACATAGGAGGTAGTTGTGATTGAGTGTCTGACCAACTCTCACCGCAATGAACCTTATGTTACCTGGGTTGGTTAGGGAAATACGACTTGTGGATTAGTTCTAGTATTTTCCCTATTTTGATTTGGATAGAGTGGAATCCAAATCTTGTTTATCCCTTCTATTAAGAATAGTTTTCCTTGTTACTCAGTTTGAGTGTTAATCTAATGTTTTTTTATGTTGTGTAGCATCATGCCTCCGAGAAGACATGGGAATCAGATTCAAAAAGAGGCTGCTGCTGAATCACAGAAAGCGAGTCCTATTGTGGATCCGAGTCTGGTTGAGGTGATTGTTCGCACTGTCCAAGCTCTGGGACAGGCACCACCTCCAGTTCCTATTCAGGCTCTAGCTATAGATCCTCATGGTGATATTCTTCGAAGTCGTTCTCAAGAGTTCCTACGCCAGAAGCCACCAGTTTTCAAAGGCTACACTGACCCTCAACATGTTGAGGAATGGTTGAGTAAGATTGAACGTCTGTTTGGGTTCTTGGAGACACCTGATGTGATCAAGGTGAAGTGTGCCACCTTCGTGCTGGAAGGACCAAGTAGGAGATGGTGGTACACGATGGTGACGACTGGGAAACATGAGGGTTTGGAGTGGAAAGACTTTAGGGTTCTTTTCACTAACCAGTTCTATCCAGAATCAATGGTCTTGGCCAAGGCTGTGGAGTTTTTCAAGCCTGAGTAGGCCAACAAAACCGTGACTGAGTACTCAAATCGCTTTTTTGAGTTGGTACAGTTTGCTCCTGAGATTGTATCTAATGAGAAGATGAAGGCTCGATGATTCGAGTTGGGACTTCGATCAGATATCCGTTCTCAAGTTTTCTTATTGAAGTTGTCCACTTATGTCGATGTGCTGGATAGGGCAATGATGGTTGAGATGGATTTGGCAGGAAAGTCAGGGTTGCAGGAAGTTCCTTTTCTTTCTAGTGGCAGTGTTGGTTCCTTTAAAGGAAAACAGAAGCGCGATGTTTCTCATGGTGGTTCTCGGCAACAGATTCATTCCAGACCTCCAGTAGCACCAGGAGGGGCTTCCTTGACTTGCTATCAGTGTGGGAAGCCAGGAAATTCTAAGAGGGTTTGCACTGAGGCTCCCAAGAACTGTAGCTGCTGCGGACGTTTAGGGCACCTACAGAGATTCTGTCACCACTTCTCTACTCCGCGTAGTGGAACAGGATCACCAGCACCTCCAAATACTGTAGGGAAATCAAATGTTTCACGTACAAAAGGGTTCCAGCCTCATGCATCCGGAACGAAGCTTCTTCACGCAGTGGAAGAGTCGCCAGAGGTAGCTGATACAGGTCCTGCAACTGTGAGAGGTACCATTACTATAGCTTCATCTTTAGTGAAAACACTTTTTGATACCAGTGCATCTCACTCTTTTATTTCAACCCATCTGGTTAATCTGTTTAGTCTGCCTATGAAACTTTTATCTTGTGCAATGGATATTACAACACCTCTTGGTGCGAAGAGAGAGCATGGTCTCTATAGTCCTGCTGTGTCTTCTCCCAATCAGATGTTGAGTTTTCTTGGAGTTTTCTCGTACTCGACATGGATCCTCATGACGTCACATTTAGGATGGATTCGATTATTGATAATAAATCCCAGATTGATTGTTATCTCACTACAAAAAAAACCGTGTTTAGCGGCGGTTTTGTGGCGGCGGTTTTTAATAAACCGCCGCTAAAACCGAAAATCATTTCACAATCCCGACCCTTCTTCCCCCACCATGATTGTTCCCCAAACCCTCACGCCCTCCCTTCTTCCTCTAACCCCCCGACGACCCGCACACCTCCGGCGACGCTCGACCTCCGGCGACCCGCGACCTACGGCGACCCGCGACCTCCGGCGACCCGCGACCTTCGGCGACCCGCGACCTCCGGCGACCCGCGACCTCCTACTCGATCAAGCAGCACCACAACTCTCCCCAGTAAACCCATTTTCATTCTTCTTTTTTTCCTTCAATTAGTTTGTTTTTTTATTCTTAATGATAATTTTTGGTAGGATAGGGGAATTATAACCCTTACGGTGTGATCTACGGGTTTTCTTTTTTATCATGCCCTAGATTTATGCTAGGATTCCCATGAAATTGACATTTTTAATTTGAAAATCATTAAATATGTGTTTTTATCACTATCTTTTATTTATATAATCTATTTTCAATCTTTGTATATAATTAATTTCATTCGCAAACGTTGGTCTAATCTTGTTTTTTGATATTTGACTTTGTTTTGTGAAATATCGCACACATAATGTCGGTCTTATTGTGCTTGGATTTATAATATTTCTTTCATCTATTTCTTGTTGTTATACTTTTTTCTAGGTGTTAATTATTATTGTGCACCATTTGGTTAATTCATTGGGTTTGAAAAATCGGTGGTTTAGGCCTTATTTTATGAAAATGGTATTATCCGATTATAGTTGTACATGCTGGTTTTTTAGTTAAATGTTTCATTTGTTTCTCACCACATTTGGGATTTTTAGAACTATATTTAGCATTTTTAATAAGTTCCTGGAATGTAAATTGGTGTTTTTTAACATTTTGAGATTCAACTGAAACTGTTTGCTAAGAATTTCTTGCCTAGTCTTTAGAATGGTTCCCAATCGGATTTTATAGGAAAATTATATAGGTATACCTATTATCATATTCCTTTTTTAATTATTTATACGACTGAAATTTATAGGATTCCAAATTTCATAAACTAGGGAGGTAGAATGTAATGGTTTAAAGGAATTTTTGAATATCCTTGAGTATCACATCTCTTATTCAATGGTGATATGTTCATATTTTCATTTAATATAAAATATATGTTGAATATTTCAAAAAATTAGATTATAATTATATTTCAGATACAAGAAAAGGGATAATGAATTTTAAATCAACATCATAGATTCCATGAATGTTTCTCAAAGTCATGTTACTCTTATTGAAGGAATAATTGATTTAAATATAATAGATTATCCACTCACATATCTCATTATACCTCTTATTTATGAATATTTTCGAATTAATAATTTCAATTAAATAACTGATGAAATTTTATTAATAATACCAAAATAAGAAACTCTATAACATTCATATGAGGGAAATATTAGCTTGAATCTCAATGTGTTAACTATAGTTTCCATTAATCTTCATTGAAGAACTATGATCCAAATAGAGAACAAAATTTTATTCAAAATATTTTATCTAAATTCTTTTTGGACTTAAATGAAAATAATATTCCTTATTTGAAATGGTCAAGGAAAATTTCATTGCATACTGTTGAAGGAATATTATATATCAAGGGTCTTTATAAAGTCGTATAATCCCATAGAACAAAATTATAATTGAAATATTTATATATCCAAGACTACTAGGATTATTTTTGGATGTAAAATCATATTCAAACAAATGATATATGGCTTGATTGAAATTATTGTTTTGGGTATGATTGGTGGATATCACTCACAAGATTCCCAACTGACAGCCTCTTCCCTTTCACATGAATATGTGGAATATACTCTGTCCTATAAGAAAATGGTGAAGTAGTATATACCATCTTTGAGATACAATCTAGTAGGTTGTGGACTATCATCTCATGCAACATTATCCCCACCAGATATTCCACTACCACAATGGTATACAGAACCATTTTTTCAAGTTCCTGAGCCACCCAAAGTATAAGAATGTGGAAATGAAGAGTTAAACTGCACTTCTGAGTGGAGAATATGATATGAAACTATAACCACTGATCAGTTTTCTGATATATTAAGGATGATCACTACTTCCAACATCATAATTCTGGGGTCACTCAATCATGATAGGGTTTTTTTAAACCATTTGGGAGACACATTTCTGCCTCTTGAACCTTATTTTGAATTATATAATATCCAAGAGCATTGGGATGACATTTTCCATTAACGTTACATGGTTTATTTAGCAGGGATTCTCGTGTCGTATCCACCCACATCAACAAGATACCACCAGTACCATTTACAATGATGTATTTAGAACATTTTTCTAATCCATATAATTATTAAGGAAGTGTCCCCACCAGTACAGATTTGCATCGTAGGGAATTATGTTTCTCTCCACTTCAATCCCATCCTATGATAGCCAAATCTGCCCAATGATGTCAATAATGTGCCTCTATGCATAGTCACCTTGAATATAGATGAGATTGTTACAGTTAGGGAGTGATAAACTAAATTAAATTCTGAGTAAGAGGACCCACCCTTTGTAGTAGAACAACATATACTAGACACCCCAAGTGTTGAAACCCACCATCAAAGAAAGACGCATGGCCTTTCAGATTCCTCTAAGTAATTACCCTTACACCAAGACCCCAACCAGGGTAAAGGACCGACCAGGACTGCTAATCCCTATGACCCGTCTAGTTCAATGTAGAATATAGTTGATCCTGGTATGACTTCTATGTTTCAGCATCTTTCCGAATAGAAGATTCCCATTAATGATCTCCATGATAATTAGTTTCTACAATATGGAGATATATGATATAATCTTGTCCTATATCCACTAGAAAATTAGGGGAATCCAAAATTAATTAAGAAAATAATTCCCTTTAATCTGGAAAATCAATTTCCTCTCAATTCGGTAAATTTAGGAGCCTATGACAAGTGATCACACTATTTATTGCCTAATCCACCAAAATTGAATGAGAATCTTCCTCAAGAACTGGCTCTAGTAATTCCTCCAGTATTATCTTATGGAATTCACCTAGTTGTTATACCTATCACTTCATGGGTGGTTTAGCCTACCTACCATGTTGATGATATTAGAAATTCATTAGTTGTCATTGCTCCTGGCCCAGAATGGAATCCTTTCCTAGAGGACATAATGGACAACCTCATCGTGTCCTTTGAGGCCCTGGAGAAGTGACAGGTGGAAATACCACTTGATGGAATGTCATAACATGTATCGGTTTATGATATGTCAGCACCAATAGAATTTGAGAATCCAACAATTCCCCCCTTCAATTGGATGTGTAATCAGCTACAACACCTAGCCCATTTTATTTCAATGTGTGGCCCTATGTTGTGAACTCTATCATAGTAGGAAGACACAAAGCACTATGTTTTGTGCTGACATTAGAAGGGCTAGAGTTTTTCTGGTACATCTAGTTATCCATTGGGTCAATAGCTTGTTGGGAAGACCATCATAATCAATTTATTTTTCAGTTTAGCACCACCATGGGAAATTCCAGAACATCTGACTACTTTATTTGAAAACAACGACCAGATGAGTGAGTCATAGACATTGTCGCTAGGTGGAAGGGCCTCATGAATTCACTTGACAAGTCATTAACTCACAAATATCTACTGATGATGTGCATGGTGAATGGTAAGGCTAAACTGGTTCCCTCCCCCATCACTCCAAACATTATAGGTGGATTCAAAAAAATTTCTAATAGGACTCATCGCCATGAGAAATCCATCCAACATGCTAAGAAGGGGTTAATTTTTTCACTCAGGTATCCTATGAAAAGAGACTCAATGTTCTAGATTGATATTGTTTCACAGGTTGAGTCCCCTAGTCTACTAGAATTTTTACCAGTAGATCAGCCTTTATAGCCTCACTAAGGAATCAACATTTTACTCAGCCTCAGGCTATACATCAACCACTATAGAACGATTCAGCACCACCCCCTCAAGAACTACTACCTAGTCTAGTTAATCAGACTTTATCCCCATATCATCCTCCATACCCTCATCAGGGTTAGACTCCTATAAATCCCTTTAAATATAAGAGAAATTGGACCTACACATTTTATGAGTATTAGTCAAATTCATATTGTATCTGGCATAGAATCATTGGGTGTCAGTTGATCCAATGGAAATTAGGGTAGTGAATTTATGGTAATATTTGAGTCATGAATTTGATATCATGATCTTATTAAAACACAATAGATATTATAGGGATTTTTTTATAAATTTATCTCTATTTACATAACTAATAAAATAGATTTACCAAAAATGGGTAAGGTTAAAAAAATAATACATAATTTTATTCTTACATTTATGATCACAATCAGTGGTTGAACACTAACCCATATTTATGTTAACGTACCCATTTCATTTTCATTTATCAAAAATCATGGAAAAACATTTCTCTCAAAAACCCCTTCTTAAACAAATGAAAATAGTCATTCCAATTTGATATATCAACTTATAAATTAAGAGAAATTAGGCTAATTTTCATAGGCTAGAGATGGAACCACCTACCTCAAAGCTCAAGTCACACATTCCCGTAATGGGATCCACCAACAATGAAAACCCAATGATGAAAACGAAGGCCCTAGAATATAATAAAAACATTAATATTGATATAAATTATAAAAGAAGGGGTTGGTGGAAATGGAAAACACCAAATACCTCAAGAAAAGACATCCGCCGCACCACAACTAACCAAGGAATGGCCTCCATAATGAGATCTTCCAAAGGATCTAAAAGAATACACAAAGATTCAAAAACTTAGGCCACCAGATCTGATAATGTTACCCTAGGGTGCCACCATTATCAAGAGAAATGAAGAATCAAAAATATTTCTTACCCAGAGAGATGCGCCACAACTATAATAAAAGATCCAATGTTGAATGGATCAATCTAGATGGAGCACAGTCTCCAAAAAAACCCGAGAAGATCTCTAGGTAGGGATCCAAGGGCCTGGAGAAAAGAACTGAAACCAAAATAGCCACTCGCCTATTTTAAATGTGATCAATGAATCATCTTTATTATATTATGCATACTTTATGATCAATGGGTCATCTTTATTATATTATGCATAATTTATGATCAATGGGTCATCTTTATTATATTATGATCAATGAATCATCTTTATCATATTATGAATACTTTATGATCAATGGGTCATCTTTATTATATTATGATTCTGCAATCTTACACTATCGTATATTTTGTGTAGGCACATTGTGATATATATGGATAAAAGCTGGATCACATTACCGAGGAACACACCTCAGTATGTTAAGGGTTTGAATGAGTTTTTAGATTTTGCGATTTATAATCGATCCGTTGAAGGGAGAATAAGATGTCCATGTCCTAAATGTAAATTTAGAACATGGTTGAAGAGAGATGAAGTTTATTAACATTTAATACTGAAGAAATTCCCTGGTCAATATTTTTGTTGGAATTGGCATGGAGAATCGAACAATACAGAAAGATTGAGCACTGATGTTAATCCACAGAATGAGGTCCCAAGTTCTTCGACAATGGAAAATGAAATGCAAAACCTCATAAATGATGCATTCGGCCCTGCAAGACACCACTATCATCATCAAAACATATCAGAACAACCAGAAGAGGGTGCTACAAATTGCAACGTGATAAGTGATGTTTTTGAGACTGTAACACAAGTAGATCAAGATTGGAACATATCATTGGATCCTCCTCTTGATTCTGTAGAGCCAAATGTAACGGAAAACTTCACTGAGAAAAATGCGTTTCATGATTTAGTTGACGATGGAAATCAAGAGTTGTATAGTGGGTGTTTGAAATATTCAAAGCTTTCATTTCTGCTGAAGTTGTACCATATCAAATGTCTATGTGGAATTACAAATAAGGCAATGTCCATGATATTGGAATTGATTCGTGATGCATTTCCTGAAGCAAAAATCCCAGAATCTTTTTATGATATGAAAAAAGTTGTTAACAAGCTTGGTCTGAATTATATAAAAATACATGCGTGTCCCAATGGTTGTATGCTTTATTGGGGAGAGGATTCAAGTAGACAGAATTGCAAGAAATGTTCTTCTTCTAGATGGCAGTCAAAGGGTGATGTTGGAAGTCTGACTGAACATAATTTCATGAAGAAGAAGAAAATGAACACACCTGCAAAGGTTTTGCATTACTTTCCTTTGAAGCCGTGATTGCAAATATTATTCATGTCATCAAAAACCACCGAACTCATGAAGTGGCATTCTGTAGATAATAACAATGATGGGTTAATGAGAAATCCACGAGATTCCCAATCATGGAAGAAATTTGATTCATTACATCCATATTTCTCAGCTGATCCTAAGAATGTTCGATTGGGATTGGCTGCCGATGGATTCAACCCATTTGGGACTTTGAGTATAAGTTATAGCATTTGGCCAGTTGTTTTGATCCCTTATAATCTGCCTCCGTGGATGTGTATGCAACAATCATCTTTTTTCATATCAATGATTATTCCTAGAAAACAAATGTCTGGAAATGATATTGATGTATACTTGCAGCCTTTGATTAAAGAATTACAGGAGTTATGGAGTAACAGTGTTGAGACATTTGATGTTTCTTCTAAAACAATGTTCAAAATGCATGCTGCTTTACTGTGGACCATTAGTGACTTCCCTGGGCTTGGGAATTTATCTGGTTGGAACACTTATACGGGTTTGGCTTATCCCGTTTGTAACTTTGATTTTGAGCCCAAATGACTACCTCACAGTAGAAAATGGTGTTTCTTATGCCATCGAAAATTTATCGATGCATCTCATAGATTTCGGCTGAACAAATCAAAATTTAATGGTTTCATTGATCGTAGACCACCTCCAAAGTTGTTAACCAGTTCTGAAATATTGACACAACTTGAAAGTGTTGAAACAGAATTTGGGAAGGTTCATCATTTGAATGATAGTGGAAAACGGGTCCGAAGTGCATCGTCAAGTGAAATCAGAACGCAATAGTGGAAGAAAAAAAGTATATTATTTAAAATTTCGTATTGGGAATTTAATTTGTTGCGCCACAATCTTGATGTGATGCATATTGAGAAGAATGTATGTGATAATTTGATTTTCACATTACTTAATGAGCATGGAAAGTTGAAGGATCATCTTAATGCTCGCAAAGACTTACATGTAATGAACATAAAACGCGATCTCTGGCCAGATGAGAATGAAAAGTATGCTCCGGCCATTTTCGCAATGAAAAATAGGGATAAAGATACGTTCTTTAGAATTTTAAAGAATGTGAAGGTATCTGATGGGTATTTGAGTAACATCTTGAGGTGTGTTGACTTGAATAATCATAAGTTACATGGATTGAAAAGTCACGATTCACATATTTTGTTACAGCAGTTACTACCATTGGCATTGCGTACATTATTACCTGAAAAAGTCACTGCTGTTGTACTCCAATTCTGCACATTTTTCAGGCAATTATGTGAGAAATTTGTACATCCATTTCAGCTTGACAACCTCCAGGAGAGGTTTTTATTGACTCTTTGTGCAATGGAGATGATCTTTCCTCCATCTTTTTTTACTATCATGATGCATTTAACTGTGCATTTGGTTGAAGAAGCTAAATTAGGAGGCCCCGTTAATTATCGATGGATGTATCCAATTGAGAGGTATTTTATTTATATGTTTTCCAGTTAAGTAAACAATTTTTTACATTTAAATAAATGCATAATATTATTATTTTATTTCACAGATATCTTGGGCATTTTAAATCATACGTGAGAAATAAATCTCAACCAGAAGGCTCTATTGTTGAAGGCTATTTGGCCGATGAATGTCTTACCTTTTGTTCCAGGTATTTAGATGATATTGAGACAAGATTTAATCGAGTTAGACGTGTTGACGACACATCAACTCAATATCAAATGCATCAAAAATCAAAAATATTTCCTGCTATTGGCCAATCAGTTGGGAGGAAATCAAATGTGACACTGACAGAATTGGAATTATTACAGGCACATAGATATGTGCTTCTGAATAGTGAAATTGCAGATCCATTTATTGAAGAGTTGAGGATACAAACAAAGAGACGAATGAGAGGCCGGACACGAAATGAGAAAGATATAACGAAAGCTGTGAATAAAGAGCTTTTAGAATGGTTTGCACGACGTGTAAGTTCATAAATATTGCAATAAATAAGAATATTAGTTTGACACATACAATTTGTAAATCTATTAAATTATATTTCTTTTTTCAGATCATGAATACTAATACTCGAGCAGACTTGTAAGAAGATTTGAAGTTTCTTGCTAGAGGTCCTATAAAGCAAGTTAGAAAGTTCGACGCTTATAATGTGAATGGATTTAGATTTCATACAGTTGATCGAGAAGTGGGTTTGAAAACACAAAATAGTGGTATATTTACATTTGCTGAAGTGGGATACTATGGAAAGCTGCATGATATTATTGAATTAAACTACCATGGACATTTTTCTGTTGTTTTATTCAAATGCAAATGGGTCGATATTATCAGAGGTGTTAAAAGAGATTCATTGCAATTTACTTCTGTGAACTTCTCTCGCTTGATGGATGTTGGTGATCGTGAAATGCATGATCCATATATCTTAGCATTGCAAGAAAAAATGGTATATTATGTGAATGATGTTGTGGATGAAGGGTGGAGTGTAGTTACTCACGTAATAAAAAGAGATTTGTATGGTATGGGTGATGAAGTGGAAGATTTGACCTCTGAAGTTGAATGTCATCAAAAACAGGAAGCATAATTATTTTTCCATAATGATATTGAAAATATTATTCTTTCAAGTATGAATGAAGTGGATGAAGCAATGGAGCAGGAAACCAACATTATTGAAGGGGAAAATGATTGTATGTACAATTATTCATTCATGCAGCAACCACTTGTTTCATTTCTGCAGTCATTCATTATCATTGTTATATATATTTTGTTTGTTAGTACTGGGCATCTATTATCATTTTTAATTTTTTTTTCTGCATATTTTTTTTTGAAATATATATTCTGAACTTAATTTTATTTGATTAAATGATAGTAATGCCAAGGAGGAAGCGGTATACTATTTCTTCTAGTTCTGCGACGGATGCCGATCCATCTGGGTCACTCCCCACGACATCTGAGGCATCAGCTGCCTACACCCCCACACCATCTCCCCCTGCACCATCTCTCACACCATCAGAGAGCCTCCCATTAGAGGCTGAGTTGTCGACTCCCCCTATAGGGGCCTCATCAGTTGGGCGGCGACAGACCCCTTCCAGTTCATCCCGGACACACTGGAGGGTCACAGTCATAGGTATAAATTTTAATTAAATAAATTTATTGCATTTTGTTTATACTAATTGTTTTCTCATTGAAGATGACAAAAATAAAACCGTGGAGAAACACTTAAAAATCTCAGATGTTTGGAACTTGAATGGCGAAAAGATAGTTGTTCCATTTGAGTCTTATGGGGTCACTACGGATGATGCCGCGGGATTACTTGGCCAGATTATAGGTCAGTTGGTAGCGGAGCCCATTTCCCTTCCCATTTCATATGATGATTGGAGGCATATGCCTCCAAACTGGAAAAATGAAGTTTTCAATTCTCAAATAAAGGTAATTTTATTACATTATGGTTTAATTGAATGTCATGTTACTAATATGTTCAAAATGAATTTCTGTATACAAATGTTCTTCCACTTCACAGTTGCTGATGTGATAGCACAGAAGTGGACTTTGAAAAATCTCGGTAAAAAATGGAAGGATTTCAAATGGATATTGTGGTGTGATGTCAATGATACTTCGTTGACCTTGGAACAAATGTATGACAAGCTACCCAGTGGGGTACCGAAAGAGAAGTGGAAAGTTTTTGTTGACAGACATCGTGATGAGAAGCGGATGGTATTGAAATATATATTATTATATTATCCTCATTTTACATTAATACATGTATATGAAGAGGATATGACATTGGATACATTACTGTTAAATTTCATTTTATTTATTTCAGGATCTCTCATGACAGAATGCATCAAACAGGGCGAAGCAAGTCATCCCTCACACGGAGGGCTCAAAAAGCTTTTCTAGAAGCCGAATGTCATTGGTAATATTTTAAATAGTTTAAATATTTATAATACAATATTATCTATTTAATATATTGAATTTTTGATTTATCTTTGCTTAATGCAGTCACAGAATTTAGGGCACGAAGCCTCCCGGACTGAACTGTGGTTGGATGTTCACAGAAAATCAAATGGCTCTTTTGTTAATGAGCCTACCAAAGAAGTTGGGGTATGAAGTCAAATTTTTATTATAATAACTTATTATTAGTTTTTACTATGTTAATATGTATTGATATTTGATTTATAGGTAAAAATTAAAGAACTATGGGATGCCAGTCCTGGGAAGTCCTACTCAGTCTCCCAAGATGACCCGGTTGCACAAGTCCTTGTGAAGGAGCATCCTGGTAGAGTGTGCGGGATGAGTTTGGGACCCGTACCATCTGAGGTCTTTAACAGGCCATCAGGGATTCCATCCGCATCTACTCCTGGTTATGGTCATCCCATACCTGAAGATGTTCAGAGGGAGATTTCTTCTCTACGAGCCACAGTTCAAGACCAAGGGACTCAGATATCCTCTAAGCAGAAAGCGTTGACTGATTTATATCAGCAGATGAGCAGATATGCCCCCAGTGGTAGTGCACCGAGTGGTGGTGAGTAGGTAAATCACAAAAAATCACAATCATTTAGTTTGAAAACTTTTATTGGTTTTAAGTTTAATTATAAATATGCAACAATATTTAATTTTCAATATAATGTTCTTACAGGTGGCATCAGGAGATGGAGGTGGAGAGGGTGACGATGAATCATCGGACCATGAGTAGTATTGTTGATGTGTTGAACAAATATGGGAAAGGTTGGTTTGTATATATAACATGTGTGGTGTATGGAACCTTTAAAAAACCATTGGTCTTGGAGGAGCTTCAGTGGCTAACCTTGAATGATCACAATAACCTCAGGTGGTAAAAAGAATGACGTGTTTGTTTCATTGGTTAGATGATCTATGGTAATAGGCTCTTTGATGTTTCTGTTGTAAATTCAGCATTGGGAATTTGACTCATTAGGGTGTTGCATGTCCAAACAGCCATGTTGAATGGATATCACTAGATCAAGATGGTTTTCTGAGGTGATTTTCATGATCATTAATAGTTTTTATGAGGCACGTAACCATATCACATGAAAACCAATGCAACTCCCTTCCCATGAAGCTTCCCTCTTTTCTAACTTTTATTTTATGAACATATTGGGAGATTGTTAGATGACATGTCATATGATAAAAAAGAATAATCATAGGGGTTTTTCATGATTAATTGGGCTATTTGATGGGGCTTCACATGATCAGGAACAAATCACATGAATTGCATAACCCCTTTGCATGATGTTCCTAGGGTCATGTGATCATGAGCCACATTGAAGTTCACATGGTCCTTGTGACCTAGGTGATTAATCTATATGTATACATGCTAGAATTTTCTTTCCTTTGGGTATATATTAATACCCAGGCTTTGGGTATTTCTTTGTTCCTAAAATATACAATGCTCATTTGGATAGCGTCAAAAATTCCCCCCCCCCTACAAAAGTGATGTTCGAAGGAACAAGGACTCAGTTATGAGGTAGGAAATGACTTCATGAGTCTCTTATGCTTTCTCTGGTTGGAATTCAAAACATCTTTTTCTCTTCTATAAGTCCATTCATATTCCTTGAGGTTCCCTATAAATAGGGGGTGAGAGGCTGGTCATTTGACCGGTGACATGAAGCTCCATAGCTCTCAAAACCCTATCTCTCGTGCGTTTGTTTTGCAAGACAACTTTGCATGAACTCATCACAAGAACCATACAAGAGACCTAATCATGTGATCATGTCACTTGACCTCTTTGTGTGATCACCTTGTCTAAATATCTCACTTAATCAATCCATGAACTAATCAATGGTAATTTATTAGAACTTTGATGCACACCCTTGGCCATTAGTCTATCTTATGTGATTTGGTTGTCTCTTGAGGATTTTTTCATGATCTACTAATCTTTATGTGATTCATGTGACCTTCACATGGTAACATGATTATATGTATTAAGAAAAATCATGTTATCAAAAGATGTTTTATGGGTTATGTGATTTTCGTGACCTAGAATGGATCATGTGGTCCACGTAATGTTTTCCATGTTATGCACTTATTTTGTTTGATTAGCACAACTGATTCTCTCTTAATGGTTACATATCTTCTAATATATTCTATATTCTCTTTAAATATTCCCTCTATTTCTCAAATGTCTTCTTATGTGGTAGACTGGAGAGACCTTATTTCCTGGAACCATAATGTCAATCATCGATATAAAGTATTTTATAACAATAATGTTTTAAAGGTTCTTATTCTGACTGAACATCAACCCATTTAATCCTCGTTTCTCATCCTTATAGGACAAACGACTAGTAGTGATCCCTCCCCTCTCTTCTTTGGCACATTTTGATCCATACACTTTAATCCTTTATGGAATCAAATATTTTCAATTTTGATCATCTGTAAACTATAAGTATAAATCCATGTGACCCCCAATCTCTTGTTTCATTTGATGTTATCCTGTGTTTCATTCTAAATCCATAATTTTAGGTATTTTGTATGCTTTAGGTATTCTTATTGAATTGGATCAACTTTTTCATCAATATTAAATGAAAGGGTGTTTATGAATATTGCGTAGGTGGTGCATAAATTTTCTCCTTATTATATATATGTTGTATGTGTTGTTTGGTTTGTTTTCCAGGACAGTGGTGGAGTATAAACATAAATTCTATTTTTTTTCCTGGTCAGCCTTTCGCGGCGGTTTTAACTGCCACTAATGTTTTACCACTTATACATTTAGCGGTGGTTTAAACCGCCGTGAACTATATTCAGCAGACTGCTTAGCGGCGGTTAAAACCGCCGCTAAGAAGGCGCCTGGCACGCCTGAATTTCGTGGCGATTATATCCGCCTCTAATTAAATAGCCCTTAAAAACGCCGCTAAAGTTACCAAAAACCGCCACGAAATGAGGTACTACGACGCTTTTCTTTGACTGCCGCGAAATGCATAAAACCGCCGCTAATAGATTGCCGACGCCAAGTTTAGCGGCAGTTTCTGTAAACCGCCACCAAACTATATAGCGGCGGTTTAAGCCGCCGCTATATGAAAAAATAACCGCCGCTAATAGGTAGTTTCCCTATAGTGTCTTTGATGGGACTACATTACTACACCCAGTTGTGTGCCTCTTGTAATTCAAGAAGAATGTGACGCAAGGTCGAGCAGAGCCATACCTTCTTATCCAGAGTTTGGGAAAGTGATATCAGTGTTTAATTTTGATCTAGAGAGAGATTTAATGTGTGGTGATCTTCTATCATTCATCGTTGAGTTTTCCAACGTGTTTTCCTTTTGACTTCTCCGGTTTTCCACCAGTAAGGGAGGTTGATTTTTCTATTGACTTAGTGTCTGGTACTCAACCGGTTTCTATTCCCTCTTACCAAATGGCTCAAACTGAACTAAAATAACTAAAGTTCTAGTTGGACAGTCTTCTTGAGAAAGCCTTTATTCAACCATGTATGTTACCTTGAGCAGTGTCGGTTCTAACCGCCCTGAAAGGTGATGATTTCCTAGCATATTCTCTTCTCGAGATGATTCTTTAGGAATAGATGCTTGTTGAAGAATTATGTAGGAATTAAAGACTCTCTTTATGGTGGGGAGACTGATTCGCATTGGTTGTTCTATAAAGATAGTGTCATGTGTTATCAGAACCATTATGTTTCACTGTCTTCCTCAATGAGCGACAACCTCCATTTTTAACGCACAAGAGAATACGAAACTTTGGATTTCAACCGTTTTGACCCATTAAATGTTGAAAACACATTAATCGGTTGAAATCATTGACTCCGTAATTAAGATTAGGATGAAACACTTGATAAAAGGAGAGATTGAAGTTTAGGGTTTCACATATGCGTTGTAATACGCCTGAGGATCTAAAATGGAGAAACTACTCGATTCCTTTGATCTTGATGAGTTTGATGAACTCGGAATCTACTCTGCTCATGTTGGATGAATCTCCAAAGATTAAATCTGGAAGGCGTGGATGGTATTCTCCCTTCCTCGTGCACCGACTAGCAAAAAATGTGGGTATGTTTAATTAATTAATTATTTTTTTTATTATTTCTTCCATTCTTTTAGATTCAATAAATTCTATGTTATTGGTCAAAATTATGCACCGTCGGTGTCGTTGGACTCGTCTCGACAAGAAGAACCTATTTTTTTTGATTTGAAGTCAGTAATGTATTATTCAATCAGCTTTTCCACTTTTTAAATGGTCTTTTTAAATAAATTTATCATTAGATAATTATTAAGAATTATCAAATTGATAATTTCAAAAATTTATCAAATAATAATTTTAATGAAATTACCAAGATTATTTGTCTTATCAAAAAATAATTATGAGGAAATATTAAATGATAATTTTATTAAATAATTGAAAGGATAACTGTAAATAATTATAAGTGATAATTACAACAAATTATCATATGATGATTGAAAAAAAGTGATAATTTTTATGGAGTAAATATATAGATTATTTATACACGTTATTAAAGGATAATTTCACCAAATTAGAACGGATAATTTGTGGGAAGCAAATTATCATAAGAAAATTTGGGAAATGTTAATTTGTAAGGGATAATTATTAGAATATAATTATTCAAATTATAAAAGGATAATTATAATGTTTTTTTTTAAATTATCAAGAAATAATTATTCATGAATGAAGGATAATTCCAAACACATGCGTTGACATAAAAATGATAATCCAGATATTATCCAAGAGAGATAAAATATTATCGCATGTGATATTTTAATTGATAATTTTAAAATTATCTAGGAGAGAAATGTACAATCGCATGTGTTATTTTATTTCCTTTTGAAATAAAATATCTGGTTCTGGTTCTAGGACCCCTTGAAGAACATCAAACTTTGGTGTGTCAACGCATACGATAATAAGGCCGTGAGGAGGTGTTTTGAACCACATAGGGTGGTTTATCATTACCACTGACATCGACGACCTTGAGGTAGGTGGTTCCGTCCCGACTTACCAAATTGATTATCATTGTATTTTCTTGATTTATTTCAATTAATGATTTAAATTCAATTGCTCAAAATTTCTTTCAATTAAGTTGATAAAAACCCGATTCCAATGAATCGAGGTATTTGAAATGGTTTTGGCATGAAAATTTGGAAAACCCCTAATTCCATTGAATTGGGTGTGTTTATGAAAATTGTCTAATTTAAATTGTTTAATTTAAATTTTGGATTTGATGGAAATGATTTTAATTAAATTGATGAATTTAATTGGGGAAATAAATTGTGTAATGATGGAATTGGTTTTGAATGGATTTCAAACTGGTGAAAATGGCTTAAAATAATTTGATAAAAACTCATTGGTTTTATCTTGTAAAAAAGCATGTTTTGAATAAAAATCTGTTTTGATTTTTAATGGATAGAAATTGGAACTTTTTAAATGGAAGAATGAGATTGATCGTATTTTTAAGAAATCTTAAAATAGTTCACCCATCATGTAAGAGCACATGAAAGCCTTAGGTAGTTAGTGAGTTATTTGGATACACTCTACGCTCGACAACGTTTTAAAACATATTTGCGGCGGGTCACATCCCCGACGGGTTGGTGATGAGTCTCCTTTGGCCAGTGTCATAGGGACGTGTGTATACACATTTTGCTGAGTTCACATAGAGAGTGCGGAATCCCATAACTGATTAATACTATCGTACCTTTTGGCAGATGACCATGTTGCTCGCCTAAATATTTATATTTGTGATATAAATTTATGCCAATGCTTTTGAACTGTTTTACATGCCTGCTGAATTTATATAAACTGTTTTATATAAATGTTTTACTTAAGACATTGTTTTAGAAATATTCCATCATTGTAAAGCCTTGCTTGATGAATTTTCCATCATTTGAAAATGTCTAGAATGATTTGTTAAAATATGATTTTGAATCGCCAAACCTGTTTATTTGAAAATTGAATGTTTTTCTTTGGATAATCTATATTTGGAATCTGTTATGGATTCTTTGGTGGTATCCAACTGGGCTTAGGCTCACACCCTACTTTTTCCTTCGGGTGTTTGTAGACTTTCTTCTTCCAGGATCGAGCAAAGGGAAGGGACCTATTAGAGGTGGATCCAGCTGTTGATCTTTGGTCTTGGTGAGTTGTTTCCTTAGGGACCTTGGGGCTGTTTTTCCCACCTTTAGTACTTGGGTTGTTGTACTTTTTCATTTTATGCCTCTTTGTATTCTGGTACATCACTCCCAGTGGAGTTTCTTCTGGTATGCATACTGTTTGTTTTACTCTTGATTCCGCATTCTTATGGCAAAATCGTTCCCACTTGTATGTTATAAGATGCCAGGTTCTAGTCACCGACCCCTGGGGATCGAGAATGCCCTTCGGGTTATGTTAGGGACGACTCAGTTATCGGGTTACCAGGGTACCCGTGCTGGTTTGTGACAGATACCCTCTCATGTTCACAATTAAAAATTTTATGAAACTCACATGGGTGACATGGCCCTCAATGGCTATGTAGAAATATACACCACTTAAAGACATGATATAAGTCACATGACCGCACATCCTCTCCTCTAATCAAGAAAACCACTAATGATTTATATTCAAGTATCTCTCACTAATTTACCCACTCCTATAATTTATATAATATATGAACAACCATATAATGCAGTAATATAAGGCACAAAAAACCTCTCTATGAAGTTAACCCCTTATGAATGCTCACTTCATCCTTGGTTGAGACTTCTCTAAGAACCACCATCAACCTTGAGCCTCAAATAGTATAACAATGTTAATACCTCATGAAACAAGATGTGTTTCACTCTAAAAACACCCCTAATACCACTTATCAAAAAATCCCAAAAGCATTACCTTATAAAACCATCCATATTTATCCTCCGAATGATTCCTATAACTTCCACCAAGGGAAACCCTCCTTAACTAATGCAATTTCATCATACTCTGGAGGAATATCCATCAAATCCTTAGTTCGAATCACACTAAATCAAATTAAAAGTGAGGGGAATACTGGAAAAGAGTTGAAGAGATAGGAACTCAAACTATTTAACAAATAACACACATATATTAGCTAAAAATAAAATGAGGTTAAAGGGGAGGGAAAGAAAGAGATGGGATTGTACCACCCCTTTATTTGGACAACTAAATCAATAAAACATAGAGAGGAATTTTAAAGAATAATCCGGAAATAACTAAAATTCCTTCTATATAAAAAATGGATTTGGGAATCATCAGGTACATGGTCCACCAGTTACAACCACCTGATGCTCTATCAAGTACACAATTTTAATAATCAGCCACTATAAGTCCTCGACTAAAGGGCCTTTACACCTATCACCTTAACCAAGTAATCGGTGGACTGAGACTAGGTACCAGATGGACCTCTATAGCCACCAACCAACATTGTACAACTCCCAAACACCTGATACTCACTCTAGGTTTACTACACTCAATCTACAACCTAGGAAAATTATTTTAATCATTTAAAAAAATATATAAATTTTTATTCCTAATAATAATCCAAAAATATAAATTTTCCCATGTTCTACCTCCATTGGGACCCATCGTATTCCCATTTACACTAACATAAACCAATGTGGGTTGTTAAAAACTCCCCACCACAATGCATCCAATATTTTTGAAGTCTTGTGTGCATTTAATTTATCCCAAATTAGTCAATAATATTCGATTCATTCTCTAATTTTCAATCTCTAATTGGTTTTAGCCATGTTGATACAACACTTTAACAAGTGAAGCCACCAAAAAATTGATTCCACTCATTAAAATTTACCATAACATTGGTAATACCTCAAATGAAATGTTTTAATCAAATTTAGGATAATCATGATTAATGTTGTGGAAAAAACACTAGTCGATACCCCACCACATCGATTTCATTCGAAAAAATAATGTTCTATGAATCATGGAACCAATTAATTCTACCAACTCTAAGATGATGAATTGTTCTTGATGATATACACGAATTTCCCATTCATGGATACCATACTCTAATGGTTTAAATCATTGATCCAAATCTAACCATCACCTTCTTAGGGCCACACCATATTATCTTTAAATTATTCTCATTACAACTTGTATTCTTATACCCAAGGATATATACATAACATAGAGTCTAACATAATTTCAAATTTCACAAAACCTCTCATGAGTGTACTCATTCCATAAACCTAGTCACTCTCTTAGTTTGTTTCCTAAACTTCATGCCTAACCATTCCACTAGACTATAACCCACAACCCTTATCCATTATTCATTGTGCATGGCGACTTGATGTAAATATTATAGGTTCATACCCATATCATGATATATTCCCAATTATTAAATGCAACCCAACTAATTTCATCTAAGCATCTATTCCCAACATCAACCACTCTTGGTTCTATATTTATATAAAATTCACTCCAAAAACCAACTACAGTTGAACCTAAAAAACTGTTTCAACCAAATTCCTAGTGGTGTTTCCCCAGCTATAAAATTTTTCAATTCTTGAATTATGATAATGATCATGCTCAAAACCACCATTAGTTGAATGCTAACTCTCTAGAGTATTTTTGATTATAATTATATACACCCATCTAGTAAGGCTTTCTCAAGGGTCAAAGATATCACAGTGTTCCCTATAGTCATTATCTAAAATCATCAATGATCTTTCACTATACACTAAGACTTAATGTATATATACCTAAATCAATTACCAAACTCATTGTCATTTGACTCTCACATTCACACTTTTTACAAACTTCCATCTCCCCATAATTAGTTTCTCCATTTCTTTTTTGAATCATCCACCATGGTTTAGAGACTCATTGGGTCCCACATGACCACACTAAGTCTATTGACCCATGGTGTTCCATAAATCCTAGTTTCCATTAAATAACCACACCTTAATGTAATGGCCCAGACCTCTTCGGCCCATTACTTTGTCAAAAGAAGGCCACGAAGTGTTCTGGAGGGTAAAATGGAATTTTCCCACACCTTCCAGAATTTTGAAACTACACGCCGTGTAGTTTGAGTACACGTCGTGTACTCCCTTTCCGGGTATACCTGGTGTTGCAGGCCGTGTCCTCATCGTGCAAAGTAAATGAGTACACATCGTTTAGTGTAACTACACTCCATGTACCACCTTGCTGGGTATACCCCATGTTGAAGACCGTGTCCTTGCTGTGTGAAATAATGGGTGCACGCTGTGTGTCCAGTTCTACACGTCGTGTAGTCCTTCCCCACGTACGCACTACCAGTCAATGGCCGTGTTCTGTGTTGGAGCTGTGTCCTTGCCGTGTGCAATAAATGGGTACACGCCATGTGTCCAAACTACTTTCTGTGTAGTCCCTCCCCGCGTATGTGTTACCCTCAAACCGTGTGTTGACCAGTCAACGGCTGCGGAGCCGTGTTGGAAGCCGCGTGGAGACCGTGTAAAATAACCGAGTACATGCCGTGTACCATAACGTACATGCCATGTACTTTTCCTTTTCTTGCCTATAAAAGGAGGGGTCCCCTCCTCCTTTCAACTCACCCCTCTCCTCCCCTTTCCTCTGAGCAGAGTTCTCCCAAGAGACTCGAAGGCTCTTTCTTCCATAACTTCTTCGTCCAAGCTCCGATTTACGATCCGTCAGTGGCCACGGGATCGTAACGACGAGACGGAACTTCCGAGCCTGGGTACTTTTTATTTCCTTTGGCCTTTCCTTTATGAATTCCACCCGAGGAGGTTTTTTCGGGACCCGACAGAAGTGACAGACACCCACAGACTTCTTCTAAAGTTGATCCGGGGGAGCACTGTGATCAGAACCTGTTGAGGTAGGGATCTTACATTCGTCTCTCTAATTTGTGCATCATGAAGGGTGGGTATCCTCTTGTTTTCATGAGAAACAGTTGAACCATTAAATGAAGATAATAAATGGTTAAATAACGGGGTTGGGAAGTTTGTGATTGTTGTTACTTTATATCCTGTGATTTTATGTTGTGAATTGAATAGGCTTATACCTACTGAAAATCATGGTCGTTGGGGCCTTTTCTTGCGCAATTAAATGTTTCCCTATCTTTTTAGACCATTTTTGTGGATGGAATGTGGAATTTGGTTAATCACGTAAAGTTGGCTATTTAAAAATATAGAACCCTTCTGTGATCACCCCAGTTAAACAAAAATGGAATAATGAACATGTGGGTGTTGGCTTGGATACGTGGCATGTAATGGGGGTGTTTTGTGGGTTGTTGTGGTTTGGGTGAGCAGCGGGGCTGTGGTTGACTTGGTGTGGGTTGGTGTGAATGTTGTGTTGGTAATGGGAAGCGGGGCTGCGATAAATGGTATTAAAGGGATAATGATGTACGGTGTGGTTGTGGTTATGGTGGTTGGCAGCAGGGCTGCAGGGATGGGTTGGAATGTGAACGGACTATGGGTTGTGATTAATAAATAAAAATTGGAAGAGTTAATGAATGGTGGGTCATGGTAATGAAACGGAGTTAATAATCAATGAGGATGTTTGGTTAATAAGAAGGACTTGGTTGTGTTGCTTGTGTTTTCCTAACTTGATTTGTGGATGGAAGGTATATGTTTTACGAACGATTGATGTGGTTGGTTGGGTATAGTTGTCCAATAGTTAAGGAACTAAATAAACTAATTATGATGAAATGTGAAAACCTAAATGGGGTTGGGGTTGGTTGTTGTATACATGCTTCGTAGTAGCAGTGCCAAGGAACGTGCTCAGTTTCTCTGTTTAGAAGCCATAGGTTGGACAGTGTGGTTGGTATATATATATATATCTATATCTTTTGTGTTTTATCGCACCCCACCCATGTTGAGCACTTAGTGCCGAACACTCACATTTCATGGGAGAGGGTGTTTTTCCCTTAGTTACTAGCTCCTTCCTGCTCCTTCTCCCCTAGGCTGTGATGGCTTGAGGTGACCTTACACTTAATACTCTTTGGGTAGGTTTTGATTGGGATGGTTTTAGCCCAAGACTCTTTGTGCAGGTTCTACTGTTTCCCAAGAATCTTTGGGATGAGGCCCAGGTGTGTGTGGGCGGGATACGTGATTATGAGGCCTAGGTGTGTGTGGGCGTGATACGTGGTTGTGAGGCCTAGGTGTGTGCGGGCAGGATACGTGGTTGTGAGGCCCAGGTGTGTGCAGGCGGGCAGAGTGTGGCAGCGTTAGGATGTTCGCCGTTAGGAAGAGTAGGTAACTAAAGGGAAATGGTGCAGGGTACCCAATACCCTTGCTTCTTATATACTACTACCTGCTGTGATTGTGTTTTGGTGAGTGTGGCTGGTGAGGTTGGGTGGACAGAATTTCCTTGCTAGGTTTCTTCTATTGTTCTCATAGGACATTAGGATGTCTCCCCACTTGTGCACGAGAGATTTAGGTTTCCCTACTAAGTATACTTGTATGCTCACCCTACATTTACTTTCAGGTTTCCAGGAGGACTACCAGGTCCGTGCGAGACCCTACTAGTCGGACAGTTGGAGTTGTTGCAGTTGTTGTACACTTGTTTCTTTTGGTATTGTACTTTGAGCTTTCTTGTACTTGCACCTTGTTATAAAATTTTTTAAACATGCATGTGGGCTAGTTTGGGTTTATTTCTATACACTTATTATTTTTCCTTTTTGGTGGTTGACTTGTACTATTTCCCGATCCTAAATAATAAAAAGGGTAATGCCTCCCATATTTTTGAAAACTCATACCCTTGGTGCTAGTCGCCACCCCGGGGCCTACTGGAGGCGGGACTCAGGGGTCATTATCTCCCTTTCACCATTGCCAGCTCAGGAGGGGAATCTTTGGTTGGAGGGGGTCGTGACACTTAAATTCACCAAAAGGTAATTTATCATTAATTAAAGGAGTAAAAATTCTCAACTACCCACACTCATCTTGACCCATAATTTATCATTAGTTAATATATAGTTGACACGTTGTAGAGCATCACATGCTATCACCCATTCATGATATCATGATAGGATATAAAACTTACTATTCTATTTATGTTCAATAAAAATCAAGGTGCCTTATACCTTTATAAGAATCTAGTAATTAAAACTAGAATATAAAAAGTGATAATCTATCAATCCATTGAAATCTTGTATCTAAGCATCAATAATCATGAAAACTAAGGATCCTTACACCCCATTGTAACGTATGACATGAATCAAGGTACTATATGCATATGTATCTTAATCCACTGAAAAATTTCATCATTTTAGCTATTCCAGAACCTAAGAAGGCTATTTCTTCCATACTGAATTGATAACATCAACATAAATTATACTTTGATGTAATGTGACACACATACAATCTCTCTCTCTTAAATATTTTTCAAATATTTCTAATCAGAAAGTACCATATGTCACCTAAGGCTGATCGAGATTATTGGACACCAAGATCCCTAACACCATCTGAGATTAGGACATAATATTCCACCACCATATAGAAATAATCAAGATCACTCTCTTAATAATATGGAAAGAGATTATCCAATGACCCAATATCATAATTATTTTCAAAACCCACCATTTTCAATATAAGAATGAAACCAAGAAGGTGTGCACCATAGTTTTAACCCACCTTAGTGCCATACTCATGTAATCATGAGTCACATACCATTAATCATAGGAAACCATTACTAACAAATAGACTATATATCTCATCCATGTTTATCACCACTAGCACAAAGAACCCACAATGCTTAAAAACCACACTAACTTAAGGAATCTATCATGTTATGATAAAACACAGTCACACATTAACTATTTTCTATTCTCTTCATATAATGTGTATAACTAGGATTAATATCTCAAATTCATCCACATGCCTAGGATAGTTACACTCTTTAGGATTCCCTCATATATCACGTCTCATCATTGGTATAAATAATGAAAGTTCTATACTATATGAGTAAAACATGACTCAACATGCTATTGAGTTGAAAGTCATCATCACAAGGATCTCTAACATAGTCTATAGACCATATCCTAAATATTCTACATTCACCCAAAGCATATCCTGTAACAACCTAATATTTTATTACTTATTTCCTTTTAAATAAATACCATGTGTTTAATATCTTAAAATATATGAAATATTGAACTAAAATGAACCATGATATATTTTATTGAGCTAAAATATTATAAAAATGGATAAATAATAATAAGTTATAATAATTCAATACAAAACATCATTAAGAAAATTATAATAGGAGTAAACTAGAAGTTATAAAAAAAAATTAATGAATATTATAACCCCCAAAAATTTTATTATATGACTTCCTTTAAATGATCCAAATGCATTTAATATCTTTCTCCATAGGCAACACCAAACCAAACCAAAATAATGATATATTTAGATAAAAATATAAATATTAATTATGACAATTAAAACCTTGTCATTAAATTTTTAGTAATGAATATGAGTAAAATATTTATGAAATATTTATATGAATCACATAAATTTTACTATTAGAATGAATAGAATTCAATTGGTATAACTAAAATGACTTATACAATCATTTTATTCATAGAAATGTATTTTTCTAGATAACTTATGTCAATGTAATATGAATTACTATTTAAAGAAACATATAATTAATGATAATAAAATATAATTGAAATGAATAACCAGTTAATACTAATTTAATTATTAAATAATAATAAATATGAATAATAATGGTTAATGTTCTTAAAATACTATTTTTCAATAAACAATTTCCTTCATTATATCTCCCCATTTTATTTATATAATAAATTTATAAAATTTATAATATGAATTTTTAAAAATTAAATTTATTTTTTTATTCATAATATAAATATTTAATTAGTAATATTTTTTTATTTTTCAAGAAAATAATGATTTTTAGGTGAATTGTGAAAAATATTATTTTTTCAAATAACATTGATTTTATTGCGATATTAATATATAAGTATGAACTTTAAATTCATGAAACGTTTTTCAAAGATTAAATATGTTTTTATAAGGTATTTTTCAATTTTAATTTTTTTTAAAAAAATTTAAAAACCCATATTTTATATTTCATAATATAAGTAATATTTTAACAAAAAAAAATTAATACATTATACATTTTTATTTTAAAATTGGTTTTTATTACTTTTATAAATTGAATAAATTGAAAGGAATTTAAAATTAATAATTAGTTGTTCCAAATTATCTAGTATGGATCACTTTATTTTCATTCATAATGTTTATGTTACCTTAGATAAAAACCAATGATTGGGTAAAAGAAAAAATGGTAAAAGTAATAATTCAAGGGTTTGAGGGTTTGGAACCTGATAAAAATATATATAATAGAGTGGATGAGGTTATTACCAACCTTATCTATTAAACAATCCTTTATTTCTAAAATTTTTAGATGCATTACATTTTTAACATGTTTTCCCTTTATATTAAGCTGAAATATTTTTAAGAATGCCTTTCTAACCACTTATAAAGGGGGCCTCTCACCACCCCATCAAGACACTCATAAAAATTCAGTTTCCTCTAGAAACCTAACCCTTTTTCCTTCCATATGAATAATATTTCTCTCAATTTAGTTTCTTTTCACATTTTATTAACCTATACCATTCATTTCCAAGGGATCTTCCAATAAAATCTCAAAGTTCTCAACATAAGTATTTATTTTTTCTTAACTAATTTATTTTATATTTTTCTTTTCTAATACATATTTTGTAAATCCCTATGTTTTGAAATAATAATTGGTTATATACTGAATTTTATTATACTATTATAATAATCAGTAATCATATTTTCCCTTTTCCATTAAGATAAAAGAAACTACAATTCGTGTGTTTTGAAGATCACCACCTCCACCACACAATGCGTATTGTTTCCCATCATCAGAATATAAGGTTGGAATAAAAGGGTAATTTGATAAATAATTATAATAATTATATCATTTTTATGATTCTAAAACATTAAAACATTTTACTCCTTTCTCCCATTCTATGTAAAATTATATTTCCAACCATGCATACTTGTAGACTACTACCTCTAAGGAATGATTAATTTTCATTTTTATTTTAAAAAAACATTACATGGATACTAATGAGGATGTTGTTGAAACATAAATATGTTTTTTATGATATAATTAATGTTATAATATCTAAAATTGGACAAATTATTAATTATAAGATCAAAAAACCATCATCGTTAATTCGACCGTTTAAAACAAGTGTGCTAAAAGGAAAATATTCTTATTCAAATTATTTTATATTTTCATATCCATTACTTATTATTTTATGTCTCATATGTGGTGTTGTTTTGAGATATTTTATCTTCCATTTTTGTTATTACCTTTATTTTATGGCTTTCTTGGCTTTTTTTCAAGAAAAATGGTGAATTTTAGGTAGATAGATGGAGGCGCATGTTGGTGCATGGTTAGTAGAAAATGTGTGTTTGACCAATGAAAACCATGTATCTAGGATAATGTCAATATCTAGGACACATGACCATTTTAATTGGTATTTCACCTCCCTAATAAACCATGTGGTCCCTTTTTAATCTTGGATAGAGGTTCCATGTGATTGGTGAGCGGTTTGGAAAATTGTGTGACCAATTCATGCCGCCTGGAAGAATTTTAAAACTTTTGAAATTATAAATTTTACCATCACAAATTTTAAAAACCTAACCTCCATTTTTACCCCATTAACCCCCTCTACCCTATTTATAACTATGTCTACTCCTCCACTCCATTTGGTTCAAAAATTTATGTGATTTTGGATTTCATTCTATAAGAATGATTCACGAAACTTCCCCCCCTCTTCTCTTCTTCCCTATTCTTGGTCTCATATCTCTTAGTAATTGTGTTTAAACCTATATAGTGGTTATATTAACCTATTTTGGGTTCAATATATTTTATTTTGGTTCTATATTTCTAGTTTTGGTGTGTTCTTTCTTCCTTAGAGCCTCCTCTTGGTGAGACTTTGGTTTCCAATCAGTTTCAGGGGATTTCAAGTAAGAGGTAGGTGCTTCTATGCCTTGACAATATTTTATGAATTTATTATAAATGTTTTAGTTTCTAAAAGGGTTTTATAAAATGTTTTGGTCATTAAAAAGGGTTTTTACATGGGTTTTTGTGTGTGTTCAATGCCTAATGCAAAATTTCCCTTTGTAAATGGTTGTTTTTAAAGAGTGGCTTCAACTATTGAAATTGGGATTTTTTAAGAGGTTATTTCACTTGATATAGAAATATTAATAGTTAACTTGGGAACCCTAGGAATCTAGGTGGGTCTCTATAGATTAGTACACCATTTGGGTGCACTGGTAAATGACCCAGGCTATCCAACATGTTCATGCTACAACACTAAAAAAATGAATAATGATGAATTGAAGAACTATAGAACATTTCCTATGACCTCTCTAGAAACTAATTCATGAGAATATTCTATATGGATTGATCACTGAGGTACGAGGATCATAGGACCCTAAAACCCTAGCAGTTTAGAGATATTCCCATGGTAATTTGATCTTGTTCTAACCTATTTTAATTACATTTTCATTGTTGGACATATTATATTAATAAAACCAGTTTTCATTCCAAAATTTCCTAAATTATTTCATTTGAAAACTAGCTTGTTAATTTTTCATTTAATTTCCTTACATGGAATCATTTTGGTTGTATCCTTTTGGGAAATTTGGATCACACCCAATATACAACCTCAGGTGTATGTCGACCTTGTTTTTTTTCAAATCAATAAAATTAAAGGCATTACATGGTTGCGATGGTGGTTTTATATTCTAGAAGTTCCGTTTAGGTAGGTGTTGGTGGTGGTGGTATGTGGTGTCATCCCACATGCCACATTGAGGTTTTTTTATCTAAATGATCCCCTCCCTATTTTTTGATATATATTTTTTTCAGTTGTACATATTATATGCATAACTCAATTTTGTACCATTATTCCCCTTTTTATTGTGGCATGATTGAGATTTTGTTTTGGTCATATGAAGTTATTATTTTTGGATGGTTAATTAATTAATAGGATAAAACATTCCCAAAGGAGTTCCTTGATGCCCATGAACTAGTTTCTAGCCCGTGGGGATCGAGAACACCCTTTGGGCCATGTCACAGGCTGGGTATGGTGTCAGGGTGGATGGAAGCCCCAGCCGGTTTATGAAAAAAAGGTATCAAATCTAGTTTACCCTTTCTTTGTGTCATTCTATTTGGGAGAGTCTAGATAGACATGATCTAGGATAGTCAAAGATTTAGGTTTATGTTATGAGTGGGGTTTTTGGGCAACACGCCTCGTGATTGGCCTCGGGTTACCATGAGATGTTTGGGATTTGGATTATATCTTCCTTTAGGTGTGATTCATAGGCTGCATACTGTACATGTACACAAAGTTGGGGTGGACTGGTTTGATTTTTTATTTTTGTTTTTTATGGTTTCATTTCAATTTATATATATTTTTAAATCATGTTATTGTTAAAAACCCTTATGGGTGATGCATTGATGATTTTTTAAAATTGATGTAGCATCATGCATCCTGTAATACCTCCTATGAAACCATGTGAAGGATCCAGAGATAATTCTCCCACACCAATAGATTACAGACTAGTGGAAGCAGTGGTTTGAGTTGTCCGAGCATTGGATCAGGGAGAAGGTTATGGTCATGATCAGGATAAGGAATCCAAACCAGGTCTGTAAAAGGATAAATCCCAAGAGTTACTTAATAATAAATCCCCTTCCTTTATATTTATCACATACCCCCAAAAATGGTAATATTGGGTGGAAAATATGGAGAGGATATTCGAGTTTCTTGAGACTCCTTAAGTGGTTAATGTAAAATATGCTTCATTCATGTTGGAAGGGCCAAGTAATAGGTGGAGGGACTTAGTGGTCCAATATGGAAAACATGAGTAGATGGATTAGAAGGTCTTAAAGGTTTCCTTCAATGAGAAATATTTCTTTGAGACCTTGGACCTCGATAATACCCAGGAGTTTTTGGATCTCCATTATGGGGATCAAACTGTGTTGGAATATTCTAACTGTTATAAAGAACTAGTTCATTTCATAGATGAGGTGGTTTCTAAATAAGATATAAAGTATCAAAAATTTGAAATGGGATTGAGACCATATATTTGATCACTGGTCTTCTTATTTAAGTTAAAGACTTATATTTAGGGTTTTGATTGAGTCCACATGGTAGAGATTGATCACACTGGTAAATCTGTTTTTCTGGAGCAGTTTTAGTAGTGGGCCAAGGTAGTCATGGCATGTTAGAGAAGAAAAGGAAGTGTGAAAATAAGGAGAAAAAGGGAGGTTGTAGATCTTTTTACCCATCCCAACCACCTTCTTCTACAACTATTGATGGTGGGTTAGTCATTTTCCATCATTGTAGAGACCCTAGAAATGTATGGACCACCTGTCCAGCTCCACCTAAGAGATTTCATTGGTGTGGACTAATGGTACACCTACAATAATTTTATAGAAACACACTCCCATATCAGGAAGTGCAGGTTCCTCAGCCTCTAGAGGATGATAGATCAATCAAGACCATATAGAACTATTGGTTCTCAATTTTTTTTTCATGGTGGTAGGGCTTAATCTACTACTGTTTATAGTTAACGTAAGGAAAATCTATAAGTTATTATTAATTTACAGACCTAGATAGATATGAGGAACCTTCATGCTATGGATCAAGAACCAATAGAATCAGACGCATGACCTGATACTATTCTAGGTACTATTTTTTTCATCATCCATATCCATAATTTTATTCGATATGAGTGATTCTAATTATTTTATTTATTACTTTATTGTGGAAATTCTGAGATTACCAACCATGCTTATGCCTTATTAAATGGAGTTTCTACCCCATTTTGGAAGAATAGGGAACAGGGTTTCTAATTTTAGACATATTTTCCCACTCTGTGAGGGGTCAAATTGGAATGGGACTTCTTGGTTATAGAAATTGATATTTCTAATATGATATTGGGAATGTATTGTAAATTGAGTTTCAAGGTTCATATTGATTTTTATCGATGGTGTGGGTAAATTTTATAGAACCTGATAGGAGTAATCGGGTCTTCTAAGGTGAATGTGATTCTTAATCAGGGTGATCTAGACCTCCACATCCATATTTAGGCAACCTCATTATCAAATTATCTTCCTTTAATTTGGAGGTTGATCATAGAAGTGTCAATAATTGGTTGCCTTAGGTAATAGATGAGTTACCAGAGGTATTTCTAAAGGATTTTATGGGTTTAAATCTAGAAAGGGATGTGTATTTTATTATTTATTTGGAATTAGGAACACATACTATATCTCTTACCACACATTGGGTGGCCCCCATCTATTTGAGTGAATTAATGATACAAATGGACAATTTAGAATCCAAAGGATTCAATTACCAAATTATCTCACCTTGGGCTACCGTAGTGATATTTTCTAACAAGGTTTATGGATCCCTTTGGTTGTGTATCAATTACCAAAAGTTGAAAAGGGTCACAATAAACAATAAATATCCATTTCCCCACATCAGTGTCCTCTCTGATCAGATGATGGGGAAATATGGTTTTCCAATATTGACCTATGTTCCAAGTTTCATCAAGTTAAGGTTAGAGAGGTAAATATTCCCAAGATAGCCTTCTTAATTAGGTAAGGACATTTTGATTATTTTTTCATGCCATTTGGGTTAAAAAATTACCCATAAGTTTTGATGGAACATATGAATTGGGTATTCCATAAGTACCTCAACTCTCATGTTGTGGTGTTTTTGGATGACATCTTGGTATACATTGGGACTGAAGAAGAGCATAAGAAACATCTGAGGATCATTTTAGGAACACTTTGGGACCACCAAATCTATGAAAATATCTCCAGCTTCACTTTTTTGGATATTATAAGTCAAGTTTTTGGGCCACATAATCTCGTAATGTGGGGTTTTATGGGACCCTGATAAAATTAGAGAAATGATTTCATGAGTGGAACCGAGAAATGACTTCTATTTATAGAGATTCTTAGGCCAGGAAGAATACTATAAGTGATTTTTAGAGATTTTTCTCATATTTCCTCACTCATGACCACACTTACTCGAAAGGTGTTATTTTTGAATGGAGCCTAGAATGTTAGGAATCTTTTGAGGAGCCTAAGTAAAAATTGACTACTACCCATGTTTTGATCTTAATTGAATTTGAAATGGGATAGGTGGTTTATTGTGATGCTTTAAGTGTGGGTATTGGGTGTTTGTTGATATAGGATGACCATGTGGTGGCGTATGTATCACTCCAACTCAAACCACATGGAAGGAATTACCAATCCCATAACCTTAAAATGGAAGCAGTAATGTATGACTTGAAAATGTGGAATCCCTATATCTTAGGGGATAAATTCATAGTCTACTCAGATCATAAGATTTTGGCCTATATTTCCTCCCATAGGGATCTGAATCTGAGGAAGAACCGATGGGTCGCATATCATTAGGTGTTTAACATTCATATTGTTTACACCCTGAGAAAAGGGAACATGGTGGATTATGATCTAAGAAAGAAGATACCAGTTCAAGTACCGATGGGTCGCATTTCATCCACTATTCTCTAAAAACCGATGGGAGGAAATATAGGCCAATCAAAATGGGACCGATGGGTCACATAGTGGATTATATACGACCCCTCGCTGTAAGCTTCCCCTACATACCAGTTCAAGTAGCATATTGGATGATTGTTATTGTCTATAATTTAGTTTCATCCCTCTCTTCAAGAGATGATTCAGGAAGATAATTCTAATGATGAACTATGATAATGTTATATGCATCTTCTTAATGGTGGGGAGGTTCCCAAATAGTGGATGTTATATTTTGAGTGAATACTTTATTTCAAGGATCGTTTTTTGGTTCCATTATTTTTGAAGAAGGTGGTGATGTTGGATATCCACCAATCTATGAGGTCCATTCATCTTGGGACCACTAAGTTTTTTTTATATTATGTGATGTTGGTTCTAGTGGCCATGTATGAGGCATGTTATAGCTAATTTTGTACCCAAATTCTATACTTTTCAACAAATTAAATCTAAGCACTAGAGGTCTTCATGTTTAATTCATCCACTACACATTCCTACATGGAATTGGGATGTGGTTTCCATGGGATCCATAATTGGGTTTCCTCATACACCCTAGGGAAGGAACATAATTTCAATGGTTATTGACCATCTGAACAGGTTATCCCATTTCATTTTGATCAAGTATTGAAACAAGATGGATGAGTATGGTCGGTTGTATGGTTAATAAATTATGAGGCTTTATGGCGTGCCTTCAGGAATAATTTCAAAAAGGGACCCTCACTTTACATATCATTTTAGGGAAGGCCTTTATAAATAAACAGGGTCACAAGTCAAGATCAGTATAGAATATCATCATGAAACAGATGTTCAAACTAAGTGGGCAAACCAAATTTTGGATGACATGATATTTGCATGCATGTTAGATTTCTAAGGCTCATAGGATAACCATTTGGTATTGGTGGAATTTTTATATAATAATAGTTTTAAATACTCAATCAAAATGGATCCCTTTGATGTTCTTTATGGTCATCCATGTTAATCGTCATTGTGTTGGATGGAAGAGGTAGGGACATCTTTTCTAGGAACAAGCCTTGTACAAGAGATATATAATAAATTTTTGATTATTAGATAGTGGTTTTTGATAGAACAAAGTTTCCATAAATCCAATGTGATCAGCGAAATTGAGCCTTGGATTTCTCAATGGGTGAATGGGTGGTTCTAAAGGTGACACCTCACCTGTGTCACTGTCATCTTGGTATATAGGGGAAGATTACAGCGAGGTATGTTAGAGCTTTTGAGATTAATAAAAAATTGGAAGAGTGGAAAACCAGGTAGCTTTACCATCCCATTTAAAATTGACCCATGATGTGTTCCATGTCTTGCAATTGAATAAGTATAGCCTAGAAATTTCTCACTTGTTGAAATGGGAAGGGCTATATCCAGAATCTGATTTTTCTATGTTTGGGCAATTAGTGCCGATTGTGGGTTCCCACATAAAATTTCTTGGGGTAAATCCATACCTTTGGTCTGGGTCCTTTGGTAGTATTTTAATTATGATAATGATATATAGGAATGAAAATCATAGTTAGGGGAGTAATAACCTCATTTATTCTCTGAACATACTTTAGTTTGACTTTTCAAGGGAGGAAAGTTTTCATGGTTGTGAGAATTGTCACATCTATGGTGTTCTTTTGAGGTATTTTATATTTTTTTATTACCTTTATTTCATGTCTTACCTAGTTTTTTTCAAGAAATATAGTGAATTTCATGTGGATAGAATAAGGTACATGGTTGGAACATGGTTAGTTGAAACTGTAAGCCCAACCAATGCAAACCATGAAGCTAGGATAGCAAAACTATCCATGATGCATGAAAATTCACACGAGAATTTCACCTCCTTAGGAAACCACGTGGTACCTTTTCCTCTTGGAAAGAGGTTCCAAATAGTTAGTTCATGGTTTAGAAAACTCCGAAACAAAACCATGTGGTCTTTTAGAATTTTAAAACTATTGAAATTTCAACTTTTTTTTATCCCTGATTTTAAGCCCCTAATCCCCATTTTTTACCCAATTCAACCCCCTGTACCATATTAACACCTCTCTATCCTCATACAATCCCTTTGGATCAAATTTTAGTTGATTTTGGCTTGTATTAATCAAGAAATCATCAAGTATGCTCCACATCACTTCTCTTCTTCCCTCTTCTTGGTCTCCTCTCTCTTGCTTCTTATGTTCTCAAAATTCTAGTTGATATCTTGACCTATTTTTGGTTTAATCTCTTTTATTTGGGTTGAATATTTCTAGTTTTGGTTTATTCTTTATTCATTAGGGCCTCCTCTTGGTGTGACTTGTGGTTTCCAACCAACTTCAGGTGATTCCAAGAAAGAGGTAGATGGTTACATGCCTTAACATTATTTGATTATTTTATTATGCATGCTTTGGTTTCCAAATGGATTTTATAAATTGTGTGGGTGGTGAAAATGTTTTTTCCATGGGTTTAGGTATGGTTTCAAGGTATAATGGTGAATTTTCCTTGGTGAATTATTTTTTATCAATTGTTGTTTTAATTTTTGAAATTATGACTCTATAAGATGGTATTTCACTTGATATAGAAATTAGAATACAAAAATTGGAAACCCTTAGTATCTAGGTGGTTTTATATGGACTAATATGTCATTTGGGTTGGATAGTTAATGAACTCATACTTTAGGAAGTTAATTCTACAACACTAAAAACAAATGATAATTAATTGGGGACTTCTAGAACTTTGACTGTGACCTCTCAAGTAGCTTGTGTATGAGGAAATTCTATATAGATTGACCACGAATGTATAAGGATCCTAGGGCCCAAACAACCCGACCACTTAGGGATATTACCATAGTGATTTTATATAATTTTAACCACTTTTAATTAAATTTTCTTTTTTGAAACTTTTATATAAATATAACTTATTTTCATTTCAAAATTGTTTAAATTAATTTTTTTAAAACTAGTATATTAATTTTTCATTTAATGTAATTGAAAAGAATCTTTCTTGAGGAATCCTATTGGGAAATTTGGATCACACCCTATATACCCCCTCAGGTGTATGTATACCTTTATTTTTATAACTTGGGTAGAGGTAAGGAATTTTGTGGTGGTGATGGTGGCTTTATGTTCTAGTAGTTCTGTTTTCAACGATGGTGGTGGTGGTGGCATGGGGTTTCAGACCACATGATGCATAGAGGTTTTTATTCTAGTTGACCCCCTCCCCGTTTTTTGAAAAATTTGATTTTAGTTGTACATGTTAACTGTGTAAACCACTTTTTTATTGTCATCACACTTTTTATTATGGAATTAATTGGATTCGTTTTTTGTCATACACAATTATTTTATGTGGTTGTTTAGTTATTTCATGGTCTATACCAATCCCAAAATGATTTCCTTGATTCACATACACTAGTTTCCAACCCATGAGGATTGAGAACGCCCTTCAGACCATTTCATGAGCCAGGTCAGGTGTCAGGGTGGATGGTACCCTCAGCTGGTTTGTGAAATTTTACATCCTTAATGTTTTTATATATAAATATAATAAATAAAAATAAGATCATTATGCTTCATGTAGTTTCATGTTTTGGTTTGTTTAACAACCTAATTGAACAATAAAATGAATTTATATCATGAATGACTATGAGAAAATACTTTCTAGTATAATATGATATAAATATGTTAATAATTTTTTATTTTTTCTTCTATTAAGGTTATATCAAAATTTTACTCAGTAATTTACAAAACACATTTTATTCGTTAAGAATCATTGAAACATGATCAACATCAATTTCATCTTCATGGGTTGTAGCCAAAATTACCATTGAATGATATTATACCCTTTATAAATATAATGGAACATTTATTAAATTACATTTAATTATACTATAATGATGATCATCGTAGAAATAATATATACCAACACCAATTTTATAAAACAAGTTCAATGTGAAAAATATTACTTAAACCCGATGATAAAAATACATAAAAAATGTATATTATATATATATATATATGTGTGTGTGTGTGTAATGATTATAAATGAGGTTTATAAATGGTTATAGTTATGAATAAGGTTCTTGGGTATCTATTTAATGAAATAAATTCAATTATTCCAATTTTTTGGTTCAAGTGAAGAATGAATCATGACCGACATTAGGGTCTTCATCTCAAATTCCTCTCATTGAGAAATATTTGGTTTTATGCACCTAATTTCATTTATGTGGTTTATATAATACCTATTTGAGATACCATACAACAAATTATCTTTTAATCATTTTGTTTTTAGTTTAATTTCAATTAAACATTTCAAATGGATTTTATTAAAGTGTTACTCAAGTCATGTTAGTTTTCTTGGTCGCAGTTATGATTCTTTCTGACATGCTACATGTTTTTCACCAAGTTTCCTTTATATTTAATTATGTTGATTAACTATCCTATGAATTTTATAAACTTTATTTTCTTTTAATTAATGGTGAAAACTGATCCAAATCATGTTCTTTTATTCAATTTTATTTTGACTCAAGTTTTATCAATGTTTTAAGAGTTTTTATAAACACAACTTTTATTCATTGAGTTATGATCATTTACTTGAACTTATTTCATATAAGTCAGGTAAATTATTCCATTTTATTTTATTATGTGATATTACCTCATGTTTTAAATTTTTACCACATAAAAACCTATTACAAATCTTTCATTATTCATAGAGTATGATTCTCAGAAAGGATATTGATAACTCAAATCTCATTTTGTTAAGTTATAGTGATTCATTATGAAAACTGATTTTTCATGCTTGGGTTCTCCCACCATAATATTTTAATATATTTTATTTTTTAATTTTATTTGGGAAAATTAAATTTTAATTCAAATTATTGTTTTATTACCCTTATTATAATGAACATTTTGAATAAAGTATTTTCAAAATAATAAAAATGATTTTTCCTTTCACTTTTATATGTTTTTTCGTCCTCTCATCATTTCTCAAAGATAAATTTATGTATTTTCAAGGATCAATTATTGGAAATTATATTAATAGTAAAGGTTTTCAAAATAATTCATTACACCATTTTAGAAGTTATCTTTAAATGTGACAAGTATTTTTGTAATTTACAATAATGTTAAAAATGTTTTCTAAATCTCATTTATGTTTTCATTTCCACTTCTATTTTTATTTTCAAATCAATCAACCTTAATAGGATTTATGTTTCTTGATTTATCTGCTAATACTATCATTTAGGGGATTAAACTCATGGTATCAAAAAATAAATTCTTAAACCCCTTATTTTATGTATTATTCAAAGAATTATTTTTCAAGGGTATTTTTCATCAATGTTAACACCCCCTATGTTTACTTTGTTACATTAGGGTTTTGTTATTTTGAAAATATCCACATTATAGATATATTATAGTCATGTATTTATTATTTTCACTTAGACATATACTTATTTATATATATGTTGTGAACATAATTTTTTTACACAATTTCAATTAGATGATATTCACCTAAAAAGAATGTTTTTCAATTAAAATGGGGGGAATTATGGGAAATTTTTATGCTATTATTCCAATATAGATGATTAGTGGAGAGTTAAATATTTATTATTTTAAAATCCACATTCTTTCGCAGGATGTGATATGACCATGTTATCCCTTTTATTGTTATGAAGAAAAGTATTGATTAATGTCGACTTTTAATTTAGGTTTATTATGTATTGAAATTCTGTATATTTCATTATACTGATAGACATGTTTTATTCAATATCTGTTTCCTTAGGTAATGGTATAAAAAGTATTTTTGAGTCTTATTGTGATTTTATTAGACTTAAACAAGTGAAAGGTGGGGCTCATAATTATATAGCCCCTCAATTTATCAGTGGGTCTTATGAGACAGAACTTGTTGGGTTCTTGTGCATACTTATCCCATAATAGTTTAGTTTCATAGTATAAGGACTGAATAACACGTTTTTTATTTATAAAATTATGAATTCCATAAGTATGATAACATTATTATTTATATACATATTATAATTTATTGGTCATGGATATATAATGCTCTCAGTTTCAAGTTTATTATGGCTTCATGATTTTTTACTTATTATGGTGATAATATTTATGCCATGTTTATGTCATTATTTCCATTATTTTATGTTTTCCATTACTAAGTGTTTTATCTCACCCCTTCTTATGTTTATTTTTAACCAATTTTTGAATAAAAGTAGTACATGTTACATGTTTATAAGTATAAAATATGTGAATGAATTTATGGTATAGATTGAAGACTCATTATAGATTAATTAGTTTTTTATATAATAGAATTAAAATTTATATTTAATACAAAGATCATGGGTTTGTTATTTTATATTTTTCCGTACTTTTATAATCCTATAAACCTAAAAAGATCCCCAAAATGTATGAGAATAAACAATTTTTTTAATTTCGTAATTAAGGATGCTTATATCAAGAATTTTATAGTTGGTATTCAAGTCAGTGTAAAGTGTGTGTTTATGGATCTAGGCATAGGATTGTAGGTATTCTATGTCATATATTTTATCAATTTAATTGTTTAGACAATTATAAAGATTAAGATGTTCATTCAGGATAATTTATGTGTTAAAAATTTTGGTTTGATCATAATTTCAATTGTATATGTAAAACTTTGAGGTAGTATATGATTTAACATTACTATAATATTACACTTTAATTTGTTTATTTGGATGATAATTTTTTTTTAAAATCCTAGGAATAAGTCTATGTATAGCATGACATTATAATGTTTTGGGAAGGTCATGATTATGTGATTTTAATATAAATTACATCATTTTATAGATATTGGTATGTGGATTTGGCTATGGCACAAATGAATCTAAGAGTAATGACCCCCAAAAGGTTGATTTATCATTGAATAAATCTTCACTCTAGTGCGTGGTGAATGGGACTAAGACTGCAAACCTCGATATTCACTCGTGGGGGATATTATTTGGTTTCTTAACATTCACTTTAAAATCATTATGAAAGATTAGAATATGTTTAGGTTTAGAAAACTAATAGTTAAGTGATTATCAATAACATATATTGAAATGCGGAGATTCAAATTTATGTTATATATTAATTGATATATGCTTTCTCGAATGAAGGATAAGTTGAATTTTATGAGAAATGATTTCAATGATTTTTGGGTTTAGAATATTTTAATAAATTTCATCGTAATTTGATTTTATTTTAAGGATTATCATGAGAACTATAAGATAACCCAAAATTGTCTAACGTAATTTAAAATAAGATTAACATATATTGAACTAATGAAATTATAGGATAACATGATGATAATTGTAATAGTTTTTAAGGTTTAATTAATTTTATATTATTGAATATGAAAATTTCCCTATAATGTTAATGTTTTATCACTCATATAAAACCTTTTGGTTTTAGTAATGGATGATACTAGAAAGGACAATGGGTGAGAGGGAAAATACGAAGATTACACCAATGAACAACCAATCAAAATTGTAGCTGGAGTAAGAAAACAAGTTATTATTATAAAAAATATATCATCAAATATGATTAATAATTTGAACATAGTCGAAGTCTAAGACACACCAAATAAGAAAAAGAGGTAGTCTCATGGATGATCATGTGATTAAGATGATGAAGGAATGAAGATTCAATTTTATACCTTTAAAAAATATGAGAATAACTTTGGGGAAAATGTATATAAATATAAAAATAAATACTTCAAGTGTGTAGATAAAACTCACAAGGATAAAATGTGTAAAGTAAAAAGAGAATCTACCAAAATAAACTACATTATTTTCAGGAGAGTTAGAAATTATGTGACACAATATCCCAATCTAATGGAAAAATATAAATATACACCAACAATCATT
Source organism: Viscum album (assembly GCA_963277665.1). Taxonomy (NCBI): domain Eukaryota; kingdom Viridiplantae; phylum Streptophyta; class Magnoliopsida; order Santalales; family Viscaceae; genus Viscum; species Viscum album. The sequence continues at coordinate 1,852,149,723 of OY728163.1, read as the reverse complement.
ATAACATGGAAAATCAAAAGAAACTACTACTAATGAAATATGTAATAATTATTCACTAAATATTTTCTATTGTCCTATTAGAATTATGTTTTCACCAATTAATGTAAAGTGAGTTATAAATAAAATCCCTTAGTGGTATGATTATCATATGAATCATTTCTAGGGTTTGTGTGAAGTTATTCCTTATGAATCTAGTTCTTCCTACCTTAGTATTATTCTATATGAAATAATTTATAGTAATTTGTTCATATATACAAATGTAATTCCACATACTAAATAAAACCATAATCATTAATAGTGTTTAGTTAATTACGAATTCCCACTATAAATTAATCTAATTTTATGAGTAAAATTTCAAGTATGCAATTTATTTAAGGGGGGGTAATGTAACACCCTAAAATTTTAATATATTACTTCCATTAAATAATCCAAAAGTGTTCGATAGCTTTATCCACACACAAAATTGAACTAAAATAAAATATCTATATATTTAAGTATAAATATAAATATTAAGTTTGACCATTAAAGCCTAACCATCGATTTAAAATCAATAAATTACACTAACCAATTTATGAAATATTTACAGATATGAAATAAAGGTTAATTTTAATATGAATAAAATTCAATTATCATAACTACAATTATTATTATGATAATTTTGTACTTAGAAATGTATTTTTAAAATTTTTTATTTTCCATACGATATGAATTTATATTTCAAGGAAATTGTGATTAATGATGATGAACTATATTTTATATTAATAGTTGGTTGATTCTAATTTAATTTGTAAATAATAATAAATATGAATGAGAATGGTTAATGTCTTTAAAAAGATATTTTCTTATAAAAACCATTTTCATTATATATTCCCATCTAATTTAAAAGTTAAATTTATAAAATTTAGAATTTTAATTCCAAAAAATTAAAATTATATTTGGATTATTCATAGTAATATATGCTTCATATTAATTGTTTATATTTTTCAAAAAATAATTACTTTATAGTGAAATGTGAAAAATATCATTTTTACAATTAACTTGGACTGTATAGAATTATTAGTATATAGTTATGAATTGGAAATTAAATAACAATTTTTATAATAATGTATAATTATTTTATAAGTGACTTTATAATTTTATTTTATTTTTAAATTACAAACCCATATTTGATATTTTAGCACATAAGTAATATTTTCTCAAAAATTAATCTTAATACATTATAAATTTTTATTTTAAAATTAATTTTTATCACATTTATAAATTCAATCAAATGTAATTTATTAAAAATTTAAAATAAATGGGTATAGATAATCTAATAAGGAAAACTTTATTTTTATGCAAAAATATTAAGTTACCTTATGTAAAAACAAGTTACAATAGTTAAAGCTAAAATGGTAAAAGTAATAATTCTAGGAGTAAAGGGATTGAAAGATGATGAAAAAGTATATAATTGATTTCATGAGGTTTTTATATACCTTATCTCTTCCTCAATACATTATTTCTCAATTTTTTATCCACTGGACATGTTTATCATGTTCTCCCCTTTTATTATGTAGAAATATTTTCAAAAATGTTATTTTCACTGCTTATAAAATGGGCATATCAACACCCCCTTCAATGAACTCATAAAAATTTGGTTTCCTCCTAAAACCCTACCCTCTATCCTTATAATATTATAAACTTTCACTCTCTTGATCTTCTAGTCATAATAGATTTGAATTACCATCCATTTCCATGGTACCTTCTAAGGAATTCTCAAAGTGCTCAATGTGAGAAACTATTTTTACATAACTTATTTATTTTATATTTTTAATTTAAAATTATAATATTAAAATAAATATTTAATTATCAAATTATTAATTATATACTTAATTTCATTTTACTATGTGAAAAATCATTAATCACCATTCCCTTTTCTATTAGGAAAAACGAATCTCTGATTTGTGTGTTGTTTTATATCAATAATCACTTTCTCCATGACACAACGTGTTTTATTTTATTTAAAAACCATAAAAAGATGCTATAAAAGGAAAATTTATTAAATAATTATGATATTTACATCATTTTTATTAATCTTAAACATTAAAACATGTTACCCCATTCTTCTGTTTTATAGAAAATGAAATTGTTAACAATGAATATGTGTGGACTACCACCTCCATGAAATAATTGATTATCATTTTTCATTTCACAATAACCTAAAAAATATGGTAATGAGGATGGTATTAAAGGATAAAATACATTTTTTATGATATCATTAAGGTTTTATAAGGATAAGTTTGAGTACTGATTAATTATATGAACAAAAAATGATCATGGTTAATTCAATTATTTAAAATAAGCACACTAAGAGGAAAATATTCTTATTCATATAATGTAATATTTTAATATCCATTAATTATTATTTTAAAATATTCCAATTATGATATATTATACTAAAAAACACCATATAATATCATTATTCCTCTTTTATAATGGTATTACAATTATACTACCTCATGCTAAACTATTAATCGTGGTAGGTTCATACTTATGTACGTTTAACCACCCAATCAAATGATACTATGAATCTATATCTAAAATGACTATGAGAACATATATTATAGTATAATATATTTTAAATATATAAATAATATTTTCCATTTTATTTTTTTATAAAAAATTAACTCCTTAATAAAGAAAACACCTATCGTTCGTTGAGAATCATCAAAACATGATCATCATTGATTTCATATTTATGGTTTGTAACAAAAAATAACTTAGAATAAAATTATACCCTTTATAAAAATCATGGAACATCTATTCAATTTTATTTTATTATCTTTTAATGATGAATTTTTTAACAATATTATATTCCATCACCACTTTTGTGAAACTACTTTGAAGCGATAAATATTACTTACACCTGGTGTTGAAATTAGGTAAAAATTAACTCTTATATATTTATATAGAATGGTTATAAATGAGTAATATAAATGGTTATACATATGAATATGGTTTATGGATATGTATTTAATTAATTTAATTTAATTATTCAATACATTTGGTGAATGTATAAAATGAATCGAGATCTAGGTAAGGTTTTTCATTTCAAATTCCACTCATTGATACATGTTTTTCATTAAGCACCAAATTTAATTTTTGTGGTGTATTTACTACCTACATGAGATTTCATATAAAAAGTTATATTTTAGTGAGGTTATTTTATGGTCAATTAAATTTCCACTCTTTCAAGGTGATTTTATTAAATTGTTACTCAAGCCATAATGGTTTTCTTGGTCTAAATTATGATTAAATGATATATTTCACCGGTTATGCACATTATTTCCTTTTTTATGGTGTTCAATTGAAATACTATCCCAGAAATTTTTTACACTTTATTCACGTTTAATTAAGAGGTTAAACTAATCCCAATCAATTTTTTTTCAAATTCCTTTTGACTCAAATTTTTTCCTAGTCATAAAAGTTTTTGATAACTCAATTTTCTTTCATTGATATATGATCATTCATTGGGTCTTATTTCATAAATTTTGGTAACATTATACCCTTTGATTTTATTATTTGGTATTATCTAATTTTTTACATTTTTACCATATAAACCCCTTTTCAATTTTTTCATGATTCACGGTGTATTGTGTCTATAAGGGATATTGATAACTCAATTATCCTTTCCTTCAATTATAATTTTTTATCTTCAACATTGATTTTCAACACTTGGGTTATACCAACCAAATATGTTATTATATGATATTTATAATCATATTTTCAAAAATTATTTTTTAATTCAAATGAATGTATTGTTATTGTTATTGTAATTTGAGTTTTGACCAAATTTATTTTGAACATAACAAAAAGGGTTTTTCCCTTTCACCTCCATATGTTTTCTCTTCCTATCACCATTCCTAAAAGTTAAAATTTATATTTTTAAAAGATTTATTATTTCATATTATTTTAAAATTAAAGTTTTTCAAAAGATTTCACATCATCTTTTAAAAATTTACCTTTGAATGTGACATTTAAATTTATATTTTATTTACAATGTTAAAAATGTTTTCTAAAAACTATTTTAAGTTTTCATTTCAAATTCCTTTTTTTATTTTCAAAAGTATTTACCCTTAAAAGGTTTATATATCATGATTTATCCTATAATACTATCGTTTGGTGAATTGAATTAATTTTACAAATCAAAATTATTATTGATCTTGTTCTTTTGTGATACCAATTGGATAATTCTATTTCTATTATGTTTTTCATCTTTTTCTACATCTTTCTAAGTTTCCTTTTTTACACTGGGGTTAAATTATTTTAAAATTATTTACCTTCTGCAAGTCTTATGGTTATATTATACTATTTTTTAATTATCCATTTTGTCATTTCTCTATACATTGTGAACAATACAATTTTAAATAATTCTTATTTTATGGTGTTCACATAGAAAGAATGATATTCTATTGAAATGGGGAAAACTGTTAACATTTTATATATTGTTATTTTAATATAGGTAATTATTGGAAAGTTAACTATATAATTTTTTATCGCACACTTTGTTTATATGGATGTTTTATGACCATTTTATCCCTTTTATTGGAATACAAAAAATGTATTAATGATTATCGACTACTAATGTAGGTTGATTATGTATTGAAATTAAATAAATTTCATATATAACTATTTTATTCACTAATAGGTTCCTTAGAGAATGGAATGGAATGTATTTTTGAATATTATGGTTAATGCATTGGACTTCAAAAATTTATGGGTGGATCGAAGAATTATATGGACCCTTGATTCATCAAAGTTCTCATGAGATAGAACATGTTGGGTTTTGGTGTTTACATCTCCCCATAATAGGATTTTTTCTTACTAAAAGGACCTGACATCAGGTTTTTGATATCCTAAATTTTTCATTCCATCGGTATGAGATTAGTATTATTGATGTTCATGTTTTCATTTATTTTCATGGTTATAGCATCCCCTCTGTTTCAATTTGATTATAGATTCATGTTATTTTATTATTCATACTATAGTATTTATTCCATGTTTACACCATGATTGCCTTAGTCGTATGTTTTCCCTTATAGAGAATTTAAGCTCACCCATTATTTTGTTTCCATTTTCACAGATTATGGGGAAAAATAGTAATCATAACATGTTTATAAGGATAGAATGTTTGAAATAATTTATAAGATATATTAAAGACTCATTATGGATTCAATAGTTTTATATATAGTGGAAAATGTTTGTTTGATACAAAGAACATGCATTCATTATTTTATGTTTTGTCCTGATTGTTTAGATCTTTAATCCTGATTAGATCCTCAAAATTTAAGAGGTGAAATAATTATTATTTATTTTTTCATTAAGTATGGTTATATCCAGTATTTTACAACTAGTACTAATTTGGTATATAAATTATGTATTTATGGAATCGGGATAGGGGGTGTGTGCCCAAGGAATAATAAACTTATCTTTCACCTCATGATTTTCATTAAAGATCTTACCTTGAATTAGAACTATGGAATGAATGGAAAAAATATAAATACAATTTACATTTTTAGATAAAATTAAATAAATGAGATGAATTATTCTAGAGATGTATTTAATCCTATATAAAGGAATTCAATTTTACCATTATATATATATTGTCGTTAGACATACGACTGTTGGATATTTCATCATTTTATATACTGATATCAAATGGGTATATTAATTTTGTGTAATTTTTGGTAAAAAATTAAAAATAATATTATCTAAAAATAATATATAATTCTAGAATGATAAAAAATAATTAAAATAATTTATTATAAATATACATTTTAATTACATATTATTATTAGTATTATTTTAAAAAATAATGATTTTCTATGTTTATTAAAATAAAAGAAATATAAAAATACCAACAGTTTGATAAAAAATTAATCGTTATAGGATTAATAATTATTTTTATGGGATGTTATTAAAATAATTTAATATTAAAAGGGGATATTATTCATATATTTTTTAAGTATTGTGTATTTTTATCTTTATAAATTAAATTGATCACTTTAATAAGATTATTATTATAAGTTTAAACATAATTTTAAAAATAACAACACTCTTTTTAATATTTATTTATATGAAATTGGATTAAAAATACTTAAGGTTTAACAACTCATTTTTCTTTAAAAACATTATATATATATATATTTTATATTTCCATTTAAATTATTAATTTAAAATATTTAGAAATTAAATTAAATTAAATGGAGTATTAATTTTTAATCATAACATCTAAATTATTTAGGAGATTCAATTTTATTTTTATTCATAAAAATATGTTGTGAAGTTAAAAATTATATTACCATTGTAATGTCCCGAATCGGAATCCACTAAACCGATGCTCTGAGCGAGTTCTCCACAAGGACTCAAGCGCGCCTCCCCGTACTTCAGTGGCTGCCGACTAGCAGTAAGGGCCTAGGGTGTGATAGTGGGGAGACTATTCCCTTATAAAAGAGTAAGAAATCAACCGAAATAACTAAGTATCATACACAGTAAAAAGTAAATAGGGTATGGAAGTAATAAACAACTAAAATAGAACAAGCTGTTATAGTAAAATTCTATAAAATCCAAAACATCTATGTAATACAATACAACACTGGTCACCCACTGGGCCAACCATACAAATACAAGTATAAAAGAAATTGAAAGTAAAATTACAGGGCTCTACTACTAACTCCGAGCCAACCCACGTACCAAATCTCCAGACAATGTCAAACTGCACCAGCCCAATCAATAGAACCACACGAAAAACTCTGCCCAATAATGAAACACTGGGCCTCAACCCTATCTACCATGACACTCATGCTCAACCTGAAAAGTAGACATGAGGTCTACACATACACCAAGGTGTAAGTACAGGGGTGAGAAATAATCTCAGTAGAGCACACCGACAAGAAACCTATAATTGTGTTACTAAAAGTGTATGAAACAGTAACAATATCAGCATATCTAGAACACAACAAAAGAAAGTAAACAAAATGTGAAACCACAGTCAAACCCCCCCAGGGTCTGTAATCCCTATCAACTAGAAAGTTCCACCATGGATGTCCATATTTATATACGTATACATGTATAGTCCCATACATATAAACATATACATAAATATGAATATTCATGAGTATGCGAATCAAATGACAAGAAACCACATCAGTAGTAGATCCTTGGGTCCATAAACCCGATCACCTGGACATCTTGTACAAGGGAATTGAGTTGGACATCGTGACACTCAAGATCTGTATCATCAAATCGATCTCTGGGTCTGTAATCCCATTGACATGTACCTGATTTAGCCAGTGCCTAAATTATATCTCTGAGCAAGCTACGTCACCACAGGGGGGATGTTCATCATACACCTAGGTTCAATCGTACTCACCTCCAATCACAACTAGATTGTCGTATACCGATGGTCAACCCTATAAAGAAGGATTATGTATACCGATGTTCAATCCTGTAAAGATCTGAAAGAGAATAATCATTACGACCATATAACATCCAACATATGCGCCTATCTAAGTAATTCCTACAAGGGAATCCAAATATCACTCAAGGCATAGGAGTCATCAACCCACTTAGCCTATACAAGACATCCCACAACTGGATCCAAGTATCACTCAGGGTACATAAGTCTATTAACCACTAATCCCGTTCATGGCATCCCTCATCTAGATCCATGTATCACTCAAGGTATAAACATATCCAACTAATGAGCCCATTCATGGCATCCCTCAACTGGATCCATGACTCACTCAAGGTTTAATTATATTCAATAGTTCACTAAGCCCATCCGAGGCATTCCTATAAAGAGAATCCATATATCTCTTAGGTTATTTAAATAAAAATACCAATTAGTCCATCCAAGGAATTCCTACAATGGGAATCCATGTATAACTTAGGTAATACAAGTCAACACATAAGGCTTAATAGTTGAGTCCTAGGTAATACCTCTGGCACATGTAAAATATCATAAATAACATGGACCAGAAGCCAGATACTAGGTAAGAATGTCTGAACATCCTAATAAGCCAAACGGATCCCAGGAAGAACATTTAGGCATCCCAAAAGGAAGAAAGACACCTCGTGTCAGGCTCAACAACCACCAACTAGAAAGCACCTCTGTTAAACACCACTGCATCAGAAAAACCAAGTCAGATATAAAAAAACGAGTGAGGGTAGCTCGAATGCCCAAACTAACACTACAGACACATCCCCATGGGATTACTAGATTGGCATGGGTTCTAGGTGACACCTGAACACCATCTCTACCCAAACCCAATGTACAACTCAGGTTCGGTCAAACCATTGGAACCCATTGGGTCCCTCAAGTCAAACACTGAGGAGGAATCCTACTCAGGATCCTCCAGGTAAACACGTGAAAAGGAATCCTACAGAAGATCCTTAGTGAATAGAATGAGAGGAATCCTACATGGGATCTGTGAACGAATAACAACAGAGGCATCCTATAATAGGGACCCTCTCAATGTAAAATAGGAGAGATATCCTACAAGGAAATCCATAGGTCAACACATAAGGAAAGACATCCCTCAGGGGATACTTCGAAGCATCCAGTATCACAACCTCATAGTATAGTAGGGAACATCTCACAGGGGGGATGTCCTCAAAATCATAGGTTATAGTAGATAGCTCACAACTCATCTTAGATCAAAGGTCTCAACTAGGTTGGTACAAACACCCAACCTATCATATACGCCAAGTCTCACTCCCAAGTGACAACTAATCTCGATAACTGGATTAAGAACCTTTACATTTAGGTATAACCCCCCAAATATCATTTATATGACCTTTAAATGTTAAGAGGATTCCACCATTGTAATCTATGAGAAAAAAATGCTCAGAATGGACTACTCACTCGCCCAAAACGGTCAACCGGTGAAAATGTGCAATTCACCGTAACGATCCTGAGTGGGTCCCACATATGATTTCATTTTTAGCACTTGAAATCAGTCTCTAAATTTATTCCTTTAATTTAGTGTTTCAACGCCACTGACGGTGCATCAAACAGACATTGGACGCAGAAGATACGTCCGATTCAATAATTGCCAAATAATAATAATTAAAATATTATTATTATTATTTATTTGGACGTTTCTTACCACCGAGCATCGTGACCAACAAAAAAATTTCTCCAAATAGTCTCAAAATGTCTTCCTCAAATCAAGGTTCGTGTGGCCATAGACAGCATGCAAAACGGACCCTTGGATTGCAACTTACAGGGGTTTAAAGAACCTCCGGACGAAACAGGTTTGACAAAGTACATGGCATGTACTCTGGAGTACATGGGGTCTGCCCATGTAAAAGTACACGACATGTAGGTTACTATAAAAATTGTGTAGTATTACCTAAACACCATACTGTATGTGTTTTCACCCGAACACACCCATGTGCCACTACACTACGTGTACTCCCAGTACACGACATGTACTGTTAAAAAACCACCATTCAGTGTCTTTTTTTCACATGGCTGGACACATGTCCAACCACCAAATGATGTGTAAATAGAGTACACATCATGTAATTAGTAAAAATTCTTCTTCCATTAATGGGAATAACACATGGCATGTTCCCCTGGAACACTCGCTGTGTAACCTGGGTTTCTGACAGGAAAACCCTCAAAACGCCTGAAACACCCGTTCCCCCCCCCAAAACAATAGATCCAGACTTAAGAGGCCAAAATCAAGAATAAATAGGATTTAAAAAATAAAAAAACATGTTTAATGGGTATCTATGGTGAAAACATAAATGACCCTACCTTCGGGCATAAATCACCGAAGCTTTGGTTGATTTCACCATCCACGGATGCTGCACACCGACTCAACACGTCGAGAGCTTCGAAACGGTACATATATTGCCTTCCATATCTCTATATTTATCGATCTACATTTCTACCCAATGGACACAGTCAAGAAGGAGAACATGGGAGGCGTGTTCATGGCAGATTAGGAAAGAAGAAGAAAGAAAATAAAATAAGAAAAGGAAAGAAAAGAAAAAGGGGCCCATGCCGACCCCAACGCCCGACTCGAGTTTATGCCTCGCCTATTCTAAACTCCCCATTCCAGACTAAAAGGAGAATATGGAATCTTGATATGATTCTCCATTTAAATTTTATCATTTAATGAACCTACGTGAATAATTTAATATTTAATTTAATAATATTAAATATTTAATATTATCCTAAAATTTGAATAGCTCAGATTTCCACCAAACTCTTATCCTAGGGTAAAAAACCTATTCTGGGACCAATGGAGTTGTCAAAAAAATTATTCAACGCCATATAGTTGGGGAAAAAGGCCATTTTACCCCTCACAGGCATCCAACAACAAAAATTCAAATTTCTTCTCAAAACTACAGTCTGAAAAAACCCAGGTCCTTACAAACTCCCCACCATAAACCTTATCGTCCCTAAGAAGCCTGATGAAAGGACTAGATTCCATGCTCCAAACCCAAGAATCTACATAACCAAGATATCTAGATTTTCCAATGACCATCCTTATAGCATTAACAACTATCTCCTATGTGGAATACATTTAACTATGACTGATCTGGTACTTCCCACCATAGGAATACCCCTCTCATCATCTCAAAAGAAAACTCCAAGATCAAAATCCCACTAAAAACACTGAATTTTAACCGAAATGAGAAAAACAACCCTCAAATGGCCTATGGTGCACTCCCCACCATATGGGATGACTTACATCGCTCTTCGAGCATAGCCATAACAAGTTCCCTCCTCAAAAGGGAAAAAAGTTAAGAAAGAAAAAGGATCTCGGTGTAGGGATGAAGCTCTCTCAACATACTCAAGATGAATCCAAATAGCACATGATCTTCTCTTACTAGAGTACACTATGATTTCAGCGAAGGGATGTCCATATCCCTGCTAAAAAGGAATAAAAAACATAGCCCAACCTCTCTCACACAGGTTTCCCTAAAACAAAACAGACATCAACCTACAAAATTTCGAATCAATACTAAGGGTCTCCAGGTTTCCCGCCTAGCCCTACAGAAAAAACCTCACAATTGGGTCACAAGGTCTAACCACCTATCCCAAAAGATCCAAACATATGAAAAGAAGGTAAGATCACAACGAACAATGAGGTTAAAATCTGAAACACAACCTACAAGGGCCCTGATCCTCTCTGAGAATTCTCAAAAGGAACTACTCCCTAGCGGTCACAACCAAAGCAGAAGATAAAAGCTAAACTCACACTCATCGAGTATCCGTATAGAGAAATACCTCAATAAGGTCCAGTTCATAATAAAATACTTGGTATCTATTGACATCATACTCAGTGATCCAACTAGATAACCATATACTTGATAAAAACACCCAACATGGGGTTAAATAGAAAGGAATCACGTTCCATATTTACCTACTATGGTCACTGAACAGGAGGTGCATGAGGACCAAGTTATAAGGATCAACAAAAACACCTCAACCTTGATCCACATAACCTGCAATAAGAGTAAAAAGTTTGTGTAAACAGACCCTAAGGTCTCAGTCACCATGAAAAACACACACTATCAGACCTATATGTTGTGAATCCTATGTGCCTAGTATGATGCATGAGACACCTTGTGACTTTTCCAAAAAAGAGTCAAAAACCATCCCTGGTATCTTACCAATGGCCAAGATCCAGAGATCTATAGTAAATAAAAAAACCCACACAACATGTGCATCGCTCAAGGTGAAAATCATATACAACTATCACATCACAAAATCAGAACAATAATCCCAAACCCTGGAAACCAGGACTTCTTACCGGAAAAAGTGTTAACAACGAACCATTCCGATATCCATCATAGGTTCCGAAACATTCCTAACACTCATATATACCATATCCCAAATAGTAAAAACTTGGAAAAGAATCTCCTTTGATACCACTTTGTAAAATCCCGACCCAGAAGCCACTAAACCGGTGCTCCGAGCCAATTCGTCATAAGGCCTCAAGCATGCATCCCCATATTCCAGAGGCTTTCGAATAGCTGTGAGGGCCTAAGGTATGATAGTGGGGAGACTATGCCCTAATACTAGAGTAATAAAAAAAATGTAAATAAATAAGTATAATACACAATGGAAATTAAATAGAGTTTAAAAGTAATAAACAACTTAAATTGAACAAGATGTAATAGTAAAATGCTGTAAAATCTTGAACAACTATGTAATAAAATACAAGACTAGTCACCCACTAGGATGACCATACAGATACAAGTACAAAAGAAATGGAAAGTAAAAGTATAGGAATCTAATACTAACTCCGATCCAACCCATGTACCCGATCTTTAGATAATGATGAACTGCACCAACCCGATCAGTATAACCACACAAGCAGCTCCGCTCGATAATGAAACACTGGGCCCCAACCCTATCCACCATGCAACTCGTTCTCAACCTGAAAAGCATACATAAGGTCTACAGGTACATCGAGGTTCACATGCAGGGGTGAGAAATAATCTCAGTAGGGCACCCCTACAAGCAACCTATAACTGTGATACTAAAAGTGTATGCAACAGTAACGTGCTCAGCCTAGCTGGAAAGCAACAAAATAAAGTAAACCAAATGTGCATCCATAGTCAAACCTAGGGTCTATAATCCTTATAAACTATAAAGTGCCACCATGGATATCCATATCTATATACATATACATGTATATTCCCATACCTATACACATATACATAAATATGAATATTCATGAGTATGTGAATCAAATAACAAGAAACCACATCAATAGTCAATCCTTGGGTCCATAAACCTGATCACCTAGACATCCTGTGTAAGGGAATTGAACTGAATGTCATGACACTCAATCCGTGTATAATCAAATTGATCTCTGGGTCCGTAATACCATCAACATATACCTGCTTCGGCCAATGCCGTAATTATATCTCCGAGCAAGCTACGTCACCACGGGGGGATGTTCATCCTGAACATGTTTCACTCATACTCACCTCCAATCACAACTATATTTATGCATATCTATGGTCAAACCTGTAAATAATGATTATGTATACCTATGGTCAATCCTGTAATGATTTGGAAGAGTGTAATCATTCCGATCATATAATATCTAGCCTATGAGCCCGTCAAAGGAATTCCTACAAGGGAATCCAAATATCACTCAAGGCGTAAGAGTCATCAACCCACTAAGCCCATACAAGGCATCCCTAAACTAGATCCAAGTATCAATCAGGGTACATAAGTCTATTACCCACTGATCCCATTCATGGAATCCCTCAACTGGATCTATGTATCACTCAGGTTATAAACATATCCAACTAATGAACCCATTCATGGAATCCCTCTACTGGATCCATGAATCACTCAAGGTATAATTATATTCAACAGTCCACTAATACCGTCCAAGGAATTAATACAATAGGAATCCATGTATCACTCAGGGTATGTAAATAAAAAGCCCAATGAGTCTATCTAAGGTATTATTATAATGAGAATCCTTGTATCACTTAGGGAATACAAGTCAACACATAAGTCTTAACAGTCGAGTCCTAGGTAATACCTATGGTACCTGTAAAATATCAGAAATAACATGGCTCAGAAGCCAGATACTGGGCAAGCATTTCTAGACCTCCTAATAAGAAAAATGGATCCCAGGAAGAACATTCAGGCATCCCAAAAGGAAGAAAGATGCCTCACGTCAGGCTCAATAACCACCAACCAGGAAGCACCTCTGGTAAACACCGCTACATCAGCAAAATCAAGTCAGATATAAATAAATGAGTGAGGGTGGCCCGAACGCCCAACACAGCACTACAGACAGAGCCCCAAGAGCTTACTAGTTCAAAAAAGGTTCTAGGTGACACCCAAACACCATCTCTACCCAAACCTGATGTACATCTCAGGGTCTTTCAAACCATGGGAACCCATTGGGTCCCTTAAGTCAAATACTAAGGAGGAATCCTACTCAAGATCCTCCAGGTAAACACGAGCGATGGCATCCTACCTAGGATCCTTAGTGAAGAGAAAGGGAGTAATCTTACACAGTATCCTCGAACAAAGAACAACATAGGAATCCTATAATAGGGATCCTATCAATGTAAAAAAGGAGAGAGATCCTATAAGGAACTCCATAGGTCAACACATAAGAAAAGGCATCTCTTAAGGGATGCTTGGAAGCATCCAGTCTCACAGCCTCGTAGGCCAGAAGGGAAAGTCTCACAAGGGGTACTTCCTTAAAAGCTTAGGTTATGAGAGATATCTCACAGATCATCTCAGATCAAAGGTCTCAACTAGGTTGGTCCAAAAACCCAACCTATCATATACGCCAAGCCTTACTCCCAAGTGAAAACTAAGCTCAATAACTGGAGGAAGAACCTCTCCATTTAGGAAGAACCCCCAAAACATCATTTATATGACCTCTAAATGTCAAGAGGATTCCACCATTGTGATCTACATGAAAAAACACTCATAATGGACTAGTCACTTTCCCAAAACGATCAACCGGTGAAAAAGGTACTATTCACCGTAACAATCCCGAGTGGGGACAATAGATGATTTCATTTTTAGCACCTGAAATCAGTCTCCAAACATCTGAAATTAATTTAGGGTCACAATTCCAATGACAGTGCATCAAACAGACTTCAGAAGCAGAAGATACGTCTGATTCAATAATCGCCAAATAATAATAATTAAAATATTATTATTATTATTATTTATTTGGACGTTTCATACCACTAAGAATCATGCCCAACACAAAAAGTTCTCCAAACAGACTCAAAATATCCACCTAAAAGTAGGGGTTGTGTGGCTATATATAACACACGAAACAGATCCTTGGATTGCAACTTACAGGGGTTTAAAGAACCCCCGAACGAAACAGGCAGGACAAAGTACATGCCATGTACTCTAGAGTACATGGGGTCTGCCCATGTAAAATTAAACGACATGTAAGTTACTATAAATGGTGTGTAATATTAAAAAAACACCATCTTGTGTGTATTTTCACCCGAACAGATGCCCATGTGCCACTACACAGCGTGTACCCCCAGTACACTACGTGTACTATTAAAAAACCACCATTACGTGTCTTTTTTCACACTGCTGGACACACGACCAACCACCACATGATGTGTACATAGAGTACATGGAGTGTGATTAAGAAAACTTATTCTTTCCTGAATGGGAATAACACATGGCATGTTCCCCTGGAACACACACCGTGTAACTTGGGTTTTCGACAGGAAAACCCTCAAAACGCCCGAAACACCTATTTTTACCCCCAAAACTACAGATCTATCCGTAAGAGGCCACCAGAAAGTATAAATAGGATTTCAAACATAAAAAAACATGTTTAATTGGGATATATGGATAAAATTTAAACATCCCTAACTTCGGGTTGAAATTGCTGAAGCTTTGGTTGATTTCACCATCCACGGATGTCGCACGCCGACTTAGTGCATCGACAGCTTCGAAACAGTACCTATCTTGGCTTCCATATCTCTCTATTTCTCAATATCCATTTATACCCAAAGGAAATGGTCAAGGAAGATCACATATGATTCATTCAAATGGAGGAGGAGGAAAGAAGAAGAAAGAAAAGAAAAGAAGAAAAATAAAGAAAAGAAAAAGGGGCCTAGGCCAGCCCCGATGCCCGACTCGAGTTTATGCCTCGCCTAGGATAAACTCCCCATTACAGACTAAATGATGAAGAAAAAATTTCAATCCAATGCTCCATTTAAAATTTATCACTAAACGAACCTGTGTGATTAATTTAATATTTAATTTAATAATATTAAATATTAAATATACCGTTAAAATTTGAAGAGCTCCAATTTACACCAAACTCCTATCCTAGGGTAAACACACTATTCCAGGGCCAAAATAGTTGTTAGAAAAATTATCTGAGGTCATATGGTCGGGTAAAAAGACAATTTTACCCCTCATGGGCATCTAATAGTAAAAATTCACATTTCTTCTCAAAACTTCAGTATAGAAAAACCCTGGTTCTTACAACCATGATAAAAGTAAAGTGTGATAAAAAGTAGTTAAACTAAGTAGTAAAGAATTTAAATATAAAAAAACATTATATATAAATTGTGTTAATGAGTGTATTCATGACCCATATCCATTATTTTTCCTCTTTTTATCCATATTACTTTTAAAATAAAAACCTTATACATTTAAGAATGGATATTTTTAGAAATGCCACTAAAAACTCACATATAAATGGACCCCAACTATACCACTTAAAAATAAATATTTAACTTAGATTAAATAAAAAATGAAACCAATTTTACCTTTCATAAATCCTCCTTACACATTGGGTAGCTTCTGGTTCCAAGGAGGCATAAATCTTTCATCCTAAGGGAACCTATGTCAAGGATTGAATTCATCAATGTAAGTATCTGAGTTCTTCTATTAAAATTTCAACTACCTTTTCATATCTAAATGATATATTTCTAAATTTGTACCCAGTATATGATGTATTCCGATGTCAATTATATGGTATATCAATATGTATGTATGAAATAATATTTCTTGCATGACACTACCTTTCCTCTAACTAGCCAACAAATCTTAAGTGTGTTAATATTTGAATTTATCAAACACATTAAAATTAATCATTTATTTAGTTTTTTCTATAATATGTAATGTTTTTGGAGTTATAAATGCATTGGATGCATGAATTGGATGAATCAATGTTTATTTATGCATTATAAATTCCTGAATAAATGTATAAGATGGAGACATTTTATATATGATTGATATATATATATTATATCCATGTGATGGTAATATGTGTGTGGTTTTGGATAATGACTTTTCAAACTTTTATACAACCAAAATATCTATTTCACCTTCCTCCTTTTCATTTATAGTTACCAACATACCATAGAGAAAAGGTGAATCCCATTTGAACATCGAATAATTCAGTTTATCCATTGATACCTATGAAGGTTGGATGCTTATATTTTCTACTTTGTTGATCTCTATAATACCCTTGGGATTTATTTCAAAGATGATGTTGTAGCTCTTCGGTGAACGTTACACATATTGATAATTTTTCTTCATTTCACATTTTATGTAAGTTTCATATTTTCTTGCATGTAGATCCTCATATTTGGATTTTAATCTCTTTATATTGATATGATAAATGTTATTATACTCTAAAAAACCATATGTGGTATCATAAAAGGTTTATTATTATGATCTATGAATACTTTCATTGAAATGGAGAAGAAAAAGAGAGGTTTATTTTTCATGTTGTACAAAAATATAAAAAATTATTTTACCCTCACGCATTTGGATTTTGTAAAGGTAACCAAATATTTACCCTTGATCAATTAATATACATAATTATAACCAAGGAATTAACCTTACTCAAGTAAGGATACATGAGACTTACCTTTATGTGAATAGTTCAAGTAAATCTAGTTTGTATAGTAACCCTTACACAAATGGTTTTCATAAAGGTCTTACGTAAGGGTATCTAGGATGTTAAACAAGTGTGAGTGGTCATGTAAAAGTAATATATAGATTAACCTTTTAAAAATGTGTTACATAAAGGTATACATGATTTTATTAAGTCTTTATAAATGTAATTTTATAGCATATGTAAAGGTATTGTGTAAAGGTAAACCGATTTTTCCTAAGGATACATAAAGTTATACAATATTTTACCCTTACGTGATAACATTACACAGAAGTTTTGTGTAATTCTAAACTATTTGTTAAGTTTATGAAAATTGTTTTCATAATGGTAGGACCCTTAAGCAGTGGTACTAGGAATAAACATAAAGGTTTGACCAAATGTACTCTTATATAGCGTCTCCTTAATAAAGGGCACACCCTTACATAAGTTGGATAAATAAAGGTAGTACCATTTTGTAATAGTTCATTTTTATTTTTTATAAAGGTAATATGTTACTTACCTTTACAAAAGGGCTACCAGATAGCCTACGTAAGGGTATAAGGCTTTACCCTTACACAGGAATACCCCTAAGTGTAAGGGTAATCATAATAGTTTTAAAATTATCATGATTTTTTTAATATATAAAATTATTTAGATGGTTTATAAAATTATTATAAATCATTATAAAAGGTATTAAAGATATTTTAATTTATAAAAGGTTATAAATTAATTAATTATAATTTATTATAATTAATTAAATGTTTATGAAACATGTTATTCCCAAATATTAAATGTTAATATTTAAAATACATTTTAAATAATTTATATGTAAATTCTATGATCTATAAATAAATGGGCTTATTTAGAAATCATAATAAATAATTTATAGTGGGATATAAATTATGAAATAAAAAATTATAAATTTAAATTATAAATTGTTCATAATTAAATATTTTGAATTGTTCAAAATAAAAGGGATCCTTATTTGGTTGTTAGATAAGACACATAAAAAGTTCTCTAATTATTTATATGATCAATGATTAAATAATGATTAATTAGGTGATATTTAGATTATGTAAAATAATTACATACTGTAAATTGAATTATATATTTTTTTGTAATTCAAAAAATATCATTTATTTTAAATAGAATTTTCATATAATGAAAAATATGAATTATTTCTTATTTGAATAAATATAAAGTGTTTATATTAAAAATTATGAAATGAATATAATTTTTTATATTAAAAAATTATTGAATTTACATTATATTAAAGATGAAAATTATAAAGGGTTTTATAATTACCTTTTATTTGTGAATTGTTTATAAATATTTATCTCATATTTAAATATTTAAATTGTTCATTTATTTAAAGGTTATTCACTATTATATTAATGTTTAGTAACTTTTTTATGAAATGTGAATATTGTGTATGCTTTAGTTTATTTTTTAAAATGATTCTTGGATAGATCCTTAAATTACATGCTGGGATCGATTATGTAAAGAATTTTGTTTTTAATCTACTCTAACTTTAATTTTTAATTGAAGTTATGAACTTGAATTTAGTTTTTGAATACAATTTTTACATATTAGATTTTAGAGTAAGGGTGAATTGGATTGACTATTGAGTAATGTATCCGTGTTTAAAGGCACTTATAGTTGGACTACATACTTTATTATAGGCCTATTCCTTATCTGGGAAAGTGAATGCGGTTGGCAATCTATCACTGAGGGATTAGTCATGTGAATATTGTAAATTTAATATAATTCTATGCATTTACATATAATGTTTATGTACCTTATGAATATAATTAATTTTTATTTGGATTAATATGTTTGAATTATTTATTTCAGTGAGTAACACAAACCTATGGTTCATGTAAAGGGCTACATGTCAATATGGTTTTATTGATTATATGGTCAGAATAGGATTATAAACTAAATTACTAGTATCTTGAATACAATAAATGGAAAAAAATGAGATGCGTTGGTGAGATTAAAATCACCTATAAATACTTATTGTGAGATTCCTTCCAAATTAAAACTTTTCAAGACCTCGATCATTCAACTGGGTATTATCAAGCTCAGTATGAGTACCCCTAAATTATATTCTGTGAGGAATGAAAGTTATAAGTAACTTTATAATATTTTATGGGTGTTTTCTAGATTAGTATGAATATCCATTTATTGTCATTTGTTGGAATATTCTTGGTTATTTTATTTAGGTTACACTATCTGGAAAGCCCTAATGGTTAAGATACCAGAGGAATAGAGTTGATTATATCCATACGATGGATTGGAAAAAATAGTTGTCCACCAAAATATCCAAGATTTATAAATGATATGATTGAAAATTGACATCTAACAAATATATTCATGGCATATTAAAGTGATAATTAGTGTATATCTTGGTGAAATTAGGATCTTATCATGATAATGAATATAATTTATTTTAATATGGTTCATTATTTTAGTGGGAGCTTATTTAATTAAATTCCTTATTTAAATGGTTAATAATTCATGATACTCATATAATAAAATATTATTTTGTAGATAATATCATCATCATAACCATATAATCTTTTTGATGAGTCATTTATAAGGATAAACTTAATATAAGTTACTCTTAAGATTGTTAACATAAGAATATTTATTAAGCAAGATTGGTAATTTAAGAAAATTTAATATGGAAAATTAAATGTGTTCAAATAATTCCTTCCTCAGTAAGAAATTTGTGATGTTCTTCAAAAGTGAATCTAGATTACTATGAATGTATAGAATGATTCACTTATGGTTTCAGAGTAATTGGATTAAAAATGGAAAAAATAATATTCTTTTATCATACACTAAATATGATTATGTGTGTCAAATGATATTCAATACGATTGAATATGATTAATTACTTAGAGATATTAAAGGTTTATTTAATGGGTTATTCTGGTTTGTAAAGTTATCCTATCATCATTATAGAAATGTTCTAACAATATGATTGAATTAAAAGAAAAATTTCTCAATATTATCAAAGTGTTGGGAATATATATGAACTAGGAATATGATTTCTAGATTCTAAAGAACTATATAGATAAATCAAGTAGGTAAAATTTCAAACCATAAGAAGAAACATTGTTTGAAAAGTTAAATAATGTTTCTTCAAAAATCCAATAAAGGTAATTGAAACCTATGGATATCATGAAGTAAGAGTAATTATTAAATATGATTAGATTATATAAGATATACTGGAAGAAGTTTTTGAAACTTCATGCAATTTTCATATAAGGTATAGATGTTATAGAAATTAATTCATCCATTTTGAAAGGTATGTGATACCAAATGTATAATTTAAAAATGTTGTAAATATTTAGAAGTTAAATACCAAAGGAATAATTGATTGAACTTGTAATTTATATTCATGAGATATAGTAAATAGTTACTAAATCAAGGCTTTAAATTTAAATAATCTTTCCAAACATAAATTAATCAAAGTAAAATATGTGTATCTACATCTCATTTATCTTATGTGATAAGTGAAGAAAAACTATGATATGATTAATTTTATTTGAATGGTTTATGATTCATCAATTTATATAAAATGTTTAGTAAAGAAGATATGGATAAATGAGTGTTTTTAAGATAAAATTGTTTAACAAAATATTTGTTAAAATATGCGGTAATTTGTTCCCACCACCCATTGATGATAAATTTTAATAAAATATTATTTTTAAAGATAAAAGGTTCCAAACACATAGAATAACATATATTATTGATGTACATAGATTTTACTAACATTTTTATAATTTTTTAATTTAGTTTTAATTAATTTTCTAACCACTTCTTGTGTTTTTAGGTTCTTTTTGTAGTATTTTAATATTTTAGTTGTTTTTATAGTTTTTAGTTAATTTTTTATTAATATTAGTTATTTTTTTTATTTTTATCTTTTATTTTTAGTTTAATTAATATTATTTATTAATATTATTATTAGTTTATTAATTAATTATATTAATTTAACTTGTAAATATAATATATATAACTCTTCTTATTATTTATTTTTTACTAATTATTATTATTACTATTATTATTTTATTTAAATTTTAGATAACTAGATTTTTAATTTTTAATGTTTGGATTTGATTTTTAAATTTTGAATTTGAATTTTAATTTTGTTTTGCTTTATTTTTTTCATTTTCCCCTATCCCTCCTCTTGACTCACTCCCCTATTCCTCCAACTCACCCCGCTCCCCATTCCGTTCATCGTTCTCCCCCTCTCCCCTTCCTATCTCTCGATCCCCCCCCGCTCACCCATCCTGCTACCCGGAAAAACCCCCGACCCTAGCCGATCTAGCTTTTCCCCAGTCACCAGTAGCCTCTTCCCTCCGATCTTACCTCGCCTCCACTACCCTTTGTTTCCTCTCCCCCTACACGCCTTGGTATGCCTCCCTTCTCTCACTTGCATTGCACTAGCCACCACAACAAGGAACAGCCGCCCAGGATCTGCATCACCACCCTAAGGCACACCTTCCTCGCTCAAGCTCCCTCTTCGTCACACCACACTAGAAGCGAACCAGCCTCCACTACATCCCCAACATCCTTCATTCTAGTGGGCACCCAACTAGTGCACGACATCATCACGTGCTGAGGGTGTAGTTAAAGTTTGAAGAATAGCAATTGCTGTGTGCGACGAGAGTGAAGACCGACATGATTATTTGTTCAGTAATGCAGTTTTATTTTACATGACCTATCATCTTATTACCATGTTTATTATTTTAGTCATAATGTCAGGGTCATTTTCTTAGTGTCAGGATGTTGGTCGAGTAGTTAAAGTTATTATGCATGCCATGTGATGTTTTCATTTTCTGATTTATTTTCAATTAAATTTATTTTAATTGAATGTTTATCTCTATAAATTATTGTTGCACTAAATTAACTACTAATATTGAAACTGGCCATTTTAATAATAATCTTATTCGACAATTCTGAGAAGGTAAACCACGTTGACCAATTGTAAGTGAACATTGGTGATACAGCTTTGTGAGAAACGGGTTGAGTCATTTCACCATGTAGTTCAGTACTTGAAAGAGTCCCATAATTTATTTACCAGAGAATGAGACCTTAAATAAATTAGGAGATTTAAAATGATCATATAAAAAAATGCTTATATTTTTGGAACTGGAAATAATTAGCTATAATAAATATTTAATCACATAAAATAATACTTTTGCATGGTTGTGTGGTAATTTAATTGTGGCATCATCATCCCTGACACATTTGGTTGATTTAGAGTTAAACATCTTTTTTTAAGTGTATTTTACATTATTTATTTCTCCTTATCATCTCTTTGTTTAATTAAAATAATAATAAAAAAACACAGAATAGGAATTCCCTCAACTTTTTTTCCATCTAAACATTGTCTAAAAAAATATTTTTAGTGAACTAGATTCCATGATCTCTGTGGTTCAACCCTACTCGCCACTTTTACAGTAGCCAGTTGGTTATAAAAATTTGAAAATTGGATGCGCTGCGATGCATGTACCAAATTTCTGGCACCGTTACCAGGGAGCACGCGCACCTATAGAATTATGAAAATTTCAAGTAGGCCTTGCTTTAGGCACTATTCAACTAAATAGTGAACACTCATAATTCAGATCTGTCAAATAATAACACACCCCTTGATCCTCAAATTGAACATCAAAGAAAAAAAAAAGAACAAATAGGTTCCTCAACTGCAAATCCAATAAATCCACTAGAGGAAAGTGTTGAAACTCATATTCCGATGCTTCCCAGTGGATAAGTCCACCCACTTTTCAAAAACCGTCTCGATAATCAAAGGCCTCATACTACTATGAGACAAGAGTTGCGACCAAACACAGTTGGAGTTAGCTTAGGCATAACAAGACCCATAATTCAAGCAATGTACTTTGAATTGAAGCTGTCTAAAATCAACCTGCTCTAAAAACATGCACAATTTCATGTATTGATAAGTGAAGACCCTTATATGCATGTGAGAATATTTATTGAAGTCTGTGACACATTTAAATATAATGGGGGTGATGGATGATGCATTTATCCTATGGCTATTTCCATTCTCATTGCAAGGGAAAGAAAAGGACTGGTTGGAAAGTCTTTACCCAGAAACAGTTTTCACTTAAGAAGTGCTGCGAAGAAAATTTCTTGATCGATATTACACAATAACTAAATCTTTGAAAAACAAGAGAGACCTCAACTCCTTTTTTCAAAGCGAATACAAATCATTAGGAGAATCATGAGAAATATTCAAGTACATGTTAAGATGTTTTCCTCATCATGGGTGAAGTTGGAAAACCAGTTGCAAGCATTCTACTATGGACTTCAACCCAAGAGTAAGTCTGCAATCAACAAAGCTACTTGAAATGCATTTTTGTAAATGGATCCTGAGGATCTATACATATTAATTAAAAACATGGGAGAACATAGTTTCCAGTGGCCAACAGATTTTTCAAGAAGAAAGGAAGGAGTGTATCAAGTTGATTCTCAGACATTCATGTCTGCACAATTTGAAGCTCTTAATAAGAGGATTAACAATTTGTTAGTAAACCCGCATAAGCTAGTCTATATTGTTCAAGTTGAGCACTGTACACACTAGGGTGGTCCTCATGACTATCCCATATTCCCATATAACACATCTGAGAATAATACATCCGAATCTAAGCTTGTTAGCTATAACAAAGGAAATTATGGAAACAACTACAATACAAACTGGCAAAACAATAACCAAAGTCAAGGTTGTAAGGAACCAACAACTACTCAACCAATGAACCAGAACATGGGTCCACCTGGGTTTTCTGCTCAATCTTCCTTCATACCATCCATGCAATTGAAGGGGCAAGGATCTAAACAAAAATATTGACAACCATTTCATCAACAACAACAATTTTAGGAGAAAAAGAAAAAAACAGATTTGGACCCTCCTGCAATATTAGGTTACCAATATTGGGGATCAACTACAACTAAACTAATGATATCCAATCAATCAAGTTTTGAGTTAAAAGAGATGGAAATTCAAAATCTGTAGACAACAACTCAAAATTTGTATACAAAAACTCAAAATTTGCATACAAACACCCAAAACTTACAGTCAACAACCCAAAACTTATAGGCTTCCATGCATAACATTGAAAATAAAGTCAGTTAAATAGTTACACAAATGAAAAACTGACAGAAAGGAACTCTACAAGGAAGCACAAGAGTTAACCTAAGAGAAGAGGAAAAATCCATCACATTGTGAGGTGGCACATAATTATCAGAGTTCCAAATTATTGATGTGCAACCAATAGATGAAATGCCTACAAATTCCACTGAGAATGGTGAATCAACAAAAAAATCAATCCAACTTGTAGCTAAATAGGAGTATGATCAAAACAAACTTACAAAAATTGAAAAGGAAATAAAAGAAAAGGAAAATGAGGCACTCAATGAAAGTTTGAAAGCCCACATACCACCTCCTCTATTTCCACAAAGACTGAAGCAAAGGAAGTTTGATGTTCAATTTTCAAAATTCATGAAGATGTTCAAAAATATTCAAATAAATATTTCTTTTTCCGAAGCCATCACACAAATTCCACACTATGCTAAATTTCTCAAGGAGCTTCTGTTGAAATGAAGAAAACTAGATGATGTGGGAAAAATCATAATTCATGAGGAATGTTCAATGGTCATACCAAGATTCATATCTCCAAAACTAAGAGACCCTAGTAGTTTTACTATTCCTTGAAATATTGGAGGATGTCAATTTGGAAGAGCTATGTGTTACCTCAGAGCTAGTGTAAATCTCATGCCATCTGGAGTCCTTGAAGAACTAGGCATCATAGAATTAAAGACAATGAGGGTTGCCTTGAAAATAGATGTTTGATCAGTGAAGCATCCTCGAGGGATTCTAGAGGATATACTCATCATGGTTGATAAATATTACTTCCCTGCTGATTTCATTTTCCTTGATATGAAAGAAGATAAGGATGTCCCACTCATTCTTGGGATACCTTTCTTAGAAACATGGATATAACTCATTGATGTCCAAGAGGGAAAATTAATTTTTAGTATTGGGGATTAGAACATAACATTTTATGTCCTAAAGGCTATGGAAAAATCCTCTACAGTAGACTGTTATTTCTTGGATACGATTGAATAATGGGATGAGTTAGCAAGCAATGTGATGGATCTTGAGGATTTACCCAAATAAAATAAAGAGTTTACTGAATCAATCAAAGTGGTGGAATTCATAAGAAACATAGTTGAGCCTTTAGATAGACATGACTTCACTTCAATGACTCCATCACTTGAAAATCCACCAACAATTGAGCTTAAACTTCTTCCATAAAACTTGAGATACAATTACTTGGTAGATTTAAACACCTTACCGGTCATCATAAATTCTAATCTTTCGAGTGAACAAGAAATCAAATTGCTCAATGTACTATCGAAAAAGAAGCCTGAAATAGGTTGGATGATTTCTGATGTGAAAGGTATAAGTCCTACCATATGCACTCACATAATACATATGGTAGATAATTCAAAACCTTGTAGGAAACCAAAATGATTCTTAACACCTCCCATGAAATAAGTAGTCAAGAAAGAAGTCATTAAACTTCTTGATGCTGGTTTAATATTTCATATCTCTGATAGTCAGTGGGTTATCCCATTGAAAGTGGTACCTAAAAAGGGTTTAACCATAGTAGTTGAGAATAATAAAGGAGAATTGATAACCAAAATAATAGTGACAAGATGGAGAGTGTGTGTTGACTATCATAAATTGAATGATTCCACAAGAAAGGATCACTTACCATTACCCTTTATTGATCAAATACTTGAACGATTGGTAGGAAGAGATTACTATTGTTTTCTAGATGGATACTCCGACTATAATCAAATAGCGGTGACACTAGAGGATTAAGATAAAAGCATGTTCACTTTTCTATAAGGTACATTTGATTACTAAAGAATGACTTTTGGAATGTGCAATGCACCAGCCAAATTTGAACGATGAATGATGGAAATGTCCCATGACATGATTGAAGAGTTCTTGGAAATATTCTTGGATGAATTATATGTGTATGGGGATTCTTTTGATGACTATCTGGAACATTTGGATAAGGTTTTGGCAAGATGTGAAGAAAAGAACATGGTGCTGAATTGGGAAAAGTCACACTTCATGGTATAAAGTGGAATAGTTTTAGGTCATCAAATTTCAAATAAAGGCATTGAAGTTGATGCTTAAAAGATTAGTACAATCTCTTAGTTAACCATGCCTACTTCAGTTCATTAAATTTGAGGTTTTCTTGGGCATGTTAGATTCTATCGATATTTTATTAAGGATTTCTATGTTATTTCCCGAACCCTTATGAACCTATTGGAAAAATATGTCACATTCCACTTTGTTATTAAATGTCAGGAAGCATTTAAATTATTAAGGAAAAATTTGGTTGAAGCCCTGATAATGATTTCACCAGATTGGGAGAAGCCATTCAAGTTAATGTGTGATTCTAGTGACTGGGCAATTGGTGCTGCCTTGAGACAAAGAAAAGAAAGGATCTTTAGGACAATATATTATGCTAGCCACACATTGAATAAGGCTCATCATAATTACACAAAAACTAAAAAATATATTCTATCAGTTATATTTTCTTTCGATAAATTTTGATCCCATCTTCTATTCTCCAAATTCACTGTCTATATGGATCACTTTGCCCTGCTGTATCTGATGATCGTGAAAGATGCGAAACCCAGACTCATTCGATGGATATTGTTACTTCAGGAATTTTACATTGAAGTCAAGGAAAAAAAGGGCCCAAAGAATGTATTTTTTGATCATTTATAATTCCTCAACCATGAAATAAGTGAAATCAATGTTAAACTAATCAATGAAACATTTTGTGATGAACAACTCTATGCCATTGAGACAATCAAACCCTGGTATGCTGATTTTGTGAATTACTTAGATTCAGGTGTGATTCATCCTGATTTCTCAAAGGATCAGAGGAAAATATTTTTTAATAAATCATGCCATTACTAATGGGATGATCCTTTACTTTTCAAAGACTGTGCGGATGGAATGATAAGAAGATGTATCCTTGAAGAAGAATTTGATAGTGTTTTGAACTTGTTACACACTAGAAAAGCTGGAGGACACCATGAAATTCATCGAACAATCAGTAAAGTGTTACAATGTGGTTTGTACTAGCCTACCATGAATCATGATATTAATGAATTCGTCATGAACTGTGATAAATTACAAAGAACCATGGGTATAAGCTAGAAGCATGAAATGCCACAACATTCAATCATGGGCATTAGAAATTTTAACATATGGGGAATCAACTTCTTGTGTACATTTCCTAAATCTTTTGGGAAATCATACATCCTTGTATGTGTAAACTATGTGTCAAAATGGGTGGAAGCTGAAGTGTTTTTAGAAAATACAGCTTGAGTCGTCATCATATTTTTAAAGCAACACATTTTTACGCCGTTCGAAATCCCAAGGCTCATCATCAGTGACCGTGGTACCCACTTCAATAATGAACTGTTTCAAAATCTAATGACTCACCATATATTCCACTACTACATGAGCACCCCATACCATCCATAGACCAATGACCAAGATGAGGTTTGAAATCGAGAAATTAAGGGCATTTTGGAGGAAAATGTAAATACATCTAGGAAGGATTGGGTTTCCAAACTTGATGATGCACTTTGGACCTACATGACTGCATACAAGACACCTATTGGAATGTCCCTGTATCACTTGGTCTTTGAAAAAACCTTCCACTTACCTATAGAACTGGTACATAAAGCTTATTGGTCTATGAAGAAACTGAATTTTGATTTCAAAACTACATAAGAGAAGCATTTTCTATAAATGAATGAACTAGAAGAGATAAGGAGAGAAGTGTATGAAAATTATTTGATCGAAAAAGAGAAAACTTGAGCCTATAATGATAAATGGATCCAACAAAGAAATTTTTCAGAAGGAAACAATGTTTTCCTCTTTAACACACGACTTCAGATCATGGTAGGAAAACTCAAGTCAAAGTGGTCGGGTCCTTACACTATCACAATTGTTTATCCACATGGTGCTTTCAAAATTTCTGATGAGAAGATGCCTCCATTCAAAGTTAATGGTAAATGCCTTAAACTTTACCAAACTTCGAATAAAATAGGCATCATTGAAGAATTATAATTAAAATGAGAAGTTATCTGTCTGGATGAAGACATTAAACTTAATAATGATTAGGAGGTAACTCGACTGCTTCTTTATTCCTTGGTCTCTGTTTTCTTACATTCTCTCTATATCTATATCTCTTTTTGTGGGTAAAGAAAAAACAAAAATTTCTAGATATTCCGACTCTTCCATGGCCATCTATGTGCATGTTCCATCTCCATATGACTTTATACAATGGATGACTCAATATCTGGCTGATATCGAGCGCCAGCTTGAGGAGATTTCATTAGAGATTCATGCTCAGCAGTTGTCACCACCACTGCGAGCACAAATTTCATTACTTCCGCACTAGATTAATGATCACTATGCTCCATAGGTGGTTAGTCCCACTAAGCATCCCCATAAGGTCGGTGACACACCCACCAGTTCTTGTAAGAGGTAGAGGAGTTCATTGATGATGGACCAAGATGATTGACCATTGTCCATTAGTCTGGCTAAAGACATAAAACTTAGCACTTCTTGGGAGGAAACCCATGTTCTAGTTTCATTTTTTTCTTTTATTTTTTCTAGTTTGTTTGAGGAAATAAAACATGGAATGTGTGGAAATTTTTAGCCACTCCTGATATTTTTGTGCACTTGTCATTCCACCACATATCTTCTTCCATTTGTATGATCCTTGATATTTTATTTATGATACGATGAGGGTATGTGTTTTCCATGTGTAGATTTTACAGGTGCATCATTTTTTGGAGCTTCATCAGATACAGTCAGCCTCTCTATGTCTATCATCTCTTAATAAGAGAAGTGTTTCATTTTTTTACATATTTTATGCTTCTAAAAACACCATGTAAAATAACTAAAAAAACTAACATTCATGTCATTGATGGACCCACATGAAATCCACTACATTTTTTTATAACACAGTCGAGGGCATACCACTTGTGTACTTAGGCAGTTTGGGCACCTGATTCTTGTTTGGAATGCTTTGATCCTTAATCTCACAACTTAGATGTTTGCTGATATTATTCCATGTTTCAAAAATGTTTTTCGAAAACTTGTTTATTTTTATGATACTTATTTTCAATCATGCTTATCAGTGTTGTCCAACATTTTATTTCCATACCTATGAGGATTCTGACCACATTTTATATCATCTTATCTTTCTCTTTTCTTGATAAAATCTTGACAAAGTTATGTATTCTATAACTTTCCATGTTTTTTTATCAAAGAGATAGAAATTTTGAAAATTTTATTAAAATGACTAAGGCATCTGTTTAATATTTTATCCCCATTAACCCACTGAGCCACCCATATATTTTCTCCATCGTATAGCCCTTATAATCCATGAAAAAACATTTTAGGATGATCCCATAGCTGATACCCTCCCCTACCAATTTCTTGAATTTTTGCATGATAATTTTTAATATAAGTGTGGGGGAGAGATTTGCTCATGGAGAGGGTTCTTTAAGGGGTAGTGAGTCATTTGATGCACATGGATTGAAATTATCTCATCCTGATTATATGAGTTATTTTTAAAGTATCTATATTCATTACATGTATTTTGATATAGGAATATAGAATCCTTTTGGTTCCAATAATGAGTACATTGTTGGTCATTATGCAATAAACATCACTTTTGGGGATACCTATAAAAGTGATGATCAATTACTAAAGGAGATAGGGAGTTTTCTATATGACTTACTTTCACTGATATGTTACAATATACGCGCTACTTGTGTACAATTATTTGGGATTTTTTTCTGAAATTTATTTCATGGGGTTTTAGAGTTGACACTCACAAGTTTTTCCTAACCATCTTATTTGAGTGAGTTGTGTCTAAAAATAAGAGATAAAAAAAGAGAGAAACATTGGATTATAATATGCTTCGGGACAAGAAATGTTTTAAGTGTGGGTGAGTGAGAGTTTGAGAGAGACATTTGGATTTACATTTATCATGCCTTTATTTCAATATTCAACACTCATTTTTCCAACAAAAAAACTCCTAATTTTTTTTACCCACCATCCCGCAACCTCGGAGACATTTTAACCTCATGTAAAGTCCTTGATATTGGTGAATTATTTTTATTTCCACTAGTAGAGATGTGAAATTCATGGAAAGACTATGGTAAGAATGTATGTGTATGAGAGTTGAGCATATCTTTGATCAAATATTTTTGGTAGATAAGAGTGATAGCGAGGTAGGTCACATGATACATGAGGGAACATACTTATTTTGAAAATAATGTGAGTGGAAGAAAAATGGTTTTTGAAAATTGACGTTTTAAATAAAGAATGATATTTTATGAGTAAAAGTGATTGAAAAATTTATGAACTTGTAATTTTGATGTTTAGATTTGTCTACAGGTCCACTTGAGTTTTATTTTTGATTGTTTTTCCTAGGAGTGAAAAAGTTTAAGTGTGGGGGATTTGATTTACATGGATTTTACTAACATTTTTATAATTTTTCAATTTAATTTTAATTAATTTGATAACCACTTCTTGTGTTTTTAGGTTATTTTTGTAGTATTTTAATATTTTAGTAGTTTTTATTGTTTTTAGTTACTTTTATATTAATATTATTTATTCTTTATATTTTATTTTTAGTTTAATTAATACTATTTATTATTATTATTATTATTTTATTAATTAATTATATTAATTTAACTTGTAAATATAATATATATAAATATTCTTATTATTTATTTTTTACTAATTATTATTATTACTATTATTATTTTATTTAACTTTTAGAAAACTAGATTTTTAATTTTTAAAGTTTGAATTTAATTTTTAAATTTTGAATTTTAATTTAATTTTTGTTTTATTTTTGTTTTTTTTTTCATTTCCCCCTATCCCTTCTCTTGACTCACTCCCCTATTCCTCCCACTCACCAGCCACCCTCTCTTTCTCTCTCCAATCATCCGCCCCCTATTTCCTCTCCACCCCATCACACCCCCTGACCCAGCTCTCCATTTTCCCCCGTCGTACCCACCTACCCCGCTCCTCTCCACTCCCCCTACTCACTTGGCCACCCCCTCGTATCCCCCCTCCGCTCCCCCAATCTTAGTGTCTCTCACACGCCGCCCCCCATATCCCCCTGCTCATCAACCTGCCGTCCCCCCTCTCCCCTTCCCATCTCCTCTCCCCCTGATCACTTCCCCTGTCTCACCCCCTAACCCATCTTTCCCCACCCACTCCACTCCCCATTCCCTCCGTCATTCCCCCCCTCTTCCCTACCCATCTCCCTACCCCCCACTCACCCCTCCTGCTACTCGAACAAACCCTCGACCCCATATGATCTCTCTTTTCCCCATCCACTAGAAGCCTCTTCCCTCCGCTCTGACCCTTCCTCTGCTACCCTTTGCTGCCTCTCCCCCAACACACCCAGGTACCCCTCCCTTCTCTCACTTGTAGTGCACTAGCCATCACAATAAAGAGCAGCTACCGCAGATCCACATCACCACCCTAAGGTGCACCTTCCTCACTCAAGCTGCCTCTTCGTCATGCCACACCAGGAGCAGACCAGCCTCCACTAAATCATCAACATCCTCTATTCCATTAGGTGTGCAGCTAGTTTGTGACATCATCATGTTCTGAGGGTTTAGTTAAAGTTTGAAGGATAGAAATTGTTGCACGTGGTTAAAGAGAAGACCGACATAATTATTTGTTCAGTAATGCGGTTTTATTTTACATGACCTGTCATCTTATTACTTATTTTATTCTTTCAGTCATAATGTTGGGGTAATTTTATTCATGTCGGGATGTTGGTTGAGTAATTAATGTTATTGCACATTCCATGTGATGTTTCCATTTTGTGATTAATTATCAATTTAATTTATTTTAATTGAATGTTTATCTGTCTAAATTATTTTTTCACTAAATCAACTACTGAAATTGAAACTGTCCATTTTAATAATAATTTTATTCGGTGGTTCCAAGAAGGTAAACTGTGTTTACCGATTGTAAGTGCACATTGGTGATAGATCTTTGTGAGAAACATGCTGAGTCATTTCTCCATGTAGTTCGATACTTGAATGAGTCCAATAATTTATTTATAACACCAGAGATTAGAAACTTAAATAAATTAGGAGATTTAAAATTAGCATCTAAAAAAATGATTATATTTTCAGAACTGGTGATAATTAGGCAGAATAAATATTTAATCACAAAAAATAATACTTTGCATGGCTGCGTAGTAGTTTAATTATGACATCAGTATCCCTGACACATTTGGTTGATTTATAGTTCATAATATTTTTTTAAGTGCAGTTTACATTATTTATTTCACCTTCTCATCTTTTTATTTAATTAAAATAATAATAAAAAAACACAAAATAGTAATTCCCTCGTCTTTTGTCTGTCTAAACATTTTATAATGAAATATTTTTAGAGAACTAGATTCTGTGATCTCTGTGGTTCGACCCTGGTCGCCACTTTTACAGTAGCCAGATGGTTATAAAAAATTTCAAATTGTATATGCTGTGATGCATGTACAAATGATATAATTTTTTTGTTTAATATTCCTACTGTTAAGAAATAAATATTATTTACTAACACAAAAGGGTTTATGTATCATAGAAGGATACTATCAAAGGAATATAATGCTTATGAGGCTAGAGGGAGTATGTTCGGACTAAGATAAGTTCATAATTTATAGATAGAGAATAACATTGATCTTAAGTTTAAAGTGTTTTTCACTCAATATACTAAATGATTTTAGGATATGTGATGATGGGGAACAAAAAAGGTAAAGAGTTACAATTAGTTATCAGAAAAAATGAAAGACACTGTTTCTTGAATGATTACACCATTACAAATAAAAAGTGAAAAAAATTGAAGTCCTAAAAGTGGTTAGGGTATGAAGGTAAAGAAAAATGTAAAGGGATACAGTAGTTACCATAATAAGTTTTTTTTCACTTTATCTTATAAGATTTTAGGAGGACTGGTAAAAAATAATGTAAGTAGTTACATTATTTCAAGGAAAAATATTGTCAAAATAGTGATCCAAGGATAATGGGGATGAATATAGAATGAATTTTAAGTATATAACACAAGTTCACATCATAAAATTTGATGTTGTGAATTTAAGATGTTTGAATATGTTAAACAATTTAACCAGTTTGGAATATGATGCTTAAATTATTTCATTGTTAAAAATATATTTATTTATAGATGTTTCTCACTAAATAGTTAATGGGAATGTTCTATTATATGTTCATATAGAGATGTGATAGGGATCAAATATGACGTAATGTGTCTACAAAATCCAAAAAAGTGTAGTAGACATAATGATTATTTGGAAATTTATTATTTATTACATGTTAAACTAGTGATTATGTTGGGTTTGTTAAATATTCTTAATGAATATTAAAATGAATAATATTAAAGGAAAAATACATTTTATCATTATTTCACATTGGATTAATTAATGTATATATAGATATATATTTCATGAAGTGAAATGATAATTGAACTCTCAAATTATGACATTGAGTTTATCCCTAACCAAAGTTCACCAAGGTGTATTATAATTTATGATGAAATTTTAAGGTTAGTGTGTGTAGGATTCTTGTATAGAGATATAGAATATTTTCATGAGGCATAAAACAAAGAATAAAATTCATTATGTGCACTATAAAACCCACTAAGTATACCACATGGAGTTTTATACAGTGATATATTTTGTATAATAGGGGTGCATTGATCATATTTGAGTACCCACTACTTGAGGTTGGTGATATACCTCGCATGATACCCTTCATACTTTTATACCCTACTTACATAAGTCTTCATATTGACTTAGCTAATATAGGGGTCATTGGTTATGTTTTTTACTATGTCGTCAGTGGATCTTAACCAAGATAATATTTTTCCAGTCATATGATGAGTATGACATCAATTCACTCTAATTAGATAGATTATGGTAGTGTGAGGTCATAACTAAATATTATATATATCTATTTGGATAAGGAAAAAGTGATGTGTTTATATAGAAGGATGAATTATATGTGATGTATCCATCGATCAGATCTGTCTACACTTATATAATTGAGAACATATGAGTTGATATATGGGATTGTCAGGATTCATGTCCCATTGTCCACCATGTCTTCAAAAAACCGGAAATATGAGAATTCACATTTTCATATGATATAGATAGGTGGAAACTAGTATAAAGATACATGTTTTTGATAGAGATCATGCTAGATCCCATTATATATTGAGTAGAATTGAAGCAATGTTATAGGATTCTCTTTGATTATATATTTGGACATGAAAGCTCATATTTGTCTTTAACACTTTAATAGCCCATGAGGTCAAACATTATATTCGAATAAATGAGGATTCAACTTGACTCAAAGAGATACTCTAATTTTTTTTTGTGGTTAATCCAAAATCATTTTGGATGGGTTTTCACAAGGTATTTTATATTATGTGATATAAGTTGAAGTTAATTATTTATTTCCAAAAAATGGAAGATATCCATATGGTGTTTTGGATATGAATTCACAAATTTCTTTATATGATATAATATAAGGTGAAATAGAATAAATTCTATTAATATTTAGTGAAAGTGGGAGATTGATGGAGATATTCCATAAATCTATAACCAGTATATGATACAATACTATATCAAGTGTATAGTATATCAAGATGAATTCATGAAATAATATTTTATTCATACCACTTCCTTTAATTAGATTAAAAACCAAATATTAATAGTGTTAATATTTTAATGGATCAAACTAATTAAAATATATAATTTATTTAATTCATTATATAAGTTTTAATGGATTTTAATTTATACATGCATTGGATGCATGATTTGGTTGAATAAATATTTATTCATGAGTTATAAATGCATTAGTAAATGAAAAATCCTAAAAAATGTTCTCAGTGATTTATATATAATTGACCACCATGCACTGGCAGTATGTGTGTGCTTTTTGATAATTCCTAACTGAACTCCCACCACCCCAAATCACTCATTCATCTTCCTCCTTTCAATTTTGAGGTACTAGAATACCATGGAGAAAAGGTGAATCCCATCCAAATGTTAGATGGTTTAGTTTACCTAGGGATACCTATAGAGGTGAGATTCTTACATTTTACACTTTAGTGATTGCTATTAACCCCATAAGATGGAGTTCAAAATATGATTTGGTGGATATTTTGGTGTAAGGTACACATATTTACCGCATGTTATTCATTTTATTTTTTTGGTTGGTTTCATAAAGTCATTAATAGAGATCCTCATATTTATATATTAATCACTTACGATTGATCTAATAAATGTTATTAGACACCAAAACCCCCCATCAATCTCAAATTTTTATAAATCTCATTACACACTATAAAAATTTTCTATTAACATAATTATTCTTCTTTAAAAATGATACTATTATTATATGACTCTAAAATCTATCTCATTCAGTAGTACAACATATTATTCTTGTAGTCGGTTCAACCACCTACATGAACAATGTTATAAAAACATCATAATTTTCAACACAAATATGAATCAATACATTAATACATGTAAAATATAGTATTATTGAGTAATTTATCTCATGAACATGGATCTTTAGTGTGAACCAAAAAATTAATGGTCATTATAAAGTAACTTGTTTTTATTAAAAAATATACCCGAAACATGCTCTCCATGGATTCCATTCCCATGAACCATACCCATAGTTTAAATAAAATTAATATATGACTGAATGAATTAGCCAAAAATAATTATTACACTAACATGAATATTATAGTAATTATTAACTTATTATCAATGAATGTTGATTGGTATCCCCATTACAAAACTTGTATGAAATAGTCAAAAATACCAATATGTGATTTTGATAATAAAAAATGAATAACTAAACTATGAATAATAAATTATTATAATGGAGTAATATAAAAGTTAATATATATGAATATGTTTCTTAAATAAGTTATTAAGATGGTTATGTTTTATATATAAGAGGTTAAAGTGCTGTTGGGGAAATCGGGATTAAAGGTAAGGGTTTCTTTTCTAGTATAAATTTAAAATCAAGATTGTCTATGTTTAAATTCCTATTTAGAGAAATAATTTGTTCTTTAACTATAAAAATCCATACATATTTGCCTCTATTATTTTTATTTCAAGGTTTTATATACCTCATTATAATTCTAATTCCCTTTGATTTATAATTCAATTAAGGGAACTCATGTATGTGGAACTAATCATATCTCTTGTTTTAGTGGGGAATTTTTATCCCCCATTTAAATATTAATTATATTGTTTTAGTTATTTCTATATCTATAAATCTATGATTGATTAAGGTATTTTTCTAATAACTTGAGTTTCTTTAAAAAATATAGTCATCTTTTAAAGTTTTTTGTAGGGTATTTTTCTGTCAACTTTGACCTTCTTTATAAAAGTGTGAAAGGAATATTTTTTTAAAAATTTGTATATCAATTCATTTTATTACCGAATTCTTTAGTTTTATTTATAAATATTCATATCCCTATTTTCTTGGGTTTTTAGAGTAATTTTTATACCAATTATTTTATAAATAGGTTTCTTTTAAAATAAAATTTTTCAATAATGAAAACTGTATTTCTTCTTATTTCTCAAAGTAATTTTCTAAAACTCTTATAAATTGTGTTTCATATATTAATATATCTTTTAGTGTTTATTATAATTATTTGAGTATATACTATAATGATTCTACCCACGTTCTTTCTTTGTAAAACTTATGATTATTCATAATGAAAATATCCATGAAACCCATTTCTTTTTCTTGTTTTAATTAATCTATGATTGAATTAATAAATTTTTCATGTTAATATCACATATATATGTATGGTTTATCATTATTAATTGGGTGGGACTATTATAGCCTTAAAATTAATTAGGTAATGATTTATATCTCATGAGATAACACGTAAGGGACCGGTGGGTGAACCCAATCAGTTATGGAACTCTTTCCACTACATGATGATAGTCTTGGTAGTGAGCCAAAATATAAGGATTGATTTTTTATTCTTTTTTATGTTCCACCTTATAATTTATATATTATTTTTTAATAAATCCTAATTATTTACTCATGTTTTTAAAATCCTATTACCTGTTTATTATGTTATGCCAAAACCTTTTTTCTATGAATTATGATTTATGATCTATATTTTATTGGGTTATGAATATTGTATGTTATCTCCACTCACCTTGATTATATTCTCATATGCACATACTCATTTTTTCTCATTTATGATATTTTTTTGGGTTCTATCATTATAAACTTACTAAGAATCTGATCACACCCTTTCTTATGTTTTCATTTCCTTGGTTATGAAGAATAATATTATGTATGATATGTCAAAAAGGGAGACATGTGAGAAGAATATTTATAGGAGATGTTGAAGATATTGTAAAATATATTTGTTATGTGTCTAATATATAAAGAAAATAAAACTTTAAGTTATGTGGTTTGATTTATCATGAGATTTAATGTTTATATTATGGAATTTATTTATTACACATTCACTTTGTTCTTGGGTATTCTCATCTCCCATGATCATTCTCATTTATTTCTGGTGACTAATATGGAATCATCCTATCATATGGTCCTCATCAAAATCAAGTATCTACATACCCATACCAAATTACCACTCATGGGTATTCATTACACTCATCAGTAAATTAATGAAATTACATCTAAGAAATTATTCTAATTAAATACTTCTAAAATAATAAAAAATCAATAACATTTAATGAGACATACTATTTTACATGAACCCTATGATATAAAATTTTTATATCACTTAGGAATGAATCTTACCCAACCAATCTACTCTTAGTATTGGAATGTAGTACATATAGATTCAATAAGAAAGACATCATATATATAAAAAATAGATAAATGTTGTCCAGTTGAGTAGAATTCATCCAATAAGTTATGTATGAAAAAACAGCATAAAAATTGTTTTTGAAAATTTTAGCAATTCACCATCTATATAATCAAACAATAAATCACATATAATAATAATTTTTTTTTTGAATATTATTTGTAAATATGATCCTTTAACACATACCACTTTTTACCATAGGATTAGATAAAACATTAAACAAATATACTATAATTTTATACTTGGAAAAATAAAACCAAATATAACAATAAAATCCAAGAACAAAAATCCATTTACCCTATAAATATAGAATTTGGATTATGAATGTGTTGGTAAATAATAAATATATAATTCATCACAAGTCTTATATTTTTTTATCCCTATCTACCATATCTAAAATAGTGATAAAAACAAAAACAAATCTCTAATATAACTTTTTAATATTATAGCCTGGATAACTAGAGTAGTGACTAAACCAATGGCTCCATGTGACCTCATGTTTTCCTCCCTATATAATTGATTATATAAACTAGAATAAAGGGTTTAATAAACCAAATGTGTTTATTATACCCTTTATTATCATCATCATATAAAAAAATGATAAATAACTAAGAATCCATCAAGAAGATAACATCTGAGTACACCAAAATAGATTTATAGTGGAAATCTTACCATGATAGTAACATAGCCATATTATGAAATATATATCTAATTTAAGAAGGAAGTCATGAAAAAAAATTGGATTTCCCAATGGGCCAATCATATTTTATATATAAAGTGTTGAAAAATAAAGTAATCAAAATCTCAACCACTATCCCTAAAATCATCTTAGAATCATCTCCACATCCCCATTAAGCTCCTCAAACTCATCCACATGTAAAAGGGCCTTTGCTGGAACCTACATTCTAAAAATAAGGCCCACATACATGAATATATCCTATATTTCCAAAATTTCAAACTATATTTCATTGATAATTAACACCATAATCTAGATAAAATTAGATTAATTGATTTATTTTTGTTACTTTTATACAATCTAGACATTAAATGATAAATATATTTAAACATGATTTTTAATTATTATACTTATATGTGTATTTAATTAATAATCCATAACTTGATATTTTATTCTAGAGTTTCACTATTTAAATGATTTAATTATATTTTTAAAATTTTTAATTCATTTTGATCATAATATTGAAAATTAATAACTAAAATTGTGCTTTTTTCATTTTTTGTTACCCTAAAAGGAATAATTTCTATGTAAGGGTAACTTGTTTAGCCTACATAAAGTTAGAACCCCTTCACTACCACTATATAAGGGTAATAAGGGGTTAAATATTAATAACAACCACTATTTTCTCTTGTAAATAGCTTCCCGGTGGACTAGTATTTTGAAGTAGAGTTATAAGATTATAATATTAATGGGGATTCTTAATTCTTAAAATTACTTTTTTTCAAAAAAAAAAATTAAACTAAATTAAAATTAAATACCTATTTTTTGTACCACTAAATCAGTACTTATGTTGAAAATCCCTATATGATGAAAACAAAGATGAAATATAGGGGAACTACTTTGAATATAATATTGAATGTATACTACTTCCCACATCCATACAATAATAATTTTTATAGGTGATAAACTTATATAATGAACTACATGATGAAAATAACAAGGGAGTATACCATAATTAAATTCTTTTTTATTTGATTATCATCAAACATAAAATCATTATAAATCCCATAAATTTGATTTTTAAATTCAACACCTCTTATATAGGTATTTTATATGGATTGAACACAATACGAGGTAATGCGATTTAATGAAAAATTAAAATAATCATTTATTACACTCCTGAATAGTAACTTCATAGGAGCTATACATAAATAAAGCGAACTGCAAGCTAAATTCAATGAAGGATATGAAAATAAGTTTGAAACATTTTGTTTTTGTTTGAGTGAATTTTAATTAAAAGTTAACTCTCTCCCTATTGAAATTATATAAACCACCATAATGTTGCACGATCCAGATGATTGTGAGGAAATAACCACAAAAGAGGTGTTGAATTTTGGGGAGAAGTATAAATAATCATTTCTTGATGAAAAATAGCCACAATATTAATTTATATAAATAGATATCTTGAATGTGGATTCATTTTATTATAATTTCGTAAAATATTAACAAAAAATGTATCTCCTTATTTCCACACTAATTATTCAGCACCTAAATTATATGTTTTGGATGATTTTGAATTTGAATTTGGAACATGTAA
The DNA here is from genome assembly GCA_963277665.1 of Viscum album. Classification (NCBI taxonomy): domain Eukaryota; kingdom Viridiplantae; phylum Streptophyta; class Magnoliopsida; order Santalales; family Viscaceae; genus Viscum; species Viscum album. The sequence goes on along the minus strand of OY728163.1, from coordinate 1,852,108,960 downwards.
AGTATTTAAAATAGAAGAAAATATGGAGGGGTGTAAGTTAGTTGTGATGCTGACCTAGGAATATATAAGTGAATTAAACAACAAAGTGTTTTAAAATAATTAAAAATACAATCTTTTATTATTTTTCCTACCCATACTTCCATACAAATCCAAAAATAAATAGAGTGTGGATGAAATGCACTATCAATAAGGGGACCTCAAAAAGTAAATACAGAATAGCTATCATAGAAGGAGAATTTAGTGATTCTTACCATAAAAACTACACCCCCTTCAGAATGGTGATAATCACAAGGTTTTCTATCTATGGTTAGCCAAAATATTGATCCTCTTAGGAGGTATAACTAAAGGATCATTCCATTAGCTATTTATTTTTCCTATTTTCATAGCTTTTAATAAAATTATCTTGTTTGGTTATTTTATTCTTATAGGTTTTCAAGTGGAAAATAACATAATAGACTAAACAATTTGTATATAAAGAAAATAGGTTATAAAAAAATTCCAACCTATTGAAAAAATAACAACGTGGATTATATCCTTTTATATGGTTTAATCACTAAAATTGTTATTTATTTTGGTTGAACTAAAATGGTAAGTGTTTAAAAAGTGAGGGGGAGGTTTCAAACCTATTTAAAAGCAGTTTAAAACCTATTTTAGAGAAGTTTAAAGACTTTTTAGGATCCCTTTTCAGAATATATTAGTAATAAATGATGGTTGTTAATATTTTATATTTTATATTTTTAGGGTATTTTAAGCTAGGAAAATTGAATTTTAATGTTATAATGAATAGTGACTAAATTAATGATGGTTTTTAGGTTTTCATTAATTCTAAAATTGTGGAACTTTTCTAATTATTGAGTTAATTTTACTTCTATTTTTTTGAAACTCTATTTCAGAAATAATAAAATGAGTGTGATTAAAATCATTGAAGTGAAAAATAAATTATTACACAAGGAAACTACATTTTTCTCTTAAAACTAAATAACTTGTACATTGTAAAAAATAATGTCTCATGGATCCAACACAAAAGATAGTCATACAAGTCCTTTGAAATTGGAGTAAAATGAGAAATTAAGATACCAAAATGATATTATGAGATGATTAGGCACTGGGTGTGTGAGTAATAAATTCCATTGTAAATCCAATAAGTTATTTTCACAAATATATGGAATTTAATAAGCGATAATTGTAAAAAATTAACTGATTTGGGTTTGGTGAATATTGAACCCAAATAAATAAGGGGAAATTACTTTTAGGAATATCATTTATATTGTATTAAGGAAATGAAAAATGGAACATGGGTATACGGAACTAGGGGTGTGTGATAATTTAATGCTCCCCTCAATAAATTTTTGATTACACTAAAATATATTTGTTTTACTTCTAGAACTGAATATTTGAATTGTATTTAAGTAAAGAAATAAAATTAATTTACATATGAGGCATGAAATTTTCATTAATAGTGAACTCTTTATCTTATTTTATTTATGGTGTGTGTTTCTGAACCTAAGAAGACTATTTTTTGATAGGTTGAATTACTTGTATTTCTTAGAAGCATAATAGTGTATGTGTGGGGAGTGATAAGAGATCTTATTTCCAATTTTCTTACAATTTTCATATATAATTAACCCCCTAATCTAAAAAACATAGGTAATTAACTAATTTTAGTTACTTTTTCTCTATTTTGACATTAAATGATAAATGTATTTAAACATAAATTTTACTGGTCTATATATATTTAGATTCATTTGAAAAAAATAACTTGATCTTTGATTATTTAATTTTTTTATTTAAAGGAATTTAATAATATTTAAAAAAACCATTTTGATCAAGATATAGGAAATACATCCATTGAATTTGTTCCATTTCATTATTTGTTACTATTAAGAAAGAAATACAGGATTTGTAAGGGTAATATGTTTAGTCAGCGTAAAGGTATAACTTTTTCAATACCATTTTGTAAGAGTAATTATAAGCTATGGCATGGTCCTCCATTATTGTGTAAAGATATCCTTTTGAAAAAAATGCTATGTAAATGCCATGTTGTGAAAGTGAGGGGCTACATCAAGATCAAAATACACATATGTAAGGGTACACCTGACACCTATCCATTGTGTATCATATTCAATCTATATAAAGATCCCTAATCATGTAATAGGAACTACATCCGGGTAATTATCCACACACATAAGGGTATTCATGTGGCTAAGTAGCTAAATTAGGTTCATCACAAACTCATGCAAGGTTACAACTGGGAAGAATAATAACTCATGATCAATGTTAATTTTAAATATAAATAGAAATATGAAGGGGTGATTCCTATAAATGTTTCCCTCTCCACATTTTTAAATGGAATTGAGTCTATATAATTCAACCTTGACATGATTATCAAAGGATTTTGTAATTTTTTTTCTAAATTTTTACATTTTATATTCATCAAGTTTTATATCTCTCTTCCTTTTAGTATGATATCTAACTCCATGGTTATAGAGAATTAGTTATAGGTATAGTAAACATGGGATATTTTATGGGCTTATAGATCACTATTAATCAATTATTTAGAATTTTCATTTCTATCCTTGATACAATAGTTAGGGAGAGATTAGTGGGTCGATGTTCATCAGCTTCCCTATTCCCCTTGGTGTTTTATTGAACAATCTATCAAAACATTTATTTCTCCTTTATATATATACACTTCATTCAATGGGAGTTGTTTGGATTGAGGTGTGAAAATCATACAATGGGAGCCATGTATTGGGATAATAGATTCCTCAATTGAGTGTGTTCACTACCTCTTCACTATGGGGGAGGTGGGAAGGGTATGAAAGGGGAGGTTTCTACTGTGTTTTTAGTACCAGAATTTTGATAGATAGGAAAAATTAATGATTTATTATGGAATGATTGTTTGAGAGATCATATCCCGAATAATAAAGTACCCTTTTGCACAAAAATGTGTCCCTTTTTTTCAACCATAATTCTTTGTGTTTTATTCTTTATATTGTTTAAAATTAATAAAATCAACCCCCAACTTTCTGTCTTTCTTTTGTAAAAATATAAAAAAATCATAAGTTCTAGAATTTTCAGTCTTCTAGGCCTTTCTACTTGACAGAAGACCATGGTCAGCCAACTAGGACCCATTCTAGTTTATCAAATTCTATTTTACCATAGCCCATGATAGTTGTGTCAACAATAAAAAGCAATGTCCTTGTAAAGGGTGTGAGAATAACATTTAGTAGGACACCACCAATGGGTTATTTAATTAAAAATAGTATATATTTCCATTCATTTAATGATTGAATGTAAGACATAACCTCACATGAATACACCAGTTGCTCCATTGGGTACATAAATAGTCACCTGAATGGTTAATAAATACATGCTTATGTGAGTACTAAAATGTGATGACACTCCGATATTCTGAATGAAAATAGAGTGTGAATGATCCATCATAAATCATTCCATCTATCAAGGTGAACAAGATATCACCGTATCATAAAATATAGTTGAATAATTCATCATCAATACACCAATCAAGTTAAAAAACCTATCAAAAACTCATATATAAAGTTAATGATACATTAGTATACCCTTTAATAAGGATTGATGATTCACCAACAAACAAACATGGTGAACAAGGTATATTTTTGTGAAAGATAGATCTTATTACTCACAATGGGGAAAATGATGTATTTCTATAAACACCATAATTTGGGTAAACTATGCATCTACATACTTAAAAAAATATATGTGGATGATACATTTCCATACTCATCTCAATCAGGGTGCATAATATATCTATTGCTTAATGATGTGTCACCACACAAAATTGTTTGAATGAGGTATCTCTAGGTGAAATATGGATTGCTACAAAATAGCTAGGTGAATAATATATCACTAGGTGAATGAGGTACGAAAACACATAGTGGAGAAAATTATGAATTTCTTGACGAATTATGTATCACTACAAAAAATATGAATAAAATGATATATCTTAGTAAATGATAGATCACCAAACTTCATCAGGGTGAATGATGTATTTACAAACTCATTATAATCCAAGATAATGATATATCTCTATACTCATGAAAATTAGGTTGAATGAGACATCTCATAGAGAATAATGTATTTCCATACAAAAACATAAAGAATGTTATATCTACTTGTGAATGATTTATAACCACACAAAACTAGGGAAATCGAAGTATCACTTGGATAAATATGTATCACCATCATCGATATCCATGGTAGAAGCTTTTCCAACACGTTATTAAAAATAATGTAAATAAATTATATCTATAAAAAATAAAATAATAAGTGTGAATGAATTAATAACATAAAAACACTCACAAAAATAAAATCATATAACTATGGTGGATGGTTTATCTCTCTAAGAATTTGTTCAAACAAAACAAGGGTACTCACTGGTTTACCCACATCATTGATAATGCACACCTTGGATATGTACATCATATTTGGCCTCCCGCATCACTATTCATTCTAATATCTTATTTCAATTATTTCATACCACTTGGACAAACAAATGTGTAAATCCATATAATCAAGGAATACACAAAGTCACCACATAAGTATCACCACTCATGTTAGGGTCAAGGACACCCCTCACAGTTCTGTTCCCTTTTCATTTAGTCACTTCTCTAGGAAACACTACCATCAATGGACATGTACTCTACCAATATGGATTTGGAAGAATATCATAACCCATAAAGTTCATAGTCACCACTCGTCATGTTGTCAAGCCTAATTTGGATCTATTATAGGTCACAATTATGTGACCAAAACTTTCTGAACCATGTACAGTTAGACCCATATCATCACAAAGGCTCAACCATAAGAATCACTTTAGGGGAGTGCTATATAACTAGAACGATCCCTTTATAGGTCATTTCAGCTATTTTTCCACAATGAACAACATATTAATTTTCTAGTTATTTGGGTCATTCCTCTAACATGTGAAAAATCTCCATCAATGATTATATAACAATATAAACTATTGCAGGACGTGCTATAAGTCTAGAACAACCCCCTAGCCTAGCATCTCATGAGGGAAACCACTCAAGGTTTCTATTTATATCTCTTATAGCCACTTACCCATGCCTAAAATTAATATAGTATAAGAACAATCACAAAATTTATTAATATTATGAACAACCTAACTTGATACAAAGTTATCCCCTTAAGCATGATCTATCCATCTTTAACTGATCCATTTCTAAGAACTACCATTGTAATTGAGCCTCTGGCTATGTAACTTTAACAATACCTTGAACAAGAGGGTGTGGATCACTACTAAAATTCCCCTAAGATGAAATATAATCAAATACCTCAATTTTTACCATATAAATCATGCAAATCCATCCTATGGGATCCTCCCCTAACATCCACCAAGGGATTCCTCTCTAACCTACATGATTATAACATACTCTGGTGGAATATACATCAAATACAAAATGCTAATAACACCAAATTAGTGGAAACAGAGGGGAATATTAGACAAGAGTAGAATAGGTATAAACTCACCCTATTCAATGAATAACACAACTATGTTCACCAAGGATCAAGGGAGGTTAAAAAGTGATTAAAAGAATGAGAATTGGTCATCTAACCCCTTTCATTGGCAAACTAAATCCAAGTTACCCTAAGAGGGTTTGGAAAATTAATTACAAAATGAAAAAATTTTTCTCAAGTTGATAATAGAGTTTTGGGTAGCACCATGTACCTAGTACCCCAATATCATATACCTAGTGCTCCACCAAGTACTAACCACTCAATGGCCCTATCCAAAGGAACTTCACCACTAAAACTCTCACTAGGAACCCATTGGATTTAGAAATGGTATTTAGTGACCCTCTACAACCACCGATAATCATTATTCAATTCCTAAACCCTTTTAATACACTTTTTTGATCCTCTACTAGAGATACCATAATCAATTCATTCATTTATCATTTAAATAACATATATAAATTATAATTCATGATATAAGTCCCAAAAATTAAAAATCATTCCAATTACTATATTCATTAAGATCGAGAAAATTTTCATTTCAACAAACAAAAATTGGTTTGGTTCATGAAAACCATTGTGGAACATCATGATACCATCATTGGATAAGTAATAAATATAGATCCTTATTTAAAAACCATCCTAAATGTTGATCAGGAGGATATGAATGAATAAATAAAACATATACAACAATCTAGGAGTACCAATAGACCCCAACATAAGCCAAGAAAACACTTAGAATAAATTTAAGACAACCATGTACCATAGATGCCAAAGACACATGACTATAAGAAAAAACTAAAGAAACACAATAAAAATCCCAAACACCAAAGATTGATCATGGCACATTGACTGATTGAAAATACCTTTCAAATAACATGAACAAAACCACATCTTCTAGTATAAAAAACCTTTGATAAGTCAACATGAATACTCAACTTAGGGAACATGAAGTTAAGTCATTGACACTAAGGGATAAAAGATATAACTAACAAAATAAATATTCTTCATTGAAATTTAAAATATTCTAAAAAAGGATATTTTTCTAATTTTTTTAAAACAATATATTTGTTACCAGTTAAGGGTTTTAGGAACATATAATAATTTAAAATAGAATAGAATAAAATAAAACACAAACCCAATATCAGTATGAGAGTTTTTTAGAGAAAATATAATAAATAAAGAACATATATTTCCCTTTATATATTTATATCTACCTTATATAATATACTTGAAAGAGATATATAAGTAATAAATATCTAGTTCTTATATCCATGTAAGGCCCACCAACCATTGAATCACAATATATTATTTGGAGATATTTTTAGCTTCCTAAAACTTGATAGATTCTCTAAATCGTTAAGGAGGATGGAATAATAAGTGAACTTATTCTATAGAATTGTACTATTTAGTATACCGAAACATAATAGTTGAAACTTTTCTATACCATTTATATATTAAATAAAAAAACTTCAAGTTTCGATCATTTAAAAAATACACCATAATAAATTTAAAATTTTTATAGCACTTGTAACATAAATAGTATATTTGATCTAGTTATTTATTAATTATTCGATGTTTATAAAATAAATGTATTATTATTGAAATATTATAAAATATATCATATGATGCATTAACTAAACATATATTATAATTTACAAGAAATATTAAAGATATACAAATCTAAAACTATTAACTATATGATAACACCTATATTTATATCATATAGTATGATATTAAGTATTTATGGAATAACATACATGATCCCACATATCATATAATGTGATATATATTGTTTAGGGAATATTTCATTCATTATACATACTTAAGGATGGTAGAATTAAAAATAGGAGTTGTTGATTATTTATCTATCTTAATAGCACCTATGACAATCATTAATTTTTTTATAGTTGGTATGGCCTATTATAAACATTATATTATTATTATTTATTATATATGTATAATTTTACATTAATTGGAATAAACCCAAATTTATATTTCTTATGTATATAGATGAAATTATTCTTATCTGAGAAAATCATAATCATGAAACAAGTTTATTGAATTAATGAGATTAGATTTTGATATGTTAATTGTTGGAGATATTGCATAATTCCTTGGGATAAAAGAACCATAAAAAGGTAGACATGAATTTATTTCTCAGAATAAATATGTTAACATATTTCTTAAAATGTTTGGTGTTTAGGGATGTATTATTTTTTATATAAATCAATGGGAGAAAAAAATAGGGAAAATGTAAAAATGTAAAATTATTAGATAAAACAATTTATTGATAAATTATAGGAATCTTATTGTGTTGAATAATTACTGATCCTAATATTTTATACTTTACATGTTTTTATACTTGATTTCACATTAAACATAAGAAGGGATGCCATGTAACTTTTAAAATAAAAATGATATATGTGACTATAATTATTAACTATAGATCATTTTAAAAAATAAGTAATATAAAAGGCATAAAGGATTTTAATAATGTTTATTAGGAAACATATTTTCTTAAAATAATTTTAAAAAGTGAAAGGAAATTTTTCAATGGAGATAAATGTGTTTAGTTATTACAAAGAATAAATATAATACATTATTCAGTATTATTTGGGATAACTATATCAAAAAAAGTATGGAGCATATTGATTTTGAATAAGTAATAGTTATAGAATCTTGGTGAAAAGGTGAAAAATGGAATAATAATTTTATAAGATAATATGGGTATTAAAAATATAAAAAGTAATATTTTACAATACTCTTAGATAAATAATATTATAAATAATATTTTACAATACTCTTAAAAATATAAAACATCACATTTCAAAGAAATAATTTTATTTTTTTTAAATATTGATTTTCCATTTTTTTCTATAACATCCCTGTATTTTTTTAAAAGGAAACAAAATGCCACGTCATGATCAAATGAACTACTAAATAATATGTGACATTTATAACCTAAACATTAAACATAATTTTTTCACTTTTGTGTTTTGAATTTCAAAAATCTAACATACACGGTTGTGATCAGTAAAATGTTTGGAGTCCGATAGGAAAAACTTATTTTTTTGGTGAATAGTAACGTAACCTTATGAATAGTAACCTACCCTTACGAATAGTAATATGAATCTTATGAATATTAAATCATCCAAAATAATAGAAACCTCATCCATGAATGTATAAATAAAAATTAAACTTATTATAAGTGACAATATGACCACAATAAAAGTATTAGTATTTTTTAAGTTATAAATAATTAATTATAATTAACTAATTAATTTAAAAGAAATTTTATTTTCCTAAAATGTTTAAATAAATTAAAAAATATTTTTCTTTTGGTTTTAAGATAATTTTATAAGACCTTATGTAATTTTTGAAAGCATTATAAAATCACTTTTCATTTTAAAATCTGTATTTTCAAGTAAATTATGATTTTAATTAAAAATAAATTAATCATATTTATATTTTTTTTTGAAAAATAGATTTCATTTTTGAATTCTAAACATTGAAAAATGGTTAGGGTGAATTTTTTGTATTTTTCTAAAATAGTTGAATTTTTTATGAATAGTGAAATACTATAATTTACAAAATAAGCTAAATACATTAATTGTAGAGTCATGGATGATATTCTACTAATTAAATCCCAATTATGTATAAATAACATGCACATATTACTTTTCTTGGTCATAGAATCATCACTATTTCTTGTCTTATGGAAAAACAATAAACTAATGATTAAAATATTAAGAAAACCCTCCTCCCATCCACTATAAACACCACCCCTCACACCCTCATTTCTTCACACCTATCAAGCTTCAAGACTTATCCAAGTTCTACCCAAATATATTCCCTTTCCCCTCCCACATGTCCAAAAAAACTTGGTATGATAAAAATACCAAAACCTCTTCCCTAAAGAGCCTCTCAAAGAAGATATATTTAAAAGGTAATTTCTCTCTCTTTTCTTTTTTATTTCCTTTAAAATTTCATTTCATTTCTTCTCATATTATCAACTTATATTATCATAATGTCATGAAAACTCCAGTATGATTGATATAATGGTATTATAACATGTTAATAGAAGATTATTCATTATACTCCTCCCTCTCTATCTTTTTTTATAAAAATGAAATCGTTGCCCGTGGTGTGTGAACTTACCTACATCATGGGCGATGAACTTCCATTTTCCTTCAACTCCTTCAACGATTTCAATGAAAAAATTAAATGGTCAAAACAAGATTTTATTATGTATTTTTAACCCATTTTATGTTCTATAAAAATGTTTTATTCATAATACTAATTGATAAAATAAAACAAGTTTGTTGTGATCCAAAAACCGCCCAAATTAACCTAAAATGATCATCATTAAATTTTAAATAATGATTCATCCAAATGGTATCTAACATAATTAATTATAAGATCATTTAAAATACTATAATATCATTAATAACATGTAATATCTGTTTTTTATGTTTATCCATGTTCTACATGAACTTCCATTCATGTTTACAAGTGAATCGTTCATGAAAACTAAGAAAAAGAACACTTCTAAACAATGGATTTAAACTCTATAAATCATCCAAAGGCTCATAAAAGAAATTACTTAAACTATAACGAACCATATTCATGTATAAAAGTTATTGGGATTGATAATTAAGGAATATAATTTCATTATATAGGAAAATAAAGTGAAGAAAGTGTTCTGATATAAGTTAAGGAGAAAATTCCCGAACCCAACTTTCTTTCTTCGGGTTATCCCTTTTTCACACCATTTTCGGTATAGTTACTTCTTAAAATAATTTTTTCCTCTTTATCTCACATTTTTTGGGATATAAATGTTTTCCATTAGAGTTTATGTCAAAAAAAAGTTTTCCAAAAGAACCCTTCTTTCAAAAACACACCTTTTACTACTCACTCAAGGTTGATGGTTCTTGTATAAAGTATGTCATTGCCTATCTCTTTTGGGAACCCAAAGTAAATGAATGCGTTCTTATGATATGAAAACAATTCCTTTACATTGGTTATTTTTGTTAATTATTGATATATGTTCTATGTGTCATGCATAATAATAAAAATGTTATGATGTGACGGGTAAACCTAGAATTATATAGCGCAACATGAATGTTTGAATGTGACGGGTGCACCCAAAATTATACAGCTCTCTAATTCATTGGGCAAAGTGAAGAATATCATGATTTATAGTGAAATTATGTGTGAAAAAGTTGCTATATTTGTTCAAAACTATGTGTGGTAGTTAACCACTATGACATGATGTTTTATTTTTATGCATTTCCACATTCCAAGTCTTTTCTTAATGTTTCCTCTCATGAGTATGATCCTGTGCCTATGATATGATGATAATGATTACACTCACCCCATGTTAGATTGTTTAATTTTATTATATATCCTATTAATGTTCTTTTATCTCACCCATTTTTAATGTATATCATCAGGTATGTACTTGTAATAAGGAGAAGTGAAGAGCCAATAAGAAGATAGAGAAGAAGGAATTAAATAAATGTTTATGTAATATTATGTAAAAGTTATGTATAGTTTGTCTAATCCTCTAAAAACTAGACCAGTAAAAGTTAATGGAATGTATTAAATGTTTTGTATTTTTTTAATTGGTTTCTATAAATAAATACACAACATTTATATGCGTTGAACCCGGAAGAGTGGGTTTAGGGCTTTACAATTGGTATAAGAGTAATGGTCTAGACAACTTTAGAGATTAGAAATTGTCGTTAAAAAGAAAACAATTATTGATAGATTTTTTTGAACATCTAGTTAATTAAGTAAACATAAGAAAATAGATTTCTTAATTATAAATATATAAATTCAAAATTGTAAGTACAATGAATGAATTATGGGGACACAATTCAGTTTGGGGGGGGGGATAATGTAACATCTTTATATTTTTTTAAAAGGAAAAAAATGTCAATTCATGCTCAAATGAACAACTAAATACTATGTGACCTTTATAACCTAGATATTAAACATAATTTTGGAACTTAAGTGTTTTTAATTTTGAAAATTTGACATACATGGTTATGATCATTAAGATTTTTAGAGTCCGATAGGACAAACTTAATTTTTGGTGAATAGTAACCAACCCTTGTGAATAGTAACCTATCCTTGTGAATAGTAATATAACCCTTATGAATAGTAAATCTTCAAAAATAATATTAACCTCACCCATGAATTTATAAATAAAATTTAGACATATTATAAGTGATAATATGACCACAGTAAAAGTATTAATATTTTTATAAGTTAAAAATAATTATTTATAATTAATTAATTAATTTAAAAGAAAATTTATATTCTTAAAATGTTTTAATAAATTAACTATTCTATGTCTTTTAGTTTTAATATAATTTTATAAGACCTTATGTAATTTTTGAATGCATTATAAAATCAGTTTTCATTAAAAAATATGTATTTTTCACGTAAATTATGATTTTAATTAAAAATAATTTAATTATATTTAGAAAGTTATTTTTGAAAACAGGAGTTAATTTTTTCATTCTACACATCTAAAAATTATTAGAGTGAATTTTTGGAATTTTTTTTGAAATAATTGAATTTTTGATGAATAGTGAAATACTATAATTTACAAAATAAGCTAAATACATTAATTATAGATTCATGGATGATGTTCTGCTGATGTAAGCCCAATTGTTTCAAAATCACATGAAATTATTACTATTATTGGTCATGTAATCATCAATATTTCTTGTCTATTGAAAAAATAATAAACTAACGATTAAAATATAAAGAAAACCCTCCTCCCCTCCACTATAAATACCACCCCTCACACCCTCATTTATTCACACCTATCAAGCATAAAGACTTATCTAAATTCTACCCAAAGATCTTACCTAGCCCCTACCCTACTTCCAATAGCCCTTGGTTTGATAAAAATACCAAAACCTCTTCCTTAAAGAGGCTCTCAAAGAAGATATATTAAAGAGATAATTTCTCTATCTTTTTATTCTATTTTCATTAAAATTTCATTTCATTTCTTCTCTTATTATCAACTTATGTTATCCAAATTTCATGATAACTCTAGTATGATTGATATAATGGTATGATATCATGTTAATGGATGATTATTCATTATACTCATCCCTCTCTCTCTTTGTTTATAAAAATGAAATCGTTGCCTGTGATGTGTTAATTTACCTATATCATGGGAAATGCACTTCTATTTTCCTTAAACTCCTTAAAGGATGATAATGAAACCCTTAAATAGTTTAAAACAGATTTTATTATGTATTTTTAAACACTTTTATGTTCTGGAAACAAATTTTATTCATAATACTAATTGATAAAACAAAACATGTTTCTTGTGATAAAAAAGCGCTCAAATTAACCTAAAACGATCAACATTAAATTTTAACTAATGATTCATTCACATGATATATAACACAATTCATTATAAGATCATTTAAAATCTCGTAAGATCATTAATAACATTTAATATCTATTTTTTATGATTATACTTGTTCTACACGAACTTCCATTCCTGTGTACAGGTGAACCATTCATGAAAACTAAGAAAAAGAACACTCCTGAACAATAAATTAAAACTCTATAACTCATCCAAAGGCCCATAAAATAACTGAAAAAAACCATAATGAACCATATTAATGTATAAAAGGTTTTTTTTATATATAATTAATGAATATAATGACATTATATATGATAATAAAGTGAAGGAAGTGTTCAAATACAAGGTAAGGAGAAAATTCTCAAACCCAACTTTATTTCTTTGAGTTCTCCCTCTTTCACTCCATTTTCAGTATGGTTACTCCTTAAAAATAATTTTGTCAACATTATATTACCTTTTTTGGGATATAAATTTTTTCCATTGGAGTTTATGTAAAAAATCTATTTTTCAAAAGAACTCTTATTTAAAAACACACCTTTTACTTCTCACTCAAGGTTGATGGTTCTTGTATCTAGTATGTCATTCCCTATTTCTTTTAGGAACCAAAAGTTTATGAATACATTCTTATGAGATAAAACCCATTCATTTTCATGGGTTATTTATGTTCATTATTTATATATGTTTTATGTGTCATGCATGATTATGAAAATGTTATGATGTGATGGGTTCGCCTAGAATTATATAGCACAATATGAATGTTTGAATGTGACGGGTGCACCTGGATTTACAAAGTGCTCCAATGCATTGGGTAAATTAATGAATCTCATGAGTTAAAGTGAAATTATGTGGAACATGATGCTATATTTTTTTCACAACTATGTGTGGTAGTTAACCACTAAGACATGATGTTTCATTTTTATGCATTGCCACATTCCAAGTATTTTCTTAATGTTTCCTCAATTGAGTATGATCTTGTACCTTTGTAATGATGATAATGATTATTCTCACCCCATGTTACATTGTTTCATGTTCTTATATATCCTCTTACTAAGCTTTTATCTCTCATTTTGATGTATATGTTTAGGTGACTACTTGTACTAAGAAGAAGTCAAGATCCAATAATAAGCTAGAGAAGAAGGAATTAAATAAATGTTTATGTTTTATTATGTAAAAGTTTTGTATGGTTTGTATAATCCTCCAAAACCTAGACTGCTAAAAGTTCTTGGAATTTATTAAAAGTTTTTCATTTTTTCAATTTTCTTCTATAAATACATACAAAACATTTATATGTGCTGAACCTGGAAGAGAGGGTTCAAGGCTTTACAGTTGGTATCAGAGAAACGGTCTAGAAAAATTTAGCGATTAGACATTCTCATTTAAAAATGATAATTAGAGATAGAATTTTCTTTTGAACATCTTGTTAATTGAGTACACATAAAAAATATTTTTCTTAATTTTAAATATATAAATTCAGAATTACAAGTATAATGAATGAATTGCGAGGGCACAATTCATTTTAAGGGGGGATAATGTAACATCCCTATATTTTTTTAAAAGGAAAAAAATGAATTTTCATACTCAAATGAACTACTAAATACTATGTGACCTTTATAACCTAAAAATTAAACATAATTTTTCCACTTATGTGTTTTGAATTTCAAAAATCTGACATACACGGTTAAGATCAGTAAGATGTTTGGAGTTAGGTAAGACAAAATTATTTTTTGGTGAATAGTAACATACCATCATGAATAGTAACCAACCCTTATGAATAGTAATATGACCCTTATGAATAGTAAATTTTCAGAAATAATAGTAACCTCACCCATGAATTTATAAATAAAATTTAGACATCTTATAAGTGATAATATGACAACAGTAAAAGTCTTAGTATTTTTATAAGTTATAAATAATAATTTATAATTAATTAATTAATTTTACAAAAAATTATTTTCACAAAATTTGTTCATAAATTAAAAATTCCATGTCTTCTGGTTTTAATATAATTTTATAATACCTTATGTAATTTTTTCAAAGCATTATAAAATCAGTTTTCATTTTAAAATATGTATTTTTAAGTAAATTATGATTTTAATTAAAAATAAATTAATTATATTTAGAAAATTATTTTTGAAAAATTGAGTTCATTTTTGTATTCTGCACATAAAAAATGGATAGGTTGAATTTTTGGTATTTTTCTGAAATACTTGAATTTTTGATAAATAGTGAAATACTATAATTTACAAAATAAGCTAACTACATTAGTTATGGAGTCATGGATGATGTTCTGCTGATGTAAGACCAATTGGTTTGAAACCACATGCACTTATTACTATTCTTTGTCATGGAATCATCACTATTTCTTGTCTTGTGAAAAAATAATAATCTAATGATTAAAATATTAAGAAAACCCTCCTCATCTCCACTATAAATACCTCCCCTCACATCCTCATTTCTTCACACCTCTAAAGCTTCAAGGCTTGTCCAAATTCTACCCAAAGATATTCCCTAGCCCACCCACCCACATCCATAATCCCTTGGTTTGATAAAAATACCAAAATCTCTTCCCTAAAGAGGCTCTCAAAGAAGATACATTCAAGATGTAATTTCTCTCTCTTTTCTTTCTATTTCCTTTCAAATTTCATTTCTTTTTTTCCTCTTATCCTCAACCTATATTATAAAAATGTCACGATAAATACATTATGATTGATATAATAGTATTATATCATGTTAATAAAATATTATTCATCATTATCCTCCCTCTCTTTCTTTGTTTATAAAAATGAAATTGTTTCCTGTGATGTGTTAATTTACCTACATCATGGGTGATGCACTTCCATTTTCCTTCAAATCCTTCAAGGATATCAATGAAACCATTTAATAGTTGAAACAAGATTTTATTATGTATTTTTTTAATCCCTTTTATGTTTTGGAAATAACTTTTATTCATAATACTAATTGATAAAAGAAAATATGTTTGTTGTGATCCAAAAACCGCCCAAATTAACCGAAAACAATCATCATCAAATTTTAACTAATGATTCATCCACATGGTATATAACATACTTCATTATAATATCATTTAAAATTATATAAGATCATTAGTAAACTATAATATCTGTTCTATATGTTTATCCATGTTCTACACGAACTTCTATTCATGTGTACAAGTGAACTGTTCATGAAAACTAATAAAAAGAACACTCCCAAACAATGGATTTAAACTCTATAAATCATTAAAAGGACTATAAAAGACCTTAATGAATAAATAATGAACCATATTCATGTATAAAAGGTTCTGGGATTACTAATTAATTAATATAATGTCATTATGTAGGAAAATAAAGTGAAGAAAGCATTCAGATACAATGTAAGGGAAAAATTATTGAACCTAACTTTCTTTCTTCAGGTTCTCCATCTTTTACTCCATTTTCAGTATGGTTACTCCTTAAAAATAATTTTTTCATCATTATCTTACCTTTTTTGGGATATAACTGTTTTCCACTAGAGTTTATTTTAAACAAAATGTTTTCCAAAAGAACTCTTCTTTCAAAAAAACACACCTTTTACTTCTCACTCAAGGTTGATGGTTCTTGTATCAAGTATATCAGTCCCTCATTCTTTTGAGAACTCAAAGTTTATGAATGTGTTATTATGAGGTGAAAAAAATTAATTTCCATGGGTTATTTATGTTCATTATTGATATATGTTCTATGTGGAATGCATAATAATGAAAATGTTTTGATGTGATGGGTGTGCCTGAAATTATATAGCGCAATATGAATGTTTGAATATTATAGGTGCACGTGGAATTATACAGAACTGCAATTCATTGGGTAAAGTGATGAATCTAATGAGTTAAAGTGAAATGATTTGTGAACATGATTCTATCTTTGTTCACAACTATGTGTGGTAGTTAACCACAAAGACATGATGTTTCATTTTTTTTTCATTTCCACATTCCAAGTATTTTCTTAATTTTTCCTCCCATGAGTATGATCTTATGGATATGTTATGATGATGATGATTTTTCTCAACCCATTTTACATTATTTAATGTTTTTATCTATCCTCTTACTGGGATTTTATCTCACCCTATTTTAATGTATATCCTCAGGTAACTACTTTTACTAAGAAAAATTCAAGAGCTAATAATAAGTTAGAGAAGAAGGAATTAAATAAATTTTTATGTTTTTTATTTAAAGTTATGTATGGTTTTTCTAATCCTCTAAAACATAGAATGGTAAAAGTTACTAGAATGTACTAAATTTTGTGTGTTTGTTCAATTATCTTCTATAAATAAATACACAACATTTATATGTGCTGAACCTGTAAGAGTAGGTTTAGGGATTTACATTTTTAGGTTAAAGAAAATGCTTCATCCCCTCTCTCCATATTATACTTATTGAAAAAAATTATTTTTTAATATTAATGGTACTTATACTTTGGGTATTGTTATATTATATGAATAAGTTAATGTGGGAAACATTATTATTTAATAAATAGTAATATATTATTAATGGATATATTTCTATGTTAAGGTTTAGTAAATTTTAAACTTAGGGTGTGTTTTTATAAGATTTATGGTAAATTACTTGGTGATTAAATTAATTTTATATATATGTCATTATAATATTCTTAACCACATTTTTACCAACTTTAAACTTTAATCATATATTCCTATATATTATGACAGATGTTTTATATCTATCTAGTTCTTTGAAAAATCTAATCTCACTAAATACATTTCTAAAAAACATAAATGCTAAGATTATTGTACTCACAATTTTTCTTTTTATATTTATGGTTTTTATGCAATATACTGATGGGATGGGGTTAATTTATAATGAATTAAATTAATTAGATACTTAACGTTATATTGTAACACATAAATATTGATTTTATGATATTTGAAAAATACCATTCCATGAGTATTAGATGTAATTCTTTGGTTACATGTATATTGTATACTGTGTCGTGTGATATGTTTGTCTTGGATAATTTGATATTGTGGTTTAGTGGGAATATTAAGTGATATTTTTTTATTTAAACTCACGGTTCTCTATTTTTGTATTATTTTTAAAAAAAATTATATAACCAATAACAAATTATGGGTAAATTTTTATAATGATTTGGGCTAAGGTACAATGAGGAAAACCTCTCATGATGAATTATACTGGTCAATCCATTTTACTAGAGTAAAGCTAGAGTCTATGAGATACCATTGATTTTGATTTTGATAATGAAGAATCTTTTCATGAATTTGATTCATGTATAAATTTCATAAATATGAATTATTTATTCTATAAGAAAATTTTAATTCCATTCCTTGTTGATCTTAAAGGACAACATCATTATAAAAATTACATTGTAGTTGTCAATATATAATCTCAAAGATAAGCCCACTGTGTAGGATGTTATTTTTTAGGTTAATAAAAAATTAACAATTATTTTACAACTCATGCACGCATGCATGAATTTATGTATGTTTGTATGTATGTTTTTATGTATGTATGAATTTGTGTAGGTATGTATATATGTATGTATGTACATACGAAGGTATGTATGTATGTATGTATGTATGTATGTTTCTATGTATGTATGTATGTATGTATGTATGTATGTATATATGTATGTATGTATGTATGTATGTATGTATGTATGTATGTATGTATGTATGTATGTATGTAGGTAGGTAGGTAGGTATGGATGTATGTATGTATGTATGTGTGTAGGTGATTTTTTAAGAACATAGGTAGGTAGGTATATACATAGGTACATAAGTAGGTCTTCATATATGTATATATGTATATATGAATGTCGGTAGGTATGTACGAATGTAAGTATGTATTTAGGTATATATATATATATATAGATTTGTAGGTACGTACGTACGTATGTACGTATGTATGTTGGTAGGTAGGTAGGTATGTGCGCATGGATGGATGGATAGACAGATGGATGCATGCATGAATGCATGCATGTATCCTTGTATGCATGTAGGTAAGGATGGATCGATGCATGCATGTATGTATGGATGGATGCGTGGATGTGTGTATGGATAGATGGATGGATGCATTCATGTATGGATAAATGGATATATGGATGGATGTATGGATAAATGTATATATGTATGGTTGTATGGTTGTGTGTGTGTTTGTATGTATGTGTTTGTGTGTGTGTATGTATGTATGTATGTATATATGTATGTATGTATGTATTCATGGATGGATGAATGTATTTATGTATGTATGTATGTACGTATGTATGTATTTATGTATGTATGTATGTATGTATGTATGTATGTATGTATGTATGTGTGGATGGATGGATGTAGGTATGTATGTATGTAGGTAGGTAGGTAGGTACGTACGTACGTACGTACGTACGTGCATGCATGCATGTATGTATATATGAATTCATGCATGCATGCATGCATGCATGTACATATATATGTATGTTTGTATAAAGGTATGTTTGTATATATGTATGTATGTATGTATGTATGTATGTATGTAGGTATGTATATATGTAGGTATGTATGTAGGTAGTTAGGTATGTATGTAGGTATGTATTTATGTATGTATGTATGTATGTATGTATGTATGTATGTATGTATGTATGTATGTATGTATGTATGTATGTATGTATGTATGTATGTATGTATGTATGTATGTATGTATGTATGTATGTATATATGTATGTAGGTATGTATGTATGTATGTAGGTAGGTAGGTATGTACGTATACATGTAAATATGTATGTATGTGTTTATGTATGTGTGTATGTATGTATGTATGTATGTATATATGTTTGTATATATGTATGTATGTATGTATGTATGTATGTATGTATGTATGTATGTATGTATGTATGTATGTATGTATGTATGAATGAATGTATGTATGTATGGATGGATGGATGGATGGATGGATGTATGTATGAATGTATGTATGTATGTATGTATGTATGTATTTATGTATGTATGTATGTTTGTATGTTTGTATGTATGTTTTTTTGTATGCATGTCTTTGTGTGTGTTTGTGTCACAAACCAACCCGAGTCGACCCTGAATCGGTCACCCGAATCGGTTCCTACCAAGGCCGAAAGGGTATTCTCGATCCCTTCATGCCGACACAAGTGCCCGGGTATCAATATTACAACGTGGGATCGATTTACCCAATGCTATAATGATAAACAACCAATAGGACAAATAAACCAAAACTGGAAATACACAACCAAACAGGGTGCAAGAAAAATCCAAATTTAAACTTTACAACTCTAAGAAAAACCCCAAAAGGACTACAAAAAATGAAAACCAAAACTCTGACCCAAACCTCCATGCAATGTGAGGAGAAACATTCTAAATCCACCGCTACCAAGATCCACAAGGCGTTACACTTGTAACCCAAACCGTCCACACAATGCACCTTGCCTTTACCTGGAACAAACATACACCCATGGGTGTATGTAGGGTGTGATCCAAATCCCAGTAGGATTCCACCTTGATAAAAATATTCCTTACCAAAACTTTTTAAAGATAATATAACATGATCATTTAAGAAAAAAAAAATTAAATCATTTCTAAGAAAAACATTTATTAAGTGAACATTTTAAAATGGAACACGAAAGCCATTTCGCCACCACTAGCTTAAGAAAAAGGGAATTTATAAAAAGAAAACACACACACACAAGATGTCCTCCATATTTCATTGAAATGAACCATTCTACATAAGCATCTTGTTAGGTAGAGCACCATGGGTAGATCCCTAGGATCAAACTAGCTCATGTGGGATTCTAGGAACCACACACCTCAATGAAAATGTAGTATAAAAACCATGACCAACAACATTCTCGTGCACGAGCCACTAGTAGGGGATACCCCTATAACCTAGTTGTCTCCAATCAACATCCATTTTTAGTTAGAGTTATCATCATCAATCCCACTAAGTAAAACTGGACCGTAGCCACTTCTAAATCATCAGCAAGCTAGTCCTAGTCCATCCACCATGTTACTCGGGATTGGCATATGCTCAAGTTCATGTTCACATGTCACAAATGTCACCACTCCCACAACTCAATGTCAAGTATGCCAAAGAAATCACCAATTTAATGAAAAAACCACCTTTCATTTTACACATGCCAAAATCATTTTTCAAATACATTTTCAATTAATAAAATTAAATTTGGAAAGACACATAAAATTCACCCAATTGCTCACTCAAACCCATGGGCTAAGGCCCTATATTTGAATCCACTCATAAAACAAGTTCATTTCCAAAACAAGCTTCCCATTATTTAAAAAATCCAAAACTCATACTAAAAAGTTCACAAAAAGGCCTACATGCTAATACTAATACCTCTTCCATTTTACTCACACCAAAAACCCATTTCAATTCTTTTACCATCACCTACATAATTCATAAAATTCCATTTTAGTAAACACAATAAAAACATACAACTAAAATCAACTAATGCTACAACCAAGGCCCTTTGTAAACCCACACATAGGCCAAGTTCCCCCCACCTTAAAACATGATTGTATCATTTACACACCCCTAAATCATATTTCAAGGTTCTCAATAAAAAAAAACATGAAAAAATAATTTATCTTCTTTTGGAAAACCCATTTTAATCACAATCACACCTCAAGCACTTTTGAAAACACATTTTTCATACCGTAGAACATTGATTGAACACCTCAAAAAATTTCCACAAAAATACACATATAAAATACATGGGAATTTATTTTATAAAATCCAATTCTTCATATATTCATTCCAAAAATATATCCAAAACATAATTCACATCACAAAATTTATCTATGGAATATTTTAAAATTAAATAAAAAACAAGTTAAATCATCTAAAAATTATAGGGCATGGATCCACCTACCTCATATGAAGAAATTGCTGAAAATTTTTATGAAACAACAAAAACACCTATGGGAGGAAATATAAAACCCTAATCTAAGAGATCGAACCAAAATACTCATGATCGAACCCCTAAAACAATACCCTAGTCATTGGAAAAGAAAACCCCAACAGAAATCAGAAGGATACTTACCCAGAGGGGAAGGAGTTGTGATCGCTAGAGGTAGGGGGTCGCGTGCCAGAGAGAGGGTACCAAACGTGGTCGCACGCCAGAGAAGAGGGTTCCAGACGATTCTCTTGCTCTAGAGAGGAGAATGGATAGGGGCTTCGGCCGCATGATAGGGAGGCTCACCAGGATGGGAAGGTGCGACTGCTTGGGGAGAGGAGGGAGGCCGCCAGATGGGGAAAAAGGCACACCAGAAGAGGGGAGAGGCACACTTCTGGAGGTCTGGGAAGGGGGGGGGGGGTTGTGTCACACGATCTGGGGTGGTGTGCATGGTAAGAGGGGGGGGGGGAAGAGGAGGGGGAAATAAAACCCTAATAATAATAATAATTAAATTACTTCTAATAATAAGCTTAATAATAATTATATTATCAATAATAATAATAATAATAATAATAATAATATTATTAATATTTGAATCACTAATAATAATAATGATATTCTCAATAATAATAATATTCTTATTAATAAAAAAATTCTTTAAAATTTATTTCAATTTTCTTATAATATTTTATTTTCATTTTATCACTCATTTAATTTTATTTATTTATTTTAAACACTAGGAAGATCGCATAATGACTTGGGAATAACTGCATAGTTTCCAAACCATTCTCTGGCTATGCGTTGGATACAACCAAGTGATAAACACTCATTTTCAATAAAAACTCAAAAATTCAAACCTAGATTCAACCCGAACCTCGATAAGGATACCCGATTCCAAGGAAGTTAATAAATAAAATAATTTAAAAAGGTTGGGTGTGACAATTCTCCCCACCATAACGCTTTCCACCCTCATAAAGCCACAATAAGGCCTAACCTCAATATACATAACAATACTCCTTCATAGTCCAAGGGGATTCCCAATGAACAAGAAATGAGAAAAGGACAAAACACTATTAATAAAAAGAAAGAACTTGTAAATTAGACTCAGGAGACCCAAACTGGACTCCCCGCCAAATGTCAATCAACCCCAAATGCTAAGACACCTCCAGTTGATAACCAAATGACAGGAACTCTCACAACACACTATTCAATATTCGGAGACAAAACACCTTAAAAATTCCCAAAGAGGATCACTCATTTTACCAGAAACAAAAGATGAACTCAAATGAGGATACCAAAAAATTTATTCACAACACCGTTGAGCTCTCTTCGACCCCAAAATTTACTTAAGATGGGGGCTTGGGGTTAGATAGCTCCGAACGAGACTACCTACTACCAAACCAACACTAGGGATGATACTAGATTATTGACATGGGGAGGCCTAAGTGGAATCCCCATCATAAGAGGCAGCTAACACCCAAGATGAAACCAGAATACCAATATATGGAGGCATGAACAAACTCCCCACCATAATGAAGAGGCTAAAATTTATTTACTTCTGGGGAATTTCAGAGAGACCCACAGTGGGTCTCCCTAGTATAAAGACCATCTTTCTTAACTGATTGGCACATACCAACATAGAAAAACTGACATGAGCTAACCTGGGAGATTCCTGCACAACCTAATACCCCACCGTAAGGGGACCAACCACAAAACTACAACAAAATAGAAGAAACCCTGTGATTCATCACTCTTATGGGCATTACTATCCTCAGATGATCCCAAACTAAAAATGAGGTCAACTCATGAGGCTATCCATATATGGAAAACCTTATAGAGATCCACATCCACAAGGTCACAAGCATAGAGGTTTGAGGAAAAGAGTCAACTACACCTCTTTCTAACCAAATGGGAAACCTTCCACTAATGTGGGTGATTACATGAAGATAAGACTCCATGTCTATTTTCACTAAACGAGACTATTAAAGTAGATCATCCACATCAGAACCTCAAACTACCTCCACTTCCCAAATTGGAGACAAATGTTAAATAATGATCCTTTACAACCCTAGGGGTTCATGACTACATTCCAGCTTCGCTCTAGGACCTATGGTCAGAGATTTGAATATTGAAGAATCTCATGCCTCACAGTCAGGTGCTGAAGACCCTCAAACAAAACTCCTTCCTACTAGTACCACAAGAAACCACACCGTCATCCCAAATGAAATCACCAAGACATAACACACTCTAAAACACACTTTACTCTAACCCAACATTTTAACAAAACAATGGATTATAAGATGCACACGTATCACCCCTTGTTTCTTTGGGAGATAAAAATTAGGAGGAAGGACACATAAAAGACACATTCCTCTAAAACATAAGAATTAGGATTTCTAAAAGTAAAACACACTTCTATCAAAACTGAGGTTCTTGGAAGATTTCACAACCTTCACCTTTGTAGTAAAATGAGAACATGACATTGCAAGGCGTCACTGAACATGACCATTGTGACCGATCAAAACAATACAAGGAAAAGGGACCTCAAACTGAGTCCCAAAAAACACATGTTTCATGAAAACATCCATAATAGCTTCTTACGACCAGATTTTCCACATGGGTTTCCTAGCACAATCTCTTTCTTAAAATGAAACCAACGAAAGATACAAATACCTTTTTAAGATAGAATCCAACACCAACAATCCAGACTGCTTCCAGTGTACCCCACTGGAATTTCCCATCACCGCTTCCAGGTAGGTCATTTAGGATAACGGGTGTCAAACTTCACCTTTGACAACCCAAATGACTCAAGGCAGCTATGATTTATTTCAACTCCTTCTGCATCTTCCCTTTCTCAATGAGAGGATTCAATTAACCGAAAATAACATAAAAGGAATTAACCATTAATCCCAACAAGGAAGTCCTTACTTTGATTAACAAGAGGTTATTCCATCGGTGGATCACCCATGGACACACTTCAAATATGCATCAATTATTTATAGGGGAACGCACTATCCATCATGGAAAAGTTAAGGATCTAATAAAACTAGTCCATTGGACAAAACATACCACAAAAAACACTAAACGTACAAAAAGGGAACCCACTCAAAGGAATCCCAAATCATTTTTTAGAACAACCCATTAACCATTATCCCAAAACAAACTTACCAAGAAGAACTCAAACATAAAATGCAAGTTGAACAAGATGAATTCTCAGTCTCGAAAATCCTCACAGAAAAAAAATTCCAAAATACAAGACACACCATGAAATCATCAGTTATCAAAATATTACCTTTTATTTTAAAAGTTCATTTGAAAATAAAATAGGATTTATGGGTTGCACATTCAACAATGGTATCCCATGGATCATATCACATGAATTTATCTAATGCCAAATCGGGAACCCATTCACTTCCCTCACATGTCCTATGCATTTGATCACCCACATAAATACTAAAGGTTAAAGAAAAAATCTTTTACTTTCTAAAATAAACATTCAACCCACTTTTCCATTTAAAAAATTCACTAAATCCTCCTTTCATGAACTAATATCCATAAAATTAAAACCCATTTTCAAATTTTACACATCAATAAAAAATATATCATCCTACTCCAAAACCATTTTCAAATAAAAAACCATCTTCCACTAAAGTTTTACAAATCTTACCAAAATTAAATAACCACTAAATCAAAATCCATTTCAAATAAAACTTATTTCCAAACTCCACACATCGATTTCCAAAACACTTCTCCCACTTCCAAAAACTTCTAGTTACACAACAAAATCCACTTTATAAATCACCATTTAAATAAAAACTCAACTATTTTCATTTTAAAACAAGTTTCCAAAACCTTTTTCAAAATAATTTTACAAATTTTTTTATTTCTAACATTTTCTTTTTTAAAATTCTAAAAATTAATTTTCCACCATCCCAAACCAAATCATTTTCAATTTAAAACCATGTTTTCATGATTCAAAAATAAGGGATTTTTGAAAATGATTTTTCAAAACCGAAAGAGGCACTGGATGATGTAAGAGGAAACTAGTGTTGATGGATGACCTTGACATATGGTTGGAGTCCATACACCAGTCATACCACCATTACTAAGAGTGTTCTAGGAACATGTCCCCAACTCCACATGGCTTTCTAGGCCCTATGATCTCACCGATACTAGTGGTGAAATTCTATTTTCATTTCCCAAACAACGAGAAACCAAAAGGACCAAAAGAATCGGATAAAACCTGACTCCCCTTAGTGACCTGAGTCCTATCATGAGGCGTGATGGATATGAACCACACTTGTAACCAGAATTTTAAGTCCCAAAAATTGTAGCTCCTATCTACCCATACTCTTCCCTGAGAAATAAGACTCAAAATAGCATAACCTTCTCTGATACCATTTTTTCACTAACCAAACCGGGTCAATCCTGAACCGATCACCCACATTGGTCTACACCAACGCTACAAGGGCATTCCCAATCCCCACGGGCCGACACAAGTGCTCTTGTATCAATATTACAATGGGAGAATGATTTAACCGATCCTATAATGATAAAAACTCAGAATATAAATTAAAAAAATTAAAAATACACAACCAAATAGGGTATAATAAAATTCCAAATTTAATGTTTACAAATCTATGAAAAAACCCAAAAGGACTAAATCAAATAAAAACTAAAACTCTGAACCAAACCTCCATGCAACACGAGGAACAAAATCCTCAAGCCTCTTCCACTAAGATCCACAAGGAGTTACACTAGAAATCCAAACCATCCACACAAAGCACCTTGCCTTTAACTGGAAAAAACATATAAAAATATCTATATAAACCTAAGGGTGTATGTAGGGTGTGATCCAAATCCTAGTAGGATACCACCCGGATAAAAATATTCCATGATTTTTTTAAAGATAATCTAACATTCTCATTTAAGTAATATATTTTTAAACCATTTCTAGGAAAAAAATTTATTAGGTAAACAGTTTAAAAAGGAATATAGAAACCATCTCATAACCACTAGCTTAAGAAGAGGGGAATTTATAAAAGAAAACACACACACACCAGAGGCCCTCTGTATGCCAATAGAAGGCACCATTATATATAAGTATAATGTTAGGTAGAGCACTGTGGGTAGACACCTAGGGTTAAACTAGCTCACGTGGGATTCTAGGAACCTCACATATCGATGAAAATGTGTAATATAAACCACAACCAATAGTGTTATCATGAACATGCCACTATTAGGGGACACCTCCATAACATAGTGGTCTCCAATCATAATGGATGTTTACTTAGAGTTGTCATCATCAATCCAGCTAAGTGAAACCGAGCTGTAGCCACTTCTGAATCAATAGAAAGATTGACCTAGTCTTTCCACCCAGTTACCCAAGATTCCCTTGTGCTCAAGTTTATATTCACAGGTCACACACATCACCACTCCCATAACTCAATGTCAAGTATTCCATAGAAATAAAACATTTCATGAACAAACCACTTTTCATTTTACACACGCCCAAAGCATTTTTTAAATAAATTTTCAATTCATAAAACTATATTTGGAAGACACAAAAAGGCATACAATTTCTCACTCAAAACCACGGGCTAAGATCCCATATTTTAATCCACACATAAAACAATTTCATTTCCAAAATAATCTTCCCATTCTTTATAAAATTCACAACTCATACTCAAAAGTGCACAGAAAGGCCAACATGCCAATACTAATCCATTTTCCATTTTATTCACACTAAAAAACTAATTTCAATGCTTTCACCATCACCTACACAATTCATAAAATTCTCATTTAACAAACACAATAAAAAGACACAACTAAAACTAGCCAATCCTATAGCCAAGCCCCTTTGCAAACCCACACATAGGCCAAGTTCCCACCCCCCTTAAAACATTCTTGAATCATTTACACACCCCTAAATCATATTTAAAGGTTATCAATAAAAAAACATGCCAAAATAATTTATCTTCTTTTGGAAAACCCATTTTAATCACAGTCACACCTCAAGGACTTTTGGAAACAAAATTTTCATATCATAAACAATTCATTAAACACATCCTAAAATTCCCACAATACGACACATATAAAAGGCATTTCAATTTCATTTAGAAAATCCAATTCGTCATATATGCATGCTAAAATATATCCAAAACATAATTCGAATTACACAATTTATCTATAGAAAATGTTAAAATTAATTAAACAAACAAATTAAATCATATAAACATTAAAGGGTATGGAACCACCTATCTTATATGAATAAATTTCTAGAAAAAATTTCAAAACCACAACTGTACCTCAACCACACCTCCAAGAGGCAAGATCGAACCCTAATCCAAGAGATCCAACCAAAATAATCAAGATAAAACCCATGAAACAAGACCCTAGCTGCTAGAAAAGAAAACACCAATGAAAACAAGAAAGAGACTTACCTGGAGTGGAAGGAGGTACAAGTGATGGAGGGAGGGGGGTCATTTGCTAGAGAGAGGGTTCCGGCTGGGGTTTCACACCAAAGAATAGGGCGTCATCTGGTTCTCACATGATTAATAGGAGAATGGGAGGGTGTTTAGTCATACAGTAGGGAGGCTCACTGGGAGGGGAAGGCGCGACTGCTGGAGGAGAGGAGGGATGCTACCGAAATGGGATTGAGGAGCGCTGGAAGTGGGTGAGGCATCCTGTCAGAGGTTCGGGAAGGGGGGGGGGTGTTGGGCTTCTTCGCATGACCTAAGGATGGGGGGGCTGCGTGTGTGGTAATGGGTGGAGAGGGAAGATGAGGGGGAAATCAAACCCTAAAATAATTAATTAAATTGAATAATAATACTAATAATCTTAATAATAATTATATTTTTAATAATAATAATAATATTAATAAGATTAATATTCTTAAAATTAATTATAATAATAATATTCTCAATAATAATAATAATAATATTAGAACAATTATTTAAAATTTATTGCCCTTTTCTTACTTTATTTTATTTTCATTTTATCACTCATTTAATTTAATTTATTTATTTTGAACACCGTGCAAATCACAGAGAAACCTGGGAAAAGCAGTATGGTTTCCAAAACATTCTCTTCCTATGTTTCGAATACTGCTAAGAACAAAAAACTCATTTTCAATACAAATTCAATCCATGATTGAACCCGAATCTCAACAAGGATACCTAATTCCAAGAAAATTAATAAAATAAAATAATTTAAAAAGGTTGGGTGTGAGTGTTTGTGTGTGTGTGTTTCCCACTAGGGGCCCACCTAGATTGTGGAAGGCCAAGCTGTGACAACCTCGAGATCGCCTCTAATAGGCTAGGGGATAGCAAAAAGCACCAAGAAGGCATAATGTAAATGGGGGGGGGGGGTGATTTTCCTAATTCACCTATACGCATGCACCCAACCATCTCCATACAAAAGTGTAGAGTAATATAAAATATTGTAACATCTATAGTGTAAACATGCATGCAATGACCTCTAGGAAAAGTAAAATAGAGTATAACAGTATAAACCAAATCAAAAGTGAAAAAATACACACCCAACCAGAAATGAAGTCTCAAACTAACATGTAATAGACCTCCTCAGATCAACCATACCATACACCTGAGCTAGCTAGCACAAGGTTAGGTGAAAAAAAGACAACTGAAACAAGTCTAGGATATATCCAAAACAAGACATAAAACCAGATTACAAATTTTAATAAAATAGATACAAGAAAAAACCATACCCAAGCCAAAACATGATAAACCAGAAATTATGAAATATCTTCATGTGAGCAATAGTCACCACCTAACCACCCCACTATAAAATCAAAGACTAATGTATAAGCTGACATGATATAATATTCCTTTACCTTTACCTATATCCTATAATAAAAAATTTATAATCACCCAAATTAAAAAGTAGGGTGTGGGTACAACGCCCAATAGGATACCTCCATAGAGTCTATACAAGGTCTAATATCAAGAATAAAATAGTTATAGATTTTAAAACAAAACAATTTTATAAATAATTTTCATATATCTCAAATGAATTTTAAAATAATTTCCCCTTTAGTTTTCATAAAAGACTTTCATATTCTCAAACCATAAATATGACGAGTATTAGTGATATAACATAAAAGAATATCTATGCATCAAAAGGTAAGAAGGTAAACACATATACTTAAGATACCATCATGCAATGTCATGTGATACGACCACATATAAAAACCCATGAGAAACAATTTATGATAAAAGAAATCTTGTGATAAATGACCATAAATGAAAAATAACCTTATATTGGGACCTATCCTAACGGAAAATGCATAATAGATACTAAAAATACTAAACATGAATAATGTTAGTACCCAACAATATCGATTCGAGCCACAGTCCATTGATATCCAAAAAGGTTTCCTCCTAGTGGTGCCATACACACTAAGGCGGCATGTGTCCCCTTCCTAATGTACCCAAGGATCCCAATGTTTCATTTGTAAAAATATATATCAAAACCATGAAAACAATTTTATAAAACATTTTCAAATACAATCCAATATTCTTCGATGTTTGAAACCCATTTCTGAATCAAGAAAATCTATTTTCAGAGAAAAACCTCACTGAAAACATTTTCCTTTCAAATCCATCCTTTGAAAACACATATCACTTCAAATAAATGAAAAACCCAAAGGAAATTTACATGAATGATAATAATATCATTAGATTAACCCATTTTATAGAAACACCTACCTCAAAAGGTATAAACTTATCAACATTTGACAATGGTGATTAGAATCCAAGAGATCAGCCTTCAAAAGAAAAGGCATGACAATAAACTATATAGGATATATGGGAAAAAAATCGATCATGAATATGAATAAAAACTATACCCAAAACTACAACTAAAACCAAAGGAAAGAAGAGCCAGATGAAACACTTACCTAGAGAATCACAATGCAACAAACCTGATGATAGATCACCAAACGAAGAGACCTGGAAGAGAAGGAATCACCCAAAATCTTATAGGGTGATCTTTGGGTCGAGAGAGATAAGGATGAAGTTGGAAGTAATGAATTAAGCACCTTCAAAACACCCCTAAAAACCTAATATGTACAACTTACATGGTGTATAATACCATTACACATCATTTATTCCTCAAAGTCTAAAATTATTGAAAAATGAATCACCTTTTTATTAAAAACCTAATTTTTTTCATTACACAATGTGGAAACTTTACACAATATGTATCCCTTCATTCCCTGAACCTATTTAACAAAATCTATCTGATGACCATTCCACTATGTGTAATCCATTTACACAGCATGTAATTTCCCAATAGACAGCAAAAATACTAGTTCTCATTAGGAAAACACCAAGGCACCCAAGATGTTCTTTGAACTTGGGGAGAACCCTAAAAATACTATTAACAAATTTATACCCAGACTCTATTAATTCAAAAAAACAAAAATCCTAGAAATTTAGGTAATTTTCCCCAAAAAAGGATTTCTATCCCCGGTAATCCCACAAAAAAAAACCCAATTAAGGATGATAAAAAAATCATGAACAAAGAAGTACCTTTAAAGAATAATGGGGTGTTACAATATCCTCACTATAAATGCTTTCTTCCCCAAAAAATCCCTAAAATTCTTGGACTTATAAAATGTAAAGTAAATTACCTATTCCATGGCTCATGGCTATCAGGTCTGGACTACCATAGTACATAGACCATAGGAATCATTTTACCATATAATACCTTCTCTCAAAGATCTATATTATGAACTGGCTACTAAACCAAAGTGGTGTTAGCCTCATGATCAATACCCTCAAATACGATCTCATTAGAAGGATCTTTTATAAACCTCCTCAGTTGGAAAACATGAAAAAATTATGGGTATAAGTAAAACTAGAAAAAAGTTTAACTGATGGGCCACCTTCCCCAGTCTTCCAACAATCTCAATGGGGGACACAAAACATGGTTCCAACTTACCCTGTTTACTCAAGAAAGGTGAAACTCTAAGGAAAAACCATTCACCAACCTTAAACTCCAACAGACAGTGATGATGTACCACATAATATTTATAAAATTTTGGTTTTGTTAAAATATCCTCTAGATCAACTCCACCCTCTTTGTCATATCCTAAGAAAGACTTGGCCTAACCAAGGATCACTCTCCTAAATCTACCCAGCACAAGGGAGATCTACATGGATTCTTATAAAAATTCTCAAAGGTCACACTATTAATCCTATAATGATAATTATTGTTATTAGAAAACTTTAACATAGGAAATTATTTTCCCAAGATCCACCAAAATCAAGAACACAAGCCCAAAGTATATCCTGATGACCTAGATAACCCTATCTTTATGTCAATATCTTTGCAGATGATAGGTCATTCTTTATCTAATTTGGGAACCCTTTTACTCTAGTAAAACATTCCAAAACATTGATTTGAACCTTTGGTCCCTTTTAGATACAACTATAGAGGTAACCCCATGAAGGTTCATTGTTTCTCAGATATACAAGTCCCCCAATTTATTCCACCATCATATCCTTGACAGGGAGGAAGTGTGATAATTTTGTGTGTCAGTCAATGATCACATAAATTTAATAATTCCCACATGGAGTATATAGTAAACTAAAAATTAAGTACAAGGAAATATCATCCCACTTCCATATTATAAAGGTTAATGGATGAAAAAACACATAGGTCTCTAGTGTTCTACCTTAGTAATTTGACAAGACACTACAATGTAAAATTTTAAATCGACTATCTTATCCCACTTCTACCAATACTGAAATCTCAAGTCATGATATATATGGGTATCCCTATAGTTCATGGAACAAAATGAATGGTTACCACTATCCATCAATTCCTACTTATAAGAAAACATAACAACGATCCTACTATGGAAGCATAAAGCAGCACTGGGATACTAAGACCACTCACCTGATATCTCCCCAGCATAAATAATTTTACCCAAGTATCGAAACTTAGTGTGTGTCACCTAATCTATATGAACTCTCACATCAAAAGACAATTCATCTTTCATCGAAGCCATGAACACCTACCTGTCCACTAACCTCTTCTACTCTCAAGCTCATATTAGTAAAAAAAAATCATCAGATACCACTCGTCAACTGATTCCTTCATGGATTTTTTCAATAATTTTATGCTCAAAACATTAGTACCCACATTTCTCTTCCAAAGGTTGTACACAATATCAAAATAATAAATCTGATGGATATTCATCCAGTGTATCTATCACATTTTCAGATCCATATGAGTAAAAATATATTTCTTTCTCTTATGGTTTGAATATGCTATAAAACTCTCCCCAAAGAGATAGTGACACTACATATCAAGTTTCAAATAAAGATCATGGGTAGTGTATTTATTATCATGATTGATTAATTGGTGTGATCCATAAGCCACCACCTATATCCCATATATCAAGACACATCCAAAACCCATACCAAAAGAATCCCATAAATCCTCATCACCCAAACCTAATTTTTGAAGAATAAAAACTAGTGATAAAGTTAACATCATATTCATCTACTAAAAATATATCTAAAACTTATCATTCCACTAAATCTTTACACCCTTTCAGGTTAAATAATTCCTCGAAGATGTGAGATTTCAAAAATCCTAAACACACTAACTATAGTAACCATCCAGAACCTAGAATCTCTGAATCTCAAACCAATTTTTGGGATACTCCCAATAAATAAAATCCTTTACCTTTTCAGGATCCACTGAGATTCCCCACTCAGATATCACATGCCCTAGATATTTTACTCCCTAGATCCGAAAATCACATTTGGAATGTTTACCATATAAAATATGTTCTTTCAAGGTTCAAATAATCAAATCCAATTGTTCACTATGCACTTATTCTAACATAAATTTCACCAATATATCATCCATGAAAACAATAATAAAAGAGTCCAAGAACTGATGAAAGTTTTGGTTCATCAATGCCATAAACACCATAACATATTTAGTCAGACTAAATGCAATAAATAAAAAATAAAATGTCCCATATAAACTCATAAACACTATCTTAGGTATATTCACTTCTCATAATATCAACTGGTGGCACCCTAACCGGAGGTCAATCATTGAAAACCAACATTTTCCTCTAATATGGTAAATAATATCATAAATACATGTAAATGGATATTTGTTCTTAATGGTCACCCAATTAAACTTTCGATAGCCAATACAAAGCTTGATACTCCTATCTCCCTTAATAGAAAATTGGATGGGAAAATACAATAATTATATTCTAGGAAAAATAAATCCTTTAGACTATAGGTCCTAAAGGTGGACCCTAATCTCAACCAAATCAGTAGGATCCATTCAATAGGATGGTATAGAAAGGGGTGTCATATAAGGGATAAGTTCAATCATAAAATAAACCTCTCTCTATGGTGGTAAAAAAAAATTATCCGGATAGACCTTGGGGTATGCACACACCATGACATGAAGCTGACTGCCCAAGAAAGGCTCAACTAAATTAAACATCTCTAAAAACTGTCTTGAGATTACCCCATAATATGAAATAACAGGACCTTCCCATCAGTATCTAGATTCCCACTCACTCTGAAATACATGAATGAAAAAATAGGAAGATAATAATTGTACCTAATGTTTATAAAAGTCTATTTTGGCCTCAACACTAATCACCCAATCCATGTTGATAATCAAATAAAATATTAAAATATTGAGCACCAATAAATCCCACTCTAACTCAAAGTTAGTTATCATCACCCGACATAAGGGACACTTAAACCCTTGTTTGGACCTCTTTCCCAAAGGTTTGGAAAGATATAACAAGTACATTATAAGCTCTAAATGTAAACACAACATGTTAATTAACATGGTTAATATAGAATAATATGAAACACCAGTATAAATATAAGTCCCCATCCTTAAACCTTACTTAATCTTGAGTTATTACAAGATTACACATTGAGGATCTTTTCGGGTTTAGAGTTTTAGAGAATTAGATCATAAAACTTGCATTACATTCCACATATAAACAAAGTGGTTACATAAAGATAGTATTCTTCATTCCCATCAATGGAAACACATTTAAAATAAAACATGGATTATTTCTTGACACTTCCTTGACACTATCATCATATCATGTACCTTTCCCTTGACCTGTGAAAAACATTTCAAAAAAACTTGGGATGAGCATAAAAAGCTCAGTATGGGTTATAAAAACATGGAAAGGAAACATGGGTACATATATACATAAGAATGAAATCATACTTTACCCATAAAACATAGGAACTTTAACATACCTCATAAAATCATGAATAAATCATAGAAATCATATGACATAAAGGTAACTTGAGGCATTCATAACATTCTTACGTAGGGAGTAACCCTCTTGGTTACGTTTGGAATACCCATCACAGTATATTCCCTAAAATCTCTTCGGAGAAACCTTAACATTTCACTCCTTCGCGTTACCCAATGCATTGGAGAGCTATATCGGGCTCACCCGCCCTTAGTTTATCACGAAACCACCCGTCTTCATAATAATGCCCAAGAACCATAACATAATCGTATCACATAAAACATGCATAAAGGAAACATAACATTACCACCTTTCAATCACAAGATATCAATACAACACATTGATATAAATACATTATGAAAACTATTTTCGATACCAAAATAAAAGAAAAGTAAAACATGGTATTTATTTTTCTTTTAAAAAGAAGGCATGGCTTGTAGAGGAAGCTGAAACTCAAATAACGGTCACGACGGCGGAGAAGTCGTTGTTGCTGCATACGTACGACAAAAACATTATCTTTTGTCGTTTAGTAAACGCTTCGTATAAAAAAGATTCCTTTTGAAAAATTCAAAGGGGTTTATACACCTTATAAAAGAATGTTGTGTATAAAACAAAATATGCCTCAATGAAAGGAGATTGAGATGAAGTCCCATACCTCGTATCCGACTTGACCCGACCGTTCTTTAATCTCCTGAATAATAAACTTGAGTTAATCTCTACTTGCTTAAGAACCTTTTTCAAGTTCACTATTCCTTTTATACCATGTTATGGACATCATGTAATCATTTAAGTTAATAATGTTCATTTTGTCGGTATTTGGTTCTTAAGTCAAAAATAGACTTCTTACACTTACATGTTGTTAATTTGGTCAAAGGTTCGTTATATCCAGAATGATATTAATGATTTGGATAACATATATTTCATCTATATTCATCATATACATGTATTTATAATATTACATCACATTTAGAGGTAAGAAATGAAATGCACCGTTCATGGAGATGGTAAGCCGTACGTACGCATGAACGCTACTTCCATTTCTATTTTGTATTTTCTGGAATGGAATCATAATGATATATAAGTATATTATAATTCCAGTATAATAACATATATAATATCATTAAATTTATCCTTTACACATCCCACATATGGTATTAACGAATCAAATCACTTTCAGGGGCGGTAGTCCGCACTTCCTAAAATGAAGATATCGTGTTTACCCATAATGGAAACCATAAAGGTATGCCCAAAATGAAAAAAAAACAGAAGCTTAAGGAAAACATAAACATATTATATATCATATATAAAAATAGTGACATCATAATGGCCACCTTTGAAGGTGTTAAATGAGTATTGAACAATCATCGTTTCGGGAGGCAGAATTTCGCCATCCACGGAAACCATATGTTCTTTAACCATTTGATGTAGTTTTGTGAGAGTGTAGCTCAAATAAATCTTATAACAACATCCTAGTATATTTAAGATACTGGTGTTGTTACAAAAGAAGTAAATAAAAAGAATTTAGGGGGTTGGAGAAACAAATTAAAACAAATGAACATGAGAGAATGAATTACCGTTAAAAGTGTAACTCCTTTTGATTTGAGCCTAAAGGCTTCCTTTGAAAGGATTATGCCCAAAGGGAATCCTCTAGGATGAGGAGAGGGATGTGGAGAGAGTAAATGGGCAGGGGTTGGACGAGCCAAAGGCTTGAGGAGTGTGTGAAATGAGGTAGAGGTAGGGGCCTTTTATAAGAGGAGAGGAGGGGCACTTTTGGAAAGTAAAGAAATATTACTTTATTTGAAAATGTGTTTCGGTTTTAAAAGGTCCCACATTGATATAATTCGTGTATAAGGTGATAAGGGTTCGACATCCACTCATCCAATTGGTTTTCGACATGTGTAGTTCATAGATTTTACATTATCTTTCCATTTTATTTAAATCGTCAAATAATGATGTCATCGCTGCATCATTATTATGTCATAAATAATTTAATTTATTTAATGTCTAAAAATTATAAAAAAAATACTATGATGTATGAAATCTTTTTAGCTTTCCAATTAATATTTATAATCAAAAATCTGATCTTTATAATCCCATGTAAAAATTGTTTTCGTAAAACATATTATGTTTGTGTCATTTTTACTTTTACATTAAATAAAAAGTTATTTTTGTCATTTCCCAACAAAAGTGGATCCATTGGGTCCCCAAGTTGACCCATGGCTTTTATTGGTCGGCCATGACACAACCAATAAGGTTGGTACATGTGTCTAGGTCATTTCATATTATTAAAGCATTATTTATACCTTAAACTACCCTAATTACCACTAATCGCGATTAAGAACTTAATAAGTTACAATTCACCAAAAAATTATTATAATCTCATTGAACCACATTTTACTTATTAATGACAAACATGTATGTCGGATTTTTGAAATTCAAAATAGAATGATGGCAAAATTTCATTTAAACGGAAAATCAGTCTTTATAAGTACCACTTAGTGGTTTCACTATTCATCAATAATTGGAGTTTTTCAGAAAATTACCAAAAATTCACCCTAAGATATATTTGATATTACGAATTCAAAAATGAAATCTATTTTACAAAATTAAAATCATATAATTCACATTAATTAATTTAATAATTAATTCCCGCTGTCAGAGCAAATAACGTGTTTTTATGAAACAATAAGTATCAAAAGATTGACACTAGTTTAAGTCCAATTTCAAAGTGAAATTGATTCCAATGACCACCATTGGATTAAATGGTAAAAATATATTCATATTACACATTAATACCAATTCAAAAGATAATATAATCATATAAATAAATTAGATTAAAAAGCAGTTTTGATGTAAAATGCAGTATTTTTCACTATTCATTAAAAAATGAACATTGTCAGGAAAATACCAAAAATTCACACAAAGTAAATTTTGATGTCCCAATCATAAAGAATAAGTTTATTTTGACAAAAATTGTTTATAAAATTGTCAAATATAGATTTAAAAAGGGTTTTCCATCAAAAGGCAGTAAAACAATCTTTTAAGAATATTAGTGTATTCCATGCTTAAGATTGGATTTATTTTCATTTTAAGCCTCTAAAACACTATCTTAATCATTAATAGACATAGATAAAAATATCTATTATTCATTACTTACTTGGGATGTTACATCCTTCCCCCCTTTAGAAAATTGCGTCCCCGCAATTTATTTACTTATCGAATAAATGGGGGTACTTATCCCTCATTGCATTTTCAGATTCCCATGTTGCCTCTTCAATCATGTGGTTTTTCCACAAAACCTTTACTTGCTTAATCACCTTATTCCGTAACACTTGCTCCCTGTGGTCAAGAATCTGGACCAGTTGTTCCTCATAAGATAGGTTCTCTTCCAGCTGAACTACCTTTGGACTCAAAACATGAGATGGATCTGGCATATACTTCCTCAACATTGAAACATGAAAAACATTGTGTACCTGAGATAAACTCGGAGGTAAAGCCACCCAGTATGCAACTGATCCAACTCTCTCCAGAATTTCATATGGTCCAATAAACCTTGGACTCAGCTTTCCTTTCTTACCAAATCTCATCACACTTTTCCAAGGAGAAACCTTGAGAAAAACATGATCACCTACCTCGAAAGATAGATCCTTCCTCCGGTTATCCGCATAACTCTTCTGCCTGCTCTGAGCTGTTCTCATGTGTTTCTGAATCAGCTGAACATTTTCTGCCATCTCTTCTACCAATTCTGGTCCCATCAACTTCCTTTCACTCACTTCATCCCAGAAAGCTGGAGTTCGACACCGCTTCCCATATAATGCCTGAAATGGTGCCATCTGTATACTGGAATGAAAGCTGTTATTATAAGAAAACTCAACCAAAGAAATATGTTGGTCCCAAATTCCCTGATAATCCATAGAACAAGCTCATAGCATATCCTCCAATGTATGAATTGTTCGTTCTGACTGCCCATCTGATTGAGGATGAAAAGCTGTAATAAAATTTAATTCAGTACCCAACGACTTCTGAAGGCCTTTCCAAAAGTTAGAAGTAAACCTGGGATCACGATCCGATACAATGGAGAGAGGAACTCCATGTAAACTGACTATTTCTTTAAGATAGAAACGGGAAAGTTGATCAAGAGAGAAAGTATCTC
Source organism: Viscum album (assembly GCA_963277665.1). Lineage (NCBI taxonomy): Eukaryota > Viridiplantae > Streptophyta > Magnoliopsida > Santalales > Viscaceae > Viscum > Viscum album. Next base: position 1,852,069,682 of record OY728163.1, on the reverse strand, counting down.
GTATAGCAAGGAAATGAGCAGATTTGGTCAAGCGATCAACAATAACCCATATTGCATTATTACCTCGAGATGTCTTCGGTAATCCAACAACAAAGTCCATGGATATATTCTCCCATTTCCACTCTGGCACTGGTAAAGGCTGAAGCATCCCTTTCGGTAACTGCCACTCTGCTTTAACCTGTTGACATGTCAAACACTTCACAGTAAAATCAGCAATGTCTCTTTTTATTCCATCCCACCAGTAATACTCCCGCAGATCTCTATACATCTTAGTACTGCCCGGATGAACTGAAAATGAAGAACTATGAGCTTCACATAACAACTCTCTCTTCAAATGTGAATCACAAGGCACACACAATCTCTTCCCAAATCTCAAAACACAATCATTATCAATGTTGAATTCAAGCAACTTACCTTTCTGAACCAGCTCTACCTTTTTCTTCAACTCACTGTCTTGCTTCTGTGCTTGCTTGATTCTATCTGATAGAGAAGATCTCACTGATACCTGAAACAAAACAGAAGGACTTCCTGCACCAACAACTTCTATGCCAAAGTTCATCAAATCCTTGACCAAAGGATCACGTTCCAAACGCAACATTGCTAATGAATCATTACTTTTTCGACTCAAAGCATGAGCCACTTTATTTGCTTTTCCCGGATGGTAATGAATTGTACAATCATAATCCTTGATTAATTATAGCCATCTCCTCTGTCTCATGTTTAACTCTTTCTGAGTGAATATATACTTTAAACTTTTGTGATCGGTATATATTTCACACTTTACTCCATACAAATGATGCCTCCAAATTTTTAAAGCAAAAACAACAGCAGCTAATTCCAAATCATGTGTAGGGTAATTTACCTCATGAGTTTTCAACTGTCGTGAAGCATAAGCAATTACCTGATCATTCTGCATTAGGATGCAACCAAGTCCTTTCAATGAAGCATCACTGTATATAACAAACTCACCATTCCTGGAAGGTAGTGCCAAAACTGGAGCATTCACCAATCTTCTTTTCAATTCCTGAAAACAATCATCACATTCTTTTGTCCAGATAAACTTAACACCCTTCCGAGTTAGCTTAGTCATTGGACTAGATAACCGTGAAAAATTTCTAAAAAACCTTCGGTAATAGCCCGCCAAACCAAGGAAGCTACGAATCTCGGTTACATTTGTGGGTCTTGTCCATTCTTCCACAAATTTTGTTTTTGCAGGATCAACAGTTATTCCATCTTTAGAAACAATGTGACCAAGGAAAGAAATTTGTTGCAACCAAAACTCACACTTGATGAATTTACCATATATTTTCTTTTCTTTTAAGGTTTGCAAGATAACCCTTAAATGTCTTTAATGCTTCTCTTTAGTTTTAGAAAACACCAAAATATCATCAATGAAAACCACCACAAACTTATCCAAGAACTCATGGAAAATTCTATTCATTAAATCCATGAATACAGCAGGTGCATTGGTTAGCCCAAAAGTCATTACTACAAATTCATAATGTCCATATCTCGTACGGAACGCGGTCTTCGGAATATCTGCCTCCTTTACCTTTAGATGATGGTACCCCGATCTCAAGTCAATCTTTGAAAAAAATTGAGCTCCCTGGAGCTGATCAAACAAATCATCGATATGAGGCAAAGGATATTTGTTCTTAACAGTGATATTATTCAAGGCTCTATAATCAATGCAAAGTCTCATAGAACCATCTTTCTTTTTAACAAATAAAATAGGAGCACCCCATGGTGATGTGATAGGTCTAATGAAACCTTTCTCTAATAAATCTTGCAATTGCTCCTTCAACTCTAAAAGTTCAATTTGTGCCATTAGATAAGGGGGTTTTGAAATTGGCTTAGCATCAGGAACTAAGTCAACAGTAAACTCAACTTCCCGATCTGGTATTATTCCAGGCAACTCATCAGGAAAAACATCAAGATACTCATTTACCACTGACACATCATTAATCTGAACAGTTCCTTTATTTTCAACGACGTGTGCAAGGTAACATTCATTTCCATATTTTACAAGTTTCTCAGCCTCTTGATATGTTATCAAAAGTAAGGGTTTATTCCTGTAAACAAACTGAAAGTCTTTCTGAAAAGAAACTTCTTTATCTCTACAGTCAATCTTAGCATGGTAAATAGAGAGCCAATCCATACCCAGGATAACATCAAACTCTACTAGAGGTAGAACAATAAGGTTTGCAAGTAGGTTCTTTCCACAGATAAGGATAAGAAGATTCTTATAAATTCTTTTTGCCTCAACATTTCCCCCAAGTGTTTTTACCAAAAGTTAAGGAGTCATTTCTTGAGATGGTATTCCCATTTTACTAGAAAAGGTTTCAGAGATGAAAGAATGTGTAGACCCCGAATCAAAAAACACACTGGCATAATCTGAAAAACAAACAAAGTACCTGATACAACTTCATTTGATGGCCCGACATCTGCTAAAGTAGTTTCAAAGGATTTCACCACCCCTTTCTGCTTGTAGTCTAACTGCTTCCCATCACTCAAGCTCTTTGTCGGACACTCGTTTGCATAGTGACCCATCTCATTGCACTTAGAACATTTCACTAACTGTAAATAAAAGTTGTTCTTACCTTCACCTTGATCCTTTTCAGTGCAATCACGAGCCTTATGTCCCATCTTACCACATCGATAGCACTTTCCAGAATTCAGAAGACATTCCCCAGCATGCCTTTTGCCACATTTATCATAAACTGGAAACTTAGTTCTCTTACCATCAGACTTTTTTGAAGAATTCTTACCTTTCTCCTGCCAACTCGGTCTCTTCTTCTGCTGGTTGTTATAGAACACTTGGTCATCAGCAAACTCCATTTCCACCTTCTCAGCACATCGAACAAGCTTTTCCTAACTTTTAAACTCACGAGAATCTAATGCCCTTCGATATTTTGGCTTTAATCCTTAGTAAAAACGATTGATTTTACTATCAAGGTCTCGAATAAAATTTGGAGCATACCTTGCCAATCGAGTGAACCTTTCTTCATAGGCAGCCACTGAGTCTTCCTCTTGCCTCAATTCCAAGAATTGCTTTTCCATCCTAAGTCAAACAGCCTTAGGAAAATACTTCTCAAGAAACATACCTTTGAATTCATCCCAGTCAAGAGCATCAATCTCATCGGCGTCCCTGATATTTTTAACCATAGACCACCACTGATCTGCTTCACCCTCCAAACGGTAAATATCAAGACTAACCTTTTGATTGTCTGAACACCCCATGACATAAAAAATCTTCTCCAGTGCTTTAATCGACCCTTCAGCTAGCACAGGGTCAGATGATCCTCTGAATGATGGTTGATGTTGCCTCATGAAATGTTCCACCACTGACATATTCCTCTGCGGTTGGTCTGGCTGATCTCGTGTATGGATACCACCGCCATTTATCGCTTGAGTCAACTGCGCCATTACTGCAACAAACTGTTCAGTTCCAATTCCGACCATTTCTGGATGCTGATTCGGAAGGTTATTTCCTTCTGTATGCCTTCCTAGCACTGCTTCCCTGTTTCCTCTACAGAAACCCATTCTGAACAAACATGTCTTAGATAAAGCAACATGGTAATCTTTAAATGCTATATCATTTCAAAAAAAAATATTTTTGGATAATCATTTAATAGAATTCTAACTCCTAAAGTTATCTAAACCGACCTTTGATACCAACTATAAGGCCCCAGCCTTAAACCTCACTTAATCTTGAGTTATTACAAGATTACACATTGAGGATCTTTTTGGGTTTAGAGTTTCAGAGAATTAGATCATAAAACTTGCATTACATTCCACATATAAACAAAGTGGTTACATAGAGATAGTATTCTTCATTCCCATCAATGGAAACACAATTAAAATAAAACATGGATTATTTCTTGACACTTCCTTGACACTATCATCATATCATGTACCTTTCCCTTGACCTGTGAAAAACATTTCAAAAAAACTTGGGATGAGCATAAAAAGCTCAGTATGGTTTATAAAAACATAGAAAGGAAACATGGGTACATATATACATAAGAATGAAATCATACTTTACCCATAAAACATAGACACTTTAACATACCTCATAAAATCATGAATAAATCATAGAAATCATAGGACATAAAGGTAACTTGAGGCATTCATAACATTCTTACGTAGGGAGTAACCCTCTTGGTTACGTTTGGAATACCCATCACAATATATTCCCTAAAATCTCTTTGGAGAAACCTTAACATTTCACTCCTTCGCGTTACCCAATGCATTGGAGAGCTATATCGGGCTCACCCGCCCTTAGTTTATCACGGAACCACCCGTCTTCATAATAATCCCCAAGAACCATAACATAATCGTATCACATAAAACATGCATAAAGGAAACATAACATTACCACCTTTCAATCACAAGATATCAATACAACACATTGATATAAATACATTATGAAAACCATTTTCGATACCAAAAGAAAAGAAAAGTAAAACATGGTATTTATTTTTCTTTTAAAAAGAAGGCATGGCTTGTAGAGGAAGCTGAAACTCAAATAATGGTCACGACGGCGGAGAAGTCGTTGTCGTCGCATACGTACGACAAAAACATTTCCTTTTGTAGTTTAGTAAAGGCTTCATATAAAAAAGATTCCTTTTGAAAAAGTCAAAGGGGTTTATACACCGTACAAAAGAAAGTTGTGTATAAAACAAAATATGCCTTAATGAAAGGAGATTGAGATGAAGTCCCATACCTCGTATCCGACTTAAACTGACCGTTCTTTAATCTCCTGAATAATAAAATTGAGTTAATCTCTACTTGCTTAAGAACCTTTTTCAAGTTCACTATTCCTTTTATACCATGTTATGGACATCATGTAATCATTTAAGTTAATAATGTTCATTTTGTCGGTATTTGGTTCTTAAGTCAAAAATAGACTTCTTACACTTACATGTTGTTAATTTGGTCAAAGGTTCGTTATATCCAGAATGATATTAATGATTTGGATAACATATATTTCATCTATATTCATCATATACATGTATTTATAATATTACATCACATTTAGAGGTAAGAAATGAAATGCACCGTTCATGTAGACGGTAAGCCGTACGTACGCATGAACGCTACTTCCATTTCTATTTCATATTTTCTGGAATGGAATCATAATGATATATAAGTATATTATAATTTCAATATAATAACATATATAATATCATTAACTTTATCCTTTACACATCCCACATATGGTATTAACGAATCAAATCACTTTCAGGGGGCGGTAGTCCGCACTTCCTAAAATGAAGATATCGTGTTTACCCATAATGGGAACCATAAAGGTATGCCAAAAATGAAAAAAACAGAAGATTAAGGAAAACATAAACATATTATATATCATATATAGAAATATTGACATCATAATGGCCACCTTTGAAGGTGTTAAATGAGTATTGAACAATCATCCTTTCGGGAGGCAGAATTTCGCCATCCACGGAAACCGTATGTTCTTTAACCATTTGATGTAGTTTTGTGAGAGTGTAGCTCAAATAAATCTTATAACAACATCCTATTATATTTAAGATACTGGTGTTGTTACAAAAGAAGTAAATAAAAAGAGTTTAGGGGGTTGGAGAAACAAATTAAAACAAATGAACATGAGAGAATGAATTACCTTTAAAAGTGTAACTCCTTTTGATTTGAGCCTAAAGGCTTCCTTTGAAAGGATTATGCCCAAAGGGAATCCTATAGGATGAGAAGAGGGATGTGGAGAGAGTAAATGGGCAGGGGTTGGCTGAGCCAAAGGCTTGAGGAGTGTGTGAAATGAGGTAGAGGTGGGGGCCTTTTATAAGAGGAGAGGAGGGGCACTTTTGGAAAGTAAAGAGATATTACTTTATTTGAAAATGTGTTTAGGTTTTAAAAGGTCCCACATTTATATAATTCGTGGATAAGGTGATAAGGGTTAGACATCCACTCATCCAATTGGTTTTGGACATGTGTAGTTCATAGATTTTACATTATCTTTCCATTTTATTTAAATCGTCAAATAATGATGTCATCGCTACATCATTATTATGTCATAAATAATTTAATTTATTTAATGTCTAAAAATTATAAAAAAAATACTATGATGTAGGAAATATTTTTAGATTTCCAATGAATATTTATAATCAAAAATATGATCTTTATAAGCCCATGTAAAAATTGTTTTCGTAAAACATATTATGTTTGTGTCATTTTTACTTTTACATTAAATAAAAAGTTATTTTTGTCATTTCCCAACAAAAGTGGATCCATGGGGTTCCCAAGTTGACCCATGGCTTGTCTTGGTCGGCCATGACACAACCAATAAGGTTGGGACATGTGTCTAGGTCATTTCATATTATTAAAGCATTATTTATATCTTAAACTACCCTAATTACCACTAATCGCGATTAAGAACTTAATAAGTTACTATTCACCAAAAAATTATTATAATCTCATTGAACCACATTTTACTTCTTAATGACAACCATGTATGTCGGATTTTTGAAATTCAAAACACAATGATGGCAAAATTTCATTTAAACGGAAAATCAGTCTTTATAAGTACCACTTAGTGGTTTCACTATTCATCAATAATTGGAGTTTTTCAGAAAATTACCAAAAATTCACCCTAAGATATATTTGATATTAAGAATTAAAAAATGAAATCTATTTTAAGAAATTCAAAACATATAAGTCACATTAATTAATTTAATAATTAATTCCCGCTGTCAGAGCAAATAGCGTGTTTTTATGAAACAATAAGTATCAAAAGATTGACACTAGTTTAAGTCCAATTTCAAAGTGAAATTGATTCCAATGACCACCATTGGATTAAATGGTAAAAATATATTAATATTACACATTAATACCAATTAAAAAGATAATATAATCATATAAATAAATTATATTAAAAAGAAGTTTTGATGTAAAATGCAGTATTTTTCACTATTCATTAAAAAATGAACATTGTCAGAAAAATACCAAAAATTCACACAAAGTAAATTTTGATGTCCCAATCATAAAGAATAAGTTTATTTTGACAAAAATAGTTTATAAAATTGTCAAATATATATTTAAAAAGGGTTTTCCATCATAAGGCAGTAAAACAATCTTTTAAGAATATTAGTGTATTCCATGCTTAAGATTGGATTTATTTTCATTTTAAGCCTCTAAAACACTATCTTAATCATTAATAGACATAGATAAAAATATCTATTATTCATTACTTACTTGGGATGTTACAATAAAAAATAGCACCATAGAAGAAAAAATAAACATTTTACCTCTAATAGTAGTTGGATCTGCTTTATATTCCTCTATCACATACTCTTCCATATAAATTGGTTCATTCTTAGCCACCTAAACACTGAACTTGGAATATGGATAACACCCACCACCCTTGGAAGCATTAATACGAGCTTGTGAACCCTTAGTGAGAGTGTATCCTTCTATACTACCTTGGGATATATTTTTAGATAAATGAATTAAGTGATTAGATTTCCCACAATGATGAAAAGTCTTAGGAGCTATCATATATTTAGGCTTCGTATGACTACACCTACCACATTGATAGCAGTCAAACTTCTGCTATACTAATTAAGCTCTTGAAACTATTCCTGAATAAAACTAACCACCCTTGCACTTCCTCTTCTGGAAAAAAGATACACCCTGGCTAACAACTGAACCAATTGAAGCTCCACCCAAACCAGTATTTCTAGCTATATCTACCTCAACCAAGGCTTCCATTTGAACTACCTCCACAAAGGTTGGAAGGCACATGATAATCAACATTGGAAGAATATCTATCCTCAATCCCAACTCAATCCCAACTCAAACCTCTAAGCCTTTAGGTAATCATTAGTGATAAGCTTCAGTTCTAGATACACAGAATCATAAAAATGGGTAGAATACTCCAGAATGGTATGTTACCCATGTTCCAAGTTCAAAAACTCATGGATCTTCACCATATGTAACTTCTTAGGGTGAAACTTCTGATTAAATATTTTTTTCAAAGAATCCTAGGTTAGTTCCTCATGAAACTTGGCTTTCATAATAGAGTACCACAATCTCTTTCCAAGTCCCTTGGGAATGTGTGGGGGGAAAACCCACCTTATAGTTTTCAGGAGTCTTCTAGAAGTTGAAGATCCTCTCAGTCTACTCAATCCACTCCTCATATTCATGTGTTCAATTGTCACTATAGATGATAGGTGGATTCTACATAGTCAATCCATATCCATGATCCACCACATATCCTAGGTTCTTGACACCCACTTTACCTAATGTCTTAATGGTGAAGATAATAGCTTTATCCAGAGAAGGGTCCACTGGAGGATTCACCTACCGAACCTATCTCGCCGCTTCCTCTCTCATATTTGGAAGAGATATTCTCAAAGGAATTATCTAATAAACATAAAACAATAACCAATTATTTCATGACCACATTCCAAAATCTTATGGAAACTTTCATAATTAAAATCAATGATTCAAAATAATGAGAATTTAATGAAATTTCAAATTATACCAATGAAATATACCACTTAAAAAATAAATAAATAGTTCAATTTAAGTAAACATCCCATATATTTTATATAAATAACCTCAGAATCCATGTCTCAAAATTGGTAAAAAAATCAGACTACCCAAGGTAACTTGGGTTTAGTCATGGAAGTGATCTCTCCATGCCCCTTTTCCACACTTACTATTCTAATTTTGACTCTCTGAACTCATTTCTACCCAAGACACTGAAGAAAACTCAACTAGTACTATCACAATTTAGGCAGAGCCCTCCTATGATACCATATTTTAATAGACCAACCCGGGTCAACCCAACTATACACTTGAGCTAGCCATAAAATGGTAAGGTGAAGCAAGGATAATAGAATTAGGTCTTGAATATATCCAAAATAATACATACAACCAAAATATGAAGTGGAGTAAAATAGATACAACCAAAAACCATATAATCCAACAAAAAACAAACTAAACCAGAAAGTATGAAAAATATCCATCTGAACAACAGTCACCTCCAAACCACCCTGCTATGAAGGAAAAGACAAAAGGAGAAGTTGGCATGCTATAAGATACCCTTCCCTTTACCCGTATCCTTTAATACAATATCTAGAACTACCTAAATTCCAAAGTAGGGTGTGTGTAAAATGCCTAGTAGGATCCCTCCATAGAGTCTATACAAGGTCTAATATTAAGAACTCAAGAGTTATAGATTTTAAAACAAACTAGTTTTATAAATAATTTTTATAAATCTCAAATCCATTTGGAAATAATTTCCTATTGGGGTTTTATAAAATCCTTTCATATTATAAAACCTAAAATATGAAAAGTAGAAGTGATATAACATAAAATTATATATATTCATCATAAGTTAATATTTTAAACACGTATACATGAGATACCATCATGTGATGTCATGTGATATAACCACATATAAAAACCTATGATAAAAATCCATGATAAAAACAATCATGTGATAAATAATGATAAATGAAAAAAACTCATATTTGGCCCTAGTGTATGGGATAATACATACTAGATAATAAAAATCATAGATAGGCATAACATTGGTACCAACCAATATTGAGTCCTGTCATAATCCATCAATATCCAAAAAGGTTACCTCCTAGTAGTTCCACATACACTAAGGATACTCATGTCTCTTTCATGACACACCCAAGGTTCCCAATGTTCCAATTTTCAAAATACATTTCAAAACCATGTTCACAATTTTATTAGACATTTTTAAATATAATAAAATCCTCTTAAGTGTTTGAAAACCCATTCCCAATTCAAGAAAAATTGTTTTCAAAGAAAAACCTATTAAAAAAATTAATTTTCAATTAATCCTTTGAAAGCACATAAAACTTAAAATTAATGAACAAACCAAAATAAATTTACAATAATGATAATAAATTCATATAACTAACCCGATGAATAGAAACACCAACCTAAAAGTAGTATAAAACTAGCCGACTTCAACAATAGTGATTAGAAACCAAGAATCCGGCCTTCAAAAGACAAGGTATAATAAGAAACTATAAAAGAATGATATAAAACACTATCTGATCATGAGTAAAAACACAACCACTACCCAAAACCGAAGCCGTAACCAAAGGAAAGAAGAACCAGAAGGAATTATTACCTAGATAAGTGCAACACAACAACCTAGATGATTGATCTCTGAAAAAAGTGATCCATAAGGGAGGGAATCACCAAAAATCACCTTGGGTGAGATATAGGCTGAGAGAGAAGAACATAGGTGGAATGAATCCTTTCAATTCCTACACAACCCCCCTAAAAACCTAAGTCGCATGACTTACATGGTTTGTAATCCCATTACATGTCATGTATTCATTGAAGGTTAAAATCATTGAAAAATTATTCACCTTTTTATTAAAAAGGAATTGTTTCCATTACAGTATGTGAAAAAAATTAAATGGAGGGTAAAAGATTTATTCCCTAACCCTATTTAATAGAATCTACCCAGAAGCCTTTACATGGAATATAGTCCCTTTACATGGCTTGCGATCACCCAACTAATAGTAAAAAGACCAATTCTTAGTATGAAATCACCAAGGCACCCTATATATTATATGAACATGGGGAGAACCCCTAAAATTATATTAACACAATTATAAATGTACTAAATTAATTAAAACAAACATAAATACCCTAACTTTAGGTTATTTTCCCCAATGAAGGCTCACTATCCTCATGGAGCCTGCAAATGCACCCAAACAAGGAAAAAAAATCATGAAAATGGGTTATTTAAAAGAATAATCGGGTGTTACATGAAAAAAAATAGAATAAATAAAAATAGAGAGAACCCATATCCTAATATCCAAGTCCCAACCACCACTCATGACCAGTACATCCAAGTATCCCTAAGCTCTACCAATGTCATCTCGAACCTATCTGTCGTCTGCATAAGACATGACACATGTGGAAAAACCCCATGTATAGGTGAATATATACATACATTGTAGGATGACTATAAAATAGTAAATGGATCAATAGATTTATATAATAAGAGTTCATCTCAACTTAAAGCAAGAGGGAAACAAAACCCAAGATATATATATACGCTCATAAAGAAATAAAGTAGAGAGAGAAAGAGGATCTCTATCTCACAACCAAGCCAAAGTTGATGAGTCTCTCTAAAACTCCAAAAGGATTTCTCTAATTCCTAGCATAAAATGAAACCTCTCAAGAATATGTGTGGAGGGGGCCGCTCCTCACTACTACACTCCAAAGTCATGGGATCCACAACACCTGTGGAGTACCCACTCACCATCAGATCTCAAAGACAGGGTATTACCACTCTATGGACATAGGAACCACACCTGGTGTAGTGGAATATCATCTCTATCTATATAAAGAGTATGGGGAACCTATTCCCTAGTGTAAAAGGGGAGTACCAACCCTACTAACTCTCTGATGATATTTCCATGATCACTGTTATTATCAACCATCGACTAAAGAAACTTCACACTCGTAAAACCTTTCATCATATCTTCTATGATATAATTAAGGACACCATCATGTTATATGAGTAACAACACTCAGGATAGGATACTCACAGTCCAAAATATGTGTCCAAATGATGTAGAAATGAGATGAATAAGTTTTAGGATGGAATATATGACATGTATGGGGTCCATAAAGCTTGTTGGCCATTCTTCTTTTCATAGTATTATTCACCTATAGAAATTTATTGGAATCCATTTCATCATAAAATGAGTGTATAGATATTTAACCACATGTATCAGCCACTTAGGACCTTCCTGTGTGATCCTAGTTGTTCCCATTCCCTTAGAGTCATGCTGAAGTATTGGCCCATGCATGTACACTATTGGTGTATATAGCATGACCTTCCACATGGGTCTGGTCATGTAAAGTTATAATATGTCCCAGATTCATGGTTGGGGTCACATGGTGTGTGGTTTTGATCGACCAAATTGTGTGTGATTATTAATGCATCCTGAAACCCTCGAACTATAGCCACAGGACTACACGTCATGTTTTCTTTTGAGATACATGGTGTGTAATCGATAATTTTCCCAATCACAACTTACCTTCTTGCATTTTGAAGATCTATTTTTTTTTAATAAAGATCATTCCACTTGACCACCCAAAAAAAGGAAATGACCATTGGACATCATTTCCTGACCTCTGGTGGCCAAAAAAATTGAATATAGTCATCTGCTCTAAGATCCATTGTGTGAATCGTGTGTGTTATGTGACCCATTTACCCTCTAGATGTTAGATCCAAGAATCATATACCAAAATCCATCCTAATGAATCAAAAAATCACTAATATGTTCATCATTAAAAAAACCACAATGAATCCAAGGGTTTGATCATGCTCAATCCCACCCCAACAATGTCGAATCAAGACCCAATGGTCTGATGATGAAGAACACAAAGAATTGGTAGGAGGAAAGAATAATAACAAAGGTTTAACAATATTTGGACAAGTGATCATGATCAGTGATCACAAAAACATGATATCAAAGGAGTTAAAATGGCATAAAAAGAATAAATTGAATTAAATAATTTATTTTGTATACCATCACTAAAACAAATTCACCATTTAACTGCAGTTTATTAGCGGTAGTTTATGAAACCGCCGATTAAAAATATTGAAAATATTTAGGGTTGATTTTTAAAAACAACCACTAAATCATTTTAATTTCTTAAAAAAGAAGCCCCTAATCTCCCTCAAGCCACCCCAAGCCCAAGCCCAAGCCACTACCTTATTGTCAACCCCTTTACCGCTAATCCCCATTCCCCCTTATCGAACCCATTCTAATAATTCCCTTTCCACCTCCATGCTCTACTTACCCCCTCACAATTCCATCCCCGAGCCCCCCATTTCACTCTATTATAACTCATCCTTTCCAAACTTGGGAGGAATCCTCCCTTTTATACTATTATTTTGGTCTTTATCCTTTGATTCTTAGTGGGTTATTTATGGTTATAACATCCCTTTATACCTTCTCTCCCTTACTTCCCTTACTTCTCCATTAAACTTACTTTTAGTTGGTGTTGGTTCAACCCAATGTGGTGATTTTTATCTAATACTTGTTTTTTTGGTTCCTAGGTTTTGAAGATTCATCCTAATATCTCCTATTTTTTTGAAGTATTCCATTTAAGTGTTCTTGACCAAGGTAGGTGTTTCTAAGTTTTTTTTATTTTCCATAAAATCCATGAAATGATTGAATTTTTTAAATCTTTTTCTATAAATATGTATGATACATATATGATTAAAATTCCTAAGAGCTGTTTTCAAAGGGAAATCAGTGTTTATAAAGGGTTATTTTCAATTGTAAATGGTTATTCATGGGCCACAATGGGATTTTATTTGAAATTAAAATTTAAATGTAATTATTTGTGTGATTGAATTTGTTTCAATATTGTTTATTTATTTTACATTTTTTATGGTGATTTCTTAATTATTTGATATTGTCGTGCCTCATTGATTTAGGGTTCCCATATGATTTTTTTTGTATTAAAGTAGGGGGATTATCCTTTAAGGTTTAATTTATACTAATTTAATGTAGAAATATTAGATCATAATTGTCAAAGGTTTATGGAATAATAAGGCATGATATACACTTGGAGATGTATTATGAGGTGTTTCATGAGGCATGTGCCTCTCGAAACTAAGGCACATCACATGACATAATTAAATATACATAGTTTTCAATAATTTATTAAATTTTAAAAACATAAAATCTATCTAAATAATAAAAATTGATGTACATATTAATAGTTTTAACAAAACCATAAGACAATAACCAATCCTTGAGAATATAAACATCAAAATCATTATCAATGGAGCCGTAGTCATTAATGAAAAGTTATAGAGATAATTGTGTTACTGCCCACACTACTATATAGTGTTGTTGCTACCCAAGGACCGTCTTTCCACCACTGCTGCATAGAATGGAGTGGGTTACCTACCCTCCACCACTTAATTTAGGTTGAGTTTCACTTTTTATAAGTCTTAAAATATATTTTTATTATTTAATAAAATGTTTTCTTTAATTTTTTTTGATGAATGACTCTCAGTTCCCTTTTTCTTGTCACTTTTTTACAGAGAGTCATATTTTTTTGGGAGGTGGGTTCCACTTTTATTCTTAATAGCCTAAAGTAATAGAGCACAAGATACGAGAATTTATTAAACCTCAGTGAGATCAACTCAACTAGATAGTTTAGAGGAACTCTAGACATTCCCTACATCACCTCTCACCAAGTTGCACGCCTTAGTGAACCTTTGACAACAAGGGTTTAGTTCAATTATTCATACACTATGTGATGGATTATATACATTCGAGTTAAAATATATGAAAAATGATGTTGTTAAAAAATTTAATAAAATTTAGTATCACAAATAAGTTTTCATAATTTTGATTCTAAATAAATTAGTAATTTTTTAATTGACATAATATTTTTTATGTGTTTTAGTTTACTTTAATAATGTGTAGGCACTTTTTGATATATAGATAAAAGATATATCACATTACTAAGGAACACACCTCAGTATGCTATGGGTTTGGAGTAGTTTTTATATTTTGAAATTTATAATTGATCTGCTGACTATACAATAAGATTTCGATGCCCTAAATGTAAATTTATAAGATGGTTGAAGAGACATTATGTTTATAATCACTTGGTTTTAATGAAATTTCCTACTCAATATTTGTGTTGGATTTTTCATGGAGAATCGAACATTATAAAAATATTGATATGATGTAATTCAATATAATGATATCCCAAATTTAAAAATAGTGGAAAATTAAATACAAAACCATATAAATGATTCATTCAAAATTTCAAGGTAACAACATCAACACCAAAACATATTAGAACAACTAGTTGAGGGTGCTACAAAAGTTAACCTGATAAATGATGTTTTTTGGATTATAGGATAACCAGATCAAGATCATAACATATCATTGGATCGTCCTCTTTATGATACATAGAATAATATAAGAGAAAACTAAATTGACCAAAAAAAATTCATTTGATGATTTAGTTGAATATGAAAATCAAGATTTGTATTGTGGATGTATGAAATATCCAAAACAATTATACGTAAATTTTACCATTTCAAATTCCATTCTTGGATTATAAATAAGGATATGAACATCATATTATAATTTTTGTGTGATGAATTTCCCAAAGCTAAGATACCTGAGTCTTTTTATGATATGAAAGAAGCTGTTAACAAGATTGGTCTAAATTATATAAAAATATATGTTTGTCTCAATGATTATATGATTTATTGGAGTGAGGATTCAAGTAGATAGGATTGAATTTTTTTATTCTAGATGGAATTCAATGGGTGATTTTGGAAGTCTTAATTATCATTATATACATATTTCTCATATAATCCCAAGAATGTGTGATTGGGGCTGGCTATCGTTGGATTTAACCCATTTAGGACATTAAGTACCAGTTATAACATTTGGATGATTGTTTTGATCCCTTCAATTATACCTTTATGGATGTTTATTCAATAAAAATACTTTTTCATTTCAGTTATTATTTTTAGGAAAAACAATTCTAGAAATGATATTAAGGTACATTTTCATCCACTAATTGAATTAATATAGGAGTTATGGAGAAAAAATATTGAGTCATATGATGCGTCTTCTAAAATAATGTTAAAAATGCTTGATGCTCTAATGTGGACCATTAGTGACTTCCCTAAAGTTGGGAACTTATCTAGTTTGAAAACATACATAGGTTTGAATTTTCTTATTTGTAACATTGATTTTGAGCCAGAATGACTACCTTACAGTAGAAATGGTTCTTCTTGTGTTATCATAGATTTCTAAATGCCTCTTATAAATTTCATTTGAACAAGTAAAAATTTGATGGTTCTATTAATCATACACCACCTTAATTTTTTTTCCACAGGTTCTAAAATATTGTCACATGTAGTAAATATTGAAAACATAATTGGGAAGGTGTATAATTTGAATGATAGTGTTAAATGAGTTTGAAGTGAATCATAAATTGAAATCAGAACACAATAATGGAAGAAAAAAATTTATTCTTTGAACATTCATATTGGGAATTTAATTTTTTATTTCATAATATTTATCTTATGCATATTGAGAAGAATATTTTTAACAATTTGATCTTTATATTACTTATTGAGCATGGAAAACTGAAGGACCATATAAATTATAGGAAGTACTTAAAAACAATGAATATAAAGCATCATCTATGAAGAGATGAGAATGGAAAGTATGCTCTGAAAAAAAATTAATGAAAATGAGGGATAACGATATATTTCTTCAAAATTTAAAACACATGAAGGTATCTGATGGGTATTCAGGTAATATTTCAAGGAGTTATGACATAAATCATCATTGGTTACATGGATTGAAAAGCCACGATTCACATATTTTTTATAGATGTTACTACCATTGGAATTGCGTATATTGTTACCTGAAACAGTTACTATAGTTGTACTCCAATTTTTCACTTTCTTTATAAAACTTTGTGAGAAAACAGTACAACCAACAGAGCTTGGAAACCTTCTTAATATATTTTTACTGACACTTTGTGAAATGTAGATGATCTTTCCTCCATCATTTTTTTACTGTCATGATGAATTTTACTATAAATTAGATTGCAGGAACTAAATTAGGTTGTACTATACAATATATATGGATATATCCAATTTAGAGGTACTTTATTTATTTGTTTTTCTTTATAAGTAAACAATTCTTGGAAATTCATTCAAAATATAATTATGTTTTACTTATTTTATTTCATAGAAACCTTGATAATTTGAAATCATAAATGGAAATTAAATCCCAACATGAAGGATAAATTCCTGAAGGATATTTAGTTGAGGAGTGTCTCGACTTTTTTTCTAGATACTTGGATGACATTGAGACGAAATTAAATCGAATTGGACACGTTGATGACTCATCGACTAAATCTCAAATACATAAGAAATAAAAAATAATTCTTACTATTGGCCAATCATTTGAGAGGATCTCAAATATTTTATTGAAAAAAATGGAATTATAATAGGAACCCAGATATGTGATCCTGAATAGTGAAGTTTAATATCTATTTACTGATGATATCATGGTACAAACAAAGATATGAATGAAAAGTTGAGCACAAAATGATAAAGATATAACAAAATATATTAATAAATATCTTGTGGAATGATTTTCATGGTGTGTACGTTCATAAATATTGAAATCAATACAGATATTAGGATTACACATATATTTTTAAAATATAATAATGTATATTATTTTTTTAGATCATGAATACATAGTTGATATGAGTTGTCATAAGTTTAATTTTCTACCTTGAGGTCCACTAAAACATGCTATAAAATTAGATTCTTACATTGTGGATGGATTTAAATTTCATTCATCCTATTAGGAAAAGGGTTTAAAAACCTATAATGGTGGTATATTTATAGTTTCTAAACTAGGATACTATGGAAAGTTGACTGGTATTATCAAATTAATCTACCACATTAATTTTTCAATTTTTTTATTCAAATGAATGTGAGTTGATATTTCTAGGGTATTGAATACGATTCCTTGAAATTTAATTCTATGAACTTATCTCACTTTATAGATGTTTTTAAACATGAATTACATGATCTTTATATCTTCTCATAATAAGAGAAAATGGTATATTATGTGGAAGATGACATGAATGAAGTGTGGAGTGTAGTTTTTCACCTAAAATAAAGAGACTTGTATGATATGGGTGATAAAGTGAAATATTTTAACGATGAAATCGAATGCCATAAACAATAAAAAATAAACTTATTTTTTCCATGATGATATTGAAAATATTTGTCTTACAAGGTTGGATGTAGTAGATCATGTAATGATGGAGCCATATAATGAAATGATTGAAAGATAAAATGACCGTATATGTAGTCATCCATTAACTTATCAACCACATATATTATAAGTTATTAATTTCCATTACCATAGATATGTTATCATATTTAAATTTATTTTTATGAATGATTTGTTTAATTTTGAAAAAGGAAATGTTATATCTGTTTGTATGTGAAGTCATTCATTATCATACCTATGTATATTTTGTTTTCTAGTAATGTGCATCTATTATCATTTCTAAATTTCTTTTTATATATGAATTTTTTGAAATATATGTTCTGAAGTTATTTTTACATGTCTAAATGACATAAATTACTAGGAATAATAATTTCATTGATCTCAGTCGAGTCACAGTTTATGTTACATCGACCACACAAACACCTGAGGTTCCATCAAGCTCCCTCCCTATAGAATTAGGGACACCCTTTGTCTCCCCCATCAATGTATGGCACACCCTCCTTTTCCCATCTGTCAGTATCTTTCACACCCTCATTCTCCATCCAATAAACATCTAACACATTGCCTCACAATTCATTAGGTTCATCCCATGGTGAATCTACAGTGAGGGAATGGGTGGTCACTCCTGTTTCTTCATGAGGATATTGGAGGGTGGCTGTCATAGGTAAAAAAATTAATTTGAATAAAGTTATTAGAATTTTTTATACTAATAATTATTTTCATAAAATATGATCAATGTTTCCATAGATAAAAATATAAATAGTTCATATTTCTAGAATAAAAAAGGATTGAAGATAGTTTTCACCTTTGATTGTTCTAGGGTCCCCTCAGATGATGTTGTGGGATTAATTTGGTAGATTATAGGCCAATTGATGGATGATCCGGATACCATTCAGGTTAGATATTATAATTGGATTTATATACCTCAATACTAGAATAATGAATTCATTTAATCCCTAAAAAAGGTAATCTTAATACATTATGTCTCAATTGAATTCCTTATGTAATTAAATTCTAATATTTTAAAAACACATCTCTTTGTACTTGTAACATCCCATGTATTTATAAAATAATAACTTTTCATATCTATTAATATTTATGAATAATATATTAATTTTATGTTAAAGGGGATGATTTTTCTGATAGCGTACTCAACACACAACAATGGGGTTCTCCGAAATCTTATGTTGTACACAACATTAAGTTATACCGAAAAATAATATAACAATAATATTATTATTTGAAATGTCAATTAACACCTAGAAGTTGTATTAGTGGAAATGAAAAAAACTAACAACAATATGATTACACACATTTTTAAATGTTTTTACATTTTTCCAATAAATTTTAGAGGCTTAAAATGAGAATGAAACCAATTTTGAGCATAAAATACTCTAATATTTTTAAAAGCTCATTTTACTGCCTTTTGATGGTGAAGAATTTTTAAATATAGTTTTTTTCACTTTTATATGTTCTATTTGAAAAAATGAACTTATTATTTAGAAGTGGGACATACAAATTTACTTTGGTTAAAATTTTGGTATTTTTCTAATAAAATCTATATTTTAATGAATAGTGAAAAATACTACATTTTAATTCAAAACTGCCTTTTCATATAATTTATATATATAGTTATATTTTTATTTTAATTAGTATTAAAGTTTAATTAGATTATATTTTTATCATTTAATCCAATTTTGGTCATTCTAAGTAATTTCACATTGAAATTGGACACAAACACATGTCAATATTTGGATAGTTTTTACTTCATAAAAACCCGCTTTCTGGTTTTGACAACGAGAATTAATTTTAAATTAATTTCTTCCAATTTTGTGTTTTTAATTTGAAAAAATGTATTAAATATTTGGAATCATAAGGTCTAAATTGTGTAAACTGGTATTTTTTACTTCTGGACATTATGAATAGTAACTTCAGTAATTATTTTTATTTACCATGGTTAAAGGGTAAATCTGGTAAATAAGGGTAAAAAATAATATTATAATAATATAAAAAAACCCTAAAACGTGACCTAATCATATTGTATGAGATATTTCTTACCATGTTCATCCTTGGGTCTATTTTAGGACCCCATAGATCCACTTGGGTGTGATAGTGACCTTTTATAATTTTTAATTTAAAGAAAAGGGAAGAATAACATAAATATGTATCTCTTAACTAAAATATTTTTAATTTGGTTTATATAAACCATTACTTTGACTATAAATAGTAATTATAAAGATAAAAATATTTCCTATATCATGGTATTTTATTTATAAATTTTATACATTAAATAAATTTATTTATTTATGACACAATGATGAGACAATGATTACATTATTAATGAAAGATTCTAATAAATGATATTATAAATACTGAAATAAATGTAATTTTGATATTTTTATGTTATATATGATTTTTTGGATTACATTAACATGTGATAGATGAGTTAATTCCTTGTTTTTGAAGGAATCAGGTTGTTATGACTTTAAAAAAATCAATTACTAAATAGTTTTAAAATTGATAGAAATAAGTTTTTAAAACAAATACTATTTTATTAAATGATATAATATTACTAAAAATATAAGATTCATCCAACTATGATATAATGTAAAAAATTTCATTAATGATCCAAATTTTGTTCTCTTTTCATTTTATAGTTACTATAGTAACCATATATTATGAAAATACAAGAAGACGCGGTAAGGGTTAATGTTTTTAACTAAAGGTTAAACCTAAAAGATAAGGTTAATTTTGTGACCTAAACTTGTATAAAACCTATTTTCTTAGAGTATTTATACCCATAATCATCTTATACTCGAAATATATTACTTTGGAACTATTATAATTCAAAAATCTGTTTGTATTATTATAATATTTCAAGACTTTCCTAAAGTGCCCATCCTCCATCTTTTAGAAGGCCACAAACTCTACCCACTTACTCACACATCTAAAGCCCCTTGTATCATCCAAATTATGATAAAATAATCTACCAAAATACCTCACTTCCTCAAGTAATACTTACCTTGGGCAGAAGGCAATTCAAGAAAGCATTTTGGCTCAAATCAAAAGGAGTTACCCGATTTAGAGGTAGCGTCTTCTCTCAAGTTCCTTTACTTTATTTTCCTTATCCACTCCCTATGCTCTTATTATTATATGATTAAATAACAAAAAATTGTCCTCAATATACTAGTATGTTTTTATGAAAATGATTCTGTCACGACCCGTCCTCGGGGCCCGTGCCGTGACTACCCCAAGCCCTCCTTCCATAGGCCAGGGGCTGGAGACTAGCACCAAAGGCGTAAAATCCCGATAACTGGGAAGGCATTGCCTTTATAAAAGAAAAAAAGCACCACAGAGTACAAGAGGAAGAAGTAAACACTAAGTAAAAACTGAGTACAACAGTAAGTGCGGAAAGTAAAAAGGGGCCGGAAATACAAGCCCAACTGTAAAGTACAACTCGAAATGGAAAACAGCAACTGAAAAGTAAAGCTGCTACGCCGAGCTATCCACTGGAAATCCCACCTGAAGGGTGGGTACAGATAGCTCCTCTGCTCCTCAGGTCCCGCCGTCTGCTCCGAGTATGTCTCGCCCAGTGGTCCACCTCCGGGTACCGCCTCGTCGTCACGTCCACCTCTGGGTACCGTCTCATCGTGAGGTCCTCCTCCGGGTACCATATCTTCGTATAGTCCACCTCCAGGTACCGTCCAGTCCTCGAACACTCGGCCTCTGTCAGCACTGCCTGTCGTCTGCAACCAACACAACGAGGTGCGGGCATAGCCCGTGCAGGGGTGAGTATAACGATACTCAGTAGGGACCCCGAGACCCTCAAGGTCTCACTAAACCAACAAGGATAACCACAAAGAAGATCTCAACAGATAACCTCTACTTAGGTATATGCCCATACATATACCTAAGTTATCAAGTAACCCATCTCAATCATGAGGAAACACAAGGATTGTGAAATCAATGGATAACCACTACCCGGGTATATGCCCATACATATACCTAAGTTAGCAAGTGACCCATCTCAATCATGAGGTAAACACAAGGTCAAAAGTCTCAGCTCAAACCAGGATTTTCATTATCGAAATCGTAACTGCTGAAGAGCTCCGTCCCTGGAGTGTACAGTGGTCCTGTCACGACTCCGAGGTACTGCTCACTAACCTAAGACTGCTGAAGAACTCCACCCATCGAGTACTGCGGGCCAGCTGCTACAACCAAGCGCTCCCATGTGCCACTACAACCAAGCGCACCTCTGTCGTGAGTCTGCCGCTACAACCAAGCGCTCCCATGTGCCGCTAAAACCAAGCGCACCTCTGTCGTGGGTCTGCCGCTACAACCAAGCACTCCCATGTGCCGCTACAACCAAGCGCACCTCTTTCGTGGGTCTGCCGCTACAACCAAGCGCTCCCATGTGCCGCTACAACCAAGCGCACCTCTGTAACACACAGAGTCGTTCGATCAGCAGTCGTCGGGTCTCAGCCAGCTACACGGTCTCCGTACTCCGCACGCTCGTCACTGGGAGGGTCCGCTCCACGAGCTACAGGTCGATACTCCAAGTATCTCAAATTCCCAAGAAGAAGTATCTCAAAGGACCGCCTCGTCATAGGGGTCTCAACACAACAGACGACGCGTCAATCAGACGCCCGGTCTGTGAGTTATTAGCCTTTTCGTCCCAGGGGCCCGGTTGGTTTCGTGAGCGAACCAAACCCGGCCGTATCTCAACTCTACCCCGAACTCTCATAGGGTATACTCATAGGGACCGTTTCTCAACGAGATCACCAACGCCGCTGACGGTTCGTCAAACGGACGTTCTGTCAGAAAGATATCAGCTTTTGCGTTCGAGGGGCCCGGTTGGATTTCGGGTGCAATCCAATCCCGGCCACTATCCAACTACATCCAAAACTCTGGCGAAGGATGCCAAAAGTTCCGTATTGTCAATAGGAACGCAACGCAACAGACGGCGCGTCAATCGGACGCCTGGTCTAGATGTTATTGGCTTTTCCGTCTCACACCCACCCTGGGAAACTTCCCAGGAGGTCACCCATCTTGATCACTACTCTAGGCCAAGCACGCTTAACTATGGAGTTTTAACCACGTAGCCTCCCGAAAAGGAAGATGTACCTTGAGTATAGTATACCGAAACGACCGTCTCGATCCAAGGATCGTGTTGCCGCTGACGGCGAGTCGTTTGGAGGCCCGTAGCCCAATATATGGGCGAAAAACCGAAACCCGTCCGAAACCGGGGGGTCTGGGCCCGAACCGACCCGGCCCGACCCCCCTGGTCCGACCCGAACCGGGTCGGCCCGAACTGGGTCGACCCGGCCCGGCCGGCGGCGCGGCCCGGCGCGGGGGCGCGGCCTGGGCGCCGCACGTGCGCCGCACGCGGGGGGTAAACTCCCCCCGGGTTTTGTGGATCTCGGCCAGCCTTAGGCCGGCCGTTTTCCTTTCACACGCGGGACCCGCGGGTCCCGCCTCTTAAGCAAACCAGCGGCCGGTCGGCACGGCCGGCCGCCTTCCACCCTTCCGCCGCGGCCCGATGGCCGCGGCTCTTCTGATCTCCGGCGGCCGGTGAGGCCGGCCGCCTCTGGCTGCTCCGCCGCGGCCGAGCCGGCCGCGGCTCTTCATTAACCGCCGGCAGCCGGTTTTCCGGCCGCCCCTTCCAGCTCTGTCGTGGATCAAGCCGCGGCCCTTGTTCGATTGGCATGGCGCAACGGCGCCGCACCCCTCCGCCATGGCCCGACTCCGGCCGCGGTCTCATCGACTACCTTCGACGCGACGCGGCGGCGTCACGTTCTTGAAATCTTTCCACGGTGCGGCGCGACGGCGCCGCGCGTATCTTCCGCATTAAACCGCATGAACCCGCGTGGTGCGACGGCACCACGCCCTTCCGAACCATTCCACAAAAAATCAACACGAAGTAAAAGAGGAGGATCGACCGGGTTTGTACGGTCCGAACTCCTCACGTTATAAGGATAGCAATCGGCCTTTAACGAATAATAAACTTTCACAATCTTTTTAGATTAAATAAAAAGATTTGAAAATCAAGGCCCGACAAATATAAACAATCAAGTTCGAAGAAAGTTCCACATAAATTTTAAAAAAAATTACCACGAAGAATTTTCAAGTCGAAATTCTCAAACAAATATAAACAATTGAAACAAACCCCTACCTCGGTTCATGTGCGGAGCACGTCAACAAACCGCGAAAGACAAGCGTCGCGGAGGTCGGGCATTGCAGTAATCGTTCGTCGTTTCCGTTGACGTAGTGGTACGTCCGAAGAGGTACGTCGTTGGTGAATCTTCGTAAGCCGACGAAGAAAGTCCGAGGAGGAAGCGACGTTCCCTTTCGTTGACACAGAAGGCGCCGTCGATCTTCGGAAACAATCCGGCTAGGAAGAAGAGAGAAGCGGCGTTCTTGAGTGTTCTTCGTGTTCTTCGTCAAAGTTGAGGATGGTAGAGAGAGATTCTCAAATCCTCTCAAGTGGCAAAAGAAACCAACCCCAAAATGATAAAATAAGCTTAAGATTATTTTATTACACAACCTCCCTCTTAGAATTTCAAAGGTTTGAAATTTAAAACATCTCACCTCAATTAATTATTCCAAGTGTCAAACATTAATTAAAGTGAGTTAAAGGGGAGTTTTAAAAAGAGGAGGTGAAGAGTTAGGGTTCGTGTGGGCCCCACCACACTTAATCCTCTCAAGGGAGGTTAAGTGGATGTGGGTCCCACCCCTAACTCCCTTTGGGAGGAGTTAACCAACAAGTTAAAAATAAAATGTGTTTCCACATTTTATTTAACTTTATTTTAAAATCCCAAAAACTAACTCTCAACCCGCAATAAACGCAACCTCAGAAAAGGTCTCTTTAAGCGAATATCGGCGCTGCGAGTTCATCGGTGCCTTCGGAATTCGATTCCGGGCAACTGTTCAAAAGATAGAAATTCCCGCTCGCTCGTTCACTGAACGTACCCGAGCCAAACTTCGGAAATTAATTTCGGGCACACCGGGCCTCGGAATCAGGCACCGTCAGAAACTGCGTTCTTGTAAAATTACAAAGAAAATTAAGAAAAACAATTTTCCTTGAAATTTCCGGGTCTTTACAGATTCTAACTACACTTACTCACACCTCCATATAATGGATATGAACATACTGTTTCTGTGTACAGTGAACTACTGCCACACGAAATGATGATTGTTCAATTTTATCCTACCACCACTCATGGTTGAAATTATTTTGTAAATATGTATATATATGATATATATTATACTTATATTTTCTATATTATTCTTTAATTTTTATTTACAACATACATTTATTCTTTTCATAATATGTAAATACGATAATTTCATTTAGGGAAGTGCGAACTACCGCCCCCTCAAAGTGATATGACTCATTCATTCCATACATGGAATGTATAAAGATGGAATTAATTAATTTATGTGACATATATAACATAGATATTATATTGTAATTATAACATACCTATGTATCATTTAGTTTTCATTTCTTTAATATGAAAAAGAAATGAAAGTAACATTCATGCGTACACATGACCTACCGTCTCCATGAACAATGAATTTCATTTCTTATCTCCAAATGTTATAGTCTATTATAAATACATATATACTAGATATATATGATATTTAAATCATGAATATCATATTGTAGATGATGGAATTTTGACTACATGTACAATTTACATCCAAACAAATTCATTTTCAACTCAAGTAACGAATATCAAAAAAACAACTGATATGAACTTAAATAATTATGTAATTTTTATAACATAGAAATAAGTGATATAGAATAAATAATAAACTTGAAAAAGGTTCTCAAAAAAGTATAAATTAACTTAAGTTCATTATTCAGGAATAACAAGGAACATACGTGATGATTTGGACTCAAGGTATGAGACTTAATCTCAATCTCCTTTCATTGAGGCATATTATGATTTATATATGCCTTTCTTTTATAAACTATATAATAAACCCAGTTGACTTTTAATTTCATTCACAGGGAATATTTTTTCTACAAAGCATTTTACTAAACGATAAAAAGGAATTTTTTAACGCATGCGGCGACAACGACTTCTCCGCCGTCATAACCATTATTTGATATTTTGATTCCTCTATAAGACTTAATGTTTGTAAAAAGGAAAAGAAATCCCTTATTTAATTTTTGGGTGTTTTGATATTGAAAATGGTTTTTAAAGTGTATTTACTATTTCAAAATCTTGAAATGATCTCTTGTGATTGCAAATGAAATTTTATGGGTGAAATGTTGATAATTGTAATCTTTTATGTGTTATTATTATATAATGGTACTTGGAAATTTGATAGGTGGTTATGTGATAAAACAAATATGGGTGGTTACGTGATAAACCAAATAAGGGTGGTTATGTGATAAACCAAGTATGGGTGGTTATGTTATAACCTCTAATTCATTGGGTATGAAAGTTGACTGTATGGCTATTCCATTGAGTGATATGTGTGGAAGTTGACATTATGGTTATTCCATTTAAGTATGTTTATATCCCAAGTTACCTTTATATGTTATAAGTTTCTTTATATTTCCTTTAGGGTAATATTTTGGTTACATAATGGTTAAGCAATGAGCTTATATTCAGTGAAGTATATTTACTACTTCTTAAAGGTGAAAAGTGTTAATTTATGATAAAGTATTCATGGTTTTCATGTTATCACAAGAATAAAAGTTTTCCTTATTTTTGTATCCCTTACATAGATTTTTATGCTCATCCCAATTTTTGAAATGTTTTTCACAGGACTTAAAGAAGAATAGAGTCAAGTATGAGATCAAGGAAAAGTTATGCTATTAAAACATGAATGATACCATGTTTTTTTAAAGAGTTTTTGTTTTATGGGAATAATGGATAGTGAGTTGAGGTGTATACTAGTAATATTTAAGTTTTTATGTATGAGTTATGACCTAGTTCTATAAATCTCTAAACTTGAAAGGATCCTCGATGTGAATTAAAGCCAAATTATTAACTTATTTAAAGATTAAGTAATGTTTAAGGCTGGGGCCTTATAGTTGGTATCAGAGGTCAGTTTAGATAAATTTAGAAGTTAGAATATTGTTAATATAATATCCATAAATTATTTTTTACTTGATGGTCAAATTTAAATGATATATCATTTGAATATTACCACATTGCTTCGTCTAAGAAATGTTTTTTCAGAATGGTTTTCCGTAGAGGAAACAGGGAAGCTGTGATGGGAAGACATACAAAGGGAAATAACCTTCCAAATCAACATAATAAGATGGTTGGAATAGGAATTTATCAATTTGTGGTTGTGTTTATAGATTACATTTTGTTTTATTCTAAAAGTTCAGAGGAACATTAAAGTCGCTTAAGGAATGTTTTGCAAACCCTAATTAAAAAGAAACTATATAGAAAGTTTAGTATGAGTGAATTTTGGTTGCAGAAAATTTCATTCCTTTGTTATATTGTATCTAAATATGGAATAAATTTTTACCCCTATAAAATAAAAGTTTTTAAAGAGTGACCAAGACCTACCAATATCACATAGATTCATAGTTTTCTTGGATTAGTGGGTTATTAATAAAGGTTTGTTAAAAAAATTTCTCGGTTATCTATCCCACTAACTAAGCTAATAAGTAAGTGAGATAAGTTCATTTGGACAAAATAATGTGACGATTGTTTTCAATAATTGAAAAAAATATTTGTAAATACTCCAATTTTGGCCCTTCCTTCTAGGAATGGTGAATTTGTTGTCTAAAATGATGCATCATTGAAAGGAATTGGATGTGTATTAATGCAGAATGATCAAATAATTGCTTATGCTTCATGTTAGTTGAAACCTAATGAGTTAAATGACCCTATACATGATTTGGAATTAGCTTCTGTTATTTTTTAATTAAAAATTTGGAGGCATAATTTTTATGGCATAAAGTGTTAAATACATGATGATCACAAAAGTTTGATGTATATATTCACCCAGAAAGAATTAAACATGATATAGAGGTGATGTCTAGAATTAAGAAAGGAGTATGATTTCATGATTCATTACCATCCAGGAAAGGAAAATATTGTGGATGAAGCTTTGAGTCGAAAGAGTAATGCTATAATAACCAGGATACATTTGGAACGAGATCCTTTGGTTTTTGATTTGATAAATTTTGGATTAGAAGTTGTTGGTGTAGGGAATTACTCTATTTTGTAATAGGTGGCAGTGAAATCATCTCTATTAGACATAATTATGAATGTTTGGAAAGAATATAATGAGTTACAGAAAAAGGTATAATTACTTTATAAGGGTATGTTACATGAATATAACATTGATAAAGACTATGTTTTGAGATTTATAAATAGATAATGTGTGCCATGTGATTCACAGTTAAAGAAAGTGTTGTTATTTGAAGCTCATAGATCTTTGTTTTGAGTTCATCCTGGAAGTACTAAGATGTATATATATCTTTGATAGTATTACTGGTGGGATAGAATGAAAAGAGATATAGCTAACTTTACCCTGAAATGTTTGATTTTTCAACAAGTTAAAGCAGAGTGGAAGTTACTAAAAGGGATGCTCAACCTTTGCCAGTGCCAGAGTGGAAATGGGAAAATGTGTCCATGGACTTCATAGTGGGATGAACGAAGAGTTCTCAAGGTAACAATGAAATATGGTTTATTGTTGATTGATTTACTAAATATTCTCATTTTATTCCTATTTAAGATACTCTATCTCTAGATCAACTTTATTAGTTGTATCTTAATGATATAGTTCGGTTATATGGAGTGAATTTCTCCATTGTATATGATCGTGATCCCAGGTTCACTTTTAACTTTTGGAAAGGCCTTTAGAAGTCATTGGGAACCGAATTAAATTTTAATACAACCTTTTATCCTCAATCAGAAGGGAAATTTGAACAAAAAATTTAGACCTTAGAGGATATGATACATGCTTGTTCAATGGATTAGTAGGGAAGTTGGGATCAACATATTTCTTTGGTTGAATTTTCTTATAATAATAGTTTTCATTCCAGTATACAGATGGCACCATTTGAGGCATTATATGAAAAGTGGCATCAAACTATATATTTTTTGGATTAATAAGGTGAAAGGAAGTTGATGGGACTTGAATTGGTAGAAGATATGGTAGAAAAATTTCAGTTGATTCAAGATCACATGAGGATAACTCAAAGAAGGAACAAAAGTTATGTAGATAACCGGAGAAAGGATCTTTCTTTTGAGGAATGATATCATATATTTCTCAAAGTTTCTCCAAGGAAAATTGTGATGCGTTTTGGTAAGAAGGGAAAGCTGCGTCTGAGGTTCATTGGCCCCTATGAAATCCTGGAGAAAGTTGGATCAGTTTCCTACGGGGTGGATTTACCTCCAAGTTTATCCCAGGAACACAATATTTTTCATGTTTAAATTTTGAGAAAGTATATTCCAGATCCATCTCATGTTTTGAGTCCAAAGGTAGTTCAATTAGAAGAGAATATTTATTATAAGGAACAACCAATACAGATTCTTGACCGTAGAGAGAACATGTTGTGGGATAAGGTGATTCATTAGGCAAAGGTTTTTTTGGAAATATATATGGTTGAAGATGCAATTCAAGAATCTAAATATCCTATGAGGTATCAATACTCCCACTTATTTGATAAGTAAATAAAATTGTGGTGATTTAATTTCCTAAAGGTGGAATGATGTAGCATCCCAGGTATTTGTAGAACAACACTTTTCCATATTTATTAACATTTATCAATAAGATATTAATTTTACATTAAAGGGGATGCTTTTTATGATAGCGTAATCAACACCTAACAACGGTTTTCTCTGAAATCTTACGATGTACACAACATTGAGTCATACCGAAAAATAATATAATAATATTCTTATTATTTTAAATGTTAGTTAATTCCTATCCATTGTATTGGTGGGAATGAAAAAACTAACTACAATATGATTACACATATTTGTTAAATGTTTTTACATTTATCCAATAAATTTTAGAGGATTAAAATGAGAATGAATCCAATTTTAAGCATAAAATACTCTAATATTTTTAAAAGCTCGTTTTACCGCATTTTGATGGAGAACCCTTTTTAAATATAGTTTTTTTTTCACTTTTATATGTTAAATTTGAAAAATTAAAATTATTATTTAGAAGAAAGACATCAAAATTTACTTTGGTTAATTTTTTTTTATTTTTTTGATAAAATCCATATTTTAATGAATAGTGAAAATACTGCATTTTAATTCAAAACTACCGTTTCATCTAATTTTTTTATATAGATATATTATCATTTTAATTGATTTAAAGTGTCATTGGATTAATTTTTTTATCATTTAATCCTATTTTGGCCATTTTAAGTAATTTCACATTGAAATTTGACATAAACACATGTCAATCTTTTAATAGTTTTTACTTCTTAAACACCTGCTTTCTGGTTTTGACAACGAGAATTAAATTTAAATCAATTTCTGCCATTTATGCATTATTAATTTGAAAAAATGGATTCTATATTTGGAATCATAAGGTCCAAATTGTGTAAATATTTATATTTTTTTTGGACATTATGAATATTAACTTCAATAATTATTTTTATTTACCATGGTTAAAGGTTAAATCTGGTAAATACGGGTAAAAAATAATATTATAATAATATAAAAGTACCCTAAAATGTGTTATAATCCCATTTTATGAGATATTTCTGACCATGATAATCCTTGGGTATATTTTAGGACCCCATGGATCCAAATGGGTGTGATAGTGAACATTTATATTTTTTAATTTAAAGAAAATAGAAGTATAAAATAAACACGTATCTCCTAACTAAAATAGTTTTAATTTGGTTTATATAAATGATCTATTCGACTATAAATAGTCATTAGAAATGTAAAAATATTTCCTACACAATTTTATTTTATTTATAATTTTTATACATTAAATAAATAAATTTATTTATGACATAATGATGACGTAGTGATTACCTTATTAATGCAAGATACAAATAAATGATATTATAAATAACAAAATAAATGTAATATGAATAATTTGATACCATCAACAATTTTTTTGGAATAAATTTACATGTTAGGGATGTGTTAATTCCTTTGGTTCAAATTAATAATTTTTTATGACTTAAAAAAAATCATTTACTATGTACTGTCAAAATTGACATAAATGAGTTTATAAATAAAATACTATTTTATTAAATGATATAATAGTACTAAAAATATAATATTCAGGAAACTAAATTATATAATTTAAAAAATATCATTAATCATCCACTTTTATTTCACTTGTCATTTTATAGTAACTATAGTAACCATATATTATAAAAATACAAGAAGACATGGTAAGAGTTATTGTTATTAACTAAGGGTTAAAGCTAAAAGATAAGGTTAACTTTATGACCTATACTTGTCTAAAACCTATTGGTTGAGAATATTTAGACCCATTATAATCTTATAATTGAACTATATCACTTTTGAACTATTATAATTCAAAAATATGTTTATAATAAAATAATATTTCAAGACTTTCCTAAAGTGCCCCTCCTCCGTCTAATAAAAGGTCACCACCTATACCCACTTAATAACACCTCTAAAGACCCTTGTATCATCTAAATTATTCCAAAATAAGCTCCCAAATCCCTCCCTTACTCATATAATCCCTAACTTGGGAATAAGGCAATTCAATAAATCCTTTTGGCTTAAATCAAAAGGAGTTACCCGATTTATAGGCAACGTCCTCTCTCAAATTCCTTTACTTTATTTTACTTATTCACTGCCTATGCTCTTATTATTCTATGATAAAATAAAAAACAAGTATAATAAATATACTAGGATGTTTTTATGCGAATTATTTGAACTACACTTACACACACCTCCATATAATGGATACGAACATACAGTTTCTGTGTACGGCGAACTACTTCCTCATGAAACAATGATTGTCCATTTTTCTCCTACCACCTCTCATGGTGGGCATTATGATGGAACTGTATTTATATATGAAATATATTATATTTATACTATCTATATTATTCTATAATTTTTATTTACAGTATACCTTTATTCTTTACATAATGTGTAAATACGATAATTTTATTTGAGGAAGTGCGGACTACCGCCCCCTCAAAGTGATATGACTTGTTCATACCATAAAAGGAACATATAAATGATGGAGTTAATGAAATTATGTAACATATATAACATAGATATTATTATGGAATTATAAAATACCTATGTATTATTTATTTTTCATTTCTTTAATATGAAAAATAAAAGAAAGTAGCGTTCATGCGTACGTACGACCTAACGTCTCCATGAACGGTGCATTTAATTTATTATCTCAAAATGTTATAGACTATTATAAATACATATATAATGGATATATATTATATTTAAATCATGAATATAATTCTGGAGATGATGTAATTTTGACTACATGGACAATTTACATCAAAACAAGTTTATTTTCGACTCAAGTATCGAATATCGAGAAAATGACCGACACGAACTAAAATAATTATGTAATTGTTATAACATGGTAATAAGTGATATAAAAGGAATAATAAAATTTAAAAATGTCCAAAAAAAGTATAAATTAACTTACTTTTATTATTTGGGAAGAAAAAGGATCATACATGATGATTTGGACTCAAGGTAAGGGACTTCGTCTCAATCTCCTTTCATTATGTTGTATTTTGATTTATATAGGAAATTCTTTTATACACTGTATAATAAACCCCTTTGACTTTTAATTTCATTAAAAGGGAATATTTTTTCTATGAATCATTTTACTAAACGACAAAAACAGAATTTTTTTAACGTATGCGTCAACAACGACTTCTCCACCGCCATAACCGTTATTAGACATTTGAATTACTCTACAAGCCTTAATGTTTTTAAAAAGGAAAAGAAATAAATTCTATCCTTTTTGGGTGTTTTGATATTAAAAATGGTTTTGAAAGTGTATTTACTGTTAAAATATCTTGAAATGATCTCTTGTTATTGCAATTGAATTTTTTTGAGTGAAATGTTGATAATTTCAATCTTTTATGTGTTATGATTATATAATGGTACTTGGACATCTGATGGGTGGTTACGTGATAAACCAAATATAGGTGGTTATGTGATAACCCAAATATGGGTGGTTCTGTGATAAACCAAGGATGATTGGTTACTTTATAACCTCCAATGCATTGGGTATGAAAGTCGGCCGTATGGCTTTTCCATTTAGTGATATGGGTAGAATTAGACGTTATAGTTATTCCATTTAAGTATGTTTATGTCCCATGTTACCTTTATATATTATATGTTTCTTTATATGGATTTATGGTAATATTCTGGTTACAAAATGGGTAAGCAATGATATTATATTCAGTGAAGTATATTTACTAATTATTAAAGGTGAAAAGTATTAATTTATGATAAAGTATTCATGGTTTTCATGTTACCCCATGACTAATAGTATTCCTTATTTGTGTATCCATTATTGAGATTTTTATGCTCATCTCATGTTTGGAATTTTTTTACATGACTTAAAGAAGAATAGAGTCAATGATGAGATAAAGGAAAAGTTATGCGGTTAAAACATTAATGATACCATGTTTCTTATTAAAGAGTTTTTGTTTTATGGAAAAAATGGATAGTGAGTAGAGGTTTCTACTTATAATATTTAAGTTGTTATGTATGAGTTATGACATAATTCTCTAAATCTCTAAACTTGAAAGGATCCTCGATGTGAATTAAAGTCAAATTATTGACTTATATCAAGATTAAGTAATGTTTAAGGATTTTTCCTTAAAGTATAGATGTTATTACACTTTACCATTGTAGATATTATTGCATTAAAGTGGACGTTAAAAATTTAGGAATTAAATTTAAAGATTTTAAATGGATATTATGGAATTAATTCAATGATACAAAATTGACCACATAACAGTTATATGATAAGGTACCTAAAGAGGGTATCTTGAGAGCAATAGAAGGTGTTTTTTAATATCCATCACCATGGGTACCACATGGTATTGAAAAATATATTATTATATTAATATAATGTTACATATATGCATGAATATTACAAGGAGATTACATTACATATATTACTATTAAATTTGATGTTATTTATTTTATGATGTTTCAAGGAAAAATGTATCAAGTTGAACACAAAAATCACCCCCACACTTTTGGTTTAAAGAGTATTTAAATAAATAGATATAATATAGTAATATTTTAATTATTTTAAATATTTATAAGATATAATTATTTATTTCGTAAATTCAAATTAAAATTAATCTTTTTTAAATGTATCCACGAAATTAGGGCAACAACTCTCTTGAATGGAACTTTGTTTGTTTTAGCCCAACTAGGTTGAATACACTAATAGGGGGAGTGGTGAATCAATGTATAATAGTTTAAAACTACTACCCATTTGGATGTTGTTTTTTCATTAAAAACACTCTTCTCTCTCTTTCCTATAGTAATGTTCGAACATAAATTAATTCTTTAAAGGGGCACAACAATTTTACATGGGTCACCCACACTGTCTTACATCCAAGGATCATACAAAGAAAATATTCTTATATACCAAATCTTCTAAATTCCACTATTGTTACAATGTTTAGACCGGACTCACTATCCCTCACTGATTACCACCAATACAAATTTGAAAACTCACTACTCTCTCCACTAAAGTGATCTCACTACTCCTTTAGAGTAATCTTCTATTTTTCTAAATTACTCTCATAATTTTTTTCCACATATATGAGTGTTCCATGAAGTCCTATTTTCACCCAATAGATGAAATACACTTTTATGAGAACTTCTAGTTTGTGGAAATTATTTTCGTTAACTTATTTTAGTTCCTTTTTGAACATAATTTCATCTTCTGTGCACTATCTTACATCTTATGTGAACTATATTGCAACATGTTTCATGAGTACTTTGAGGAATACCTTGATTCATGAACTAACTTCACTCCATGAACTGGTGACTCTTTGCGACCACTTCTCCATCGCCAGCAACTGTTCCCCATAAACCTCTTCAGTAAACTACATCATTTGTGTAATTTATACTTTGCGAACTCAACTCCTTTGTCGAATACTTTTCCGAATACCTATACACAAACCTATTTATTACTTCACCAAATTATTCCATTGATGATGCTCTCTAATCAAATTCACTCCCCCAAATGATGTGGTTAAGGGTCCATTATATAGGCAAATAAATCCCACTAAACTAGCTAATCAGAATTAACAAAAGATCCTTTGTAGATTAGAAATCATCATGAACTAAACATTACTTGTGGTAAACATTGTAGAAAAACTTTGTATAAAACATAATTTACCTCCTTTGTCTTCAAACAAAAATTCCTTCAGAATGCACCTTAAATCATTACCTTCAGAAAATGATGTGCCTCTCAAAAAACGATATCCCTATGTGGTTCGCGTAGAAGATAAACCTTTTTGGTGGCTTCAAATCACCATAATCATTATAAAAATATTAAGCCCCTTTCTAGTATTGATAGCTTTCTATATGTTCCATACAACACTGCTTTTCCAGAATATTTCCTTTTTTATTTTTTCCTTCTCCATTCCACATACTAGCAATGTGGTCCACGTACTTTTCTATGTAGTCTGTGTGGTCTACATACTTTTCTATTCATTATACATAAATTTCTTTATGAAATCATGTCCTTTTCCATAATAAAACAAATTCTATTTTTGATTCCAAAAAATATGGAAAACACTGTAAAATTGTGCCACCTTAAATCCATCAGCTTAGGAAACACCAACCATACTGAAACGTGGTCATTTAACTTTGTTAAAAAACACAATCACAA
The DNA here is from genome assembly GCA_963277665.1 of Viscum album. Classification (NCBI taxonomy): domain Eukaryota; kingdom Viridiplantae; phylum Streptophyta; class Magnoliopsida; order Santalales; family Viscaceae; genus Viscum; species Viscum album. The sequence continues at coordinate 1,852,033,971 of OY728163.1, read as the reverse complement.
AAAAACACTGGGATGGTACCTTGAGGGATTCTTTCCCCAATATTACCCCCTTTGGGTTTTTAAGGATTCAAAACTTTTATTAGTGATCAATGGTTTAATCGATATACACTTTAATCCCAAATGACATATGCTTGGCATGAGCAATAGGAGTAACATGAAAATTTCATCAATTAATCATTTGATTCCAAAAATACTCAACTAATTTCATCATGATCCCCATTTTTCCTGGTATATAACATTTTATCAAACATCTTTAGCATAAAAAAATTTATAAATCCCCCTACTTCATTGCTACTAGGACCTGAAATGGTTCCAGAAATTATTGAAAATGTGAAGACCATTCAACAATACATTAGGGTTTCCCAAAGTTTATAGGAGATCCATGAAGAAAATCATCGACGAGACCTAGATTTTTATGTCATAGATAAGGTATTCCTCCACATATCTCAATGTAAGAGAGTCATGAGATTTTGAAAAAACTGAAATCTAAGTCCAAAGTACATCGAACCATTTGATATCCTTGATCATTTCAGAGTTATGACCTATCGAATAGAACTCCCACTAAACATGTCTCAAATATATGATGTATTCCATGTATCACCTTTGAGGAATTATAAAAAAAATCCCTCACATATATTAAATTCATAGGTTGTATAGCAGGAAAATGATCTCTCTTATGAAGAGGTGATGATCTTAGATCTTAGAGATAATGTTTTATGCAATAAGACAAATCACCTAGTTAAATTACTATGAAGAAACCATAAGTATGAGGAGGTAACATGGTAAATGGAGGAAGTGATGAAGGATAAATACACTCACCCTTTTTCACCATAGTATTTAAAAAAAATTCATGGGATAAATTTCTTATGGGAGGAATAATGTAATAACCCAAAATTTTATCAATGAAATTTCATTTCTTATAATTATGTCATGTAGTATAAAGAACATACATCACACAGAGAAAAATAATAAAAAATTATTTTGATAAATTAATAGTGAAACATTAGTTATAAAATAAACCAATAATAATGAAAAATATTTCAATGGGATAATAAATAGAAAATAAGACAATTTGAATAAAAAAAATATATCTACTCAATCCCCTTGGATGACAAAACTTACATAAAAATCTGTATAAAAAAACATAAATTTAGTAATACAATATCCTTTTTGTAGAGTAAAGTATATATAACCTTTATATAAAATAGAGTTGAAGGAATAATTAATGAAATTAGAGTTATTTATAGAAATTAAGTAACCTATATTATTATTATGAATCTGACCATTAGAATAGTAGCCTAATTGTTGGAATAGTAACCTGACTATTAGAATAGTAACTTGATCATTAGGAATAGTAACATAACTGTTAGAATAGTAACCTCACCTATGGAAATGTAAATTAATATTTAGGTATCTTACAAAATCAAAATATGATATATTTATATCACGGTACAAGTAAATAATTGTTTTTAAAATGATAAATTAAATGTTCGTATTTTGGTGAAATATAAATGTTTTAAATACAATTTTATAATTAATATAACGATTTAAAATAAAATATATTTTCTTAAAATAGATTAATAAATTAATGTTATGCTTTATTATAATGATAAGATAATTTTATGAGGCCACATGTAGTTTTTCAAAGGTTCATAAAATCAATTATAATATTAAATTTGGTATTTTTTAAATAAATGATAATTTTATTTAAAAATTAAATTTATCATATTTAAAAACTTATATTTATAAAATGGATTCCATTTTTTAAATATAAATTTCAAAAAATGGTTAGGGTGATTTTTTTTTCATTTTTCTATAATAGTGTAATTTTTGGTGAATAGTGAAATACTATAATTTACGGTATTTACAATTATAATCTATATACATAAAATTTTGAGTCATGGATGATGTAAAAACCATTAGTTTTAAATAAAATGCATGATTTAATTTATATAGTAACAATAATTAATATTGTTGATAGTATTGATCCAAAATAATAATAAAATGAATATAATAATAAAAAACATCCATCTCCTCCCCTTATAAATACCATCCCATATCTTCACACCTTCTAAGACTTGAAGCTTGAAATATCTCTACAAAAACCTCTACTCTAAAATATTCCCCATTTCCATGTATTTATAGTCTCACAAAAAGATCAATTACGAGTTCTTAAGGGGTCCATCAAGGAGGCAATATTCAAAAGATTACATTCTAAAACTACCTCTTTTAATTTCTTTTTTTCTTCTACCTTATCCTCACATCCTTCATCCATCATAGAATAATAACTCTAGTTCCATTTATATACTATAATTTTATATTTTTAATTTAATATCTTCTATAAAAACCTTTTTTTTTTCATATCCTCTTATTCAAATAAAAATGAAACCAATGTCCATGTTATGTCAGTTAATAACCTTCATGGATGATGAGTTTTTGCTTTCAACTAATTCATTCATTGTACATTTAAATTAACTTTTCATTTTTTAAAATGAACTAATTATGTATATTATATGTTTATTCATATTTTAGAATGATTATATGGATATAACATTAAATAAAATGAAACTGGTTTGAGATGGTCGGAAAAACCAACAAAATAAACTAAACATTTATCATTGAAATTTAATTAAATGAATCATCTATATGTTGGAAAAAAATGATATATGATACCATTAGAAATTATTTAAGTTCATGAATACCATATCATTTTACTTCTATATATTTATTCCCATTTTAAAGGAAAATTCATAATTATACATAAGTAAATCGACCATGAAACCATGAAACAAATGCTGTTGAAATTTTCATTTGAACATTATAATTTTTTTAAATAAAATTAATGAAATAAATAAAATTAATTTAATTAAAATATATATATAATAGGTTTTGACTTATTTTATCAATGAATCTAATTTTATCGTCTATGATGTTAAGTGAAAGTGAAGAATACATTTATACATAAGGTAAGGAATCTCTCTAGACCTCCATATTAATTTTTGGATATGTTCTCTCTCCTTATTGCTAAATTTATATCTTAATTATTCTTATATACTTATCCTATATTATGTATATATGTTTGAAACACATATATATATCTGAATTCATATTTATTTTATGGGTAAATTCATGTTATAAAAGGGTCCCTTCTCAATTCCTCTTGATAAGAAAACCTAATTAAAGAGAACTTCTATATTTCTCACCCATTTTCTAGTACGCAACATAAAATGTTTTAAGACACCCATATTTTCTAAAATACCTATTTTTATAATGAAAACCCATTTTATTTCATTTTTGGTTTACAAAAATAATTATTCCTCTATCCTCCCTAAAGAATCCTTCTTCTTTTCCCTAAAACCGATCCTAAGTGAAACATTTCAAAAATTAACTGACCAATAATTTTCATGTTTTCAATTCAGTTAGACATAATTATTCATGATATATTATTATTTTTCATTTATTAATGTACAATAATGATTTAAATCCCTTCTTTCATGGATACCATTATGATACACCCATTGGTTATTCCATATGACATGATTATAGAACACTTTTCTTTCCATGGGTATCCATTATGTTTATTCCTTATGTTGGATTTATTTATGTAGCACATATATGCATGTACATGTTATGATGGGTGAAACCTAATAGAACTCCAATTCATCGTTTAATGTTTTAGTCTCATGATAGGTTATGTAATGGATTATAGAGTTAACGTAATCCATTATGGGACTCTATCCACCATGTGATATCATATTGGTAGTTAGACATGAATCATATTTCTTCCATGATATATGTTGATGAAAAATTCCTATGTTTACATGATCTTATGATACCATGTTCATTTTTTTATGCCTCCATATTTTTATTCATGCGCCATTCATTTTTTATCAGGTTATTCCTTCTGAATATCATTTTATTCCTCTCTACCATGTTTATTCCCATAATGGGATTTTTATCTTACCCCTTTTGTCAATGTATTCTCTAGGTTATACAATTCAGTTTTGGGAGATAAAATAGTTTTATGAGTTTATTTTAAATATTAATTTAAAGATTTTTTATTCTAGTTTTATATTTTATATTTATATACCTATTCTTCCAAAGACAATAGGTTTTCCTTCCTTTGTTTGTATTTAATGTATTATTTATGCTTAAAGTCATATAATAATATAAGTAAAAGGATTGGGTCCCCATAACATGGTCCTTCCTAGGATTATAAACTATATTGAAGTCAAATTCCTATTGGAACCCCATCCAACGCCTTTGCCTTAGGTTAAGATCTATCTAAGTGAAGATGTGCCTGAGACTCTAGTGGGATGAGTAAACAACAAAGTGTTCTCTTAAAAGATAGTGACTCAAAATCTTCATAATAGCATAAGGGTGACCTACAAGGACTACTATACAGATCCTCAAAAGGTTTCATGATTATATTAGAGTGATAACTATTATTATAAGAAAACTCAGCAAATGGCAGGTGTTCCTCCTAGACTCAGTTAAATTCTAACACACAAGGCCTTAGAATATCCTCTAAAACCTGGATAGTCTGTTCGGTCTTCCCATCTTTCTAGGGATGGAAACTTTTACCCATCCTCAATTGGTTCTTGATGGAATCCTGTAAGTCTCTCCACAACTATGATGTAAATTGTGCATCACAGTTGAAGACAATCATCGAGGGCACCTCATAGTGTTAGATGATCTCCCGCACATACAACTATCTCAAAATCTCCACCGAACTCTAATCCTTGATAGTAAAGATGTGTTCTGACATGGTAAGTAACACAACTATCACCCAAATGGAATTATGTACTCTCACTATATACATAATACATATCACAAATTTAATAGATATTCCATCCCATTTCAACTCTAGGACCTCAAGAGAATGCATTAAACCTGCCAGAATATGGTGCTCAACTTTTACCTACTGACATGTGAGACATCGAGAGACAAAATTGGGAATGATCCACCTCATGAAAGTCCACCAAAACTGCCACAAAAAGTAATTGTATATATTTTCCACTCGATGATGTAAATCAAATGGGGAAGTATGAAACTCCCCTATCACCACCTCTCACATCATAACTAGAACCACCATCTGTTCCCGCAAAAGGATGATGTCCTCCCATATTTTAAATAATCCATATACTATATCCCATAAGGATATTTAGTAATGAAGAACCTAACAGTAGATTTATCCCAATAGATCCTACCTTGCATGCTGAATGAGCGTAGGATTCAACACCATTAACTAATAAAAAACTGTACCCCTCTTCTCTATTAGGGTTAGTTGTAATGAATCTAACCACTCATAAACCTACTCTTCTATGTGTGAATAGGATTTCCTACCAAGGTTATCTATCACCAAATTTACCTTCCTAGTATTATAAACTATCATAAAGTTAGATTACTATAGTAACTCTAACCAATGCATGTTTCCTAGGTTAATATAACTCTAAATAATGATTTAACTGAGACTCTGGTGGTATGAATAAACAAAAAAGTGCTCTCCCTCAAGATAGTGCCTCCACATCTTCAGAGATAATACTAACACTAAAAAATATAGGTCTTGAGTTGTGTTTTTATGATCATAGGGTCTCAACTACCTCATCCCATTTGTAGTCACTACCTACCTATGCATCAATATGCAACCAAGCCCAGCTCGAAAGTCATGAAAAAACACTACATACTCAACACCCTCCTCTGGTAGTATCAATACTGGAGTAGTAGTCAAACTCAAACTCAATGACTCAAAGAATCCCTAACACTACTCAACCTAGGAAAATGTCCTACCTTTCTATGTTATGTTGGTAAAAGGGGTTTCAACTCTTGAAAATTCAATCACGAACCTATTGTCGTACCCAAATAATCCAAAAAAAACTAAACTACTATGAAATGATTTTGGGTGGATCCCAAGAAATAACTAAATCAATATTAACTAGGTCCATAGCTAATCTATGATCAAATATGGAATTCCCCAAAAATTGAACCTCTTGGATATACAATTTTCACTTTGAGAGGTTAAAATAAAGTGGATTCTCCTATAGTGAGTCTAGGAACATCCATAGATTCTCTGCTTGCTACCCCTCTGAAGTAGAGTAAATGTGTATATAATATATGAAGAAAACAAAAAATATTTCTATATATGGATAGAGGTTTTGATTTATTAGGGCCATAAAGAACATGTGGGAATTCATCACATCTAAAGGAATCACTAGGAACTTGTAGTGTCTATAATGACATCAGAATTCCATATTTAGAATTTTAGCCTCACAAACCATCAAACGGTTGTAGACATAACTAATATCAATCTTCAAGAACCAAATCACACCTCTAAACTAGACAAATAGGTTTTCAATACTTATTATAGGGTATTTTTATTATTATCTTTACCTAGTTTTGGGGATAATAATTAACATAATATATCAATCTATCTTTTTCCTTTTTCATGAAAAAAATGGGTACTTCCAGGGGGAAACAACAGGTAAGATAAAGAAATTATCTCAAAGGTCATCCAACTTCACCCTCATATCCTACAGCTCAATAAGGTCCATTCAATATGCCTTTTAATATATCAATTTTGTCCCTGGATGAAAGTGGATACATAAGTCTATCTCCTACTATAGAAGTAGTTGTGTAAAATACTAAAGGAATAAATCTATATAGTACTCCACTACTAATGGAATATAGTTACCAAAATAACATACTTAAAGAAGGAATAAACTCAAAAACTGATGGGAGATGGATTTAATATTCCTACTTGAAAGACCCACTAACTCAACTAAGATGTCTCTCCCACCCAAAAAGGAGAATATCATCTCATTTTTTATAGGCATATGATGCATCTATGATAAAAACAAATATCATCCTGGAACATAGAAAACCAATCCATGACCATGATGATATCATGATGTCTCATTTTTATGACCAAGAAATCCCATGCGAAACTATCTCCACCAAGATGTACCTCTCACTACTACCAGATATGTGATAAACAAGTGTTCTATGTAGTTACTTCTATCTATATATGCTAGGATAAATTCTCAACTAGAATCTTGAGATATGATTCCAAGAATAAGGAGATGATGTAATAACCCTAAAATGTGAATAATATTACTAAGTAAATAGTAGAATAATGAAAATTCATACCTCATATCATCTCATCTCTTGTGCAGCCTATTCGTAACCCTCTATGGTTTGCAACTACCCATGTCCCTGACTGCCAGCCCTCTAAGCCTAACATGGTCCACCTAGAGGTGATGGTAGTTGGGGATCATATCATCATCCTTGAAGAGATTATCCTCTATCTAGAGTGGTTCCTATTCCTCTACTAGCAACACCTCCCTCAGGGCCTCCCTAACCATGTCTTGGAGATCCTTGATCACGGTTCTTCCTCTGACATGGAGTTGCTTTCGCTATCTGCCTATCCCGATTAGAATGATGGGTTTGAAAATCATGAGCCAAGTGACCAGACTGATAATAAGAATAAAATCACCCCTATATGAGATGATTGGATCCTCTATATGATCCTTGATTCATAGAAAAACATATATGAGTTCAAGTATGAGTATAACTCTTGTGTTGAGACCAAAACATATGGCTCCTGCTAGCCACTGCAAATGACTTAGTCCTATGTTAACCCCTATTGGAATCATCCCCATATTTAATCTCTTTCAAGATGTTTTTTATAACTATATATCTCTATAGTACTCCTGCAAAGGTAAGATTACATAAGGAAACTACACTATCCTAGATGTATCTATGGAGGACCAACTCAAAATTACATTCCCTGAATAAACCATCATTCACCATGTTTCAGGATTATCATGTGAGGTCAATGAATCATGTTTTATAATATTCATTGTTCATATAAACCTAATGCTTCTAAAAAAATGTATTGGATATAAATTGATTACAAGAAAAATGTTTAATACTCCTCACAACATAGTGGTTAGAAGTCACACGATGAGAGTGTTGTCTAATCATGAGTCTATATGACTAAAATACACTATCACCTAGATACTCCATGGAATAAAATGACTTACATAGAAACCATAAAATATATGAGGGTCTAAACCCAACTAAATACTAGAACCAGTAACTCAATTCAATACTCCACTTCATGGGGATCTGTCTCACAAAAAAACCTCACTAATATATGATGTTAGAACTCACATAGTGCGCTAATCCTACGTTCCTCCTCAACCTGAAATACTGGTATTATATATTACACAATATGCAAGGGTTCTACTACCTTCCCACCTAGATGAAATACCTCATGATATGACACCTAAACTAAGGCCTTTTCACTCATTAGATCATCTTCACGATCCAAAATAAGTAATCTGGTTGTCTATCTTCATAGAAGAATCTTAAAAGTAACCCAGTATTTACCATGGTTAGATGAGCATATATATATGGGGATATGACTCAAGAATAAAATTAAAAGGAATCAATCCTATATGATGCATGTGCCATTTTTCACTATAATCAATGTCTTAGTATTACAGGTCATCATGCAAATTGTCAAAGTCCTGGTGTATGGATACATAGACCATTATACCAAAACTGGATTCCTTGTCCTAAAAGTCACACTCAAGACACTTTGACATTGTTTCCCTACATCCCATAAAATTCCTCATAAGGTAAAAACTTCAAACACCACCCCAAGGAATGAACTTCTCTCATACCACTCTTTCAGTACCCAACCCACCGAGGCTCTCCTAGATAGTGGATGTTTGATCTATAATTACCCCAAGACCGCCCCTAATAATCTAAGGGTTTTCAAAGAGCACCGATAATGAATAATGTAAATGGGATGCATTTATGTAATGTACATATATGCATACACCCAACCATATCCATGAAAAATTATAGAGTAATAAAAAATATAGTAACATCTAGAGTGTAAACATGTATGTAATAACCTCTATGAAAAATAAAACAAGGAACCACTAATATAAACCAAAAAAGGGGGGAAATACATACCCAACCAAAAATGAAGTCTCAACCTGACAATAACTAGAATAAATAAAAACTGGGAGATCCCAGATCCTGATCACTAAGTCCTGACCACCACTCATGGTCAATGCACCCAAGTATCCCTATGATCTAACAAAGTCATCATCGTTATACCCTTCAACTTCATAAGACATGACACATATATGAAAATCCCATACAAGGGTGAGTATATACATTCCCATTAGGATTCCCTATAAACAAAAAAAGGGAGTGATGGAGAGATAAAATAAGTTCTCAACTCAACGTAAAGAAAAAGGGAATTGAAACCCAAGATATGAATATATTCTTATAAAAAACCCAAAAGAAAGAGATTGGGGATCTCTATCTCATATCCTAACCAAAGTAGATAAGTATTCTATAATATCAAAACTTATATCTATGATGCCTATAATCAGTCTCATTCTTGCAATAGTATGTGTGAAGGTGGACACTCCCCACTACTACGCTCCATATTTGATAGAGCCACAACACCCATGGGGGACCCGCTCACCCACAAATCATGAAGACGAGGGAGTAATACTATATAGATAGAGGACTCATGATAATTTTTTAGGGTAATAATTTATATTCATATCAAGAGTATGGGGAACCCATGCCTTGGTGATTCATGGGAGTACCAACCCCAAAAACTCTCTAATGGTCCTGACCAGATCACTTTCATCATCAAGTGTCTCCTAAAGAATCATCATTCTCAAAAACACCTTGCATGATATATATTATTCAATAAAATGAAACTACCATGTTCTATAAAGAAACAAACTCATGATAGACTACCCATGGTCCAATATTTAAGTCCAAATAAAAGAGATATAATAGGAATAAGTTATAGGAGGGAATACATGGTGTGTTTGTGGTCCACATGGAATGTGGCCGTGTATCATTATACCGATGTGATATCCACTATACAACTATTGGAATCTATGTAATAAATTATGACATCTAATGGTGGTACACGACATGACAATATAGAAATGTCGAATCGTGACCCCATGGTCTGATGACGATGAATACAAAGAACGGGTGGGGAAAATGCACAAAAAATGGTATGGAAATTTTTGGCCAAGAGATCATGGAAAAATCATGAAAAAATTATATATGGGGTGATAAAATCGAATAACTATAATAAACTGAATTATATAATTTAATTCATATATCGGACTCATGCCAAGGATCAAATAATCACATATTAAAAAAAGATAATAATCCATGCTTTGAAAATTTAATAAAGAGGGTTAAAACCACAATTTATGAATACTAAATTCCTTTGGATCGATCTTTAGTGAAGAATATGTTCTCTAGTGAAAGAGAAGTTCTGATGTGTTCGCTACCTCTCGATCCTCCTCGGTCTGACTACCTTTCATCCTCTAACACGATCTTATAAAAAAGAATGATCTTTGAATTGTCCTAGGGTGTATGTAGCTAACCCTGAATATTTGTTAAAATTGGTTACTTATATAGAGTTTTCTTGGTTTTTACATTTAAATAAAATAAATAAAATAAATAAATTTAATTAATATTTTTATTAAACATGCTGCTAACATCTGCCTCAACTAGACATCTGATGTCGACCAATCTTAGATGGCGCCTAGGGTAAACCTATCATGAACCATCCAGAATACCATGGTACCCTGATACTCAAATTATCTTTAAAATAGACCAAATATTGTACTCAATTCACATATGTTGTTGACTAGTACCCAACATCATACATGATCATAAATAGAATACATTTTCCACAAAAAATAGAATGATCAAAGAATAAAAATTAGTATTCTCAATAATAAAAAAGGAGATAGTACTAGAAAAAAGGTATAACAATACCAAATATAAATATGAACGTCCCAATGGAACATCATCTAAAGATTAAAACGTCAAACAAAAAATGTCTCAAAATATCTTGTGTAACAAGTGGACAACATCTACACTAGTCACCATCATCACTCCACGGTGCATAGGATCAAGAACATGAACCAAATCCTCGTATAACTTTCCCTTTTCTTAGACCTGGGTTAAGAAAGTCTACAAACACCTATAAAAAAAGGTGGGGTATAATCTAAAAAGCTCAGTAGGTTCTGACCAAGTGTTCTATAATCAATACCATAACAATTTACCATTTATGCTATTAGTTTAAATAAAATAAGGCATGGAATTAAATTTTCACATATGAAACCAAAAAATTATTTCATTGAAATATTTGGAAAATATATCAATTTTTTTTTGAAGAATTATACATAAATCATTTATATAAATCAATTTTCATGAATAAAACAATTCAACAAAACAATGGCATGTTTATCGAATCAAATAACTCTTAGCCCCATGGTAAACAACTTGTTGTATGTTAGTTACTAGAAATAAGACCCTCACAAATCTAATAAGTGATAACAATCATAAATAGTGTGTATTCAAATTCAACACCCCAATTGGGTAACCCATTATAGGTAATCAATCTACACACTAATAGGGGAACTCATCATCATCGACTTGATCGAAATTCGTTTAGTAAGTGTTTTCATTGTAAATATAGTTCTAGGGGATCATGTTCCTAGTGTTCTTGTCCCAAACAAATACTAACTACCTAGGATCCCATGTTATTTAATTAATTAATAAATCAATCAAATAAGAAATCAACCATTTTAAAATATAATTTCTCAATTCTAGTTTTCAACATACCTTTCTCATTTCAAAACGAATTCATAGGTTCTCATAATTTCATTCCAATTCAAATCATCTTTCAATTTATGCCACTATATCAAGTTAAATATAAAATAATTTCATCAAAAAAATTTCAAATTAAATCCCTAATTTTTTTCAAATTCACGCCACAATTTCAATTCCATTGAAATCATATTTTTTCTCAATTTCAATACCCATTTCAAATCAATGATTCAATGATATCAAATCCATTTTTATAAATCAACTAAAAAATCATTTCAATTTAATCAAGTAATTCATGGTTTCAATCGTTGGGAAAATAAATATGGAACCACCTTCCTTTAAATCAATGACCTAGAAATCAACACCCATAACAAGACTTTCTAATGAAGAATGAAGGTGCATAAGATCTCTGAATACAACCAAGAATAAATATTCAACAAAACATAGTTTAGATCAATAAATTACAAGATAATATATCAAAATTTAAGTATGATAGAAAGATATATCAGAATAAATCACACAAAAGTAGATCCACTTGACCAAAGGATATTGAATGAGATAAACACCACTTTGATCTGTCAAGAAAATGGTTTCTAAGAGTAAATTTCACCTCTTGCGATACTTAAAGAACTAGAAAATATTTTTAGGATTTAATGGGGGTGATAAGAATCTTAAATGGGGGGTTTTGTATTTTTAAAATAAATTTCAGAGGAATTAGAAACCACACACACGGTTTTTTTAGAGGGCTTCACAGATATACAAACTATGCACCATAACCATGTTCACATGTTGGTCATCTATTTTATGTTCAGAGTTTAGCCACATGGTTAAACTAATTATTCACCGACTAGGAAATCCCACTATCCAAGGGGATCATGATTTGGAGGGGTGGTCACATAGTTTTTTCAAATCGTGTTCTCCCTTCCAATGTCTCTCAAAAGGGTGCATGGTTTTCTAGTCTAAATTGTATGATTTCCTAGTCCAAATTTCTTGGGTTTACCTAACAGTGCACCAACCATGAACCAAATAAATAACATCTAAAATTTCCCAAATTTCACCCAAAATAAGACCCAAAAAAATATGATCTAAAAAAGGGTCAAATAATACCTAAAAATAAGTAACAAGATGTTACAACCTCCCCACCACAAAAAGTTTATGTCCCCTTAAATCAATTCAAGAAGTTTCCATACCAAGGAGATGAGGCCACTTATCTCCCATAAGTTCCTTATTATCCCAAGTCTCATGACCATTAGAACCATGTTTGAATATAACATATTCTAAAGCTATCATCCTACCATGAATTACCTTTGTCTCAGAATCAACTATCATGACTGGATACTCAATCATGGATAAATTAGACTCAACATAAAGATCCTACTTGCTCAAGACATGAGATGGGTCAGAAAGATACTTTCAATGTTTTTATACATGGAACACATTATTAATATATGTCAAATATGGTGGATGTTCTAAATGGTATGACACTTTCCCCACCTACTCAATAATCTCAAAATTTCCCAAAACCATCGTTCAAGCTTTCCCTATTTACCAAGTCATTGATGACCCAAACGAGGTGAAACCCATAGAAACACATAGTTAACAAATAAAAAATATAAAGGTTTCTTATAAATGTTAGCATAGTATTTTTTCTTTCACCAAACATAGACCAACTAAAGAACTGTCACCAATCTCCAACCAACACAATGGATATTTTAAAGGCTGGTCATAAAAGTCCTCAAAAAGAGCCATCTAAATGGAATACTATTAAATGTTATTATATATAAATTATACCAGTCCCAAAGAGACATCTCAAGATATACCAAAATTGAGGATTATGGCATGAATTAAATCCCTAAGAATCTATAAATCCCTATATATTTTCTCTTTCGAATGCGGATGGTATGCCATACTCAAATGAACCTAAGAACCCAATGCTTATCAAAAAGTAAGAAGTAAAATGGGGATCTCTATCAGAGAATAAAACATATGGATCTCTATGAAAATGAATAATCTCTTTCACATAGATATTTCACAACTCCCCAATTTTTTTGTATCGTGAATGGGTAATAGGTGAGCCAATTTCATCAGATGATCGATCACAACCCATATATAATTATTATTCTAAGGGGTGTGTGGAAACCTAACCACTAGGTCCATAGAGATCTCATCCCACTTCCTGGTCAGCACTGGAAGTGGATGAAGTATACACGAAGGTCTCTGGTACTCATAATTGACATACTGAAAGTTATAACAATGTAAAACAAATTCAGTGATGTGTCATCTCATACCTGGCCAACAAAATCATCACCAAATATCATAAATGATCTTTTTGGAGCCCAGTTTCACTACTCACTGGGAATTATTGAAATCCCATATTACAAACATCCTTATAGAAAAAGTCACAACAAACCGATTCCTAAAAAACAGGATTCCCTTATAAGATAATTTTGACTCACTAATGGTTTCACCAAAAAAAGAGAGTTCATAATTTCATGGAATTCATCATCAAGATGATGATCCTAAAGAATTGTCTCGAGAAGAGTAGAGGTAAACTTTACACTTTCTAGAACATCCTCAAAATATTCCTCTCAAAATTCCAAATGAAACAATGCAAAAAGATACATCAACTTTCACACATATGGTGATTCTTTCATGGTTTGGGTAATATTTTTTCTACTCAAAGCTTCAACAATGACATTACCCTTCCTCGAGGTGTAGGAAATGTTGAAATAAAAATATTTTTGATACTCTAATGAATTTCTTTGATGTATGTTCAAATATTTTTTAGATAAGATATAAATTAGGATCATTTGGTCAAAAAATAAACGTTTCTTAGAAAAGGTAATTCTGCCAACTCTTAAGCACATGAATCACAACTGTGAGTTCAAGATCATGGATATATTAATTATTTTTCTATGGCCTAACATGTATGGATCCATAGGATACCACATGATCACCCTGAATAAGAACATAGCCCAAACCCAAACCCAATTCATCACAAAAGACAACATAGCCCTGATCAGCCTATAGAAGAGTTAAATCTAGTTTAGAAGACAAAATACATTTTAGCACCACAAAATAACTCTAAAAATTTTCATTCCAAGATAACTTTACACCATTATGAGTGACAAAATCCATTGGAGAATAAAAATTTGGGAAATAATTTAAAAACCTATGGTAATACCCTACCAAACCTAATAAGCTATGAATCTCAAAAATATTATGTGGTAGCTCCCATGAGATAAAAACGTTCACCTTTTCAAGATCTATTGAAATTCCATATTCGGAGAATATGGGTCCCATAAAATTCACTTCCTGAATCTAGATATCAAATTTTAGTATCTTTTAATAGATTTTATAATTTTAGAAAATTTCTAGAATTAATCTTAGATGACACACACAATCCTATTTAGATAGAGAGTAAACCAGGATTTCATCTAAAAACCCACCATGAACATATCAAGGTTCTAATGGAAGATTCTATTAATAAAATCCATAAATACTGAAGGTTAATTTTTCGACCAAATGGAATGAAAAGATACTCTTAATGTCCATACCTACTCTAAATGGCAGTCTTCTGAATGTAATATTCTTTTATCCTCAATTGGTGATAAACAAATCAAAGATCAATTTTCAAGAACTAGATTTTCCCTTTCAATTAGTCAAAAATATCATCAATATGTTGTAGTAGATACTTTTTATTTATCATAAATTGATTTAGTTTCTATTAATAAATATAGAGGTGATGTATTCTATCATATTTATTTTCAAATAGAATAGGCACCACCCAAGGTGACACACTTGGGTGTATAAATCCTTTCTTTAGTATATCATCTAACATATTATTAAAATATTTTAGTTTAGTTAGTTCCATATTGTAATAAGGAATATACACAGATTGAGTACTAATCAAAAAATAGAAATAAAACACCACCTCTCTTATTGATGGAAAACTAAATAAATAAAAAGGAAACATGATGAAAAACATTACGATGACTGGTGGGAGTTAATCACCCAATTATTATACATCTAATTCAAAACAAAACACTAAAATTATTTTCTACAAATATAGATAAGAAGGTATTGCTCTACTAGACCATGGGTCCCATCATCTGTGAATGACACACCACACCTCATCGTTTGAAATAAAAGTTACCCATCAAAGGTAACAATCATTTTGGGCTTTATTAGAAATTATCCAATCCATTGAAAAGATAATGTAAAGGAGTTTCATGTAAAGAACCAAAAAATCATAGACAAGATAAATTACTGATAGATAAAAAAATCGGAAGGAAAATAGAGACCCTTCTCTCTCTTTGTTCTAAGGGGCATAGTAATATTCATCACATAAGAAAAAATATCTATCACATACCATCTTGGATACCCTGGTACACTAATACTCATTCTAGTATAGTCATAGGAGGGATGTAATACCTATTCACCTTAGTTTGGAGACTAAAACATGGAATCATACAAGTTCAAAGAGGGAGTTAATTTTCCCCAAAATAGTGGAAGATAAAAGGTTACAAGTCAGTATGCACAACACTCAAAACTGATAAAGTGAAAAAATAGGTAAAATAAAATCCAAATAACTAAATTATCAAAATAATCAGTGTCTAACAATATAAAAAATTATACAAATCATGAAACAAGTGGATAATATCTCTATTATCCACCTTCATAAACACTCCATAGTATAAAGGATCAATAACATCAACCACCTCCACGTGGAACTTTCCCTTTTCTCTGACCCGAAATAATAAAATCTAAAAATTCCCAAAGTTAAAGGTATAATGTGAGTTATAAATCTTATTAGGGCCTCACCAAGTTTTCTATAATATATTTCATAATAATAAATCAATCATGCATTCAATTCAAATAAAACAGGGCATGGAATAATGAATTATCTATATATTTATAATAGAACATGCTTTCATTTTATTAGATGGAAAACATTTAAGACTTGAATTACATAAACACTTTATATAAAATCATTTATATAAATCATTTTCAGGGGTAAAATATTTCTATAATTAGTGGAATATATAATCAAATCATACATAATAAGCACCATGGTCATCTTCCCTATAGTATATTCGATTCTGGTTACAAGATCCTTACACTTCTCAAATTAGTGATCATTGATAAGCATGTTTTCACACATCCCTCAAAATCAATCAAAATAGGACTCATCAATATCTCATCAAGGATAATCATTCTGAACTAGGTTTTTGTAAGCGTTTTCTATATATATACATTTCTAGTGGGTCAAGATCCTAAAATGTTTTTTCCAAAATAACTCACTAACAAAACTATATTACACGTACTTAATAAATCAATAAATAATGATCAATTAAACTCATTTAAAATCAATCATCATTTAAAATTTAATTTCCCAAATTTTTAGTTTCAATATGCCAATACAATATAAAAACCAAAACTGGGGTTTTTCATCATTTCATGATTTTTCAAACAAAACCCAATCATAGGTTTTCATCATTTTAATTTAATAAATTTTTTATGAAAACAAGTCTAAAAAAATTTCATCAATTACATCATTCTCAAAATTTATCCAAAATTTCTAATTCCACTAGAATTTAATATTTTCTCAAAATACATTCCCTCTCAATTTTCATGATCAAATCATTTCAAATTAAGGTTTTCTAAATAAATTGAAATCCATTTAAAAAAAATATAGAAATTCAAGGTTTAAATTACATGGAATATCTAAAATGAAACCTCCTACCATTAAATCACAAAATAAAATGATCAACACATGTATCTGATCTTGTAGATGAAGAACAAAGGTGTGAAGGACCTTGTAACACAACCTAGAATCAAGATTAATATAAACAGATTTTAGATCCATAATTTTCATGATAATATACCAAAATATTAAGGATTATTGAAAGTGAGAAACCCCATGAGATGAAATTCACTAACTCAGATAGATGAGTCTCCAAAATCATGACGATCAATCATCAAACGAATGATCTGGAAGGAGTGAAGGTTCCCAAAATCACACAAAATCATCTAGGAGTTCTAGAGGAAGGGTTGTGGATGAAATTAAATAATAATCAGTCATGGGAAACCCTAGAATACACAAATCATAATAATTACATATCATTTAATCATATTACACATTGTGTAATCCATGGAGGCTGAAAATGAAAAGAAAAACGTATCCTTTTTATTAAAAAAATGTTTTTTCCCTTACAATTCATGTATTACAAGTACATGAAATCTAAATTTCATTCCCTATGAATCTTCTTGACATGTTTCTAGAGATAAATATATGTTTTTAAAACCAAATACATGATGTGTAATTATAAAAAAATAAAATAAAACCTACTATATATAAATAAAATACCAAATCACCCTGGACATGCCCCAAAATTAGGCTGAACCCCAAAAATAAAATATCACATTTATAACTAAAAATTAGGTCATTTTCTTTATAAAATACTCTTCATCCCTGAGAACCTGTTAATTCTCCCAAACTAAGATGAAAATGAAACATTAAAAAACATGCACCTGAAAAGCATAACAGTATGTTATAACCTTCCCACCATAAATTAAATTCTTTCCCCGGAAAGATACTTAAAAAGTTTCCATATCAAATAGATGATAACATTAATCTCTAATTGGTGTATCATCCTATAATGTATCATGAGAATTAAAACCATGCTTTCATAGCACACTGACCAAAGGAATTGTCCTTCCATGTAGTACTTCTGTCTCAGAATCAAAACTCTTGTCTGGATGCTCAGTCATGGATAAATCAGGTTCAACATCAAGATCCTCCTAGCTCAAGAAATGATATGGGTTAGAAATTTACTTCTGAAGTTTCAAAACATGAAACACATAATGTATATACATAAACCACATTATAAGTACTAAACGATAAACCACTTTCCCACCAACTTAACAACCTCGAAATGTCACACAAACTGTGGTGAAAACTTTCCCTACCTCCCAAGATGTTAGTGAGCCAACCGAGGTGAATCTATCATGAACACAAAATCACCAACTGAAAAATCAAAAGTTTATCTAATTTTATTAGAATAATATTTATGTCAACTCTGTTCCGTCACCATTCTATGATGAATCCAATTAATTTTAGTCATTATCTCTAAGGCCAAACTTGGTCTGTAATGACCCAAAATTATATAAATGAAATTTCCCTTCTTATAATTGTGAAATATATTATAAATTAAATAAAATCTCATGGATAAAACAATAAAGACTTTATAAATAAATTATTAATGAAATAATATGTATTTATAGAAATTAAGGAACCTAAACCAATGGAATAATAACTTGACCATTGGAATAGTAATGTGACCATTATAAATAGTAAATCAAAAGAATAAAATAGTAACATCACCTATTAATTTATAAATAAAATTTAGGCATATTATAATTGAAAATATGATATATTTATATCATATAATAAGTAAATAAATGTTTCAAAAATGATATACTAAGTATTTGTATTTTTTGAAACCTAAATGTTTATATAGAATTTTATAATAACTATAATGATTTAAAAGAAAAATTATTTTCATAAAATATATTAATAAATTAATATTTTTTGTCTTTTGTTTATAAGATAATTTTATGAGACATTAATTAAATTTTCAAATTTTTATAAAATGAGTTATATTTTTAAAATTGGCATTTTTTGAATAAATGATGCTTTTAATTAAAAATTAAATTTATCATTTTTAGAAAAATATTTTCATAAAATAGAGTTTATTAATTAATTATACATGTTGAAAACTGGTTAGGGATTTTTTTGGAAATTTTCTAAAATAAATGAATTTTTGGTGAATAGTTAAATAGGGTAATTTACGGTATTTAACAAATACATAAATTATTGAGTCATAGATGATGTATGGCTAATGTAAGACTAAAATATAGAACTATAATTTATTATTTAATATAATTATCTATAATATTAAAACAATTCATAGTCTTGATCTAAAATAATAAACAAATGAATAAAATAATCAAAAAACACCCCTCTCTTTCACTATAAATACCACCTCTCACCACCTCTTCTCCTCATACTTCAAAAGTATTGAATGTGGTATAAATTATAACCAATAATATTAAAAATTCTCTCCTACACTTTCATGAGACATTTTTCATAATAAAATACCAAACCCAATTCTTCTGAGGAGGTTCTCAAGGATAAGAATTCAAGAGTTAAAAACCTCTTTCTTTTTCTTTTAATTACTTTTCAATTTATTTTCTTTTCTTATTCACTCTTCACCTCAAATTATCCAAGTGACATGATAAATCCAGTTTATTTTATATACTTTAATGGTATTATGTTAATGAAAAACCCATAATAATTTCTCTTCCCATCCCCTTTTGTTCAAAAAATTAAAACATCGTTCATGATGTGTTGATTTATCGCATTCAAGGATGATGAGTTCCCAATTTCCATTACTGCCTTAAAGGCTGGTCATAAAACCATTTTTATAGATAATACCGATTATTTTATATTTATTATAGGTTATTTAATGTTCTAGAAATAGTATATATACACACATAATAATAATTAATAAAAAAAATAGTTTGTATGATCGAAAAATGCAAAAATAATCTAAACGGTTATCACTAACATTTTATCTAATGAGTCATACTCACATATGGAAAAACTTATATACAAGACCATTTAATATTATATAAGTTCATTAATATCATATAATTTCAATTATATATTACTATTCTCATTTCACATGATATTACATACATGAATACAAGTAAACCGATCATGAAAACCAAGGAAAGAAATGCTCTTGGAATGATGAAATCGTATCTTATAACTCGTCAAAAAAGAAAATAAATGAACTTAATAAAATCATAATTTATAAAATACTTGTTAAATGGGTTGTTAATTAGATTATTTATGAATATAATTTCATTATCCAAGACATTAAGTACAAGTATAGAAAATTTTCTCACATAAGGTAAGGGATTCTTTTGGAACCTCCATTTTCCCTTCTAGTTACACTTTCTCTCTATTTACAACAATGTAATTATTCCTTATTTTTATATACTTATTCTGTTTTTTTTATTTTCCAAAATAATGTATCCAAATCATTTCATCCTAGTTTGATGTAGAAATACATGTTTTAAAAAGGTTCCCTTATCAGATCTCCCTGATAAATAAGCCTAATTATTGGTAACTTCTTGATTTCTCACCCATTTTATGTTAAATCCATAATATTGTTTAGTAAACCATTATATTTTCTAAAATCACTCATTTTATCCTGAAAAAATATCTTGTTTGATTTATTGTTTTATGAAAACAAATATTCCTTTTATTCTTTAAACACTATTTAATATTTTCTGTGAACCGCACTAAAATGTTTCATTTTTAATATCTCTTAAACACTATTTTTATGTGTTTTCACTTCAGTTTGACATAACTTATCATGATATGTTCTATTTTTAACTAGTAATGTCTATTTATGATTCAAATCCATTATTTAATGGACACTATTATCAAATTACCTCTTTTATGCCTTATGACATGATTATGATGTCCAATGTTTTCCCATGGGTAACCCTTAAGCTTGAATCATCTTGTGGAACACATATGCATGAACATGTTAGGATGGGTGAACCCAAATAGATGTCACAATTATTTGAGTAATTTTTAGTCTCATGATATTTCGTGTTCAATGGTCTTGTTGGTTAGCCATGACTCTTGCTTCTCCATGTGCAATAGTCTTAGTGGTTAGCCTTGACTCAAGCACCTACCTGCACAATGGTCTTATTGGTTAGCCTTGACTCATTATCCTCTATGTACAATGGTTTTGGAGTTTATCATTTAATCATTATTGAGTCATTTTTTATGTTATTTCCACATTTCTATGATTCCATGATTACATGATCCCATGTTTTGTATGTTATAATTCCATATGTTTATTCAAATTCCATGCCTTTTTATGTCATCGTGTTATTCCTTCTTACCCATGTGATATGCTTTATTCATATTATTATTCTCTTACTGGGATTTTTAGCACATCCCTTTGTTCATGTATTCCCCAGGTTATCCTATGCATATTTAAGTGCTCAAAGGAAGTTAGGATCCCATTATTAAGATTAAATAAAAGTTGTTTTTAGTTTTGTTCTATGTTTTTAGTTTTATGTGCCTAATCATCCAAAGACACTAGAATTTAGGATCATTGGTTTGTATTTCATGGTTAATTATGATTAAAATCATGTAAAAATGTGTGTAAAATGTTAGGTCCATTATAGTTGGTATTAGAGAATAATCTAGTTATTTTTGGAGATTAGGACATGAAAACTTTAGTAATAACCCTAGGGATAATTCTATCACCATGGATAACTTATATTGAATCTTATGGAATCACAAGATATGATATAATTTCAATTTAAAAGTTTATCCTACCATGTTCAATGTTTCATTTTTATATTCTTACTAGATATGTATTCAAGACCCATAATTTTATTTTATTATTCTTAGTTAAAATATGGAGGGAGGAATATCACAAACTACTCTTCTCTCTCTTCTAGAGGAACTACTTGAAAATGTTATCCTAAGGTCATTCCCATAAGACTTAAAATTTTGTACCAATATCCAAGTTATATGAAAAAAACATTATGAGTCATCCAATACCTCTACCATCACTTAGTTATTTCAAGGATCATGTATCATATATTGAAGAATCCTGCGCTCTCATTATTCTTACCATATTATGCGTGGAAAGTACCTTTAGGGCCTTTTCCAAATCCTCTCTTTATTTCAAACACTTGATGCTATTAATGATTTTCTAGAAGTTAAAAAATAGGTAGACCTATTAGAAGCCTATATGTATCAAATTATAAATTTATTTTATTGGGGTAATATAAAAACTGATTTATCAAAATCCTATTTTGAAATATTTGAAGAATAATCAGTATGATTGTTTTATAAAAAAACAATTCTAAGAAGATGTTTCAAAATTATATATTAGAAATACTTTTTTATAATTTGTCAATGCTTACATAAATATAATCCAATACACCTAATTTTTTATTGGATAAAAGAATTAGATGATTTAAAAAATATTCTAAAGTTTCATTATGAAACATGAAACCTTTCTCTTTAAAGGAAATGCCATCAGGAAAGACTAAAGACCATATTAAAGTGATGAAGAAGAAGTGTTTCTACAGATGGGGGTCAGAGAATATAGTTTTCTTCAGTTCATTGCTATTCAGATTTGGATTTTTGAGAGGGTATGGCTTTTCCATCGGTAGCCGGCCCATGCATTCATTCTTGGGACAGCTAGACGAGCAGCGATTAGTTGAAGAAAATTGTTCTTAATGTTTTTGATGCTGGGTAGGGGCTCTTTCATGCAGGCTTGAATGTGTTGTTTTGTCTTGAACTCTTTTACAGTGGTGGTTTGGTTTTTTTAAGTCATTTATGTCATGTCAGGCCCCCCTTCATCCCTAAAAAGGGGATTTATGCTTTAATAAAAAATTAATTTTCAGTTAGTCAGTCCTCACCTATTTTCCCCTTAGTTGGTAAAACAACATTTTGAGGGTGAAATTTCATAGGGAGGAAGAATGTAATGACTTAGAAATATATAAATGAAATTTTCCTTATTATAATTATAACATATAGTATAAATCACATAAAATTTCATGGATAAAACAATATAATCTTTATAAATGAATAATTAATGAAGTAAGAGGTATTTGTAGAAATTAAGAAACCTAAACAAATATAAAAGTAACCATACCTTTGGAATAGTAATGTGACAATTATGAAAAATAAACTGGACCATAGAATAGTAACCACACATATGAAATTATAAATAAAATTTAGGCATCTTATAAATTAAAATATGATATATTTATATTATGGAATAAGTAAATAAATGTTTTAAAAATGATAAACTCTGTATTGGTATTTTTGTGAAACCTAGAAGTTTGTTTACAATTTTATAATTAATATAATGATTTAAAAGAAAATTTATTTTCATAAAATAGAATTAGAAATTAATATTTTGTTTTCTTATGATTATAAGAAAATTTTATGAGATGTTAAATAATTTTTCACAGTGTTAAAAAACAATTTATAATTTTAAAAGTGGTATTTTTCAAATAAATTATAATTTTAATTAACAATTAAATTTCTCATATTTTAAAAAAATATTTTCCTAAAATGTTGTTAATTTTTTAATTATACATTTAGAAAAATGGTTAGGGTGAAATTTTTGTATTTTTTTTAAATAGTTTAATTTTTGGTGAATATTGAAATACGATAATTTGCTGTATTTAACAAATACATGAATTATTGAGTCATAGATTTTTTGTAGAATATGTAAGACCATAATATCAATATATCCTTTATTATTTAATATATTTATTAATAAGGTTAAAAAAATTAATAGTCATGAGCCAAAATAATAAACAAATGAATAAAATAATCAAAAAGCACTCTTCTCCTCCACAATAAATACCATACATCACCACCTCTTCTCTTCACACCCTAAAATCCTTGAAGCTTGTCAAAATTATGAACAATAATCTTAAAAGGTATCTACCCCACATCCATGATCCTTTGGTCTCAGTAAAATACAAAACCCAATTACCCTATGGAGGTTCTCAAGGAGATGAATTCAAGAGGTTAAAAACCTCTTTCCTTTTCTTTTAATTTCGTTTCAATTTATTTTATTTTATTATTCTCTCCTAACCTAACCATATACAAGGGAAATTATAAATCCATTATATTTTATATACAATAATTTTATTTTGTTATTGGAGAAACCCATCATCAGTTCTCTTCCCCTACCCTTTTGTTATAAAAATTAAGACATCATTTGTGATGTGTTGATTTATCGCATTCGAGGACGATAAGTTTTCAATTTCCATCACCACCTTCAAGGACGGTCCTAAAATAATTTTTATGGTTAAAAAGGATGATGATATATGTAATAGAACTTATTTAATGTTCTATAACTAGTATATATACATAATAGTAATTAATAAAACAAAACTAGTTCCTGATGATCGAAAAAATGCCAAAATAATCTAAACGATTATCACTAACATTTTTTCTAATGAATCAACATCATATATGTAAAAATGATATATAAGAATATTTAATACTTTTATGTTATTTAAAAAAATATAATTTAAATTATGTAAAACTATTCTAACTTTACATGATATTTCATACATGTATACTAGTAAACCGATCATGGAAAACAAGGAAGCGAACACTTCTTGAATGATGAAATTGTATATTATAACTCACCAAAAGGACAAAAATGAACTTAATAAAATCATAATAAATAAAATAAATGTTAAATATGTTTTTAATTAAATTATTTATGAATCTAATTTCATTATCCATGTCATTAAGTACAGGTGAAGAATAGTTTTAGACATAAGGTAAGAGATTCTTTCTGAACCTCCATTTTTCCTTCGGGTTACAATTTATCTCTCTTTACCCCAATGTAATTATTCATTATTTTTAAATAATTATTTTAAATTTTATGTATATATTCCAAAATCAATTATATTGATCATTTTATACTTATTTTATTGGAAAATAAATGTTTTAAAAAGATTATGTTCTCAAAAATTCTCGACAAGCAAGCCTGATTAAAGGGAAATTCCCAATTTCTCAACATTTTTTAAGTTCAATCCAAAATATTTTTTTAATCCATTATTATTTTTATAAAATAAATAATTTTATCATGAAAATTATCTTGGTTCATTTTTGGTTTTATTAAAACAAATATTTATTTTCCTCTTTAAATTATCTTTAATATTTTCCTTAAACCACACTAAAATGTTTCTTTTCTAATGTATCTTAAACACTATTTTTATGAATTTTCACTTATGTATGCCATAAAATATCATGATCTATGCATATTATACCATATTAATATGAATTTATGATTTAAATCCATTATATTATGGAAACCATTATGATATTACTTTTTCTTGTTCCTTATGACATTATTATGATACCCAATTTTTTCATGGGTAACCCTTATGCTTGATTCTTCATTTGGAACACATAAGCAAGAACTTGGTATTATGGGTGCACATAGATAGCACTCTAATTCATTGGGTAATGTTTAGTCTCATGAGAAATCTGTGCAATGGTATTGGTGGTTATCCTTGACTCATGATTTGCTGTGTGTAATGGTCTTGGTGGTATGCCTTGACTCATGATCCTCCATGTGTAATGGTATTGATGGTTATCCTTGAATCATGATAATCCATGGGAAATTTTCTTGGATGTTAGATTTGAATGATTATTATGTCATTTTTTATGTTGTTTCCACATTTCTATGATTCCATGATTCCATGATCTCGTGTTCTACATGTTATTCTTCCATATGTTTATTCATGATCCATGCCTTTTTTATCATCATGTTATGCCTTAAAACCCACTTTTTATTCTTTATTCATATTATTATTCATATACTAGTATTTTTAGCTCATACCTCTATTAATGTATTCACCAGGTTATTCTATGTATATTTAAGGGCTTAAAGTAAGTTAAGAGCTTGTTATGAAGATTAAATAAAATATTTTTTTTATTTTGGTTCTATGTTTTAAATTTTATATACCTAATATTCCAATGGAACTCTAATTTATAGTCCTAGGTTTGTATTTCATGGTTACTAATTCTTAAAATCATGTGATAATATGTGTAAAATGTTACGGACATTATGTGGTGCCACCAAGTAAGCTTCACCAATCTCCAACCAACACAACAAAGATTTACACAGGCGGCCATACAAGGATTAAAAGAGAGCCATACAAATGGATGATTGGTAACTATTACAATAGGAAAACTCAACCAGTGCCAAGTGGATATCCCTAGCTTTACTAAAATTGAGGACACAAGCATGCAACATGTTATCCAAAATCAGTATAGATGATTCTATCTGGATATACATCTATGGATGATATTTCATGATCAATCTCACCGAATATTACATTTTCTCCTGGAGACCTCTCTAAAAACAAGAGGTGAACTTGGGGTCCCTATCAAATACTATCATAGATGGAACACCATGTATCTACCATCCTCTTATAGGTACAGTCTTCCCAAGTACTCTATATAAATACAAGATTCTAATACATGGATATTATATCTTTCTAGAAGAATATTCATTACATTCCACAAACCCATTCCTGATTACCATAATAATTTAGTTCCGTTGGGAACTTAGAACACAATATTCTAATATGGTGAAAGATCTTTAATATTTCCCAGAAAGATAATCCCAACTATTACCCTCCATAGACATATCCTATATAAATCCATTATTTATAACCTAGGGAAAGGAAACATAATAAAGGGTGATCTCATATGCACAGTAATGCCAAACATAAGAGATATAAATCTATGATCATATAAAAGAATTATATTATAATAATGGTATGTGATAATGAATAAAACTAAAAAATTTCATACCCAACATGTTATGAATTATAAAAATGATTCGTGGAATAACGATTGGAAGTTCATAAGATATAAAACATAAGAAAATCAATAACATGATTCATGAGAGAATAAAATTTCCATAAAACATAGATATTTGGAATACACATAAGTGTAGAAAATATTATATCAAGACTATCCACCAAGACATTAATAAAATATTAATATTATGATAACCACCCATGTACCTAATTCAAGCATTGGATAAACACCATGTACCCTCATTTTTAGTCATGGGATAACCACCCATGTACCCTACTTTTTCGGATTGGGATTACCACCTGTGTACCCTCTGAGCTTGTAGAGAATTTATCTTTACCTAATCCATTGGATGGAGATATAGGTCCCCCCATCTCATGATGAAAAACCATATTTATGTGTGCCACAAAATCCTAAAAAATTCATTATATTATAACACATGAAATGAAATTGGTTTCACAAACATGTCATAATATCAAAACTTGTAGAAAAGAGATAGTTTTCATGATCATTTCATCATAGAATAATCCATTAAAAGAACTAGGTTTCATAATAATTTTATCATGGTATAACCCATAGAATAGAAATTAGTTTCATAAAAAACTTTTCATCAAAAACATAAACCTTTCAAAGGAAGAATAAGAATGTTATCCTTGGATCATAACCCTATTTAGGTATAGGTAACCTCAATGGGTGTCATATTATATGGATAATTATTTTGATCAATAATTTATAACATTTATCGAGGAAAATATCCTTTACACTTTAAAATACACTTTTTAAGACATAAAACATTTCAAAAAACTATTTATTTGAATATAACCTCAAAAAAATATATAGTCATGTTTGAAAATCATTTAACACTTTTAAAACATTAAACATTTTAAAAATCCTTTTTCATGAAAATTATCTTAATAAATAATTTAAGAAAAATTGAAATAATTTTTAGAAATAATTATTTTGGAATAAACGAAGGGAGAAATAATTTCTAATTTTCTTAAAAAAAATCTTAATTATCTTAGATACCAAAGAGTGGAAAAAATGATGCCATTATTGAAGATATCATAAATAACTAGAGGATAAAAATGGAAATATTGAAGGTATGTTTGACATAATAATTAAATAATCATAATAACATCATAAATACCATTTATATAATATATAAACTATAAATACATCATTATTCACAACCATTAATTGTTTTAATTAAAAAATGAATGACATTAGTTCATGAGACAGTAGTACGCTATACACATGAACGATGATTTCATAACCTATTTGATAGAAGTGTGTGTAGTTGTAGCTCATAACCTTAACATAAAAATATCTACTTATATGGAATAATTATAAAATAAGCGCATTAATGTGAAAAAACACTACTTTAACCATAACCATGCTAACTGAGTTTTTACTATTTAATTGGTTAATATAGTCATTATAATAGAACAATTTTCCCATAAATGGACTATATTTGATATTTATTATATTTGATAAAACACCTGGTTGAATATATTATTTTTTAATTTTAAATATTTTAATAAAATATTAGTAATTATAAAATAACATTAAATACAATTTTGACATTATTTATTTGATTTCATTTCTAAAAATTTCAATAAAATGATAAAATTAGAATATATTATTTTAAAACCTATGTATAAATATATATTAATCAAAATATTAATTTAACACAATAATTCATTCAATTTACTTCACTTTTAATATTTTTAGTATCATTTATTTTATTTAATTATTAACTAAATAATTATTGTGTTTTCATTTCTTAAGAAACTAAAGTAATTATTTCATATCAAAAAATTAAAATAAATTATCACAATAAAAAAATAATTTATATTTGAAAATTATATATATAACTGAACATATATTTTTTTGTCCCTATCTCAATACTTTATAGATACTAATAGTAAGAAAAGAATATTTTTTATTTTTCTTTACTTAACTTATGACAGGGGTTATAATCAAGGGAAAGTGGATAGAAATTTCAATATTTCATATAATTTTATGTAAATATCTAAATAAATTCATTATATAAAATTAAGATAAAATTTTTAGGTCATTTTATGTCATATCAATCTAGTTTAAGCCTAGCTAAACCTATTTTTACTTTAACCATGGTAATTAATTTTTACTGCATTCACTATTTAATTTGGTAAAAGATTAAGTCAAACTTATTAGAATTTATAAATTATTATTATTCCAATTATTTAATAATTTTTTTCCAAATTCCATCTATAGAAGTGAAAAAATATAATTTAAAATTAATCTCGTTGTAGTGATAATAAAATTTGCTTTTAAAGAGAAAATTAACAAAATCTTATAAAGTTTTTATATCCAATTTCAATATGATATTTATTCAAATGAACTAAATTTGATTACTATATGTATAATTTATCTAATTATACATTAAAAAATTAATATAATTTAACTCCAAATAAATTAAACAAAAAGTTGTTTTCAATTAAAATTCAATATTTCCACAATCTATCAAAAAATGAATCTTTTTAGAAAAATAAAAAAAATTAAACCAAAGATAATTTTGTTATTATTATTTAAAAAATTAATTTTATTTTATCAATTTAATTTTATAAAAGGGTAAAAATTTAGTTTTAAAATAAGTACACCATAAAAATGTGACAAAACTGTTTAAAAAAAAATACAGTTTTTAATTGTAAATTTTAATTTATTATTATCTATTTTCTATAAAACATATAAGATGAATATTAAAAATTTGATTGAATATATAATATATAAATTTATTTAAAATAATTAACAAAAATTTATTTAGTTAATTTATTGATATAAAACACACTTATGTGCATAAAAATATTTTTTCAGAAAAATATTTTTCTTTTATTTTCAAAAGAGATTTATTTTCATTTCTAATTAATTTGTCACCAAGGAATTCATTATATAAACTTTTTTAAACAATATTTTCATAATTTATTTAATCCTATTCATACACACCATTCCAACTTCTTGTTGAAAACTGTTATAGTAAATAATAATATTTAAATAGTATGTCATGTTAGGTTTAAACTTAATGTTGTGTGTAATGCAATCTAAATTTAGAGTTTTTTTGTAACACAATACAATCTTTTTATTGTTTATAATGAAAGATAAAATTTTAGTTTCATTTAATATAAAATATCAAAAATAATTTCAAAAAATCATAGGGTGTTACATTCTACCCCCTTAAAATGATTTTTTCTCTCAAAATAAATCTTGATCATCCAAGATTTAAAATTTGAAAATTCCTTCATAAAAGACGATGTCATAAAAAAATAAAACTTACCTTAAAAATGTAAAGATGGAAACATAAATATTTTCTAAAGTAACTCATAAATAGGTTTCTATATAGGAAACCATAGGTGGGAAGTGAATATTTTTATATAGAAGAAAAGTGTAAATAATTATAGAGAGTAAGAAAGTTAACTGATCACAAGAAAGTGGATGATCCAAAGAAAGTTTAAAAACAAAAAAAAACATAACTCAAAGAGGCCTAGAAAAGGTCATTTATATCATCAAAATGATAATAACATGACAAAATTTTATTCCAAGATCCTTTTTTTAAAGATGGGAATTTTTTATGATAAGATGTACTAACTTGATTTCATTCCATTTTACAAGAACAATCTCACAATTGGGTTGTGAATTTATCAATTTACACTTCATTTCTTACTCCAAGAAATTAAGACTGATTTTTTATGCCTAAATAACTAACAAATCATAAGATCCATAAATAGAATGATAATTATTTCTATCTATCTTAAGTTATCATAAAAACAAATGGCCAGTACAGGTTATCCAATATGAATAAATCTTCAAATGGAAAAATAATCCATTAATCTCTAAATTCTCATTCAAAGTTCGATATAAACCATTTCATAAATAGTTAAACTTTTGGAAATTTTGAAAGTTTAAAATACAATTCTTTATAAAAACATTCACTAAATGGTTTAAACACCATCATGAAATTGATCCCCCATATACCATAAAGTGGATCCTAATTTTCTCATACAAAACATATTAATACCTTGATCATGTTTTCTCTTGAAACATGGTAATAAACTTAATTACACTAAAAACTTATTGATAAAATACATGCTACCCAATTCATTGAATAGAACCACATATTATTTGACATATTCCATAATTCCAATAATGTTGTAAAATCTTTCAAGGATAACATAAATCATTAATCAGTTCTAAGGTAATCAGTACTATCATAATTTACTTACTCACATCCAACATCCCTTTATCCCAAAAAAATTATTTAAAAATCTAAAACATATTAAGGGTTATCTAACCTTAATAAAAATATCAACTTACCATTAAATCAATTTTCCAGTCCATCAGTACCATATAACATATTATTGATGATCCTTAATGGAAAACATATACTGAATAATAATTATATATTTCATGATCAGAAAAACATAATCTTTGAATAAAAATACATATGTACTTTTATCATCCCACTTCCTTCTCAAAAAATTATATAGGCTTCACCATTTAATTTATTAATACCTATTTCCTTTCATATGTCATCTATAGTCTCTTATTCATCCTCAATATAACCTTTACTCATACAACCTTTTTGATTTTCTTTATGAGAAATCCTATTATGACATCGATTTTCTTAATGACCACACTTTCCACATTTAAATCATTCAATAGTAGATGATATATTTGGGAGACCAATATTCAAATTAATTGAGTTAAAAACTCTTCATTTTTTCTTTGTAGTTACTCTATTTATGTCCTTTTTTCCACTGTAAAAACATCTTCATGTTCCTCTATGACATCTAATTGGGTGTTTCTTCCAAAATTCTTGACAAATAGGAAACTGATTCTTCTTTTAGGAATGGTCTCCACTACCCTAACTCTCAAATTACTTTTCCTTCTATTATTTTATGAGTCTAAGAGTTGGTTAAGGTATATTTTCTAATCATGTTCCATCAAAACTTATTGGGTATAATCAAAATTTTCTTTACTCTAGTCATCATAAAATTTGGATTCTCATCAGAAAAATGTCTTTCACATTCAATGTTATACCATATCCTTATGATTTCCTCCATTACTAAAACCAAAAACCATAGTTTGAGAAAATCTAATCATAATGGGAAACTAAATAATCATTAAAACAACTTACAGGATGTGTAAATCCTAAAACCTTCTATTTAATTATTGAAACCATAGATTTATCCTTGGTAATTCATAGCCATCATCTATTTAAATCATTCATGATGTCTCTTAAAGAGTTTCTGAATTTAAAAATCATGTCCCATAGGAGTTTCAAAATAGGTATGTAGTAAGGATCCTTTTCAGAAACCAGATCTTGATCAAGTCTATCTCAATACAGTATTTTTTTGGGGGTAGTTACGTCATTTTACTTTTTTCCCAATCCGCATCCACTTGTAGTATCCAGATAGGGATGTAATTGTTCGGAAACCGGTCACTATATCCATTACCAAAATTCTAGTAATTTTTTCTATCCTTTAACTCATCCTTTGTATTATTCATAGAAAAATACCTATATATATCCATATAAATATCTCTAGTGATCTCACTAATTCTTTCCCATACAATTTTTAGAAGTTTAACTAAACCTTTCCTTTGACACCAACTATAATGAGAGCATCTTCTCATTAATGGATATTCCACATTTTTAGATGAATATTCATTACATTACACAAACACACACTTAAGGATTGTAATAGTTTACTGCTATTGGAAACATGGAACACAATCTTTTAATATGGTGATGTATATTTAATGTTTCCTACAAATATCTTCCCCGTTAGTACCCATTATAGGCATATTGTGCATAAAAAATTTATTCATATCCTAGGGAAATGAAACATAGGAAAGGGTGAGATCATTTACTCAATATGAGTAAACATAAGAGATATAAATCAATGATCATATGAATGAATATGATAAGAAAAAGGATATGTGATAATGAAAAAAAATTATGAAATTCATACCAAACATGTCATAAATCATAAACATGAGTCATGCCATAATGATTGGCAGTTCATAAGACATGAATCATAAGGAAACTAATAACATGATCCACGAGAACATAACATTATAAAAAACATATATTTGTTTCATAAACATAATCATAGAAAATATTATGTTATGGTTACCCACAAAAATAATCATAACATGTTAGGATTGGGATAACCACTCATGTACCTAGTTTGGGCTAGGGCTAACCACCAGTGTACCCTACTTTTTGGGATTGGTCAGGCCACCCATGCACCCTCCATTTCAGGTTTGGGCTGAACACATGTGTACCCTCTGATCTCATAGAGAATTTATCTTTACCCAATGCATTGGAGGTACATATAGGTCCCACCCATCTCATAATGAAATACCATATTTATGTGTTCCAGAAAAATCTTAAAAATTTAATGATATCATAACCCATCAAATGAAATGGGTTTCATAAGAATTTAATCATATCATAACCTTTAGAAAAGATTAAGGTTTCATAATAATTTCGTTATAGTATAACATATGAAAGGAATAGGGTTTCATAACCATTTTATAATGGTTAAACCTATAGAATAAAAGTGGGTTTCATAAACAACTTGTCATCATAAATGAAAACCATTCAGAGAAAGAATAAGAATGATATCCTTTGAACATATCCCTAGTAAGGAATATGTGACATTAATGGATGGAATATTAGAAGTAGAACTATTTTTATCAATAATTTCAATCATTTATTGAGGAAAATATTCTTTCTTCTCTGAAAAAAACTTTTTGAAATATTAAAGATTTTGAAAACCTTTTTATTTATAAAAAATATTGAAAACTTATAAAGGAAGCTTTGAAAAAAATTTAAAACACTTTTTAAAAGATAAATCAATTTAAAAATCCATTTCCATGAAAATGATTTTAAAATATCATTTAAAAATATCTTTGAAAAATAAAATATAAAATGTTGTTTTGGAAGAAAGTAGATTTTTGGCCGAAGTGATAAATAAAGTTATATTTTCTTAAAAAATATTTTCTTAATTAAAATAAGGGTGAAAGAGTGTAAAAATGGTACCATTACATGAATATATCATGAATTTATAAAGTAAAATAAAATTTATGAGAATGAGTTAGCTATATATCATGAGATTTCATCATTGGAGACTTAATAATAAACAATCATGATTACTAATGAGATTGTAAAAAAAAATCTACAACTTGGGATACATTAAATCATAATAAAAATAAAGTAATAACATAAAATAAAACTTAAAATTTCATTAGGATGAATAAATTTATTATATTACATGTCAATGGGGTTGTATATACACCTCTTGAAATAATCTAGGTGCATATCATAACGTACGTATCAAAGAAGGAACATTGATACAAAAACCCCTTAATTCTTTTGTAACTCTTGAACCGTAAAACCCATTAAATATAGATCCTAAAATGGATATTTAAATAAAAATATTTTTGTGTATAATAATTATGAGATACATTCATGGGTATTATATAAATTGTATAAAATAAATAGGTGTTGAACTTGGCATGCATCTCAAGGAAGTAAAAAGTAAGACAATTTTTTTTACCCTAAGCCTTGACTTTGATCATACTCATTCAGTCATC
This sequence comes from Viscum album, assembly GCA_963277665.1. Lineage (NCBI taxonomy): Eukaryota > Viridiplantae > Streptophyta > Magnoliopsida > Santalales > Viscaceae > Viscum > Viscum album. The sequence continues at coordinate 1,851,999,182 of OY728163.1, read as the reverse complement.
ATGTATATTAAATATAAGTTTATTATAAATATATTTATGAAAAATATTCATATATATAATACCATTTATTATTTTATTATGAAATTTTATTACCTTCTTATTAACAATTCCATGTTAGTGTTACACTTCGGGTAATAACCACTTTATTTTTTGTATGTATTTTGATTTGTTATTTTTAAGGTCCTCTTACTTTGACCATGGTTACATAATCTATAGAATTATAACCATGATATAAACATAATATATATTCATTATATATATGTATTTATAGTAATCCATAAAATTTAGTGATAGGAAATTAAATACGTCATTCATGGAGATGGTAGGTCATACATACACATGAATGTCATTATTATTTTCTTATTGGGTTGAAGGAAGGAAACTTAAATGAATATATTATCATTATATAATAATTTTTATCTCATCTATTTCACATATTTTTATCAAACTCACCCTTAATAAATTCCATTTAAAGTGTGAATGAATCACATCACTTCACGAGTCGGTAGTCCACCGTATACAGGAGCGACATTATCATATTCCCTCAAAATCGAAAGCATGAAGGAATGTGTGATATATTCATTACATAAGAATAAAAAAATATTATATATCATATATAAGCTATAAATCCATCATTATTCCCAACCATGAAAGGTGTTAACAGAATAATGAATGACATTAGTTCGTAAGGCGACAGTCTTCTATACACTTGAATGTTAATTTTGTAACCCATTTGGTGGAAGTGTGTTAATTTCAAGGTAGAAACCTTAACATAAAAAAATAAAAAAATATTTAAGATAAATATTCAATTATATAATCATGTTATAATAATAATTTAAGGTGTTGGAGGAAGAAATAAAATGAAAACTCTCGTTGATGAGCGTTACCACTTCTTCAGGTATCCTCCCCAGGTTTTCACTAAATCCTTGATTCATTGGATTTATTTCCAAAATAAGGCTTATATAATTAGGGTAGGGAATTTGGGAAGTGATTTGGTCAGAGATTGTTTGATCCAAATTTCTTAATATGTGTAAATAAGTGGGGAGAGTGAGTACCCTTTTATAATTGGGGAGGATTGACATTCTTGTAAATACTCAAAAGTATTCACTATTGGGAAGTCAAACACACCTCAAGTGGATCCAAATCTGATAATTAACGTTGTTAAGGGATGATATGATTGATCTAAACATACATTAAATAATGAAACATATCTTTTAAAAATTTCATTTCTCATCTTCAAATATCCATATATTTATGATTTTGGGTTTTCACTGCGATAACTAGTTTTCAAACCTTGGTTATTTATCCTATAAGACTAAATTAGAGTAAAAATTATTAAATAATTTGGACCCAATGATTATAAATATTATATATAATTGTAATGACCCATATTTCCCTTGGCCATTCCTTTGTGAAAATCTAGTGGTTGTGGTATTCTTGGGGTTCACAGTGGTTTGTTTTGGGAGTATTCCAAAAATTCATTTTCACCAAATGGTTTCATTAAAACAGTGGAACCATGATGGTGGCACATTGAAATAGCGTTTCACCCTTTTCCAAATTTCCAGTTTCTTGAGTTTTTTCAATTTCTCCCCTCTTACATTTTATTTGACATAAACCACGTTTAAAGCCTTGTTTAGGAATTTTTTAGGGAGTTTCAAAGGATATTAAGTATATCTTTAATATCCTAACGCTCTGGGGACTTTGATATATTCAAACCGTGTGATCATGACCACGATCCCACGTTAATGAATTTTGAAATCATTCTTCCTTTAATATAGGATCTGGATTTCTTTTTCTAAAAGTAGAGGTCCTCTTTTCTATTTTATCTTAGTGCACCTAAAGACTTCCTCTCTAGGCGAGTCATGGGCCTGTGTTAGAGCCCCTTCAAGCTTAGTTTTCCTGGAGTCTCTTACTGCTTGCATGATCCCATGTTCTTGGAATAAAGAGGAGTTTTGGTCGAATGTTGTTTCAACTAGAGATTCTTATGCCTCTCTTTATTTGTGCATCATGAAGGGTGGTCGTAGTAATGTTCTTTTGTGAAAACATCCAAATCCAAATTTTAACAAAGATGGATTCTTATAATAACTTGTTAATGGGATGGGAGTGGATTGATGTTGATCACCTTATTTATTTTTTATATTTATTAATGATGTGATCTATTGTGTCTGTATGGATTATGAAAATCATGGTCATTGGTGGTATTTGTTTGTGCATGGATGAAGCTTTATAACTGCTATTACTTCCTCATGAATAATTGGTATAAATATTAATCTAATTAATCATGTATACCTGATTAAATGAAATGGATTCCCCAGGATGAAACCCCTTGTGTGATAACCACTGTTTATCAAAGTGGATTTAAATAACAGTGTTTACCAAATTTTAATACATCATGTTTGATTGGTGAGGTTTTTTTCCATGTTTTGTTGGATTTTGTGACTTTGTGTGGGTTATGTGGTGTTTATGTAGGGAGCACAATTATGTGTATAGGGGTAGATAGAGGAATTGGTTCTTTGAGAAGGGTTTGGTATGTGTGTGCAGTAGGGATGTGGTTTAATAGTGGCAGTTGTGGTCTTTCTGTATGGGGTGGCATGTGTAGTGTGTTAGTATCTCAGTTTGAGATACTGATTGATTATGGAATGGATGAAATTATTATGTTGTGGGACTATATCTAGGAAATGTTTGGGAAGTGGGGATACAAGACTGGGTTGTCATGTTTTCATGTTTATAGGTTTGACAGGTTTGGTGTTGTTGTGCAGCAGGGCTACTGAGTTTGGTTACAGGGGCATGATTGAGCGTGATAACTTTGAAGAATGACAGTTGGCAGTTGTTGAATAAGTGTTTAGGAAAAAAGGGTTGTACAATGGGATTCATGTAGGTTGTTCTATATTGTTTTTATGAATGGGTGTTAAAATGGATTTCCTTACCTTGGCCCCTACTTCCTTGTTTGCGTTTCTAGTGTTTAGTGTCTTTTAGCCTTCTAAAAATAGTTGAAAATGTTCTTCTTGGTAGTTTCCCCGGGTTGTGATGGAATAAATTAAATTGAACCCCTTAATTAATGAATGGAAAGTGGTTAAATGAAAGGGGTATTAGGCTTGTGTTTTATTGTGTCTGTTTGTGTGGTTGTGTATATAGGGGTAGTAGAAAATGTAGTTATGTGTGGGATGGTTGTTTGTTTGGAACCCATCGGTCAGGTTGAGCGTTTGCTTACCTATATGTATAAATTGTAGTTCCTTGTGATTTCTATACACACCCTTCCCTTATTGAGAACCATGTTCCTAACACCCCCATTTCATGGGTGAGAGTTTCTATCCCAACATCTCGGTGGGAGGATGGATGGATGATTACTGAATTTCTTCCTCGCACCCTCTTTTGAGTTCCTACCGCTCGAGCGTATCTGGGTAGGCTGTAATGGCTTGAGTTTTACCATAGTCCATGATCCTTCGACATGTTTTTGTTATAGACGATGGGTCTAGGTGTTTGTGGGCCATGATTGTTTCCCCTAGTGTCTTCGGGATGAGGCCTAGGTGTCTTCGGGTGAGATGTGTGGTTGTTGTGACCCAGGCGTCTACAAGCGGGATGTGTGGTGTGGTTGTGGACTAGGTCTCCACAGGTAGGATTTGTGTGTAGTTTGAGGCCCAGGTGTGTGCAGGTAGGTTGTGGTAGTGGGACTACATTTTGGAAGAGTTCCAGCGTCAGGATGTTAGCTGTTAGGAATGAGTAGATAACCAGTGGGAAGGTGGTGTGGTGTACCCTAATGTCAATGGGGTTATACTACTAATTTATTTTACTTAAGTTATTTGGTGAGTGTACCTTCATGAGGATGGGCTGCTTAGTACTCCTTGGTAGGTTCTTTGAGGTTCTGATGTTCTCTCACAAGAGAATTATTATGTTCCCCCACTTGTGCATGGGTGGATTTAGTTCTCCTAATAGGTAAACTTGTATACTCACCCTACATTTGTAAAACAATTTTCAGGTTTCCAAAAGGAATTTAAAGATCATGATGGACTTTACTAGATCAAGCATAAGGATAGTTTCTGTGATGTTGTTGATTCTCTTTCCTTTGGTACTTTCTTTGGTTCTTTGGTTGTACTTTGGTCATATTTTATGTTTAAATCATGCATGGGCTGGATTTTGGTTTCCATTATATAAAAGATTAGTGTTTTTTGGGATATTTACCGTCTTATCTCCCGACACAATTTTCATTAAAAATGATAATGCCTTCCATTTTTTGTAAGATTCAATACCCTTGGTGCTAGTCTCTACTCTAGGGCCTATTTAGGGAGGAACTCGAGGGTTCATTATCTCTCCTTCATCTTTAAGAAGGAAGGGCATGGAACTTTGTTATCCCTTCCCTCATCTGGAAGAAGGTGGGTTGTGACAGAATGATATCAAAGCTAATGGTTGAGGGATAGTATTGGGTTCGGATTTAGGCATAGTGAGGATTGCATTGGATGGTATGGAAATGGTGTTAGGCAATCATGGTGCGTGAAATAGGCTAGGGAAGACCAGCTATGACACAGGATTTTAGGGCCCCCTGTGATCCGATGCAAGGACTCTAGAACTACTGAACGACCAAGTGAGGTTACACTAATTATAGGGTAGAGACTCTAAGAAATGTACATTCAACATAATGACTTGTGTTCCTGTGTGTCTTGGGTATTTTGGAAATTTAATTTAAATAAAGAGTTAAAATAAATCTTAAAAGAAAATTTCATACTACCCGGACATAGGAGTTCCTTGTTTACCTTTTCAACTATGACATCCGAACATCACCCATATGTGGTATGAGAAGTTGAGGCCTAGTTGGATGACCTGTGTAACACCTGCAGATTTCATAGTACGTTATCTCTTTAAATTAATTCAATTGTTTGTGCTACACGCAACACCGAGTTCAAGCGCATAAAAACCTATCAAATTAGCCATTTAAAAAGAAGTCATGAATATTGGTAACCAAAATTTTAATTATATATATTTCCTATATAATTTTAACATTTAACTTTTTTGTTTTTTGGACATAATATAAGGACAAATTAAAATTTTTAGATAAAAGAAGATTTTTTCAAAAAATTAAGTTTTTCCGCCTTTTAATGGAGAACCCTTTTCAAATAAAATATTTGAAACTTTTATGTATTAAATTTAATGAAATTAGATTCTTATTTATAATCGGGACATAAAAATTTAGTTTGGATAAAATTTCGGTACTTTTTTGATAACTTTCATATCTTGATGAATAGTGAAAAATACTAAATTTTAAATAAAAACAATTTTTTTAATCGAAATAATTTATAGTGTTAAATTATACATTTGAGTTGTTTTAAAGTATCATTAGATTATATTTTTATCATTTAATATTTTATATGTCATTGGATGTAATTTCACATTTAAATTATACATAAACATGTGTCAATCTTTTGATAGTTTTTACTTCTTAAAAACCCACTTTCAGGTTTTGACAACAGGAATTAATTTTAAATTAATTAATGCAAATTCTATGTTTTGAATTTGGTAAAATTGAAATAATTTTTTAATTTCTAATATCAAAATTATCTTTGGGGTTAATTTTTGGTATTTTTCTGAAAGCATTCAATTTTTGATGAATTGTGAAAAACACTGCATAGTACATAAAAACCGACTTTTTTATTAAAATAATTATTTTTAATTTAAATTTATTTTAAAGTAAAAATAGATACATAATACCTATATTAGTATAATTTAATTAATTAGAGTCATTTTATAATAAAATTAGATATATAAAATTTTATTGAATTTTTTAACGTCTTTTCCCCACCTTCTAGGCACATTTGCAAATTTACATAAAATATAATTTTACCGCTTATGTGAAATGAATTCAAAAAATCAAAGAAAAAAATTGACATCAGTAAGTAAAATATGGTTTAATAGGATGAAAATAATTTTTGGTGAATAGTAACTTTTGAATTTTATTTACCACGATTAAAAGTAAATAAGGTAATTAAAGGTAAAAATAATATTAAAATTACCGCAAAACATGTCCTCATTCTATTGGATAAGTGTATTTCGACCAAAATTAAAATTAGGACAAAAATAATATCCTTTTGATCCATTTGTGTTATATTAGGAGATTTATTATATTTTATTTAAAGAAGAGTTAAAAGTGTTAAAATAACTAAACCATTTTTAATATAGGGTTACACATAAGATAAATTTGACTATAAATATTCATTATAAAAAAAAAATTTTCCTAAATCATGGTTTTTTATTTATAAATTTTAGAAATTATATAATTAAATTTATTTATGACACAATGATGATGTAGTAATTACCTTATTAATGAAAGATTAAAATAATTGATATTATAAATATCAAAATAAATGAAATTGAGACTTTTTATGTCATCCATGATTTTTATAGGTGAATATTACATGTTAGGGATGCTTAAATTTATTTTTTTAATTAATAAAGTTGTTATATCTTTATGAAAAATCAATTACTAAATAGGGTCAAAATTGACATAAATGAGTTTTTAATACAAATACTATTTTATTAAATAATATAAAAATCATAAAAATCTATATTTCGTAAAACTGAATTAGATAAGGTTATAAATGTCATTAATTAACCACTTGATGTTTTCTTGGCATTTTATAGTAACTTTATTAACCATGTAATATAAAAATACAAGAAGACATGGTAAATGTTAAACTATTTAACAAAGAGTTAAATATAAAATATTAGGTTAATATAGTGACCTAAACTTATTTAAAACCTATTTGTTGAGATTATTTCAACCCATTACCACCTTAGGCTCGAAATAAATCTATTTGGAGCCATTATAAAATGAAAATGATTTTATAATAAAATAATATTTCAAGCATTTCCTAAAGTGACCCTCACCTATCTTATAAAAGGGTACTTCCCCTTCTCTTAACTTCACACTTCCAAAGCCATTTTTCTTAGCCAAACCCTAATAAAATATCCTCCCAACTACCCTCAATTCAACCTATAGGATTTACTTTGTTCATAATTCCAACCTAAGGATCCCTTCTAATCAAATCAAAAGGAAGAACCCGAAGAATAGGTAATTATTTCATCACCTCTTTCAAAGTTCTTTTCTTCTTCCTCTTCCTCTTTCTTTGTTATTTCCATAGTAAAATAATAACTCCAGTACCTTATACATAATGATATTTTATTATAAATATTGTGAAACCATATTCATTATTCTATCTATCCTATGAATGGTAAAGTCATCATACGTGTGTACATACAACTTACTGTCTCCACGTCGTGGTGTAGTTTGTTATTCAACACAAAATTATTTGGATGGGTATAATAATGAGTATAATTAATTTAAATAATGAATATAACATGGTAATAATTCTTTATATATAATATTACATACAATTAAACACCATTTTACCATTGATAGAATGATATTGTCGCTCGTGCGTACATACAACTTACCATCTCCACGACGCGATGAGATTCATCTTCAACGACCAGCATTCAAGAATTGTTATATATATATATATATATTGATTAAGTATGAGATATATGAAATAATATTTCTTCTATAATAATATATATTTATTTAGATAAATATATTTCATTTACTTACTTCCATACTATACGATAAGAAAACAGAAACAACGTTCATGCGTATTTACAGACAATCATCTCTATGAACGGTGTTTACATTTCATAAATATATCTATTATAAATATTAATATTCTGAGTATATATGATATATAAATCATATTTTATATTCTCTAAGTATTTAAATTATGATCTAAGTGATACATTCAAGAATAAAAAGTTAAAACACGTACGATAAAGAAAGCGATTATTACATGAAATGTTACTTTAACATGGGAATTATTATTAAATGGGTAGTATAAATTCATAAATGAATCATATATGATATAAAAAATATTAATATGGTTATAGTATAATTTAATAACATACTATGGTCATTATAAAGGAGGATAAACGTACCCTCCACTAAAAGAATGTACAAGGTAAGGGTTAATTCCTCAATCACATTATTATCTGAGATCATTTATATGAAAGTTTTTACTGGGTCATATTTATTATCCATGTCCGTGATTCATAAAAGAGTTTTAAAAAGGATTATTTTATGGGACTCTTTAACTAAAACATAATTTTAAATGGTTTAAATATTTATTCTTCTAAATTATTCTCATTAATGTCCATGTTTTTAAAATGATTTTAAGGATTTATTTATATGGACATGAATGTTTTAAAATGTTAATTCCTTTCTAAAGTTTCAAAGTGGTATGGAACACTTTTATTAAAGATTATATTTTAAAATTATTACTTTATAAATTGAGTGACTTTTAAACGATTTCATGAAAAAGGGATATTTATCTCAAAGTGTTTTAATGATCATTTTCAACTATTTCAACATACTTTACTGGATATTATTGTTGATTAAGGTTGATTTATTATAAATCTTGCATATTGTATTGAATTATTTTTTATATGTTTGACTATGGATGTGCTATTATTATAACATTCATGGTTTATGGTTAAATCATTGACATTTCGTATGCTAGTTTTAATACAAATGTTTATGTTATGTTTCACCCTTTTCACATGAGGAATAAATTGGACTTAGTAAGTGATGGGTAGGTCCCGATATAGCCCCTCGATGAATCATTAGGTCTCATGAGACAAATTAGTGTCTTGGAACAAGGCCTTGAAAAAATCGTTATTTTTAGTCTTGGCACGAGGCCTTGACTATGTGGTTATGATGTCTGGCATTATGCATTCCCTCACTATGAAATTAGTTATTACATGTGATTATTTAACTATTATAATATTCATGTGCATGTGTATATGGTAATGTTTGATTTATTTTTTCCATATTATGTTCATGTTTATGTTTAAAAGGCTGTTGTTTTTATTACACATCTTGCATTAATAGTTTATAGCTTCTTCTAAATTATTTACCCTTACTGAGGATCTGAGCTCACCCCTTTCTTATGTTTTTTTCCCAAGATTCTATGAATTTTACTATGACTGATATAAAGGGTTAAGCATGGGAATTAATGTCATTATAAAAGGATTATTTATGTTGTGTTTTATGTTATAAAATGTAATGTAATGTTCATGTATGTAATCTATTTTCCAAGACTGATAAACTGATCGGTCCTTTGGGACTTAATTCCTTATAATCATGAAAATGTATTAAAATAACTCATTGGATATGGGATTTGGGGGTTGGGATATTAAAACCTAGTTGATCAGCAGAGGGTTGATCAAGAGGAGGAGGATTACTTGTGGAAAAATACCCTTTATGCTTTCTAGCGGCAGGCCTTGGGGAAGTACAAAGGAAGTGTTTTATACTTAGAGAAAGAGAGATGAATTGAAGACCAAACAATCTCTTTTACCTTGATCCATGCCTTGAGGGAGTACTGGGTTCCTCTAGAAGTGATCCGGATGTGATGATCGGTGCATCAGTGGTGGACACTTTACCTCGAGGAGAAGAAGGAAACCAATGTCTCATGGGTTGAACTTGATAAAGAGTTCTGGGCAGAGTTTCTTTCCTTGAGGATGAAGGCCAAGAATAGGCAAGAGCTACTCTCCCTCCAATAGGTGAGTATGTCGGTGAGGGAACTGGGGATCAAGTTCAAGGATCTCTTACACTTTTCTCTGGATCTCTTTCTGGATGAGGATTCACTGGAAAAACACATGGAGGAGGCACTCCGACCTTCACTTCAGTATGTCATCACTCTATTTACCCTACTGAAATAATTAGAAGTTCAAAAGAAGGACCTAGTAGTGGAGATGATGCACTCGTAGGGTGGTGTACCGTGATAGGGGAGCCATCCGAGTTTGTTGAAGCAGAAGGTAGTCAACAAAAGGTCTCCGGCATCAGGGCATTCCAGGTTTCAGCCATTGGGAAGTAGGCCTCAACAATTCTAGTTCTGATTTCCTGGTCCCCACCCTTTCCCCCTAGGCCCATGATCAAGGTTATTTATCATTGGAGGATGTGGACATCTTCAGAGATAGTGTCCAATTCTAGCTCAGTATGGTGGGTGTTGGTAGGTTCTTCACCCACGTGAGCAACAACAGTTTCAAGTCAGACCATTCCACGAGCATGGAAAGTAGGCTCCCACTCCACTAAGGGTAGACAGTGCTAGAGGAGTCCGACCTCAGGGTGCTCCTTAGGGACCTAGACTAGGGCATGGTCGGGGATTTGGTCAATATAAGAGTGGTAGAAGAGCTGGGTGTGGGTAGTTTGACGCCACCGAGGCAACTATTCCAGTAGGGCCGAAGTTTGTTCGAGGTAAGATCAGTATGTTTAGTACTCTTGAGTGTTCTTTGTTTGATTCAGGAGCTTCTCACTCCTTTGTTTCATCTAGTCTATCCCATTCCATTAGACTAGACATAGATAGACTTTCCGTACCCCTGGTGTTGAGCAGACTAGTTGGCGGTCAGACTAGTTTGTTTGATATTTTCCAGGGATGTAGACTGATGTTGGGGCCACATCAGTCTAGTGGGGATATTCTTGTGATATAGATGCATCCGTATGATTTCATTCTAGATATAAAATGGGTTTTTTCTATGCACACTATTATTTACTGCTTCCAAATGCTAGTCATTTTTTCCAGTGTGGATGTCTGGTGTGTTGTTTTCATTGGTGAGCGGGGCTGAAGGGTGGGCAGTTGGTGTGTGGAAAATCTTCTCTCATTGTCAGCCAAGATGTTAGTGGAATCAACATACACAAAGATGTTGGAGGTTCCAGGATGTGTTAGAGAGTTTCTAGATTTTTTACCTGAAGAGGTTGTGGCTCTACCCCCTCAACGTGACATTGATTTTGGAATAATATGTCAACCTGGTGCTCATATGATTTCAATGACTCCCTATCATATGATGCCTTCTAAATTTTAGGAGTTGCAGATTCATGTAGAAGACCAGATGAAAAAGGGTTTTATTTAGTTGAGTGTGTCATCGTAGGGTGCTTCGGTGTTGTTTTTGAATAAGGAAGACAGTGGCCTGAGGTTTTACATAGACTACTAGAGACTGAATCAGGTAACATTCAAGAACCATTACCCTTTGCTAAGAATAAATGATCTTTTCAACCAGTTAAGGGGAGCAGGTTGGTTCTCCAAGATTGATCTGCGGTCTGGATATCACCAGTTGAGGGTGAAGGGTGGTGACATCTCGAAGAATTATTTTAGGTGAAGGTATGGGCACTTTGAGTTTGTGTTCATGACCTTTGGTGCTAAGAACATACCAGTCATGTTTATGGGGCTCATGAACTTTTTCTTATACAATTTCTTGTACCAGTTCGTCATCATGTTCATCGATGATATTACGATTTACTTAATGTCATAGGAGGAGCACGTTGAGCAACTCAGGATAGTCTTGGAGGTCCTCTAGCAGCACTAACTCTATGGGAAGTTTCCCAAGTGCATGTTATGAACATGAGAGGTGAACTTCCTTGGACATGTGGTCTCTCAGCAAGGGATAGTAGTGGACTCATCATAGGTCACAACGGTTGTTTCTTGGGAGACTCCCAAGATAGTGGTAGAGGTTTGCAACTTCCTAGGTATAGAAGGATGTTACAAGAGGTTTCTGGACAACTTCTTTCTATTTTCGGTTCCATTGGAAACTTTGACCAAGAAATAATAGGCCTTCGTGTAGAGTGAGTAGTGTCAGGTATCTTTTAGCTACCTAAAGGGGAATCTGGTCAGTGATTTGGTGATTATTTTTCTTGAGGAAAGGGTGACGTTTGAAGTGTTATATGACACTTACGTTCTAGGATTGGGATGTGTGCTGATGCAGCAGTAGGGAGTGATATCTTATGGGACTAGGTAGTTATGTCCACATGAATGTAACTATGCCACCCATGACCTGAAGCTTGTAGTGGTCATATTTTTCTTGAAGTTGTGGCGACATTACCTCATCAGGGAGAACTTTTTGGTCTTCAAAGATCACAATATCTTGAGGTATATCTTCTCCCAGTGAGACTTGAACTTGTAGAAGTGAAGGTGGATGGAGTTTCTCTAGGACTAAAAATTCAAGATCTCTTACACCTCAAGAAAGGGGAACATGGTGGCTGATGCCTTAATCCGTAAGTTACATAAGGAGATAGTTTAGGAATCCACATATGCTTGGATGGAAATGGAGGAGTTGGATGCTTTGCGTCTTGTTGCGAGAGTGGATGGCGGTAGAGGATATCTATTTTAGATGACAGCGCAATCTTCCTTGGTGTAGAAGGTGGAGGAGTCTCAGTGGGGAGACCCAAAAACTGAAGTGATATGTGATCACACTATCTAAGGTGATACTCTAGAGGGATGGTAGGAGGATAGTTATAATTGGATGTTGTTCTGTGGAAGCTATTTTTCCTAGTGGAAATACCTGAGAGATTTCTTCATGATTTCCATAGCTCACCTCTGGAATTGCATCCAGAAGTTTTTAAAATGTACTGAGGCTTGAGGGAACAATTTTGGTGGCTTGGGGTGAAGTAGGAAGTTGAGGAGTTTGTTGAAATGTGCCTTGTGTTTCAACATGTGAAGGCTGATCATCATGTTCCCGATGGTATGTTTCAACTATTACACATTATCGAGTGGATTTGGGATGACATCTCGATAAATTTTATCACATGATCACTTAGGATTCAGAGAGTAAGTGATTCTCTTTGGGTATTAGTGGATCATATGATGAAATCATCCCAATTCATAGTGATCAAGGAGTTGAGAAAAGTGGATGATTTAGCACAAAGGTATGCAAATGATGTGGTGCATTTGCATGGAGTTCTAAGATCCATTGTCTCGAATAAGGATACATGTTTTACGTGTCGAGTCTGGAGGGGATTACAAATTGCCTTTGGCACTCAGTTATGCCTCAACACTACTTTCCACCCTCAGATAGATGGATGGATAGAGAAGACCATCCAAACACTGGAGGATATGTTACGTTCATGTGTTCTGAATTTTAGTGGGTCTTGGGTGTGACATTTTCCCTTAGTAGAGTTTTCTTACAATAATAGCTATCACTCTTACATTGGTATGGCTCTGTTCGAAGCACTATATAGGAGGCAGTGCAATTCACCCTTATTCTAGATAGAAGTTGGGGAAATAGTTATTCTTGGTTTGGACATGGTGTAGAGTAGGATAGAGAAGGTGAAGCTTGTCCGTGAGAGGATTAAGGTAGCCCCAGACTGATTGAAATCATATTCTAGTCATAGTAGGAGGCCTTTATAGTTTGAGATTGGGGACCATGTATTGTTAAAGGTTTCCCGTCAATATGGGATGTGGTGGTTTGGAAGAGAGAGAAATCTTTCTCCCAGATTCATCAGACCTTTTGAGGTGTTGGGTTGAGTTTGTGAGGTGGAATATCGGCTGGCATTGCCACCGCGGTTAGAGAGGATCCATGATGTCTTATATGCCTCTCAACTTTGTCAGTATCAACATGATGACTCCCATGTCATTGATTGGGGAGAGTTGGATATCAAGGATGATTCGACATTCTTGGAGTGACTAGAAAGAATCAAGGATCATGAGGAGAAGGTGCTTCGTGGATAGACCATTCCTTTAGTTAGTGTGTTATGGAGGCATGTTGGCCTTGAGGAGAGTACTTGGTAGAGATAGGCACAAATGTGTGCCTAGAACCCCGAGCTATTCTAAGTTTTTCTCTAGTGTTTTTCTTTTGTTCTTCATTTTATGATGTAATTCTTGACCTTGTTCATTATCAAATGCATTTTCCCCTTGTTCTCATTTTTTATGGAAGGTCCCGACATGTGGAGTGGGGAGGACAAAATCCCTAATTGAGATGCATTAATGTGGATATTATTAGACCTATGTTGGCGAGTCAATGCAGCCTAAAGTGAATAGTATCTTGATATGGAGGAAGGAATTCCATAATCCCCATGTCTGGGCAGTGGGTATTTAGTGCTTGTACTATTTTTTAGGAGATAGATGTAAAGGAGGTGTTATTGGATGTTGAGTTCTTCTCTCCTATTTTCAAACAATGCAGAGTGGTTTTTTCCTGAGACGTATCATACGGGGTGGTTGTTCGGAACCCTCTTTTTCTAAGTTTGGTTTTAAATTCTTGTGGATGAGAATATTTTAAGAGGTATCTAATGTAATGACCCAGATTTACCTAGGACATTATTTTGTGAAAATCTAGTGCTTGTGATGTTCTTGTTGTAACGCCCCGACCCCAGTTACCCAGAGTCGGTGCATTACTTCATAACATTGGCATGATCACAAAAGATCAAGTCTCGAAAGACCGATTAGTTTAGTAGTCTTGGAAACACTAGATACATTCATAAATGTTACATTACATCATAAATTGAAAAACTACAATAACAAAGTCTCCATTTTCCACACTCATATCCCCTTTAGACTATCCCTGCAGGTCATTCCTAAAATACTTCTTCAAATCCTAGAAAAATTAAAACATTGAAAGGGGTGAGCTCAGATGATCAGTAAGGATAACAATATTGAGGAAGCTTTTATAAATAAACATTAACATTTAAGGCAATGTATAACTAAAACAAAAGCCTTTTTAAACTTGAACTTCAGCATAATATGGCAAAAATAAAATTAAATAATTCCATTTACTTACTCACATGGATATTCTACTAGTTGAATAATCACATGCAATATCAATAACCACTTTCATAATGATGGAATGAATAATTCCAGACTATCATAACCATGTAGCCAGGGCCTCGTGCCAAGAACACAAATAAGATTTTTTCAAGGCCTCGTGCCAAGGCACTAGTTTGTCTCATGAGACCTACCGATGCATCGAGGAGCTATAGCGGGCTCCACCCGTTACTTATTAAGTCCAATGCATTCATCATATGAACAGGTTTAAACATATCATAAACCATAACATAATTGTATCACATAAAACATGCATAAAGGAAACATAAGATTTCCACACTTCAATCACAAGATATCAATACAACACATTGATATAATAAAAACTTTATCAAAACCATTTTCAATACCAAAATAAAACATGAGTAAAACATGGTATTTATTTTTCTTTAAAAAAATTATGGCTTATAGAGGAAGTTGAAACTCAAATAATAGTCACGGCGGCGGAGAAGTCTTTGTCCCAAAATACGTAAGAAAAAACATTCCTTTTGTCGTTTAGTAAAAATGCTTCGTATAAAAATATTCCTTTTGAATAAAAGTAAAAGTCAAAGGGGTTTATACACTGTATAAATGAAAGTTGTGTATAAAACCAAATATGCCTCAATGAAAGGAGATTGAGACAAAGTCCTTACAAAGGTCATTTTTAAAATAAAATAGATCTATTATGTGTATTCACTATAAGTACACATAAAGAAAGTACAAATAAAAGATAGTACATAATAATATCATAACATAATTTGAAAGTAGGAGATTAACCCAAAGAATGGAAATTGGGTTAAGAAATTCCCTTACCTCGTGTCCGACTTGACTCGACTATTCTTTAACCTCCTAAATAATAAACTAGAGTTAATTTATAATTTCTTAAGAACCTTTTTCAAGTTTATTATTCCTTTTATATCACTTATTACCATGTTATGAACGTTATGTAATTATTTATGTTAATAACGGTCGTTTCGTCGATCTTTGGTACTTGAGTCAAAAATAGACTTCTTAAAATTACAAGTTGTTCATGTGGTAAAATATCCATTATATCCATAATTATATTCATGATATAGATATCATATACATCATATATATCTAGTATATACATTCATTTATAATATTACATAACATTTAGAGGTAAGAAATGAAATGCACCGTTCATGGAGATGGTAAGCCGTACGTACGCATGAACGCTACTTTCATTTCTATTTCGTATTTAATGGAATGAAGTTATAATTATATAAAGGTATAATATAATTACCATATAATATAATGTATAATACCATTTACTCCATCCTTTATACATCCCACATATGGCATTAACGATTCAAATCACTTTGAGGGGGCGGTAGTCCGCACTTCCTAAAATGAAAATATCGCGTTTACCCATAATGGAAACCATAAAGCTATGCCATAAATGAAAAATACAGAAGTTTAAGGAAAACATAAACATATTATATATCATATATAAATATATTTACATCTTAATGGACACCTTTGAAGGTGTTATATGAGTGTTGGACAATCATCGTTTCGTGAGGCAGAAATTCGCCATCCACAGAAACAGTATGTTCCTTAACCATTAGATGTAGGTGTGTGTAAGTGTAGCTCGAATAATTATTATAAAAACATCCTATTATATTTAATATACTGGTTTTGTTACAAAATAAAAGAATAAAAATATTTTAAGGGGTTGGAGAAGAAAAATTAAACAAAATAACATAAGAGAAGACATTACCTTAAAATTGGGTAACTCTTTTTTGATTTGAGCCAAAGGCTTCCTTGGGAAGACTTCTGCCCAAAGTGAGGCTTCTAGGAGTAAGATATGGAAGTTTAGAGAGTATTTGGGAAGAGTTTGGCCGAGCCAAAAGGATTTGAAGTTGTGAATAAGGTGGTAGTGGTGGGGGCCTTTTATAAGAGGAGAGGAGCGGTACTCTTGGAAAGTCATGAAATTTTACTTTATTATATAATGAGTTTCAGATTTTAAAGGTCCCACACTTATATATTTAGAGTATAAGGTGATCAGGGTTAGAAATATACTCATCTGATAGTTTTTTGACAAGTGTAAGTCATAGATTTTACATTATCTTTTCATTTTATTTAAATCGTTAATTAATGAGGTAATCGATGCATCATCATGGTGTCATAAATAATTTAATTTATTTAATGTCTAAATTTTTTAAAAAAACTATCATGATGTAGTAAATATTTTTATATTTCTAATTAATATTTATAGTAAAAAATATGACTTGTATTACCCCATTTAAAAATTGTTTTAGTAAAACAACTCATGTTTGTGACATTTTTATTTTAACATTAAATAAAAAGTTTTTAATGTCATTTTCCTACCAAAGTGGCTCCATGGGGTCCCCATGTTGACCTTTGGATTGTATTGGTCGGCCATGACTCATCTAATAGGGGTAGGACAATTTTAAAGGTATTTTCATATTTTTATAATATCATTTTTACCTTAAATTTCACTAATTACCTTTAATTGTGATTAATTAAACTTAAAAGTTACTATTCACCAAAAATTATTTTAATCCCATTGAACCAAATTTTACTTCCTAATGACAACCATGTATGTCGGATTTTATAAAATCAAATCACAGAAGTGTAAATGTTTTATTTAAACAAAAAATTAGTTTTTTAACTACCACTTAGTGGTTTCACTATTCATCAAAAATTGAAGTTTTTCAGAACAATCCAAAAATTTCACCCAAAGCGATAATTGATATTACGAATTCAAAAATGATGTCTATTTTACAAAATTAAAATAATATAATTTTCATTAATTAATTTTATAATTAATTCCCACTATCACAACAAATAGCGTGTTTTTAAGAAACAATATATATCAAAAGATTGGCAATTGTTTCTGTCCAATTTCAAAGTGAAATTAATTATAATGAACACCATTGGATAAAATGGTAAAAATATAGTATAATTGTACTTTAAGACCACTCAATAATATAATTTATCACTATAAATTATTTTTATTAAAAAAGTTGTTTTTAAGTATTTTTCACTATTCATAAAAAATTGGAAGTTCTCCGAAAATTACAAAAAATTCAACTTAGGATAATTTCGATATTCTGAATAAAAAACAAAGTCAATTTGGAATTATAAAATTTATAAAATTTCAAAAATTAGGTATTACTATTCATAACGGCTACTTTGATTGGTTGTGGTGTGTGTTAGAACTCGAAGTTGCGTACAACACACGCTACTGTATTATTCAAAGAGAAGTGTACCATGGAAGCTTGGGGTGTAACACTTGTGGGTTTCAGTGGTTTGTTTCTGGAGTTTTCCCAAAAATACAGTTTCACCAAATAGTTTCACCAAAACGGTGGCACCGTGATAGTGGCACCATGGCGGTAGAACCGTGATGGTCACACCATGATAGTGGTACACCAAGATGATGGCACCATAATGGTGGCACACCAAGATGGTGTCACCATAACGGTGGCATCGTGATGGTGGCATAGCGAAATAGTGTCTCACCCTTTTCCAAATTTCCAGTTTCTCGATTTTTCCCAGTTTCAACCCTCTTATGTTTTATTTGACATAAAACAAGTTTAAAGCCTTTTTTAGAAATTTTTAAGGGAATTTCAAAAGATATTATGTATATATTTAATATCATAATGCTCCGGGGACTTTGAGATATTCAAATCATGTGATCTCAACCACGACCCCACATTAATGAATTTTGAAATAGTTCTTCCATTAATATAGGATCTGGATTTCTTTTTCTAAAAGTTAAGATCCCTTATTTTCTTTTCTCTTGGTGAACCTAAATAATTTATCTCTAGATTATTTGTGAGACTATGTTAGAGCCCCGTACTGCTCGGTTTTCTTGGAGTTTTATACTACTTGCACGATCCCCTGTACTTGGCACAAAGAGAAGTTTTGGTCTCCTATTATTTCAAGTATGGATTCTTCGACCTATATTTATTTGTATATCATACAGGGTGGGTATATTAATGTTATTTTGTGAAAACTTCCGAATATAACTTTTAATAATGATGAATTACTAATACGAACTTGTTAATGGGATGGGAGTGGATTGATGTTGATCGCCTACTTTATTTGTTATCTTTGTTGATGATGTGATCTGTTGTGGCCGTAAGAATTCTGAAAATCATGGCCATTGGTGGACTTTGTTTGTGCATGGGTGACACTTTATAACTTTTGTTTTTTCCTTATGAATAATTGGTGTAAATATAAATTTGATTAATCATGTATACCCAGTTAAATGAAATGGATTCCCTAGGATGAAAACCCTTGTGCGATAACCCCTGTTTATCAAAGTGGATTTAAAGAATAGTGTTTACCAAATCTGAATACATCTTGTTTGATAGGTGTGGCTATGTGTTGTGTTCTATTGAGATTTGTGACTTTATGTTGGTTGTGTGGTGCTGCTGTTGGGAGCACAATTATGGGTATAGGGTTGGACATAGGAGTTGGTTATGTGATATGGGTGTGGTATATGTATGTAGCGGGGTTGTGGATTAATAGTGGTTATTGTGGGATTTTTTTATGGGGTTGTATAAGTGGTGTGTTAGTATCTCAGTTTGAGAGATTAATTGATTGTGGAAGGGATGAACTTGTTATGTAATGGGAATATATCTGAGAAATGTTTGGGTAGCGGGGCTGAAGGACTGGGTTGCCATGTTTTCATGTTTATAGGTGTGTTGGGTGCGGTGAGGTTGTGCAGTAGGGTTTCCAGGTTTGGTTGTGAGGGAATGATTGAGTAGGATAACTTTGAAGAATGATAGTTGGAAGTGGTTGAAAGTGTGTCTAGGGAAAAGGGGGTGTACAATGGGAATGTATGTTGTTTGTTCTCTATTGTTTTTATTAATGGGTATTAAAATAGATTTCCATACCTTGGTCCATACTTCTTTGTTTTCCTTGGTAGTGTTTAGTGGATTTTAGACTTCTAAAAACAGTTGCAGATGTTGTGCTTAGTAGTTTCCCTAAGTAGTGCGAGAATAAATTAAAGTAAAACCCTTAATTAACGAATGGAATATGGTTAAATGAAAGGGGGGTTAGGCTTGTGTTTTATTATGGATATTTGTGTGGTTTTTCATACAGGGGTAGTAGTATAAGTGGTTCTGTATGGGTGGGTTGTTTTTTTGGAGCCCATAGGTTGGGATGAGTGTTTTCTTACCTATATTTATAATTGTATTTCCTGGTGATTTATATACGAACCCCAACCTTATTGATAACCATGTGTCGAACACACCCATTTCATGGGGGAGGTGGTCTTTCCCAATATCCTAGTGGGAGGATGGATGGTTGGTTACTGACTTTATTCCTCACACCCTCTTCTGGGTTCTTACCGCTCAAGCATATCCTAGTAGGCTATAATGTCTTGAGGTTTACCATAGTCCAAGATCCTTTGGCAGTTTTCTTTTATGGATGAGGGGCCTAGGTGTTTTTGGGCTAGGATTGATTTTCCCAATGACTTCGGGATGAGGACTAGGTGTCTTTAGGCAAGAGGCATGGTTGTTGTGGCCCAGGTGTCTGCGGGTGGGATGTGTGTTGTAGTTGTGTCCCAGGTGTCTGCAGGTGGGATTTGTGTGTGGTTTAAGACCCAGGTGTGTGCAGGAAGGTTTCAATAGTGGGACATTCATTTTGGAAGAGTGGTAGCATCAAGACGTTAACCATTAGAATTGAGTAGATAACCAGTGGGAAAGTGGTGTGGGGTACCCAAATGTCTATGAGCTTATACTACTACTTTACTTGACTTGCGTTATTTGGTGAGTGTTACTTGGTGAGGCTGGGCTGGTTAGTATTCTTTGGTAGGTGCTTTAATGTTCTTTTATTCTCTCATTGGGGCACTAGTATGTTCCCTGACTTGTGCATGGGTGGATTTAGTTTTCCTATTGGGTATAATTGTTTACTCACCCAACATTTGTAAAAATATTTTCAGGTTTCTAAGAAGACTTTGAGGACTGTGTTGGAGTTTACTAGCTCGAGTGTTAGGATAGTTGTTGTGATAATTCTTATTCTCTTTCTTTTGGTACTTGGTTTGGTGCTTTGGTTTAACTTTTTTCATAGTTTACATTTAAATATTTCATGTGTTAGATTTTGGATTCATTTATATAAATGTTTGGTGTTGTTTTGAATTTTTACTGTCTTATCTCTCTATCTTGTTTTCATTAAAAATGGTAATGACTTCCATTTTGTGTGAGATTTTATACCCTTGGTGCTAGTCACCACTCCGGGGCCTATTGAGGGTGCGACTCGGGGGGTCATTATCTCTCCTTTATCTTAAAGAAGGAAGGGCATGTCACTTTGTTGTCCCTTACCTCATCTTGAAGAAGATAGGTCAAGAAAATAATATATATAATGTAATCCCTATATGTGTTTGAAATTAATTTTAGCATAAGCACATGTAACATGCAAAAACTTATCTTTAACCTTAACTGCGCTAACTGAGTTTTTACTGTTCAATGATCAAAATAGTCATTATAATAGAAAATTTGGTCCACTAATGGACCATAGTTGATATTTATTAATATTTAAAAATATAAGATGATGTGATTTTTAATTATTTAAAATCCTTTAATAAAATATCATTTATTATAAAATAATATTATTTTCAATTTCGGAATTATTAATTTAATTTCAATTTAAAATATATCAAGAAAATAATGGAATTAGAGTATATTATTTTCACACCTTTGTATCATGATATATTCATAAAAAAAGGTAATGGAAAAAATAATTCATTCAATTTACTTCACTTTTAATATTTTTAGCATCATTTATTTAATTTAATTATTAATTAAATAATTAATGTGTTGGTATTTATTAAGCATTTAAAGTAATTATTTCAACTAAAAAAATCGAATAAATTAATTAAATAATATTTAAAAAGGGTATATAAACGAAAATATTTTTTATTTGTCCCTATCTCAAATCTTTATAGACATTAGAAGTAATAAAAGTATCTTTTTTCCTTTTTCATTACTTAACTCATTATATGGGTCATATTCAAAAGAAGGTGGAAAGAAATTTCCATATTTCAGATAATTTTATGTCCAATATAGAAATAT
The DNA here is from genome assembly GCA_963277665.1 of Viscum album. Lineage (NCBI taxonomy): Eukaryota > Viridiplantae > Streptophyta > Magnoliopsida > Santalales > Viscaceae > Viscum > Viscum album. Next base: position 1,851,977,515 of record OY728163.1, on the reverse strand, counting down.
ATTCATTTAATAAAATTAATATAATATTTTAGGCCATTTACCTTGTTATAATTCTAGTTTAACCACCCCATAAACCCATCTTTACTTTAGACATGATAATTAATTTTTATTGTATTCATTATTCAATGTGATCAAAAATAAAGTTGTCCTTACTCAAAATTATAAATTATGATGATTAAACTTATGGAATCTATTTTTTCAAAAATTTATTCACAGAAGTGGAAGTTTTAAATTTAAAATTAATTTCACATATGTGAAAAGAAAGTGGGTTTCTAAAAAGAAAATGATCTAATGTTTAAAATGATTATACATATATATTCAATATAAAATTGATTAAAATTACCTAAATTTTCCTAATAAATTTATAATTAAACTAATTATACTTTAGTTAAAATTTAAAATATAATTTAACATTATAAATAAATTATATGAAAAGGCAATTTTCGATTAATTTTTTTTATTTTTCATTATTCATCAAAAAAGAAAAATTTCAGAAAAATAAAAAAAATCACCCTAAGATAACATTGATATTAAAATTTCAAAAATTATTTTTATTTTAAAAAAATTAATTTTTTAAAAGTGTAATTTTTTTAAAAATACTTGCATTATAAAAAGAAAACAAAACTATTTTTAAGAAAAAAACCAGTTTTAACCGTAAAATTGGATTTATTATTATATTTTGTATGGAAAACATATAATATTAATTTTAAACATTTTATTGAAATATATATATTTATATATTTCATTAAAATCATTAACCAAAAGTGATTTGGTTAATTTATTTATATAAACCACACTTGTGCGCATAAAAATTATTTTTTGGAAAAATATATATTTTTATTTTCAAAATGGTTTTATTTTCATTTATAATTAATTGGAAACAAATGAATTCATTATATAAAAATGTGTAATCCATATTTTAATAATTTAATAATCCTGTTCATATCCACCATTCTACCGGCTAGTTGATAACTATCATATTAAATAATAATATTTAAATAGTACATAATGTTTAGTTTAAACTCGGTATTGTGTGTAATGAAATATAAACTTAGAATTTTTTATAAAATAATAAAAACATAGTATTTAATTTAACACAAGATAAATTTTTTTTATGTAACTTAAAACATCAAAAAGATTAAATTTAATTGAAAATATCACTAATTCTCTAGGTGTTACATCCTCAACTTTGGTTGTATCTTGGATAGTTATAAAGTGAACTGATTTAGTCATCCAGTCAGTAAAAAACCCATATCATGTTCTTTTTCTAAGGTTTATGAGTAAAACCCACCATTTAGTCCATAGAAACTTCATCTCACTTTTAAGTCGGAATTGGAAGGGGATGGAGTAAAACTGAGGGTTTCTGGTCCTCAACCTTAACCTGTTGGCAAGTATAAAAATATAAGACAAAGTCAATGATGTGTTGTCTCAAAACTGGCCACCATAATCATCACCAAATATCATAGAACATATTTATGGCACCTAGTTGTACTACCTAATGAGTGTTATGATAGTATCCCATCACTGCCTTTCTCATGGAATAAGTCATAATATACTAGCTTTGTAAACATATAATACCCTCTATAGAGAAAGACCACTCAAAGAAATTCTCCCTTCCATTAAGGGATTCTACAATGGAAGAGAACTAGTTATTATGATTATTCACCAAAATAATTATCTCGATAAGAGAGTAGTTCAACTCAACACATGTCAAAAAAACCATTTCCTATTCCTCCCAAACTCCCAAATGAAACTGAGAAAAAGTTCCCTCAAGATCCACTCTTTTAATTATTCTTTCATAGCCTAGGATGAAGTTTTCCATCTCAGAGAATCAGAAAAGAGATTCCCATTCCCTAGGGTATGGGTAATTTCAAAGTCATAGGAATATAGTTACTCCACCAAAAACCTCTATTGAAGGTTCAAATCTTTTTTAGAGAATATATAACTCAATATTATGTGGTCAAAAAACATGGAATGGAAATGCCACCAAATATTTTGTTCATGCATCAAAACCACTAGTTCAAGTTCATGGTTTTGATAATTCTTCTCATGTGACCTAATCTGTCAAGAACTATAGGCTACCACATGATAACCCTTCATAAGAACACATCCTAAACCCAAACTTTATGTATCAAAAAACACCACATAGCTCTTCCCATCCTATGGAAGAGTTAACACAGGTGAAAAAGTAAAAATATGTTTTAGATCAACAAAATAAATCTGATATTTATCATCCCAAGTGAAATTTACTCCTTTCCGATTGAGATAAATCATCTAAGAATCCAACTTCAATAAATATTGAACAAACCAATGATAATACCCTACTAAATCCATGAAGCTCTGGATCTTGAAAAAACTTTATGGTTACAACCATGTAATTATAGATTTCACCTTATTAGAATAAACTAAGATACCAATGATCTGACACCACATGTCCCAATAACTTTGCTTTCAAAATCCATAAATCACATTTTTATAGCTTATCATAGAGTCAATGATTTCTCAACATTTCCAAAACTACTCTCAAATAATGCACATAATCCTCCTCAGACTGAGAGTAAACCAGGATGTTATCTAAAAACTCCAAAATGAATTTATTAAGTTACTCATGGAAGATTATATTCATCAAATCCATAAAGACTACATGAGTATTGGTTAGACAAAAATGGCAGGAAAATGTACTCAAATTGACCATAACTACTCTTGAAGGCAGTCTTCTGAATGTTAAATTCTTTTATTCTAAACTAGTGATAACTATATTTAATATTAATCTTCAAGAAACATTTTTACCATTTAAAATTGTCAAACATATCATCTATCTAATGAAATAGCTACTTTTTCTTTACCGTAACTTGGATGAGATTCCTGTAATCAACACTTAAGATAAGAGCATCGACATCATTCTTTGCAGATAGAATAGGTTTCACCCAAGGTGATACAATTTGGTATATAAATGCTTTCTCAATAAAATAATCGAGCTAAGTCTTCAAACCTTTCATTTCAACTGGTTCCTGGTAATGAATAAATAGACAAATGAACCTCTCTTACTAGTGGAAAGTTAAAGAAATCATAAGGAAATATGTTTGGAAAATCAACAAAAAAAATTTAAGGAGTTAATTGCTTTAAGTAAAAATAAAACACAGATATTACCTTTACTGACTCTAGAATTATTTTTGGATCTACATGACCTTAGATATCATTATCTTGAAAAAACATGGTAAACCACATCAGGTGCAGAAAAGGAGAATCGTCGAAGATAACACTCAATCTGGGTTTGATGAGTGATCATCAAATCCATCCTAAGAATGAAGTTAAGAGATTTGATACAGATGAATAGAAATTTCTATGTAATCTCAACCTCTAATAATGAGAAAACACAAGATGGACACTAAAGTCCCTTTTCTCTCTTTGCTCTAAGTGGTGTTGTAATACCCACCATATAAGATAAAATCATAGTAGGAATGGTTAGTAAATAAACAACATTAGTCGATATGAATGAGTGAGATGCACCAATATCAAATAAATAAATCACTACGGATGAAGCTATAGTGATGGTATCTCATAAAGTTGTTGGAATCATATAAAATTCCTCTAGAGACTCTTCTATTGTGTGAATAAGCTTTATTATGGATGCCTATAGAAGGAACCCCTCTGTTCATGAAGAATATGACTTCATGAAAACAACATTAGGTGTTGATGAGCCTGTTCCACAACATGGTGAAGAAAATATATATTTAATTTTCTTAAGTGGAATGTGCATCCATGGTTACTACAAATCTTTGGTTCCTCAGTGAAAACTAGTTTTAAATTCCCAACCTCACTACACTGAAAGCATGTCAAAGAGAATCTTCTAGGAAATACAGGAGGGATAAAGGAACCTTGCTATAAATATCCCCTATGATACTCATCACAAATCCTACTTCTCTTAAATAACTCACAAAACATCCACTGGGGGAAGAAGAAAATCCCACCAAACCTGACTTACCATCTAAATGAATCTCATCCATCAATACTATATCGAACACATCATCATAAGAATAAAACTTTAGTAAGAAAACATAGTAATAAATATCAATGAAAAGACCCATATCAAACCATTGAGTCTTATTCTTCTCATTCGATATAATATTAAGTTAAAAATGCATAAGCGCAGAAAAGTGGTTTTTATACTCTATCAAGTTCCTTTAAGCCTATTGGAGGATGAAAAACTCCATGGTCCTATCCAATACCATAGATTCTGGGTAGAAATAGTTAGTGAAAATAACTATAAATTCCTTCCAATCCAAACCATCATACTCCTTCCCTATCACCATTGAATCCCACTATCTCCTGCTAGGTTCTTTTAGCTTTAAGGCATCACACAATACCCTAATTGTGTCATGCATTTCCATGTAATCAAAAATAAGATCTATCTTTCACAACTAATCCTCATACTCTTAAGGATCATTATAACCATGGAAAACTGGTGGATTTTGGTGAAGAAACTCTTGATAGTGACTTCAAGATTAATCCCTATACTGTTCCACAACCGGTACCTAGGTGGGAATTTGTATAAGTGTACATCCTAGAGCTTGGACAACACACACAACAACCTTATCAAGATTCTATACCACAAGGTGATTCACTCATTGTGGTTCACCAGCAACTTCCTCATGGGACTTATTAAAACAAATACTTAGAGGAATGATGTTACACAACATTAGCAAACCGCATTGAAGAAAATAGAAAGGATGTACAAATAGTAACTCAATAAGTGGTTAAAGAATATTAACTAAAGAAGGGAAAATACTGGAATCAAATCAAAACATTCCAAGTCACTTTTCACAAATTCCCATGGTGACTTAAGGCTCATTGTGGTGAGAGTTGGCTAAGAAATGTCTCAAAGATACCTCCAAATTCCTATCAATACATCCAAAACCACATACTAAAATCAAGGAATGATTCTTAACTTGTACCTTTGATACCACATTTTCACGAACCATCCAAAATACCTTGGTTCCCTAATACCTGAGTTGGCACAGACAAAGCCTGAAGTGTGTCCCTGATCACTACAGGTTGGTGATTAGCACCTAGAATCATAGAAGATAAAATTGAGAACACATTTTCCAAAAAATAGAGGAAGAAAAAATATAATAAATCTTTATGCTCAACAATCCAAATAGATAAAGTACCATAAACAAATAGGTAAAACAAAACCCAAATCAATACATTATCAAAGTACTTGATATCAAACAAAAATAAAACCTAGAAATCCCATGAAAAAAGTGGATACCATCTCCACTGATCATCTCCATCAATACTCCATGGTCCTAAGGATCAATAACATCCACCAATTTCAAGTGAAACTTTCCCTTTTCTCAAACCTAACAGAATAAAACCTAAAAATGCCATGAGGTAATGGTAGAGTTTGAACTATAAAGCCTAGTAGGGATTAAATGACTATTAAATAATAGATTCCATAACAATAAACCAATAATAACTTCAATTAAAATAAAACGAGGCATGAAATAATGTATTATCTACATATTTAATGCAAAAAATTATTTAATTTCAATTTATAGAAAACATTTCACACATGGCTTAAATAAATTTTTTATATAAAATAATTTATAAAAATCATTTTGAATGAGTAACAGAGTTATATAATTATTGGAATGTATAATCAAATCATGCATAAAAACCACTATGGCCATCTTCCATAATGTATGTTAGATTTTGGCTATAGGATACTCAAACTAATCAAATCAGTGATCATGGATAAACATGTGTGCCCATGTCCCATAGGCTCAGTCCAAATAATACTCATAAATATCCCATATAGGATAATCATGACGAACTGAGTCTTTGTTAAAATTTTCCTCATTAATCCATTTATAGGGGTCTAGATGCAAGCATGATTTTCCCAAATTACTCACTAACTAACCAGGATCATATGTGTTTTGTAAATGAATAAACAATGGGAAATTAATCTCATTTAAAATCAATCATCCTTTTAAATTTAATTACCCAATTATTCAGTTTCAAAATTCCAATTCAAATTAAAAAACAAAGCATAGTTTTCATCATTTCTTGATTTTCAATCCAAAAATAATCATATATTTTAATCAATTAAATATAATCCATTTTTTCTCATAAAAAGTCTCAAATCATTTCTTAAATTAAATTATTCTCAAAATTCATCTCATAATTCCAATTCCATTTGAATTATGGGTTTTCTCACAATCCATGTCATATCAGGTTTCATAATCAAATCATTTCAAATCAGAGTTTTATAAACCAATTGAATTATATTTCAAACAAATCTAGAAATTCATGTTTTCAAAAACTAGGGAAATCTAAAATGGTACCACATACCTTGAAATATCAGAATCAAACTCTTAACACCTATAGCAGAACTCTATAATGCAGAAAAAAGGAATGAAAGACATAAGAACAAAACCTAGAATCTAGATCCAAATAAATATAGTTTAAATCCATAAATTTATTGATTATTTATCACACTATTAAGGATGATATAAAGTTATAAACCACATGAGAGGATATTGACTCACCTCGATAGATGAATCCCCATAATCAGGGTGATCAATCACTGAAAAAATGGTCTGGAAGTAGCAGATGTTCTAAAAATTGGCCAAAATTTCCTTGGGGTTTGAGAGGAATGGTATTGTATGGAATGAAATAATAATCATCCATGTGGCACCCTAAATGATTAAACTGACGGTAATTATAAGGTGTGTAGTTCCATTACACTTTATATAGCACACCGAGGCTAAAAACAACCAGAAAAGCATATCCATTTTATTAAAAACTGATTTTTCCCTTATATGTCATTAATTCTAAGTACAATACATAAAACCTTTCACATCCTATAAAGTTTCATGAAATGTTCCTAGAAATAACTAGACAACGTGTAAACTAAATACATGGAATGTAGTCACCCAGAAGACACTAGAAAACCCAGTCTTTAGCAAGAAAACACCAAAGCACCTCAAAAATTATCCAAACATGGAGAGAACCCCAAATGGATAATAACACGTTTATATATAGACATTAGATCATTTTACCTATCAAATTCTCTCCATCCCCAATAATCCCACTAATTCACCCAATTAAGGATGGAAAAAAAACATGAACAAAGGTTTACATGAAAATCATAAAGTTATGTTACAAGATCCATATGAATATTAATAGGTTCACAATGCAAGTCAATATAAATGAATGTGATGCAATAATATTGAATAAAATTTTCACTAAAGATGAGGATATAGTGATGGTACCACTTCTAGTTGTTAGACCTGTATTAGATTCTTATGAAGACTGTTCCACTATGTAAATAATCTTCATTCAGGATTTTTGTGGCTGTAACTCATTTTTTCATGAATAATTTGATTAACCTTCAGTGATTTTATGTGATGATGATCCCTTTCCACTATGTGAAACTGAAAATTAATAGAATAATTTCTGTAGGATTCCTGGGTGACCATAATAATTGCAAATATTTGGCACCTCAGTACAAACACATCTCTAATTCCCAACCTTATCACACTGGAAGCAAGTCAAAGATCATATTCTAGGAATTACAAGAGGTCTATAGGATTCCTACAGTTAGTAAACACCATGATACTCATCAATATTTCTCTTTAATTTAAAGGAACTCAAATAATTTCCAATGTGATAAAAATGAACTCCCATTAACCCTAAATTACTATCCCAATCAAGCTCAGCCATCAACAACATATCCATTAAGTCAGCATATTAAGTGAGATTCCATAAGAAATTCTATGAATGGATATTAGTTAAGATACCCATCATGAACTGTTGATCCTTTATCTCCTCATTCAATACAATATCTGGTAAAAATTGTACAAACTTAGTAAAGATATTTTCATACTGCATATAGTGACCTAGTCTTGACATATATTAACATTAAATAACTTTTAAAGAATAAAAAAATACAAAAATAAATTCATGAAGACCATACTAGTCTAGTTTCTTTGTAAACATGGAAACATAAACACTAGTACATAAGAGAGCTACATTATCTCTCACTAGGTTCTTCATGGATAACACCCTTCTTACACACATCAAACACAATACCTATCATCATAACCTAGGGGAAAGGAAACATGAAAAGTGGTGATATCAAATGCTAAGTAAAGGTAAAAAATGGAGACATGTAAGCATAATAATTATCATAACACTGTGAGAACATGATCATGAAAATATAAGATCATGCCCAGTATATCAAAAATCATAAACATGAATCATGACATAAATATTGGTAGTCCATAAGACATGATTCATAAATAAGTAAATAACATAATACATTAAATCATAACATAGGAATAAAATAGGGAATTTTGGTAGACACATAAGCATATAATATGATTTACATAGTTTTTAAGGAATCTCCTCCACGACCATCTTGGTAGTATGGGTTCACTCCCCATACCATCTTGGTAGTCATGTTTCACTACCATGGACATATTAGTAGCATGAGATCACTATTCATACCATATTGGTAGTCATGGTTCACTCTCATGGTCATCTTAGTAGTCAAGGTTCATTCCCAAGGCCATCTTAGTATATCTCATGAGATATAAATCTTTACTCAATGCATTGAAGGGAGATATATGTCCTACCCATCTCATAATAAAATTATACTTACATGTTCAATAAGATCATAAATAATCATATCATAACCCATAAAATGAAATGGGTACTATAAACATGTAATCTTATCATAACTTGTGGAAAACATATAGGTTTTATAATCTTTTCATCATAAATATAACCTGTGAAAAGAAGCAGGTTCAAAAAGCATATAACCTGTGAAAGAGAAACATGTATCATTTACATTTTGCCATAAAAACCTAATCCGTTCAAAGAAATAATCTTGAATGGAATAATTTAATGGTTTCCTTAGAAAGGCATGAGTAACATCAATGTATATTATCTTATATGGAAAATAATTTGGAAATATCTTTTAAATACATTTCTATAGGAAAATATCCTTCCTGCATTGAAAAACGCTTTTTAAAACATAAAAAATGTTGAAAATTTTTTTCTTTGAAAACATATAAAGGAAGCATAAAAAACCAAAAAATGTTTTTAAATCATTTTTCTTTGAAAATGGTCTTGAAAAATATTTGAAAACATTTTTTAAAACATTTTTTAAAACATGGTTTTTGAATACAATAGATTTCTCACTAGAGAGAGACGATCAGATTTTACTTAAATTGTTATCTTAAGTACTAAAGAGTGGAAAATGATACTAATACATAGATATATCTTAAATAAATATAGAATATGGAAACTCATGAGTTTTCTTGATATATGGGTCATATTATTTCATCAAAGGAAGCATAAACATAACCAATCTTGAAAAGTGACGAGATTGTCTCAATAAACTCTTATAACTTGGTAACTTGAGATCATACTATCCATGTAATAAATGGAAGTTAAATGAAGATTAAAATATAATTAGTGAAATTAAATTCATGATATAACATGTAAAATGGAATTATATACACCTCAAAAGAGAATTTAGGTGCACAACAAAACATGATTCTCAATAAAGGAAAATTTAGACCAAACTATTTTTAGCGATTTCGTAACTATAGAATCATAAAACCCAGGGAAAAAAGTTCATAAAATTGATATGTGAATACCCATAAATTTATTTATAATATACATATAATACAATCATGTTTATTACAAATTCCACACAAAAGGAAATAGTGGTGAAAGTAGCATGTATCTCAGAGAAATAAAAAGTGAGATGAAATCTCCTTACATTGTGTCTTGACTCTCATCATAATCATTAAAACCATCGGTATAATAAATAAAAATTTATTATATATATTTTACAGAAAAATATTATTATATATAATACCATTTATTACTTTATTATGACCTTATATTACCCGCTTGTTAACAATCCCATGTTAAGGTTTCACTTCGGGAAATATTCTCTTTGTTCTTCACATGTGTCTTAATTTGTTATACATTTGGTACTTATAATTATATCATGATTAAAGAATGTAGTAAATTATATAAATAATAAGTATATCCATTATATTTTTATTATAATAATATATTTAATATATAAGAAAAAAATGGAATACACCATTTATGAAGACGGTAAGTCATATGTATGCATGAACGTTGTATCCATTTTTATTATCGTATTGAAAGAAAGGAAATGAAATATATGGATATATGTATATAATTATTATATTATATTTATGATGTCATATATATAACATATAATCACTAAAATCATCCTAAATACATTCAATGTAGTGTATGAACGAATCATATTACTTTGAGGGGGTGATAGTCCACACTTCTTGAAACGAAATTATCGTATTAACACAAAATGTAAAGTAAGAATATATGTGTTGAAAAAAGGAATATATAACATTAAATACATAATAAATATAATATATTACAGATATAAATAGTGTTTCCATCATAAATTCCACCATGATACGTGGTAAGTAATATTGAAGAATCATCGTTTAGTTAGGTGGTAGTTCTCTGTACACATAAACAGTATGTTCATTACCCATTAGTTGAAGGTGCATGTAAGTATAGGTTGAACCATTAGAATTAAAAAATCCTAGTATATTGAGTATAATATTGTTTTTATACAGTAATTGAATAAATATAGTGGATGGGGTGGAACAAGAAAATAAAAGAAAGGACTTAAGAGAAGATGTTACCTCTTAATCAGGTAATTCCTTTTGGTTTTCTCCCAAACGATTCCTTGGAAGAAATTATTACAAAAGTAATGGTTTAAGGGGTAATGGAGAGAATTTTGGAGATTATTTGATTAGTTTTTGGGTAAGACAAGCGGCTTGTTATGTGTGAGAAATTGGGAGGAAAGGACCCCTTTTTATAGTGGAGGAGAAGTGGACCTCTTGTAAATTTTTTAAGAGAGAATTCCACAAATTTTTTTCATTTTCTAGTGGATATAATAATGGTCCATAGTAGATCAAGGTTACTATAGGGTCTAAATATGGCCCTAAAATTGGTTTTGAAAAAGCGTCTAGGTCGTTTTGGGTCTTAAATTCAAGGTTTGGTCCTTAGTTAAGCTTAATTTTACCTTAATCAGTATAGTTAATTTTAATTACATTCACTAATATTTTTGTTCAATTTTTTTTTACATTATTATAAATTATAAATTATGATTATTAAAAATATGGAACCAATTTTTCCCAATTCCAAACACATAATTCAAAGAAATTAATTTAAAATTAATCCTGCAATCGGGTCAAAAATTCAGGTTTTTAAAGTAAAAATGATCAAAAGTTGACTATGTTTTATATCCAATTTCAATGTGAAATTGGTTCAAATTAACCACATTGGATTAATTGATAAAAATATTATATAATTAAACTTTCAAACCAATTAAAAATATAATTTAACATTATAAATAAATTAGATGAAAAATTAGTTTTGAATTAAAATCCGGTATTTTTCACTATTAATCTAAAAATGACATTTCTCATAAAAATTAAAAAATATTAACCCTAAGATAATTTAGAATTTATAAATTAAAAAACAAAGATTATTTAATAAAATTAAATTTCTAAATGTTTCGAAAATTAATTTTATTATTTTTCACTAATGGATAATAAAAGTAGTTTATTTCAGAAAATGATATTTTTAAACATATAAGGACTTTACCAAAAATTATATCTTCCATTATCAATATGTTTTATAAAAAATATTTTAAAAGTAGTTGTTACTATTCATATTACTAATTTTAATGGATCATTTATAATCATCTCATTTAAATAATTATAACAATAAAATGATGTTTTATAGAAACATCACTGTTGCATGTAACATATGCCAATTCAGTGTCATGTGAAAGGAATGTTTGACTCTGTTAATTGTAAGATAGAACTGAAAATTTCATTTATTCCAAAAAAGGTCCATAAAAACTCAGGGTGTTACATTCTACCCCCCTTAAAATGATTTCTCTCTCAAAATTCTTCACTAGGGTGAAAACAATTGTGGGTAATTATACATCATCATATCCTCAAGTTCCCATGTAGCTTCTTATAAATGGTGGTTTCTCAAAACAAACCTTGATTAGGTGAGTGTTATTTTTTCATATAACATTCTCTATAAAATCCATAATTTCAATAGGTTTATCTTTGAAATAAATATCCTACTACAGTGGTATGACCTTTGAGTTCATTAAATGTAATGGGTTAGGTATGTACTTCCTCAGGAGAGATAAATAGAACACATCATGGACTTGAGAGAGATTTTGAGGAAGTTCCAATAGATAGGCTATCATCTATATAAAATAAATAATCTCAAAGATAATGATATACCTAGGGATTAGTTTTCCTTTCTTCCCTAATCTCATAACCTTCTTCCAAGTTAAGATTTATTGAAACAAATTTTCACCAACGTCAAATTCCAGATCACGCATATGGTTATCAGCATAACTTTTATTCTGAATTTGATCTATCTTCATATTTAGTTGAATGGTTCTATCCTTATATACCATTTATTTATTAATCTCATGCCCCAATATCTTTCTTTCTCCAACTTCATCCCAACACTTTGTATCTATATATTTCTTCCCATAAAGTGATTCATAACGCACCATCTGAATTCTTGAGTGAAATCTATTGTTGTAAGAAAACTCAACTAGAGGAAGGTGTTGATCCAAACCACCATTGAGATCCGCATAAAAATATATCAACATATTCACTAGGGTTTTAATCATTATTTCAAATTTTCTATATATCTGAGGATGATAAGCTGTACTGAAATTCAATTCTGTGTTAATTACTTTCTAAATACTTCACCATAACTTTGAGGTAAACCTCAGATCCCGATTTGATACAATGGAACATGGTACTCCATGAACCCTTACCACTTCCTTAATGTATATGATGGAAATATGATCCGGAGAGAATTCTTCTCTGATAATGATGAAGTGTGCTGACTTAGTAAGGAGATCATCTACCACCCATATATCATTAAAACGTTTTTGGGTAGTCCAACAAAAAAATCCCTAGTGATGTTCGCCCATTTCCATTATGGTATAAGTAATGGATGAAACACCCCTTTAGAAATTTGTTTATATTTAACTTTTTGGAATACCAAGAACTAAGATACAAACTCTATGATATCTCTCTTCATGCCATCAAACTAGAAGTATTCTTTCAATTCCCTATACATTTTCATTCTTCCTAGATGAATAAAGAATAAAGAACTATGAACTTCCTATAACAACTCCTTCAAATCTTCCATGTAAGGAACACATCCATGGTTTGTAAATCTTATCATTCCATCCTTATCAAGGTTAAACTCAGGAACATTCATAACTTTCCTTTACAGTTCTTCATCTTACTTTTGCGCCTCCTTAATCTTCACATGGATGGAGGGTTGAACATTCATTTGAGAAAGATATGTTTTTTACCCTTACTATAGGATTTCTAGCTCTATCCTTTGAAAATCCATAAATAATGGATTTCTTTCCTTATAATGGATAAGCTAACATAATCCTTTCGACTCAAAGCATCATCCACCTTGTTCACTTTCCTAGGGTGGTAATGTATTGAACAGTTATAATCCTTTATCAATTCTAACCATATTTTATGATTCATGTTAAACTGATTCTGCGTGAATATATATTTTAGACTTTTATGATCAATATATATATCAAAATTTTCTCCAAAAATATAATGCCTCCATATATTTAATTCAAAAATTACAATGGTTAACTACAAAACATGAGTTGGGTATTTTGTTTCATTAATATTCAACTACCATGAGGCATAAGCGATAACCATGTTATTCTTCATAATAAAACATCCCAATAACTTCTTGTATGCATATTTAAAGATTACAAACCCTTCTCCGAAATAGGGTAATGTATGAAAATGTGACCTAACCAACCTTCTCTTCAGTTCCATGAAATTTTCATCTCATTCATCTTTCCATAGGAACTTGACACCCTTCTGAGTTAACTTGGTCAAAGGATTAGATATTCATGATAAATTATCTAAAAACATCAATAATATCCATCTAAACCAAGAAATATTCTGATCTCATTCACCATGGTTGGTCTAGGCCATCATTCAATTTCCTCGGTCTTTGATGGATCTACTAATATAGCATATCTCCATATTATGTGACCAAAAAATGAAACCTTTTCCATTTGAAACTCACACATTATAAATTTTCATATAGTTTCTCCTTCCATAGGGTCTTTAGTACAAATCTCAAATGATCTTTATGCTCTTCCTTTCTCTTTTAATTGATAATAATATCATCTATAAAGACTACAAAAAACTGATCATGGTAATCTCTAAAGACTGTATTCATTAAATCCATGAAGATAGAAGGATAATTAGTAATACCCAAAGGTAGCACTATATATTCATAGTGTCCATACCTTATATGGAATGTCATATTAGGTATATCTTCTTTATTGACCCTCAATTGATGATATCGATAACAAAGGTTAACTTGGAGAAGTATTGATATCTGCGTAGTTGATCAAACAATTCATTAATATGGGGAATATGTTACTTGTTCTTAATTTCGATCTTTCTAAACTCCTAATAATCAATGAAGAGTCACATTGATCCATCTTTCTTTTTCTAAAAAATAACTGGTTCACTCCAAGGTGACACATTTTTTGAATGAATCCCTTTTTATGGTTTTCTTAGAGTTTCTTATTCAATTCCTACAACTCAATCAGAGATATTCAATTATGAGTCTTTGGAATTGGTGTGGAACCAGTTATGAACTCTATTGAGAACTCTACTTTATGTTTTGGTTGAATACTAGTAAACTCTTCTTGAAAGACATAAAAAAATCCTAAACAATAGGAATATAATCGATGTTGATTATCTCCCCAAGAATTTGATATAAATAACCATTTAGAATGGGAATTAAGACCCATACACCGGATTTAATCTCCATAGGAAGATCATGCTTATCATCACATGGATGGATTATCATAGGAGGTTTTGAAATATAAAAAGTAACTTCCCTTACTCAATAATTGATGTAGGATTTATGTAGAGAAATCCAATCCATGCCTAAAATGACATCAAATTCAACCAAAGGAAGAATTAAAAGATTTTCAAGAAGAAAATTCCCTCAAACATCAACCAGAGATGAATCATAGACTTGAGATGCAATCATCATACCATTAGGGGTTTGCATTGCTAATTTCACATCTATTATTTTTGGTGGAATCATAACTCCCTTATAAAATTATTTTGATATTAATGAGTGGGTAGATCTAGAAAAAAATATGAAATTATAAGTTCTATGGTGGATGGTAAGTGTAACTTTTATGACATCGTTATCACACCCCTCATCAAAAATAATGATTTCATGAGATTTCCCCATTTCTGTTAGTTTAAGGGGTTTCTTATGTTGGTCATGATCACTAACCCTTATGTTTGGTAAATGGTTAGTATAATGCTCTTTCTTTTTATAATTGTTGCACTGAATCTTAGGTGGTGCATTTTGTGCCACTTTTCCCCAGTGAAATTGTTAGCTAAATTCTTCCCATCACTTCATCAATCAACTGGATTATGGACTTCCCTAATACACTTAAAAAATTTATTAGATCCCTTAAAGATATTACCTCCATGCTTCTTCCCACACTTAGAGTATAAATGGAAGTTCATATTCTTCTCTTCATGGTTTTTATATTTTCCTTTAAACTCCATTTTCCTCTTCTTGTCAAAACCATGAGATTGATATGTGACTCCAACCTCCATTTCATCCTTGATTTCATAGCACACAATCTATTCACAGGTTCTATAGTCTCTTATGGACAATTCCCTTTTGAGTCCTGTCCTTAAGCCACTGAAGAACCTATCAACTCTACTTTTAATTTGTATTATAATTCCTGAAGCATACCTCGCAGGTCTCATGAAATTATCCTTATAGGTACCAAGAGATTCATAATACCTTTTATTTAACTCAAGGAACTATTTATCCATATTTATATGAATAATATGAGAATCAATATGAATATATTTACATGTAAGACCATATTCTTGTTGGGGGATTAAATAATTGGAAGAATAGTCTTGAGGAGTACATCCAGTTATGGGATAAGTTGGCCTTTGAGTTTTAATATTTGATAATGGATAAACCCAAAACTCAGGTAACTAATATCTCCTGGAAATTATTTAGGGTTATTAAATATAATAGGATTAAATTTTCCTTCAATGGCTTTGTTATTTCCTTTTGTGATTGAACTCATGGTTACTCACTTTTTCTTTAAAAGTGTTTGAAGAATAAAAATTTAATTTTCATTCAAGTTATTGAACTCATCCTAATCCATGGATTCAATATCATCTTACTACCTCATATTCTTGATTAGAGTACACCACTGGTCCGATCCACATTCTAACCAATAAAAAACCAAAATTAATTTCTCATTCTTCAAACATTGGAGAACAGAGAACATCTTTTCTGTATCACTGATCCATTGTTCAACAACATGTGGATCAGAGGAACCTCTGAATGAAGGTGGATATTGCCTCATGAAACACTCAATAGAATGTTTCTCTCTCCTTTTCTCATTTGTAAGTCCATCAAGATTCATATATTGAGAAAGCTATGCGAGCATAGCAATAAGGTTTTTTCATTCCATATCCTATATAATTTGGTTTCTCAGGAGGATAATCATTGTATTTTCCATCATAATCACCATTAACGTGGTTCCTCCGGGTTCCAGTCATTGACTAAAACCAAAAGCATATAGTAATAAATACTTATCATAATTAAGAACCAAATAATCATGAAAATACACCTGTAGGATATATAATTTATGACACCTTACTTAATCTATGACACCTTAGGTTTATTCTAGGTTATTCATATCCAAATTATTTATAAATCCTTCATGATGGTTCATGAAGAGTTTGTGAATTTCCAAAGCATTTCCCCCGGGAGTGTCAAACCAAATGTGCAGTAAGGCTTGTTGTCATATACCAGATTACCCTAAGTCAGTCTCGAAACGTATTTTCAAAGTTTCTACCGCTAAGTAAATCTATTCTAGATCTATATCCACTTGTAGTATCTAGATATGGATGTATTACTAGGAAACCGATCACTCTATCCTTTAAAAAAATTTATGACATTTTCCTATACCTTTTCTTATCCTTATACATATCCATAGACATGTACTTAGAGTTCTCACTAAGGTTTTATCATCCTAAATTCTAAAGGTTAATTAACCCTTCCTCTGATAGAAACTATAGAGACCTATTATTTATATACATTAACATTACATAACTTTTGCAGAATAAATAAAATATTACAAAAACAGACACACTAAGACCATACTATTCTAGTGCCTTTGGAAACATTGAAACAAAAATAGTGGTACATAAGTGAGCTAAATTATCTCCCACTAGGTTCCTCATTACTATCACCCCTCTCAGACACATCAAACATAATACCTATCTTCATAACCT
Organism: Viscum album; assembly: GCA_963277665.1. NCBI lineage: Eukaryota > Viridiplantae > Streptophyta > Magnoliopsida > Santalales > Viscaceae > Viscum > Viscum album. The sequence goes on along the minus strand of OY728163.1, from coordinate 1,851,960,029 downwards.
GGGGGAAAGGAAACATAAAAGGGGGTGAGATCAGATGCTCAATAAGGGTAATCAAGGGATACATATAAGCATAATAATTAGCATAAGGGTATAATAACATGATAAAAAATATAGAAGATGATACCCTACATATCAAAGATCATAAACATGAATCATGAAATAAATATTGGTAGTAAATAAGACAAGAATCATAAAGAAATAAATAACATAATCCATGAAAGCATAACATAGGAACAAAACATGGAATTTTGGAAGATATATAATCATTTAATGTGATTTCAATTGTCTTCAAGGAATCACTATGAATACTATCTTGGTAGTATGGGTTCACTCATCATACCATCTTGGCAGTTGTGGTTCACTTATATGGTCATCTTAGTAGCATGAGTTCACTCCTCATACCATCTTCGTAGTCATGGTTCAATCCCATGGATATCGTACTAGTCAAGGTTCATTTTGAAGACCATATTATTTTATATCATGAGATATAAATCTTTACCCAATGAATTGGAGGAAGATATAGGTCATAGGCGTCTCATAATGAAATCATACACACATGTGCCACAAGATCACGAATAATATCATAACCCATAAAGAGAAACTGGTATTATAAACATGTAATCATATCATAATTGGTGAAAAATACTAGTTTCATTATCATTTCATCATAAACATAACACATAAAAAGAAGTGGGTTTCAAAAGCATATAACTCGGGATAGAGAAATGGGTCTTACCAATATCATGCCATCAAAACATAATCCATTCAGATTAATAATTTTGAATAGAATCATTTAATTATTTCCTCACAAATTCATTAGTAACACCAATGGATGTTATATTATATAGGAAATAATTTTTAAAGAGATTTTAAATACATTTATTCAGGAAAATATCTATCATGAATTGAAAAACTCTTTTTAAAATGTAAAACCTTTTTAAAAACTTTTTCTTTGAAAATTGATTTGAAAACTTATAAACGAAGCATTGAAAACCATAAAACGTTTTTAAAATCCATTTTACTTGAAAATGGGCTTCAAATATCTACTGAAAACATTTTTGAAAACATTTTTGAAAACATTATTGAAGACATGGTTTTTGAATACAATATATTTCTCACCCGCGAGAGAGACGATCCTATTTTACTTAAAAACCTTATCTTAAGTAACAAATAGTGAGGAATGGTACGAATACATAGATATATCTTGAATAAAAAGAGTAGAAAGAAAATCATGAGTGTTCTTGAATGATGGATCATAATATTTCATTAAAGGAAGTATACACATAAAAAATCTCAAAAAACAATGTGGTTGTCTCAATAAACTCATATAACTTGCTAACTTGGGATTATACTATACAGGTAATAAATGGAAATTACATGAAGCATAAAATATCATTGATGAAATTAAATTCATGATATAACATGTAAAATGGAAGTATATACACATCAAAAGAGAATTTATATGCCTAAAAAAACATGAGTCTCAAAGAAGGCAAATTGAGACAAAACTATTTTACCAATTTGGTAACTATTGAAACATAAAACCCATAAAATAAAGATCATAAAATGGATATTTTAATACCCATAAAATATTTATAATATACATATAATAAAATCATATCCAATATATACACCAAACAAAAGTAAAGAGTGGTGAACATTGCATGTATCCCACATAAATAAAAAGTGAGATGAAATCCCCTTACCTTTTGCCTTGAATCTCATTGTACTCATTCAAAAAACCTATATAATAAATATAAATTTATTATATATATTTTATATAACCATATTCTTTTATCTAATACCATATATGGTTTTATTATGACCTTATATTGCCTTCTTGTTAACAATCATATGTTAAGGTTTCACTTCAGGTAATATTTGCTTTGTTCTTCACATGTGTCTTAATTTGTTATATATTTGGTCCTTATACTTATATAATGATTACAGAATTTAAAATATAATATAAATAAAATTTATATCCATTATATTTTTATTATAATAATCTATTTAATATATAAGTATAAAATGGAATACACCATTCAAAGAGAGGGTAAGACATACGTACGCATGAACGTTGTTTCCGTTTTTATTGTCATATTGAAAGAAAGAAAGAAAATTAAATATATGTATATATGTATATAACTATTAAAATAGGTTTTATGATATCATATATATCATATATAATCACTAAAACCTTCCTTAATACATTCTATGTAGTGTATAAATAAATCATATCGCTTTTAGTGGGCGGTAGTCCACACTTTCTCAAAACGAAAATGGCGTATTAACACAAAATGGAAAGTAAGAAGATATTTTTTGGAAAAAAGGAATAAATAAGATTAAATAAATAACAAATATAATATATGACATATATAAACATAGTGTCCATTATAATTTCCACCATGATAGGTGGTGAATAAAATTGAACAATCATCGCTTAGTGAGGAAATAGTTCGTCGTACACATAAACAATATGTTCATTACCCATTAGATGGAGGTGTGTGTATGTGTAAGTAAAAATGTTAGCATAAAAATATCCTAGTATATCTAGGATACTAGTTTTTTATACAATAATGTAATAAATATATTTTAGGGTGTGAATAATGAAATAAAAGAAAGGGATTGAGAGAAGACAATGCCTCTTAATCGGGTAACTCCATTTGGTTTGTTCCAAAAGGCTTACTAGGAAGACTTTCTACACAAATGAAGGATTTAAGGGGTAAGGGAGGGAATTTGGGAGATTAAATTAGTAGAGTTTGGGTGAGCCAAGGGGCTTTATATGTGTGAATAATTGGGAGTAAATGATCCCTTTTATAGTGGAGGAAGAGTGGACTCTTGTAAAATTTTTAAGAGAGAATTCCACCCAAGTTTTTCATGTTTTAAGTGGATACAATAATGGTACATAGTTGATAAAATTGATTATAGGTTCAAAATATGGCTAAAATATGGGTTTTGGAAAAGTTACTAGGTTGTTTTGGGTCTTAGATTTAATGTTTAGTCCTCAATTATGCTTAATTTTACCTTAATCGATGTAATTAATTTTAAAAACATTCACTAATATTTTTGGTCAAAAAATAATTTGACCTTATTATAAAATTTTAATTATTATTATTCCAAAGATGGAATCCATTTTTTCCAAATTACAAACAAAAAATTGGATGAAATTAATTTAAAATTAATCCCGCAGTAGGGTCAACAATGTGGGTTTTTAAAGTAAAAATGATCAAAAGTTTGCTAAGTTTTTATATCCAGTTTCAATGTGAAATTGGTTCCAATTACTGAACTTTAATTAATTGAAACAATATTATTTAAATAAAATTTAAAACCAATTTTAAATATAACTAATGATTATAAATAGATTATATGAAAAATAATATTTGAATTAAAATATGGTATTTTCACTATTCCTCCCAAAATAATGTTTCTTAGAAAAATACCAAAAATTCATTCTAATATAATTTCAGAATTATATATTTAAAAATAATGTTTATTTTATCAAATTCAAATTCTAAATTTTTCTAAAATTATTATTTTTATTTTTCATGGAAGGACACCAAAAGTAGTTTATTCGAGAAAATAGTATTTTTAAACATATGAGGACTTTACCAAAAATTATATCTTCCATTATCAATATGATTTGTAAAAAATATTTGAAAAGTATTTATTAATATATATATAATACTATGTTTAATAGCTATGTTATAATTATCTGATTTAAATAATTATAACAATAAAATGATGTTTCACAGAAACATCGATGGTGTGTGTAACGTAAGCCAAGTCGGTGTCATGTGAAAGGAATGTTTGAATTAGTTAATTGAAATAAATAAATTAAAATTTAATTTAATAGAAAAAGGTCTATAAAATTCAGGATGGTACACAATATCATGATCTTGTTAGCCCACTAGAGGCTGAAAAAAACCATATCCTTTTCCAGTACCATAATTTTGGATAGATCTGATCACTGAAGATAACTCTAAATTCTATCTACTCAAAACCCTCATGCTTCTTCACCATTACCATCATATACTACCATTTAATTCTTGTCCCTTCCATTTTAAAGGAAATCCATTTCACTATAATATCTTCGAGTGTTTAAAAGAAATCAAGAGGTCACTCTATCTTGTTCGACCAATACTCAACCTCTTGAGGATCATTAGTTATTTGGAAAGTAGTCAACTTTTAGAAAATAAACTCTTGATCATGATTGTGATATTCATCCCATTGAGGTTCCATGACTGGATCCTAAATGGGAATGTTTGTTGGTGCCTATCCTAGGGATTATAAAATATACACAATAATGTCAACAAGATTCTGGTCCATGGGAGGATCCAATCACTATAGTTGATTAGAATCTTCCTCTTGAGTCCTATTCAAAAATCTTCTCAGAGGCATGATACTACCCAAAAAAAACTAAAGGCATCAGTATATTAATCATATAAATAACTCAAATAATACAAATGATAATATCAATCCCATCATATAATATTTCATGATTTGGATTTCAACATACCCAAACCAAAAAAATGTAAAAGACTATAATGAAGTCAAAACATTCTTGAAAGACACTTTTCCCATACACCCATTTTACTTAAGGCTCATTACGATGATAATTAGTCGGGTACTTTCTCACAATAACCTTCTAAGTCCCAACAAGACACCCCGAACCGCATAGTGACATCATAGAATGATACTTAACCTTCACCTATGATACCACTTTTTCACTAACCAATTAAAACACCCATAGTGACTTAAGGATCGTTAAGATGATAATTATCCAGGTACATTCTCACAACTACCTTATAAGTCGCATGTATATACTCATTTTTAGGCACTCCATTTTCTATTCATTTTTTATCATCCTTGTTTGGGTGTGTTTGCATACTTCTTAGGGATGATGATCTTTTACTGGGGAAAATTTCCTAATATTTTGGGCTGTTTGTTTTCTAGAATTAATGAAGTATAGGTATAAATATGTTAATAGGATTTGAGGGGTTCTCACCAAGTTTGGAGAACTCCCCAGGTTACTTGGAATTTTCCTACTGAGAACCAGTTTTTGTTATATATTATGGGTGATTACATGCCTTATAAATGTATTACATGACGTGTAATGGTCTATAGGAAGATTCCATAAAATAATTTCCAGGCATGAAGGTTTTTCACACCATGTAAAGTGATAATGTTGTGTAATGGAAAAAATAATATTTTTAACAAAAATATGACATGTTTTTTTGGTGATTTATACCTTCATTGAATACACAACATGTAATGGTACTAAAATCCATGTAATTTTCATGTATTGGGTTTTTATTGGACCATGTGGGCACTTAATTCATTAATTATGCTTGAAACCTTATCTCTCTCGACCAGAGCTCACCCTAGGTGATTTGGGGTTATTCCCTCCCTTATGGATTGCTTCGTTCAGTGATCAATCATTAGGGTTATTATGGTATGCTTCTTTGGGTAAGTGTTCCATATGGTTCCTCTTTCCTTTGGTTGTGGCTATGGATTTGGGAAGTGGTTGTGTTTGGATTCTTGACTAGATAGTGGTTTCTATCCATCCTTTTTATTTTCTTGTCTTTCCATGTACTTTGAAGGTCAATATTAGTTTTTCCAATCACCATTATCGAAGGTGGCTAGGTTTATACCATTTTTGGCATTGGTTAATCTATACAATGGGTTAATTCAATAAATTTCTTTTAGCTGTTGATAATTTCCTTTGGATTTTCATTTATTTTAAGTGATATATGTTTTATAGGATTTATTGGAAATGAAATTGTTTTTGAAGAGGTTTTGATTTAAAGATGGATTTTATTGATATGGAAATGGGGTTTCAAACACTAAAGATGATTGGATTGGATTTTAATTTGATTTTATACAATGGTGATTATAGTTTTGAAATTTAATTTAAAAATTAGCAAATTGGGAACCTTGTGTGTGTTAGGAAAGAGACACTGGTAACCTTAGTGTATGTGCCACCACTAGGAGGTTACCTTTTTGGATATTGATGGGATGTGGTAGGACTAAATATTTTTTGGTACCAATATTATGTGTTTTTAGGATTGTTAGTTTCTAGTACATATTTTCCCATAGTCCAGGTCCCAATATGAGGTTCTTTATCATTTATGGTTAATATTGCATGATTTTTTTATAATTGATTCTTTCTCAATTGTTTTTTATGAGGTTGTATCACATATATTAACATGATAGGTAATTTCATTGATATTTGATTAACTTATTACCTCTTAATATATGGATTAAAATTCCAATTTTATCACTTATCTTTTTCATATTTCTAGTTTGAGAATATGAAAGGATTTTATGAAAAATAAAATGGAAAATTGTTTTCAAATGTATTTGAGATTTATTAAAATTCTTTATAAACTATTTTGTTTTAAAATATATAACTATTTAACCCTTGATATTATACCTTTTATAGAATTTTTTGTGGTATCCTACTATGTATTGTGCTCATTCCCATCTTTTTTCCTTTGGGTAGTTGCAGATGTTGTATTACAAGATACATGTAAAGGGATGGTAATCTTGTAGTATGATAGTGACTCCTTTGGTCATTGAATTCTTAGAGGTGTTGTTTGGAGGTGATTTTTGGTCACATGGATATTTTTCATATATTTTGGTTTAGACTATTTTTTATTAGACTTTATGGTTTTTTTGTATATATTTTCTTCTTCTTTTTTACTCTTGTTTTATGTCTTATTTGGGATATATTTATAACTTTATTTAGTTGTTTTTGTTATACATTACCTTGAGAAGACCAACTCTAGTGTATGGTTTGGATAACCCAGGTTGGACTTTAATAATTTTGTATTATAGGAGGACTCATCCTAAAGTGTGTTAAACCTTCCTAATTTTGGTTTTATGTCTTCAGTAGACAGGAGTAAGGACCATCAGAATTCGGATAGTAAGTGCAGAAAAGGGGTCTGGCCATTTCACTTCCATGACTGAACTTGAGTTAATATGGGTGTTCAAGGACTTTTTACTAGGTTTGATACATGTAGTTTGGAGTCATTTTAATGAAATATATGTGATGTTTATTTAAATTGACTTATTCCTTTTTAAGTGTTGTATTTCATGGGTAGAATTCATAATTTTTCTATGTTCTTGTTATTTTAAAGCAATGGTTTGAATTATGAAATTCATCCTAAGATTTTTGAACGTGTTCATGAAATAATTGTTTATTGCCTTGTGTTAATTAGATAATTAATTTGAGAAAATCTATTCCAAATTTGAGAGAGGAATATGTGAGATAGGTTCCATAGGAAAATACTCCAGTGGATCCTTCTTTGGTTGAAGATGTTTTAGACACTATTCATACTTTGGGTCAAGTGGGTGTCGGGATCCCAGGATGCATGGTATATCATGGATTTGAGTTTACTAAGAAAATTATTCATGTATTTCATGGGGAAGAAAATGTACTGTAGGAATCCTAGTAGTGTCTTGAGAGGAATGATAGGATCTTCAATTTCTTGAGGACTCATGGAGACACTATGTTGGGTTTTCACATGTACATGCTCGAGGGACCAAGACATAGATGGTGGGACTATATTGTGCAAGCTAAGTTACAATAGGATCTTACATTGTATTCCTTTAATAAAATATTTAATTTGTATTTTTAACCAATGATGTTATGAGAATCCAAGGCCTAGGAGTTTCTGACCTTGTCGTAGGGGGCATACCATTCTTAGGTATTCTACTTGTTTTACTGATTTAGTGCACCTGACATCAAATCTTTTCACTAATGTGTAAATTATAATTATTATATTTATTTTATTATTATTATTATTATAAAATTAACACCAATAAAATTTTTTAGGGGATAATCTCTCCCTCATTAAAATACATACATTTTGCCTACAAGAACACCACATCCCCCAACTTTCTCTTCAATTTTTTTATTAGTATTCTTATTAATTTTTTTCTTAACATCACATGATTATGGAGGGAGGGAGGGAAATAATTCATGTGGTTAATCCCTTTAATTTATATGTTTTGAAGGTATATTTTTTAGCGAAAACAAATATGAATAATATCATTGGAAATAAAGATACAACCCACAAGTGGTGATCATGAAGAAAAAATCGAAGCATCATGATACACATTTATTTCTTAAACATGGAATGAAATTACAATGTATAAAACACATAATATTTATAAGGATAAAACACATAGGATAAAAACATAAAATGAAAAAAAAAATTCAGTCTATATATTTTTCACAGAATGTGCCACCCAAGACTCAAACACTAAACATGTTGTGCTTTTATATTTTAATTTTTCCCATCCTCTCTCGCATTAGGGTCGGTTTGTGTCGTCCAAGTTGGAAAAAAATTATTATTAAATATCCCCCATTAATTTTTTTCTTTTCATCTAATAATTTTCATCATCTTTATTCATGTATTTAGGTGGTTGATTAAAGGGTACAAAGGATTCACCATAGTCATTGCTTTAAATTTTATAATAGCCTTTGGTGGTGTCAATGGAATATATTTTATCATCCATTTATTTACGCTATATTTCATCAAATTTAGATTACTCAATGAAAATATGTCCAGAAGACACAAAGAATATATACAAGTTTACAAACTCCCATATTGTTTCTATGTTCTCATATGTTTCTATATGTATTTGATCATTTTGTGGTTTTATATCATAAAGAACTTAGTCAATACCTTCATAACTATAATTACATGTCAATAGGGTTACTAATTATTGAATTCCTTATTCCTCCATAGGTATTCATTTTTCATATGAGAACATGAAATCAAACATGTAACCAAAAAAATCTTACATGGATTACACTTTTTTGTGAGTACTCCATGATTTATGTGGCATCTTTGTATCAAGATTTTCAATTGGGAATCTGTTGAGTAGATACACCACACATAAAGACACTTCATCCCAAAAATCCATCAGCACTCATTTTTTCTTCCAACGTGATTTTTTTATATTGATAATGGTTTGATTTTTTCCTTTTAGTTACTCTATTGGGTTAAGGTGTGTAATGTGGTGTTATATGGTGTTGAATTATATGTTTCTTGAGGTAATCATAAAAAACAATAGAGGTGTACACCCCACCTCAATTAAATCTCATTGTATTTATGTGATGGTTGCTTTGATTTTCCACCAACACCATGAATTCTTTGAAAATATTAATCACTTAGGACTTCATTTTGAGAAGTTATATCCATTTTTTCTAATATAATAATCAATAAATGTCATAAGGTACCTCCATTTCCCATTTTATTTTCTATTTTATAAAACATACACATCTGTATGGACTTACTTGAGTAGAATAATAGTTTTCCAATTTTCCTTCATTGCAAAATTGTTTCTATATTTTTTTCATTGATAAAAACTTTCACATATTCGATTCAGATGTCTAAAATTAGGAAACCCCTTCACTAACATCAATAATATCAATAATTTTAAACTTTTAGAGTTTAAATGTTTTTACTTGAGATTCCATATCTGGAATTTATCATCAATTACCCCCATGAAACATCATTGTATGTCAGGGTGGATCATAAGTGGAAACATCATGTTCTTTATTATGGTAAATTTTTGTGACTATCATTCCTTCACCATAAATAATCACAATTTTTTTTATTTTGTAGTCTTATATGAAATCCTTCTTCTAAAAATTTCAAAAGACTCAAGATCTTTTTCTTTATGTTAGGTAGATTCTAAAAAACAGAGATGAAATCTTGATTTCCAACTTTTTGTTTGATCTAAATATCTCCTCTTCCTTAATAGAAGTTTTTGAGAGACTACCTAATGAAATATCTCTTAAAACCCTCCAATATAGGTTTATAAAAAAAGATATTGTGACTTTTCATGTTATTGATAGGTCTAGAGCCAAGATACCACATGTCTTGATTTTATGTCAATGTTTGTGCATTTAACATAAGAGACTCTCCAAAAATATCTCCAAATTCGGTGATGTTACCCTCCTTTATGACAATTTCCATGGTTTTTTTTACTCAAACATTCATTGATATAATGTCTATATTTGTAAAAATTATAGTATTGAATATTTATTTTGGGAATTGGATACTGATTGTATAATTATTCTCTTCTCACTTTCCTCATTCTTATAGAGTATAAATTTTATATCCACAACCTCTTTTATTTGGGATTATTTCACCCATACCCATCTTCTTGGTTTAGATTCTTTTCCATGCAATATTGTTCCTTGACCTCTTTGAAATGACTCAAATTTATCCTTTTTAGAGTTTTTGAGAAACAAATTGATCTTAGAGCATTATATATTACTTTTAAATCACTTTAGATAGTCACCTTAAATTCATGGGTTGGTAGACATACCAAATGACATTCAACAAAAATCATATCTTGTTATTTTGTTTCTTCCATGGAAATGACTATGTAATAAAATTTTGGATCTAAGGAGTGAATTTTTGTCTCACATTCCTATATAACATCAATATTTTCTCTATTTCACAGTATTTGGTTCACCACTACCATTATATTAGTGTGATACCCAGGAATGGTTTTTTAATATTTCATAAATTTGGAATCATACTTCCATTATAGAGATTAAATATGTATCTTCTTTAATTTGAGGTAAACTTTGAAATATTTTTAAAGATTATCCCATTTCTCCTTTTATGATTTTGATAAAGTGATTATCTATAATTTTTGATTCATAATGGTATTTATAGTTATTATATTTGGAGATATAGTCTCGCATCTATTCCACTATAATAGATTCCTTTTAAATATCTATAATAGAATCCTATACTGTATTAGATTCTGACTTGGTGTATCCATACTCTATGATGTTCATGAAAAATTGGGTGATAGGAGGAACTATAATTTGGATACACGAGTCATAATAATTATAATTCATAAATTTTAAAATCAACCCATGGGAAGAAACATTTTCCATGGTGATTTGATATAATTTTGGATGGGAATTTGAATAAATAATGGAAGATGAAAATATCTATATGGGAATTTGAAAAAATAACGGCATATGAACATATCTGGAAGTGTAGAATGATATTTTTTTAGGAATATAGTAAATAATTTTTTATAGTAGAAGGATAGAGGGGTATCCTAAAGTAAAAGGGTCTTTGAGTGGATTCCAACAAGGTTGAAAATGATATGATATTTGTTTCTTTCAAAAATCAAGGAAGAGATGGTTGATGGTTGGGGGAGAGAGAGTAAAAATGAACTATTGACATAAAAAATAGGGGTAAAAAATGGGGTATGTACACCAAATATTAATTATTCCAAAAAGTAGTGTAGAAAAATAGTAATAGTAAAAAATTAATTTTACACAACGTCAAAAGAAACCATTCTCTATCAATTTGGAAAGTAATATTCCATGAGAAATTATACCATACAAAAATACCTATGTTTAACTGTCCATAATCATCTTCTTCCTTCCGCCACCAACTAAAATTGATCTTCTACTAGTCTCATGGAACTCTGATAAAACTATAATAAAAAACATCAAATTCTCTAATACCACTAAAGGTTTATTTTTTTAGGAAAAATAGTGAAACATAGTGATTGTGAAAATAAAAATGCAAGCCACAAAAGGTTATTTCATGGAAAAAATAGATGTAGTAGGAAAAAAATTATTTATTTAATTTATAATGATATTAAAATAAACACAACCCACCATATTTATAGGGATTAAAATAAAAAATGAAAAAAAATGAAAATAGAAAATTACGTCTTTATATTTTTGCGGAAGGTGGTGCTCAATATTTTGGTGACAAACACATTGAGTTACCATATTTTAAGTTTCCCATCCTCCATCACAATAGTAAATATTGGTACCATTCAGGTGAGAAAAAAATTTATTATTTAGTATGTTTAGAATACATTCGATTCATATCTCCCATCTATGACCACCACCCCTACATACATTCTCTCACCCCTCATTCCATCACCACACGCCATTGTCGTTCACCATTTTGTATATATCCTACTGAATATATCTATAACTAAACCTCTGTTGGGATACTTGAGGTTCATTAAACATCATTAACAAACACATATCACTACCAACACTTCTGATTACCATCTGTTTTCTCTATCTATTCACCTAATTATTGATCCACTAACACAAATGATAATTGAAGGTGATCATTTTTCATGAAAAGAGGAATTAGAATAGAATGGTGGTAGCTGTGATAAAAATGAAAACCTAAAAATCATTCATGATTCACCATAAAATTCATGTATAAAATAACTATCCAAAGGTATTAAATGTGTGAAAATCAAGGAAAATTAAAGTAAATTAATTGGTTTCACATAGAATATATAAAGTTAAATCTTAATTCCAATAACCATTATAGTAAAAATACATAATAATAAAATAGAATCAATGAATAATCAAAGATAAATTTCATTGAATACCCAACATGAAGAAGGTGGTATAAATCTAAGAAATAATATCTTCCTCATGGAATAATGGTTATCTCTTTGATTCATTGATGGTTTGACATTATCTAATCATAGATAATAATGTGGTCTGCTATCATTCCATTAATCCATCATGGTCACCACCATATTCCTCTTTCCCCTCTCCCTTAATAGGGTTCATGTTTTCAATAATGTATATCCCTATGGACATCTTTTTTATAAGGATTAGTTAGAGGAGTCTCCAGTGATTGTCAATCATTAATATAATTAATTGCTTAATTTAATTATTTATGTAATCTGTTCACAACATCAAACACCCAAGGATCCTATGTGAACTAAAATAACATCAATTCTAGGGAAAACCCCACATTTGGAATCCAAATGTTGTCACTTTTCACTATCTTAGGTACCATTTGGGGGATATAATAAATTCATAAAAAATATGTGTGTGGAGACTAAAAATAAAATAATATTTTTATTATATCACTATTTGTAACGCCCCGACCCTAGTTACCCAGAGTCGGTGCATTATTACATAACATTGGCATGATCATGAGAAAGATCAAGTCTCGAAAGATCGATTAGTTTAGTAGCCTTGGAATAACTAGATACATCCATAAATTTTTACATTACATCATAAAAAAAACATCTTGTCTTCATATCCCCTCATACTATCCCTGCAGGTCATTCATAAATTACTTCTTCATAATCTTGAAAAAAAAACATTGAAAGGGGTGAGCTCGGATGCTCAGTAAGGATAACAATGTAGCGGAAGATTTCATAAATAAGCATAAACACTTAAGGCAATGTATAACTAAAACAAAAGCCTTTGAAACTTGAACTTCAGCATAAAATGGCAAAGGTAAAATGAAATAATGCCATTTACTTACTCACATGGATATTCTACTAGTCGAATGATCACATGCAATATCAATAACCACTTTCATAATGATGGAATGCATAATGCCAGACTATCATAACCACATAGCCAAGGCCTCGTGCCAAGACTACAAATAAGATTTTGCCAAGGCCTTGTGCCAAGACACTAGTTTGTCTCATGAGACCTACCGATGCATCGAGGAGCTATAACGGGCTCCACCCGTCACTTATTAAGTCCAATGCATTCCTCATATGAACAGGTTTAAACATAACATAAACATTCGTATTAAAACTAGCATACGAAATGTCAATACTTCTACCACAAACCATGAATGGTATAAAAATAGCACATCCATAGTCAAACATAACTCATTCGATACAATATGGAAGATTGTATTGTATCACATTAACCTCAATCAAGAATAATGAAGGATGTTGACATAGATGAAAATAATCATCAAAACTATTTGAGAGAAATATCCCCCTTTTTCTTGAAAACTTTTAAAAGTCACACTATTTGTCAAGAAGACATTCAAAAATAGATTTTTGAATCAAAGTGTCCCATACCACTTTGAAACTTTTAAAAGGATTTTTAATTTTAAAACTTTAATGTCCATATAAATAAATCCTTAAAACCATTTTTAAAACATGGACATTAATGAAAAAGATTTAGATGAATAAGTCTTTAAAACATTTAAAAATGGTATTTTAGTTAGAGATTCTAACCAAAAGAGAGACACTTGAATGAAAATAATTGAGGTAATCAAAACTTTGTAATATCATGAGAATAAAGGGAATTCATGATATACTATGTCAAATTACATTATATACACCACATAAAAGTGATTTGGTGTATATCAACAAAGAAGTCTCAATGGAATGTAAGTTGAGATGAAATCTCTCATAAAGGCCATATCCTTATGTTAAGGATAAATCAACAACATAATTATGTGTGAAAAATATAAATACACTAAATATGATTGGATATTCAGTGTAAAACAATCAAAGTATATTCACACATATTCCTGTAAAAACAACACCAACGAATTGGATGTTTAACTCAACAAATGGTGAAAGAGTTAAAATTACTCTTATCAAATTCATATCAATGACTTGAGAATTTTCAATGGAGTGATTATGTGTATCAAAAGTATATCCACAGGAAGGGGAGTGGAAATTATGACATAATCAAATGAATAGTGATTCCACACATAATCTTGGGGTAATAAAATCAATGAAATATGCGTAAAGCCAAATGAGTGGAAATTGAAATCTCAAATTCCCTTATTGATTAGGTAACATAAGAAACAAACACCCATGAAATAAAGATCATACCATGATGATGTAAATAACCATAAAATAAAGTATATTACACAATGAATACAATCATGGGTAGTACACATACACCACATGCAATAATTAAGTGGTGATCAATGGAATTCTCACGGAATTAAAAGTGAGACAAGAAACCCCTTACCACGTTAATCAACTGAGTCGCATGGCCAAAAGTTAATAACCACCAAATGATTTACAGAATAACATGAATATAAAGTGAATCATGATAATATATATCAAATGTAAGTACACAATACACCACTTTCAATAATTTAGTAGCGAACAATGCAAATCTCACGGAATTGAATTTGAGATAAGAGAATCCCTTACTTTGTACTTTTTCCTTGGTCGATGGTAGGTTTACCTCCTGTATAATGGTAAAATAATTGTTATTGAATAATACAAGAATAATTTACTTTAATATGATATCATATATGATCTTTTAACATTGATTTGTTAATATTATCTTAGAATTATCGTCATTTAGGGTGTTAACGGGTTCATTTTACTTTATATTCTTTGTTATGTGAGCCATATTCGTTATTAATGGGATGTATATTATTCATATCCAGAATGATATCAAGTCCTTAGATACTATTTTTAAATCATCAAATTATAATTATACTTGAATGGATATGATGGACAATGAATCTCATCGCGTTCGTGGAGACGGTAGTCCGTACGTACGCACGAACGCTACTTCCATTTAATTTTTCATTTTAAAAGTATTGAATCCAAATGATACATAGGTATATTATTATTCCAGTATAATATAATATTTTATATATGTTACTTAAGTTCATTAACACCATCCTTTATACGTTCCATGTGTGGTATGAACGAGTCATATCATTTTAAGGGGGCGGTAGTCCGCACTTCCTCAAATGAAATTATCGTATGTATATACAACATGAAACGAATAATGATATGAAATAAAATGGAATTACAGAAGCTTATATATAAAATATATATCATTAATATCATATTTAATTACAGTTCCATCATAATGGCCACCATGAGAGGTGGTAAGATGTATTTGAACAATCATCGTTTCGTGAGGCGTTAGTTTGCCATCCACAGAAACATTATGTTCATCATCCATTAGATGGAGTTGTGTGTATGTGTAGTTTGAATCCTTCTTATAACAACATCCTAGTATATTTTGGATACTGGTGTTGTTACAAAAGAAAGGAAATAAAAAGAGTTTGGGGGTTGGAGAAGCAAAATAAATGAAAATAATTTAAGAGAAATCGTTACCTTTAATTTAGGTAACTCACTTTGGTTGGAACCAAAGGACTTCTTGAAATGCTTTCTGCCTAATGGGAAGCTTCAAGGAGGAGGAGAGGGATGTGGGGAGATTATTTGGGCAGGGTTTGGACGAGCCAAGTGGCTTGAGAGGTGTGAGGAATGAGTAGAAGTGGTCTCCTTTTATAAGGGAGAGGAGGGGCTCTTTAGGAAAGAGTGAAAGTATTACTTTATAATATAATTATATTCGGTTTATAATGGTCCAAAAATCATTGAGGTCGAAGATAAGATGACTCATATTCTAAATAACATCAACCAATAAGAATTGGACAGGTTTGAGATAATATTTTAATCATTATAATCTTATTTATTTAAATTATTTATTAATGAGGTAAACATTGCATCATTATTGTGTCATTAATAATTTAAATTATTTGATGTCTAAAAATTATAAATAAAATATCATTATGTAGGAAATCTTTTTAGATTTCTAATGAATATTTATAATCGAAAATCCAACATGTATAACCCTATGTAAAAATTGTTATTCTAAAAGATATATGCTTGTGTCATTTTTGTATTCATTTTAACTTAATTAAAATAAAGTATCATTATCACTTACAAGTGGATCCATGGGGTCCCAAAATCGACCCAAAGATGCCCATGGTCGACCATGTATCAACCAATATGGTTAAGACACGTTTTAGGGTAATTTAGTATTATTATAATATTATTTTTTAACCCTTATTTACCGGATTTACCCTTAACCATGGTAAATAAAATATTTACCGCAGTAATTATTCAAAATGTCTAAAAATAAAAGTTACCTATTTACACAATTTGAACATCCTGATTCCAAATATGGAATCCATTTTCTTAAATTCAAAACACAGAAGTGGCAGAAATTAATTTAAAATTAATTCCCGCTGTTAAAATAAAAAGCGTGTTTTTAAGAGATAATAACTATCAAAAGATTGACACTCGTTTATGTCTGGTTTAATTGTGAAATTATGTCCAATGACAAACATTAAATTAAATGGTAAAAATATATTCTAAATATACTTTAAAACCACTCAAATTCATAATTTATCAATATTAATTATTTTGATTAAAAAAGTTGTTTTTAATTAAAATTTAGTAATTTTCACTATTCATCAAAATATAAAAGTTATCCGAAAAGTACCAAAATTTCACCCTAGGATAATTTCGATATTCCGAATCCAAAAATGAAGTCCATTTTGAAATATAAAATATATATGATTTCAAAAAGTAGGTATTACTATTCACAACGGCTAGTTTAATTAGTTGTGGTGTGTGTTAGAACTCGAGGTTGCGTACAACACACGCTATCGCATTATTCGAAGGGAAACGTACCGTGGAAGCTTGTGGTGTTACATTCTCCCCTCCTTCAATAAATTGCGTCCTCGCAATTTTTAAAATTTTGCTTGGTAATATAATGGAAAGTCCCACATCGGAAAAATAGTCAATAAAACCATCACTTTAAAAGAAAGAAAGAGGGGTATAAGGGTCATCCAAGATAACCCATA
Source organism: Viscum album (assembly GCA_963277665.1). NCBI lineage: Eukaryota > Viridiplantae > Streptophyta > Magnoliopsida > Santalales > Viscaceae > Viscum > Viscum album. Next base: position 1,851,942,603 of record OY728163.1, on the reverse strand, counting down.
CTAGGATTCCATGTAAGAAAACATGGATATGGATGATAAACTAAGTGTCAAGTTATGATGGAGAGGGATAGGAATCATGATCAGGAGAAAGTTAACAATGAGAAAACCACAAACTTGTGTTGGGACAAACGACCATTAGTCTCCTAGTAGGAAAGTAAAGAGACAACATTTTTTTTAAGTTACATTACATAAGGAAGAGGAATTCATTTATGATATTGACTAAGAACATTATGAGATATACTTACATTTTAAGTAGATTTTCATTTTTTAATAAATTTCCACCACTAACTCAATTTTTTTTTAAACGATGAGTATTCAAGAAGACTTGGTCACACTGGAAGAGCTAGAATAAACTTCTATAGAATCACATGATCCATGCAGGATAAACTATATATTTACATTGTCTTTGAATATTAATCAAAACCAAAATGGTTAGTGAATGATCTAATGATCCCCCAAAAGGATATTCATTGAGATAAATATGCACTAATATTAATTTCTAAAATTAAACCAACAATACCCCAAAGTTAAATAGATACCATTCAATAACCAATTGTCCTTAAAATCCTTTAATATAATCCAAACTAATATTGAAACCCAAATCATAGAAGAATTTGATTATGTAGTCTCCCATGTTACATTGTATCTCCAAATGACATCAAATACTCTTAAAGTCACATACTTAAAAGTAATTAACATCATCACATATTCTCTGTTATAGATTAATAATTTCTATAAATAACCCAAATCACTATAAATCAACAATAAAAACGTAGATAAAAAAAATCCACCATTACTCTACAAATTAAACCCCATTATATTCTATTTTCCTTGGGCATATAGTGTTTCCAACAAAGCGAACATCTTCCAAAATAACATTTATCACTTAATCACCAAATCATTTTCCTATACCAAGGGTATTCATTTGATAAGACATAAGAACCCAAATCATCTTATTATTGATCAATAAAATCATTTAACAAAAAAAATAGTCACATTAACCAGGGACTTCACGTAGTCCAGTGGTAGGCGATAAATCCCAATCGCACTTTGGTTGTGGGTTCGATTCCCACAGCTTTGTCCGACGCGACGGGTTGTCACACGGTCTACGTGTTGTCCTTTTTCAAAAACTATATTTTATAATATTACCAAAATGAGATAAATTCCTCAAAATAACATAATTTAATCACAAATGTTATATCATACTTTGCATTTTTATCCCAAATTATAATAACTTATAATTTTCTCAAACCCCAATGATCATATAAAACCAAATGGTTTTTTATACCTATATCCACAAGAGAAGAGACAATTCTTCCTCAAATATCATTCTCACATGGCAAACTGCGGGGTTACAAATACAAGAGAAAATTATTCCAAAGTAAACCCATCAATAAAGATCACTAACACTTTTAAACATTTCACCATCCATTTATTTCCACATAGGTTCTTCATCATATGTTCCTCGGGTTCCCACATTGCCTCTTCCATCTTATGATTTCTCCATAGATCTTTTACCAGACGAGTCATCCGGTTTCTCAACACTTGATCTTTGGTATGAAGAATTCTGATAGGCTCTCCAAAATAAGATAGATCTGGTTCCAGTTATAATTCTTCATAGGTGAATACATGCGTTGGGTCAGGCATGTATTTTGTCACTAGAGATATGTGGATCACAACATGAACTCTGGAGAGACTAGGCGGATTTTCCTTTCGGTAGAATGCGTTCATGTGTCACAATGGTACCTCAGGAATTTTTCCAAATCATCTACTTCCTTTACCCAAAAACTCCTCATCCATTTTGGATTATATCGATGGAAGCATCGATGCATCATACAAAAATAGGTATTTCTTATATATAATTTGGAGACATCGTCTTTAACATGTTTTTTTAGAAAACTTCTCACTGATTCATCTTCAAATATTTCAAAATAAGGTTTTGGTAAATCAGTTTTCGTATATCCCAAAAGACATAAATATATAATTTGATACATATAGGCTGCTCGAAGGTCTCCCTCTTCTGCAGCATCTAGAAAATCATTTAGTGCATCGTAATTTTGAGATAAAGTGAATAATTTGAAAAGACCCTGATGGTACTTCCCACGCTTAGCGTGGTAAGAAAGTTGAGAGCGCAACATTATCCCACAGTCGGTACTTGATCCTTGAAAGAAGCGTGCAATGCTAGAGGTATTGGATGTCTCATAAAGTTGTTTGCATGTAACTTGGACATTTGAAAAAGTTTCAACATCGTCTGCGCATGACTTCTGGATAATAATTGTAAGTAGTTCTTCAGGAAGAGAGAGAAGAGTTGTTCGTGATCTTGCTCCCTCCATGTTTCAACTAAAAAAATAAAATACAATTAGGGTTTTTGAATACTTATCTAATAGGAATAAAAAAAGACATAATAGGATAATCTTGTAATTGAACAATATATCCTAACTTGGGGTACCCTATGTTAAAATCTACATTATCCACTATCTATTTGCCGACATATATTCTTAGGGGCATTTTTTGTATTCCCTTAATAATGGTTTATACTAATCTTGTGAATTTACCAAAGCATATTCCCCCGGGAGTGTCGTAACCAAGAGTGCAGCAAGGCCCGTTGTCGTGTACCAGTTCCCGTTCGAGTCTAGCTCAAAGCGGTGTTTTCGGGTTTTATCCCTAGGTACATCTGTGCCAGAGCCACCTCTACCTGCTCGTATCCAGACAGGGATGTATTGCTTGGAAAACTCACAAAATCATTACAATACCAAAATTCTAGGAAGTTCTTCTATACTAATCCTCAAAGTTCATCTTAGGTCTACGTGCTCTAATCAGAGTTTATCTAAATCTAGCTTCCAAGGTTTGTACTAAACTTCCTCTGATACCAACTGTAACGCCCCGACCCTAGTTACCCAGAGTCGGTGCATTATTACATAACATTGGCATGATCATGAGAAAGATCAAGTCTCGAAAGACCGATTAGTTTAGTAGCCTTGGAATAACTAGATACATCCATAAATTTTTACATTACATCATAAAAAAAACATCTTGTCTTCATATCCCCTCATACTATCCCTGCAGGTCATTCATAAATTACTTCTTCATAATCCTGAAAAAAAAACATTGAAAGGGGTGAGCTCAGATGCTCAGTAAGGATAACAATGTAGCGGAAGATTTCATAAATAAGCATAAACACTTAAGGCAATGTATAACTAAAACAAAAGCCTTTGAAACTTGAACTTCAGCATAAAATGGCAAAGGTAAAATGAAATAATGCCATTTACTTACTCACATGGATATTCTACTAGTCGAATGATCACATGCAATATCAATAACCACTTTCATAATGATGGAATGCATAATGCCAGACTATCATAACCACATAGCCAAGGCCTCGTGCCAAGACTACAAATAAGATTTTGCCAAGGCCTTGTGCCAAGACACTAGTTTGTCTCATGAGACCTACCGATGCATCGAGGAGCTATAACGGGCTCCACCCGTCACTTATTAAGTCCAATGCATTCCTCATATGAACAGGTTTAAACATAACATAAACATTCGTATTAAAACTAGCATACGAAATGTCAATACTTCTACCACAAACCATGAATGGTATAAAAATAGCACATCCATAGTCAAACATAACTCATTCGATACAATATGGAAGATTGTATTGTATCACATTAACCTCAATCAAGAATAATGAAGGATGTTGACATAGATGAAAATAATCATCAAAACTATTTGAGAGAAATATCCCCCTTTTTCTTGAAAACTTTTAAAAGTCACACTATTTGTCAAGAAGACATTCAAAAATAGATTTTTGAATCAAAGTGTCCCATACCACTTTGAAACTTTTAAAAGGATTTTTAATTTTAAAACTTTAATGTCCATATAAATAAATCCTTAAAACCATTTTTAAAACATGGACATTAATGAAAAAGATTTAGATGAATAAGTCTTTAAAACATTTAAAAATGGTATTTTAGTTAGAGATTCTAACCAAAAGAGAGACACTTGAATGAAAATAATTGAGGTAATCAAAACTTTGTAATATCATGAGAATAAAGGGAATTCATGATATACTATGTCAAATTACATTATATACACCACATAAAAGTGATTTGGTGTATATCAACAAAGAAGTCTCAATGGAATGTAAGTTGAGATGAAATCTCTCATAAAGGCCATATCCTTAGGTTAAGGATAAATCAACAACATAATTATGTGTGAAAAATATAAATACACTAAATATGATTGGATATTCAGTGTAAAACAATCAAAGTATATTCACACATATTCCTGTAAAAACAACACCAACGAATTGGATGTTTAACTCAACAAATGGTGAAAGAGTTAAAATTACTCTTATCAAATTCATATCAATGACTTGAGAATTTTCAATGGAGTGATTATGTGTATCAAAAGTATATCCACAGGAAGGGGAGTGGAAATTATGACATAATCAAATGAATAGTGATTCCACACATAATCTTGGGGTAATAAAATCAATGAAATATGCGTAAAGCCAAATGAGTGGAAATTGAAATCTCAAATTCCCTTATTGATTAGGTAACATAAGAAACAAACACCCATGAAAGAAAGATCATACCATGATGATGTCAATACCCATAAAATAAAGTATATTACACAATGAATACAATCATGGGTAGTACACATACACCACATGCAATAATTAAGTGGTGATCAATGGAATTCTCACGGAATTAAAAGTGAGACAAGAAACCCCTTACCACGTTAATCAACTGAGTCGCATGGCCAAAAGTTAATAACCACCAAATGATTTACAGAATAACATGAATATAAAGTGAATCATGATAATATATATCAAATGTAAGTACACAATACACCACTTTCAATAATTTAGTAGCGAACAATGGAAATCTCACGGAATTGAATTTGAGATAAGAGAATCCCTTACTTTGTACTTTTTCCTTGGTCGATGGTAGGATTACCTCCTGTATAATGGTAAAATAATTGTTATTGAATAATACAAGAATCATTTACTTTAATATGATATCATATATGATCTTTTAACATTGATTTGTTAATATTATCTTAGAATTATCGTCATTTCGGGTGTTAACGGGTTCATTTTACTTTATATTCTTTGTTATGTGAGCCATATTCGTTATTAATGGGATGTATATTATTCATATCCAGAATGATATCAAGTCCTTAGATACTATTTTTAAATCATCAAATTATAATTATACTTTAATGGATATGATGGACAATGAATCTCATCGCGTTCGTGGAGACGGTAGTCCGTACGTACGCACGAACACTACTTCCATTTAATTTTTCATTTTAAAAGTATTGAATCCAAATGATACATAGGTATATTATTATTCCAGTATAATATAATATTTTATATATGTTACTTAAGTTCATTAACACCATCCTTTATACATTCCATGTGTGGTATGAACGAGTCATATCATTTTAAGGGGGCGGTAGTCCGCACTTCCTCAAATGAAATTATCGTATGTATATACAACATGAAACGAATAATGATATGAAATAAAATGGAATTACAGAAGCTTATATATAAAATATATATCATTAATATCATATTTAATTACAGTTCCATCATAATGGCCACCATGAGAGGTGGTAAGATGTATTTGAACAATCATCGTTTCGTGAGGCGTTAGTTTTCCATCCACAGAAACATTATGTTCATCATCCATTAGATGGAGTTGTGTGTATGTTTAGTTTGAATCCTTCTTATAACAACATCCTAGTATATTGTGGATACTGGTGTTGTTACAAAAGAAAGGAAATAAAAAGAGTTTGGGGGTTGGAGAAGCAAAATAAATGAAAATAATTTAAGAGAAATCGTTACCTTTAATTTAGGTAACTCACTTTGGTTGGAACCAAAGGACTTCTTGAAATGCTTTCTGCCTAATGGGAAGCTTCAAGGAGGAGGAGAGGGATTTGGGGAGATTATTTGGGCAGGGTTTGGACGAGCCAAGTGGCTTGAGAGGTGTGAGGAATGAGTAGAAGTGGTCTCCTTTTATAAGGGAGAGGAGGGGCTCTTTAGGAAAGAGTGAAAGTATTACTTTATAATATAATTATATTCGGTTTATAATGGTCCAAAAATCATTGAGGTCGAAGATAAGATGACTCATATTCTAAATAACATCAAAAAATAAGAATTGGACAGGTTTGAGATAATATTTTAATCATTATAATCTTATTTATTTAAATTATTTATTAATGAGGTAAACATTGCATCATTATTGTGTCATTAATAATTTAAATTATTTGATGTCTAAAAATTATAAATAAAATATCATTATGTAGGAAATCTTTTTAGCTTTCTAATGAATATTTATAATCGAAAATCCAACATGTATAACCCTATGTAAAAATTGTTATTCTAAAAGATATATGCTTGTGTCATTTTTGTATTCATTTTAACTTAATTAAAATAAAGTATCATTATCACTTACAAGTGGATCCATGGGGTCCCAAAATCGACCCAAAGATGCCCATGGTCGACCATGTATCAACCAATAGGGTTAAGACACGTCTTAGGGTAATTTAGTATTATTATAATATTATTTTTTAACCCTTATTTACCGGATTTACCCTTAACCATGGTAAATAAAATATTTACCGCAGTAATTATTCAAAATGTCTAAAAATAAAAGTTACCTATTTACACAATTTGAACATCCTGATTCCAAATATGGAATCCATTTTCTTAATTTCAAAACACAGAAGTGGCAGAAATTAATTTAAAATTAATTCCCGCTGTTAAAATAAAAAGCGTGTTTTTAAGAGATAATAACTATCAAAAGATTGACACTCGTTTATGTCTGGTTTAATTGTGAAATTATGTCCAATGACAAACATTAAATTAAATGGTAAAAATATATTCTAAATATACTTTAAAACCACTCAAATTCATAATTTATCAATATTAATTATTTTGATTAAAAAAGTTGTTTTTAATTAAAATTTAGTAATTTTCACTATTCATCAAAATATAAAAGTTATCCGAAAAGTACCAAAATTTCACCCTAGGCTAATTTCGATATTCCGAATCCAAAAATGAAGTCCATTTTGAAATATAAAATATATATGATTTCAAAAAGTAGGTATTACTATTCACAACGGCTAGTTTAATTAGTTGTGGTGTGTGTTAGAACTCGAGGTTGCGTACAACACACGCTATCGCATTATTCGAAGGGAAACGTACCGTGGAATCTTGGGGTGTTACACTATTGAGGATCTAGAATACTTTAATTTCTACCTCATCTAAGTATTTTATCTCAAAATACATCATAAAAATATATCCAATGCTAAAACATTGAAAGTCATGGTCATCACATCACCATAGAGATCTCATGATAATTATTCATTTAAGTGATAAATATAAAATATCCTATAAAACACAAAGGGTCTATGAAATTTAATAAATATCCATTTGGGAGTGTATATAATTGTCCAATATCATCAAAATCATCATTAAATTTTTTAGAGGTGATTTGTTAGAGTAAAATTACCATTTTACCCATGAAGAGGCCTACGCCTCTAAAAATAAAAAATTGAGTTAAGTCTCATATGGAAAAAAGTATGATTCACTAAATCCCCCAATATTAAACCCTTTTCATCCCCAAAAAGGAAAATATATGGATTCCCTGAAAAGGGAATCTAATTAGAAAACATCATTTAGAATCCAACCCACTATAACATGAATAACCTCTACCATTGAATTTCTAGGATTCAGATTGATTTGGAACATGATTTCACAAGAATGAAACATCCTTTTTCATCCCCAAAAAATTATAGACTCCTACTATCTCAAAGTAATAATTAAGAAGAAACACACAACCACTCTTAGTGAGTCTTTTAATGATTCAACACCAAAAAACCTTTCTCATATAAAGGTCATCCTTCATCACGGAATGATATGAAATCATGATCCATCGACCCCCATCATAAAAAGGGTCTTTCAACATGGTTATTAATGTTAGGAGTGATCTGCTCCGCAAATTTAAATATCATTATAGATGGTCTTTGTTTGAGTAAAATCCGTCCAAGTGACATACATCACTGATCACTTTAAAAAAGTATACAATGACAGTTTAAGGGTTGTAAAGAAAAAATCTCCTTGGATCCCACATCAACTTCTTTGATATATTATACTAGAAAGACATAGGTACCTATGTGATGAGATAACCAATAAAAGGTGACATATTTCTTTTTATCTAGTCTCAACATTTATAAGGATCCTTAATTTTCATCTCAATCCTCTCCAAGATTAATATAAACTATCAAAAATTTACTGGTTGTGTTTTCATTTCTATTTTGAGAAAGTTACTAATGAGCACATAAGGTCCTAAACCAATACCATCCAATTTTACAACATCACACCAACAAGTTTTAAGTATAATAATCTTCCACAAGATTAAGTATATTATCATAACAATTCATATGACCCTCCTCTTTTGGTTCCATGCACAAAGATAAACACCTTCTAGAGTGACCATAATCCATAACCTCCAAATAAAACCTCTTAGTTCACTGTATATAAAGAGTTTGTATGAAATTTTTAAATCTAGAAAGATATATAGGGCATAACTAATTAAGTGTAACATTTCACTATGGTGATTTACGCATAGTATTTCCATCTAAATATTCACCCTAAACACTAATGAAAACCAATATCCACCTGAGAATTTGGTAAGAATGATCCAAAAATTTAATAAAACCTTAAGGACCATGGATTGAGAAAATATAGTTACACTATCCGATAAGGTTGACGTTATCATTATAGGATTCTGTCACACAATTATAGGGTGTGGGGAAATCTTTCGTTGATTTATGGTGAGAAACATCTCCCTATATATTCTAGAAAAAACCCCAAAACTAGTTGGTAAACCAAAACCCTCATCAAATGGACATAAATCCCTATACTATAAGAATAATCCACCATACCTCTACTAAATTACTTTAATCTCACCAACCACCATATATAGAACATTATGAAGAAAAAATTTACCCCCATGAATACTATGAGATTTTACTACATATTAGGAACTCTCTTAGAATGATAAGGTAAAATCTTTTGGAAGGAAAAATTCACCTCCACAAACCAATTCCTAGAAGGGCTCATCCCACCTACATAAAAAACCATAGGGGAACTCATCATTCAACTCGATAACACTTGAAAATAATTTTCAGTGTCAACTTCATAGAATAAATCATCATTTCAACAAGGGATAACCATAGGTTATCATTTAAAACCGTAAATTTATTATTTATTTCTCAAACAAATAAAATTATCATCCAAAAAAAGAGATCACCATGAAATGATAACCACTAGATAGGTATTTGACTTCAACTACCAACAGGTTTACCCTACATGCCACAATAGAGGGGGTATCACTTACTATTGGTGAAAGGACTCACCTGATCAACCTGATTACCAACACCTCAAGATACTTACAGTGAGTAACAAATTTATACTGAGGTGGATACCACTAAACCTTATCTCTACCATTAAGGAATATCTAAAAATACCTCTTCATTCATCAAGGATAAATTTACGTCAATATAATGGGTGAGTGAATGATGATTACCATTAATGGTATCTCTCTGGTCAACTAGGTTTTATTCAGGGGAGGGTTACACAAAAAAATCCATCTTTTAAACACATTATAATGATAAATAAATCAAAACTTTAGTGTCTAGTACGAGAACCAAGTAGTTCTATCTCAAAACATAGAAGGACTTAGCCTATAGAATCCTATAATATACACTTTCACCTAATCCACCTAGATCGATGTCATAATGCATTCCCTTTGTATAAGACATGATACATGTGGGCAGAGCCCATATGTGGCTGAGTATATACAAACCCAGTAGGAAACTCTGTAATAAAAAATAAGTAACGAATAAAAATAATAGTCATTATTAAAACATAAGCCATATGGTATATAATGAATAAATTAGATTTTATTAGACTAAGAATCCACCATGGAACAAGGTCCTAAATCTTCACAGCCAGCTGAATGGAATTCTATAAAGAATAACATATTCATTTACAAGTCTAACAAAATTTAAACCAAATCAAAAACATGAAGTGGGATACTATGACTCATAGGAAGACACCTCATCCACCAAGTGCACCATCAAATATAGGATCCCCCCTTGATAAATGTGGGGGATACCTAACACTATCACAAGTTATGATTGAGGATCTCACACCTTGACAAGGGAGATAGAAAAACCTTATTAGGATAACCTATTTAATATTGGGGATCCCATACCCTTGTTAGTATAAGGTTCAATACACATCAATACTAAAGGATAAGATAAAATATCTCATAACCATGATATGTAGTAGATATACAAAAAAACCTACTATATAGGTTATGATATGGGATATATTTCCTTGGGTATGTATGAGATATACTAAAAACCTATTAGAAATTGGTGATATTTCCCCACTATCTTCTTACCACCATTAATGAGAATAATTACATGAATCACCATGAACACCTCTATAAATGTCAATAGAATAGCCACTATTTTGTCCCATGTGGGAAAACACCAAGAATATTCCACAATAATACCTACATATTAGATTTAATGAGGAAATAATGGCTCTAGAAATTTTTTGCAAAAGTACATAGTATGCTCCTAGAGAACAAATCATATTTCCCACAAACATACATCTTCCCATGTGCGTAGAATTCACATGGAATGAAAAAGTCTAACAACAAGGTGTGTGGTTCAAAACCATATGGAATGTAAGACCAAAAAACCTTATGGGAATTTATTCCCTGTACATGTTGAGTTTCTTACTAAGGTGTACATGTTGTACAATCCAATATTATACATGGTGTGATATTTAACTCATTTAGAAACCCTAATTTTATAGACCTGAAATGCATGATGTTTGTGTTATATAACTACACACCATGTAGATGATTTAATTGAACCAAAATCAATTTTTTTTCAAGATATTTCTCTATAAGTGTTATTTCTTCTGAGTCCTCGCACAAATACCCATTGACCATATCTTCTATGGATGGTTTATCAATAGAGACCAATTTCTAGATAATAATTCCTAGAACAAAGGTCTCATGTCACATTTATATAATTGCACACCCCACCACTTGAGAAGTAACAAAATATCACCATCCCTTCACATGATTAAATCAACCAAACCCCATCTTCACATATCCATCCTAGAAGTTGAACCCAAATAAAATAATGTAGATATAGTATTTAATTTCATAATGTTATTAGTCTATGTATTAGTCAAACTACATTTAAAAACAACGGTTGTTGTAGAATCATGATAAATGTAAGGGGATCATGAACACATTTGTGGAGTTGTGGAATATATTATTGAATCATTCCTTGTTATGATCCAAGGTGGTTTATATTAGGCATTTGGGTTCCCAGAGTGTGAAACATGGAACTGTAGTGTGCAATTGGTATTCATGGAGCTAAAACCATGTTGCATTAAAATATCAGAGTGACACAGAAATGTTATGGTGGTCAGAGTTTCCTATTAATTTACTCTATATCTAATAAATGGTAGTGGTATGTGAGAAAATATCATTGGAATTTATATTTTTATTATAAATATAAATGGTTCTCACCTTTTTTTACAAGTGATATACTCAAACTTTTCCATTGTATAAAGGACTCTATAGTGGTGTTGTAGACTTTGTAATACTATAATATTTTTACAAAAGGTGGGGAGTAATTCATCCAAATTATTTGGGGGATGGTGGGTATATACTGATTATTTTATTATATATCATTATGTCCATTCATATCATAAACCACTCTAGTAAGCATAGTTATTGATATGGTGTGCCCAGTGGATTTGAATAGGTATACCCACCTCATGGTAAACCTTTCTTGGTGATGGAGGAGAGAGTTTTATTTGGGGGATATGGATCTTTATTACTTAGTAAGGTTCTTTATTAGGGACTATAGTTGAAAAATAAAGGTCATCTGAACTTTTAGGACCATTCGCTTAAAATGGTGGCTAATTAGGCCACCCGACAAGCAGTGGAATGATGTTTAATAGTTTTTGGAGAATGTTGTTGTATCTAATGTGTTATTAAATAACTTTTTAAAATAAATAATAAAAAAAATATTATGCTACCATAGATATTGAGTATGAATCTATCATAGATCATTATTTGAAAGATACTTCTTGAGGATAATTTTGTCAAGATTTGGGTGGAAATTTCCTGTTTCTATTATGATGCAAGCTAGAAATGATGATTTTTGTGCCTTGTTAGTAGGTCATGGATGAGGTTTTTGAAGTGAATACTAAAAATAAAGTATCCTTGAATCTTTTTTGGTTTTAATATGGAAAATAGGTTAGGTAAAAAATGTGGAGGTGTGGTGTATATGGACTTCCATAATTTGATACCTATTAGGAACACTCTCTATAAGGTTGGGAGTTGGGCACTCCTGTCAGAATTGTCTCTGTCATTGATATAACACCCCAAGGTTTTGAAAATAAATTTAAATGCATGAAAAAATGAGTCTATACATAATGAATCATTTTTTAAGAAGATAGTTATAAACTAGCTGTTAAACATAATTTTTTCACTTCTATGATTTGAATTTCAAAAAATGGACATCTATGGTTATGATAAGTAAGTTATTTGGAGTCTGATTGAAATAATTTATTTGTTGGGGAATATTAACATGCCCTTATTAATAGTAATATTTCCCTTATGAATATTAAATCATATTATTATTTTATTTTCTTTAGATTATAAGATAATGAGATCTTAATTAATTTTTCAAGGTGATATAGAATGAGTTATAGTTTTAAAATTGTTATTTTTCAAATAAAATATGATTTTGTTTAAAAATTAAATTAATCATATTTAGAAATATAATTTTACAAAAATGGAGTTCATTTTTTAATTCTACACATTGAAAAATTTATGTGGTGTTTTTTTGGTATTTTTCTGAGATAGTTGAATTTTTGGTGAATAGTAAAAATACAGTTTTAAGTTTTTGATGTGTTTGATGACATCATAATGATGTAATAATGATGTAATCTTTCTATTCACTATTGAAGATTAAAATATTATATTAGGTGTCCCATGTGGCCAATACCATGGGAAAAACCATGTGCAATCCCATGGTTTTGCAAATACCACTAAGGAGGTGTCCTTTGAAATTAATTAAATACTCCCTCACTTTCTCTATAAATACCACCCTCACCCCCTCTTCCTCTCACACATATCAATCATTGATAATTGTATAAATTCTACCCAATCCTCTTCCCAAGTCTCTTCCCCATGTCCAAGACCTACTGGTCTCACCAAAAGGCCAAAATCAAAGGCGTTAAGAAGGATCTCAAGGAGAAGAGATCAAGAGTTAATGATCCTCTTTAATTTTCTTTTGTTTTATTTTCAATTATTTTTTTGTATTATATTCTCTTCACCAACCCATATACAAGAGTAATTAAAGCTCCATTACTATATATATTCTTTCTTTTTGTCATTTTTATTGAGAAATTCTTCATCATTTTTCCTCTCCTCTTACTCTTATTCTAAAAATAAAAACATCATATATGATGTGTCGATTTACCTAAATCTTGGATTATGTGTCTTAAATTTTATTTCATTCCTTCAAATATGGTTGTAAAAACATTTAAATGGTTTAAAATGTTATTAAATTATATGATATTATGTCTCTTATGTACTGTAATTGACTTATACACATAATATTAAAGGTATATGATGAAACAATTTTAGGATTATCAAAGAACCACCAAAATAATCCAAAATCACTAATGATTTATCTAATGATTCATATTAATACAATATAACCAAAATTATTTATTCCTTAATTTAATATTATTAAAAAATAATAATAACAACTCATTCCACTTTTTACGTTTCTCTTTCATTCGATAAGAAAATCTGTTACGAACCAACCATGGAAACCATGTAAAAAACACACCCGAAACAATGTAAATAAAAACAATTAGTAATAAATAGGTCCAAAGATGTTATAAAATGATCAATTAAGATGTTACAAAAATTAATATGTTTCTGTGAAATATTAATAACACCATTTTAACCATTATACATGAGGTTTAAACAAGTTTTATTTAAGAAGAACCTTAGGTAAGGGAATTCTTAACTCAGTTTCCATTCTTTGGGATAACCTTCTATTTCATTAATTATGTGGTAAAAAGATTATGTGTGTAACGAATTTAATTAATATTATGTTTTATTATGTGTATTTATAGAGTATACACATTTTTATTTCATTCTATTAATTCTCACTTCAATTATATGATATTTGTATGGGACTTTTCTTTAAAATCTATCTTTTAAAAGTCTATTTTACAAAATTCAAAAGAAATGTTTTTATGAAATTATATATGATTTATTATCATGTTCTAGTTATTGGGAATTTTTTATAAAGAATGGTGGTACCTATATCTCTCTCCAATTCGTTAGGTATGTGTAAGTTGGAGTTCGACCGTATGGTTACCCCAAGTGTAACTACGATGGTTACACAATAAGGTTGTCATGAGAGTTACATTGTAAGGTAGCTATGAGGGTTATAAATTATAAGTTAGCCACGAGGGTTACAATATTAAGTATTAAATTCCCCAATATAACTTTATGGATTTATATATATGTTCCTTAATGTTTTATGGAGATCTCATGTTTCACAAACTAAGTATATATGGGTGAGAAGTATGTCTTTGTGAAATGATTTCATATGAATATAAGTATTAATGGAATAATGGTTTCTTTCCTTCTTTTTGTATCCCTTACTGAGATATTTATGTGCATACCAAGTTTTAAAAGGTTTTTCATAGTTTATAAGGATGTGTAAAATAAATAATGAAGTCAAGTTAAATGTTATGAAGTTTGTCAAAGAAATCATGTTGTTGTTTTGTTTTAAAAGTTTAATGTTTTGGAAAAAAAGGACATTTTTTTAGTTGTACTAATTTGTAAGTTGTGGGTTGATATGTATGATTTATGTACTAACTATCTAAAACTTTAAACTGAAACGATCTTTGTAAATGTAAAGAAGTGAAATCTAGTTGGAATAACTAGAATATGATATGTTTAAGGTTGAGTACTTATAGTTGGTATCAGAGCATGGTGTAGATAACTTTAGGAGATAATATAATGTTAATAGAATACCATAAATTATTTTTACCTTATTTTTATGTTGAAATGGTATAGCATTTAAAGGTTTCCTTGTTTCTTAATCTATGATATGTCTATTCAGAATGGTTTTCTATAGAATAAATAGGGAAGATGAAGTTGGAAAGAACAAAGTGGCTGATATCTTTTCGAATTCGCAATTGAGAATGATGGGAATTGGAACTAAGAATTTTGTGATGATAATGGGTTAGATAACATAGGAAATAAATGGTGTTGGAATCCATGAAAGAGAAAAACTAGAGCTACCATAAAGGAACATGATGATAGTGGGCCATTTTACGAGGGAACACCCTCCTACTTTCAGTGGAACTTCTGACCTAGTAGTGGATGAAGGATGGATTAAATCCCTTGAAAATTTATTTGATGTTATGAGATGTTCAAATAATCAAAAGCTTAGTATTTCCCTTTATCATTTTAAAGGTGAAGGTGATCAGTAGTGGTTAATGGTCAAGAATATCAGGGATAGAGAGGAGATTAAATCCTTAGAGTGGGATGAATTTAAATGTATTTTCCTTGAAAAATATTTTAATAAGGTGGTTAGAATTAGGAAGGAGAAGAAATTCCTTGAATTTTGGCAAAAGGAGGAAGATTCAATGGCCGTTTATGAATAAAACTTCACCAGACTGGAATGGTATGCTCCAAATCTTATTTGATATCTTGATAGAAATATTAATCGTTATTACTTAGGATTGAAGCCAAGATACTGAAAGAAATTTGACTCTTGAGAATTAAAAAGTTTTGAGAAACTTATCCGATGTGATGAGATGGTATAAAAAGAGGTTATTGATGATCAATTTTACTTTTAAAACAAAAAAAAGTATAGGTCCAATTGGAAATCAATGGGTAAGAATCAATCAATGAAATATGATGGTAAGAATGTCCATTTTTTAGTTTCTGAAAAGTGTGGTAAAAAGAACCATGAGTATTGTCATTCCAAAACAAGGAAGTGTTTTAGATGTGTAAAGTTTGGACATATGGCCTGATATGGTAATGAAAATTATCTTAATATCAGTTTTGAAAATAAAACTATAAAGTTTTTCAAATGTGGTGACATGGGTCATTATGAAAATGCTTTCCCAAAGAAATATTTGAGTGATGGAAAGTTGCCAGACTATAAGAAGAAAGTTGTAGTGAGATCCTTTGTGACTATGTCAGAAGATGTAGGGCTATCCAATGAAGTGGTATCAATTACTTTTTTTATTTTCTCATATTTTTCTAAAGTGTTGTTTGATATGGGGTTTACACATTCTTTTATTTCTGAGAAATTTTTTGGTAAATTTGAAATATCACCTCAATAAATGAGACCATAACTTATTCTTCAAAAAACATGGGAAATGTTATATTAAAAAGACATTTTAAGAATATTTCTATTTTTATCTATGGAAAGAAATTACCTAAAAACCTTGTGGTTTTAACCTTATTAGTTTTTGATGTTATTCTGAGTATGGATTGTCTTTATTTTTTATCATCCAAGATTGATTATAGAGATAAAGATGTTGTTTATCAGAAAGATTTTTAGTTTGTATAGAATAATGAACCCATATAATTGATAACACATCCATAAGCTTAAAAACTATTTAAATATGGATATAAAAGTTATCCTGATCATATTGTTGAAAACAAGAGAACTTTTTAGATTAATGATTCTCTAGTGGTAAATGAATACTTTGATGTTTTTTTGATGTGTTACTCGATGTTATACATGATCAGGAAGTTGAATTCACAATTGACTTAGTTCCTTATGCTAATCCAATTTTAAATTCCCCTTATCGAATAGCTCAAATTGAAATTCTTGAATTGAAAAATTAGTTGTAAGAGTTTCTTGATAAAGGCTTCATTCGTCCTATCACTTCACCATGGGGAGTTTTTTTTTGTTTTTTCAAAATAAATTTGGTTCTATGAGAATTTTCAGATATTATAGATCTTTAAATAATATTACTATTAAGAATAATTATCCTTTTCCTCACATCTATGACTTGTTTGATCAACTCCATAGAGCTCAGTATTTTTTCAAGATTAACTTGAGACACGGGTGCCATTAGCTGAAGGTAAAGGAGGATGACATCCCAAAAATAGCTATTCAAACTAGATATGGTCATTATGAATTTGTTGTTATGTTGTTTGGGCTAACTAATCCACATGTTTTATTTATAGATCTTATTAATAGAATATTTCACTGGTTCTTGGATAAGTTTGTGGTTGTTTTTATTGATGACATTTAGGTATATTCTAGAGGTAAATAGAAGCATGAAAAACATATAAGGGTTGTTTTTAAAACCTTAAAAGAAAAGAAAATATATGGAAAATTAAGAATGTGTGAATTTTGGTTACTACAATTTTTTTCATTGGTCACATTATTTCTAAAGATGGCATAATTGTTGATCTTGCTAAAATGAAAGTTGTAGAAGAGTGGCCAGGACCCACAAATATAACTGAGATTTGTAGTTTTCTTGGTTTGGAAGGATACTACCAGATGTTTGTTGAAAAATATATGTGGTTTTCTAGGACATGAACTAAGCTAACTAGAAGAGTATTTAAATTCATATAGAATAAAGAATGTGATAATTGTTTTTAGGAATTGAATAAGAAATTTGGTGAATAATCTAGTTCTGAACCTACCTTCTATAAATAGAGAGTTTTTCATCTATAGTGATGCTTCATTAAAGGGACTTGGTTGTGTTTTGATGTGTAATGATTGGTTAATTGCTTATGATTTAAGAAAACTAAAACCTCATGAGTTAAATTATCCCACACATGATTTGGAATTATAAGTGGTGGTTTTTGATTTAAAAATTTGGAGAAATAATTTATACAAATCCAAATGTGAAATATATACTAACCACAAAATTCAGAAGTATATATTCACTCAGAAGGAATTAAACATGAGGCAAAGAAGATGGATTGAATTGATAAAATATTATTATTTCACAATAAATTACCATCCTATAAAATTAAACAAAGTGGAATATTACTTGAGTCAAAAACATCATGCATCATTAACTATGTTATGGATAGAACAAGACCCATTGATTAATTATTTGATAAATGTTTTCTTCTGAGTTGATGGTGCAGGAAATTAACTTATTTTGTTTTAGGTTTTAGTGTAGAAATCATTGTAAGACAAAATTAATAAAGCACATAAGAAATATGGGGAGTTACAGAAAAACGTAGAATTGGTTAAAATGGGTAAGTTTCTAGAATTTAACATGGATAAAGATTTCATTCTAAGATTTGGAAAGAGATTATGTGTGCCTTGTGATTCTTACCTGAATAAATAATTTTTGTGTGAAACTCATAGTTCTTCATATTCAGTTCATCATGGTGGCAAAAATATGCACAAAGACCTTTGGAAGTATTACTGGTGGGTTGGAATGAAAAGAGATATTCAATATTTTACTGTGAAATTTTTGACAAGTCAATAGGTTAAAGTAGGGTGGATGTTACCGAAGGGGATGATTCAGACTTTACTAGGGATAGAGTGGAAATGGAAAAATATATCCATGGACTTCACTGTGGGACTACCAAAGAATTCTGGAGGTAACAATGAAATCTTGGTTATTATCGACCAGATGACTAAATATTCTAATTTGCTTCATATTCGAGATACTTTGTATTTGGATTAGCTTTCTTGAATATACCTCAAATATATTGTCAGGTTACTTGGAGCTCCTATTTCCATTGTATGTGACCATGATCCCAGGTTCACTTATAATTTTTTGGAAAGGGCTTCAAAATCCATTGGGAACAAAATTAAATTTCAATACAACTTTTCATCTTCAGTAAGATGGGCAGTCAGAACGAATGATTCAGAATTTTGAGGATATTCTTTGATCTTGTTCAATGGATTATCAGGGATGTTGGGATCAACATATTTCTTTAGTTGCGTTTTCTTATAATAATAATTTTCATTCCAGTATACAGATGACACCTTTTGAGGCATTTTATGGGAAGTGGTGTTGAACTCTAGATTTTTGGGATAAAGTCAGGGAAATAGAGTTGATGGGACAAAAATTAGTAGAGGAAGTAGCTGAGAAAGTGAAGACGATCCATCAACACATGAGGATATCTTAGAGTAGGTAGAAAGGTTATGAAAATAATTGGAGGAAAAATTTTCTTTCAAGGTAGGTGACACTATAGGAATTTTAGGCTATACCAATAGTTCAGAACCATTGGTAAAGGCCTGGAAATCGTTGGTATATTATATACCAATGGTTTCCCAAACCATGGCCAAGTAAGCCATTTGTATAGGCTTATACCAATGGTTCTGTGTAAACCGTTGGTATATGTGTTAAAGGAATAGATATACCAATGGTTTCACAAACCATTGGTATATGTTACCCTTATACCAACGGTTTAGAACCGTTGGTATACAGTGTACAATATAGAAGTTTATACCAACGATTATAACAAACCATTGGTATAATATATATCAAAAGGATATAAAAATTGTTTTGAAAACCATTGGTATACATATGCTATAGCTCCACCACAGCAGCAGCCAGCAGCCACCTCCAACCTGCTCTCCATGACCTGCAAGAACACATACACCCAAAATCCAAAAGGATACATGGGATGTTTAAAATTCATCCAAACTTTAGAAATTTAGAAATTTAAATTTCATTCCTCAATGAAACCACAACACAAGAGAATAATATAGAATCTGATACATCCACAATCCAATGCATCCAGAATTGAAATGCAATAACACCCATAACACCAATACAAAATTAAAATCCAATACATCCATAATCCAATACACATAACAATATTCAAAATTTAGAATTTGTTACCAATACATCCAGAATCCAATACATCCAGAATTCAGAAATTTAGAATTGATAAGAAATAACACCCATATCAGTATTCAAAATTTAGAATTCACTCCTCACTCACACCACAACACCAATACACACAAGAGAAAAAACCTACTTGTTATAGGAATCACATAGGATGTTTACTCATGGTCTTGGGTTGAATATCTTAAAACCAATAAAAAAACATGGGTAGAGTGGACAAGGATCATGATACCCATAAGATAGACAATGGTAGCATTCATGTTCTTAGACCTAGGATGAGTTATAGGAAGCACATGGGATGTTTATATTCCTCTAATGACTATGTATCCATGTATAAATGGTTCCTGATGTGTTAGTAGAAAACATTGGCCAATCTAGACATATGATATGGGTTACCAGAATAACCTACATGTTTTTCAAAGACATTTCAATTGGGATAATGGGGTATGTGGCTAATTTTAATTTGGTCTCTTGGGTGTGATGTGATATGAATCCCCATTTTGGGTAGTGGGTATGAATATTCAATTATGTCTTTGGTATAGGGTTCCTAAAGGGACTTTGGTTTGGTCCTAGAACCAACTGTTTGAGGATGGGATTGGCATATTAAATGTCATGTGTTTTAGAATAGGGGTAGTAGTTCCTCACATGAGAAGTAGATTGTGTGAATCAGGACCATGGATCCTTGTGATAAATTATCAACACAATCCGAATACGTTTGGTCGGTTTTCCGTATGCAAGTTGTTGTTTTCACTTAAAATCCTATCCATTTCAAATTAAAGTGAGACAGTTTGAGTCGTACCAGCCACACCATGCCTCAGATTGAGGTAGGGTTGACTCATACACATCAAAAATAACCCATGGATCTTTTTCATAAAGTATAAATAGAATCTGAACATGTTTGGTCAGATTTCTGTATGTCAGTTATTGTTTTCACTTAAAATGTTGTCCATTTCAAATAAAAGTGGGACACTTTGAGTGGTACCGGCCACACCGTGCCTCATATGGAGACAAGGTTGAATCATACACATCAAAAATGACCCATGGATCATTGTGATAAAGTATCAACCCAATTAGAATATGTTTGAAAAGTTTTCCAAATGTCTGTTGTTTTTACTTAAAATAGAATCCATTTTAAACAAAAAAGAGACACTTTGAGTGATACCAACCACACCGTGCCTCATATTGAGGAGGGGTTGAATTATACACGTCAAAAATGATCCATGGATCATTATTTTGAAGTATCAATACAATCAGAAAGAATTTTTTCAGTTTTCCATATGCAAATTGTTCTCTTCAGTTAAAATCCTGTCCATTTCAAATAAAAGTTAGACAGTTTGAGTGGTACTGTCCACATCATGCCTCATCTTGAGGTGGGGTTGATTTTTTCATGTCAAAAATGACCCATGTATTGTTTTCCTAATGTATAAATAGAATAAAAATGTGTTTGGTTGGTTTTTCACATGCTAGTTGTTGTTTTCACTTAAAATGTTGTCCAATTCAAATAAAAGTGAGACACTTTGAGTGGTACCGGCCACACCATGCCTCGGATTGAGGTGGATTTGACTTTTAAATGTCAAAAATGAACCATTGATCCTTGTGCTAAAGTATCAACACAATCATAATATGATTGGTTGGTTTTCCGTATGCCAATTGTTTTTACTTAAAAGGGTGTCCATTTTAAACAAAAGAAAGACACTTAGAGTGATATCAGCCACAACATGCCTCGAATTGAGGTGGGGTTGACTCATACACGTCACATATGACCCATGGATCATTTTTCTAAAGTATCAACACAATCCGAATGAATTTGGTCAGTTTTCCGTTTGCCAGTTTTTGTTTTCACTTAAAATGTTGTCCATTTCAAATAAAATTGAGACACTTTGAGTGGTACTGGCCACACCGTGCCTCAGATTGAGTCAGGGTTGACTCGTACACGTAAAAAATGACCCATTGATACTTTTTCTAAAGTATCAACACAATAAGAATAAGTTTGGTTATTTTTCCATATGTCTATTGTTTTTACTTAAAACAGTATCCATTTTAAACAAAAGAGAGACACATTGAGTGATTCCGGCCACACCGTTCCTTGTATTGAGGTGGGGTTGAATTTTACATGTCAACAATGACCCATAGATCCTTATTCTAAGGTATTAACACAATAAGAATACGTTTTGTCATTTTTCCGTATGAAAGTTTTTCTTTTCACTTAAAATCATATCTATTTCAAATAAAAGTGAGACAGTTTGAGTGGTACCAGCCACACTGTGCCTCAGATTGAGGCATGGTTGATTTGTACACATCAAAAATAACCCATGGATCATATTCCTATAGTATTAATAGATTATGAATGTGTTTGGTTGGTTTTCCTTATGCCAGTTATTGTTTTCACTTAAAATGTTTTCCAATTCAAATAAAAGTGAGACACATTGAGTGGTAACAACCACACCATGGTTTGGATTGAGGCGGAGTTTACTTGAACACGTAAAAAATGAACCATGGATCCTTGTTCTAAAGTATCAACACAATATGAATATGATTGATCGGTTTTCCATAAGACAATTGTTTTTACTTAAAAGGGTGTCCATTTTAAACAAAAGAAAGACACATCGAGTGATACTGGCCACACCGTGCCTCAGATTGAGGTGGGGTTGACTCATACACATCACATATGACCCATGGATCTTTTTCCTAAAGTATTAACAAAATCTGAATGTGATGGTCAATTTTCCATATTCCAGTTGTTGTTTTCACTACAAATGTTGTCCATTTCAAATAAAGGTGAGACACTTTGAGTGGTACCGGCCACACCATGCCTCATATTGAGTCAGGGTTGAATCTTACATGTCTAAAATGACCCATGGATCCTTGTTCTAAAGTATCAACACAATCAGAATAAGTTTGGTCGGTTTTCTGTATGTTTATTGTTTTTACTTAAAACAATGTCTATTTTAAACAAAATAGAGACACTTTGAGTGATACCAGACACACCGTGCCTCAGATTGAGGTGGGGATGACTCGTACACGTCACAAATGACCCATGGATCCTTTTCCTGATGTATTAATATAATCAGAAAGCGTTTGGTTGGTTTCCCGTATGCAAGTTGTTCTTTTCACTTAAAATGTTGTCCATTTCAAATAAAAGTGAGACAATTTGAGTGGTACCGGCCACAATGTGCCTCAGATTGAGGCGAAGTTGATTTTTACACATCAAAAATGACCCATGTATCATATTCTTAAAGTATTAATAGAATCTGAATTTGTTTGGCCATTTTTCCGTATGCCAGTTGTTATTTTCACTTAAAATGTTGTCCAATTCAAATAAAAGTGAGACACGTTGAGTGGTACCGGTCACACTGTTCCTTAGATTGAGGCGGAGTTGACTTTTACACATCAAAAAATGAACCATGGATCCTTGTTCTGAAGTATCAACATAATCTGAATATGATTGGTCGGTTTCCCGTATGCTAGTTGTTTTTACTTAAAATTGGGTCTATTTTAAACAAAAGAAAGACACTTCAAGTGATATCGGCCACACTGTGCCTCTTATTGAGGTGGGGTTGACATGTACATGTCAATTATAACCCATGGATCATTTTCCTAAAGTATCAACACAATACGAATACATTTGGTCCGTTTTCCATATGCCCATTGTTGTTTTCACTTAAAATGTTGACCATTTCAAATAAAGGTGAGACACTTTGAGTGGTACAAGATACACCATGCCTCTTATTGAGTCGGAATTGAATCTTACATGTCACAAATGAACCATGGATCCTTGTGCTAAATTATCAACACAATAAGAATATGTTTGGTCAGTTTTCGGTATGTCTGTTATTTTTACTTAAAACAATGTCCATTTTAAACAATAGAGAGACACTTTGAGTGATACCGGCCACACCGTGCCTCGTATTGAGGCAAGGTTGACTCTTAAATGTCCAAAATTACCCATGGATCATTTTCCTAAAGTATCAATAAAATCAGAAATTGGTTGGTTGGTTTTCCGTATACAAGTTGTTCTTTTCACTTAAAATCCTGGCCATTTCAAATAAAAGTGAGACAGTTTCAGTGGTACTGGCCACACCGTGCCTCAGATTAAGGCAGGGTTGATTCATACACGTCACAAATGACCTTTGGAGAGTTGTCCTAATGTATCAACAAAATCCTAATGTGTTTTTTTGGTTTCCGTATGCCAGTTGTTGTTTTCACTTAAAATATTGTCCAATTCAAATAAAAGTGAGACACTTTTAGTGGTACCATCCACACCATGACTCATATTCAGGTGGATTTGAATTTTACACGTCAAAAATGAACCATGTATCCTTATGCTAAATTATCAACACAATATGAATATGATTGGTTGGTTTTCCGTATGCTCGTTGTTTTTAATTAAAAGGGTGTCCATTTTAAACAAAATAAAGACACTTCGAATGATACCGGCCACACCATGCCTCAAATTGAAGTGGGGTTGACTTGTACATGTCACATATGACCCATGATTCATTTTACTAAAGTATCAACACAATCCAAATGCATTTGGTCGGTTTTCTGTATGCCAGTTGTTGTTTTCACATAAAATGTTATCCATTTCAAATAAAGGTGAGACACTTTGAGTGGTACTAGCCACAACGTTCCTTAGATTGAGTCGGGGTTGACTCATACACATAAAAAATGACCCATGTATCCTTGTGCTAAAGTATGAACACACTCAGAATATGTTTGGTTGGTTTCCCATATGTCTATTGATTTTACTTAAAACAGTGTCCATTTTAAACAAAAGAAAGAAACTTTGAGTGATATCGGCCACACCGTGCCTCATATTGAAGTGGGGTTGACACTTATATGTTAAAAATGACCCATGGATCATTGTCCAAAAATATAAATACAATCAGAAATCATTTGGTCGGTTTTCCATATGCAAGTTGTTCTTTTCACTTAAAATCCTGCCTATTTCCAATAAAAGTGAGACAGTTTGAGTGGTACCGGCCACACCGTGCCTCATATTGAGGCGAGGTTGATTCGTACACGTCAAAAATGACCCATGGATAGTTTTCCTAATGTATCAATAGAATATGAATTCCTTTGGTCAGTTTTCCATATGCCAGTTGTTGTTTTCACTTAAAGTGTTGTCCAATTCCAATAAAAGTGAGACACGTTGAGTGGTATCAGCCTCACCGTCATATTGAGGCGGAGTTGACTTGTACATGTCAAAAATGAACCATGGATCCTTGTGCTAAAGTATCATCACAATAAGAATACGATTGGTTATTTTTCTGTATTCCAGTTGTTTTTAATTAAAATGGTGTCCATTTTAAACAAAATAAATAAACTTCGAGTGATATCGGCCACACCGTGCCTTGGATTGAGGTGGGGTTGACTCGTACACACACATATGACCCATGGATATTTTTCCTAAATTATCAAAAAAATATGAATGCATTTGATCAGTTTTCTGTATTCCAATTATTGTTTTCACTTAAAATGTTGTCCATTTCAAAATAAAGGTGAGACACTTTGAGTGGTACCGGCCACACCGTGCCTCATATTGAGTCAGAGTTTACTCGTACGCGTTACAAATGACCTAGGGATATTTTTTCTAAAGTATGAACACAATCCGAATATGTTGGGTCAGTTTTCCGTATGTCTGTTGTTTTTACTTAAAATAGTGTCAATTTTAAACAAAAGAGAGACACTTTGAGTGATACCAGCCACATTGTGCCTCAGATTGAGGTGGAGTTGACTCGTACACATCAAAAATGACCTATGGATCCTTTTCCTGAAGTATCAATAAAATCAGAAAGTGTTTGGTCAATTTTCCATATGAAAATTGTTCTTTTCACTTAAAATCCCATCCATTTCAAATAAAAGTGAGACTTTTTGAGTGGTACCGGCCACACCATGCCTCAGATTGAGGCGGGGTTGACTCATACATATCAAAAATTACCCTTGGATCATTTTCCTAATGTATCAACATAATCGTAATGCGTTTGGTCATTTTTTCATATTCCAGTTGTTGTTTTCACTTAAAATATTGTTCATTTCAAATAAAAGTGAGACAATTTGAGTGGTACCAGCCACACCATGCCTCAGATTGAGGCATGTTTGACTCATACATGTAAAAAATGACCCATGGATCGTTGTCCTATAGTATCAACAGAATATGAATGCGTTTGGTCAGTTTTCCGTAGGCCAGTTGTTGTATTCACTTAAAATGTTGTCCAATTAAAATAAAAGTGAGACACTTTGAGTGGTACCAGCCACACCATGACTCAGATTGAGGTGGGGTTGACTCATACACGTCAAAAGTGACACATGGATCCTTGTGCTAAAGTATTAAGACAATACAAATATGTTTGGTAGGTTTTCCGTATCCCAGTTGTTTTTACTTAAAAGGGTGTCCATTTTAAAGAGAGTTTAGATTGAGATCCAAGATGCCAAATAAAGAGTGAGATTGTCTGCGGAATCAAGGTAGTTTGTCCTTATCCTTTCGTGAATTGTCATTATGTTTTATATATGCTGAATCATTGTTTGTCCAATGTTGGGATGTCGGGTCGGGGGGCTGTTCGGGGTCCAGGGAGGATGGTGGGGGGCTGTCCGGGGGGTTGTCCTGGGGGCTGTCCGGGGGCTGTCCAGGGTCCAGGGAGGAGGGTGGGGGAGGGGGGGGGGGGCTGTCCAGGGTCCAGGGAGGCGGGGGGTTGTCTGGGGTCTAGAGAGGTGGGTGGAGGGTTGTCCGGGGTCTAGGAAGGAGGGGGGGGGGGGGGGGCTGTCCATGGTTCAGTGAGGAGGGGGTGGGGCTCTCTAGGGTCCAGGGAGGAGGGTGGGGGGCTGTCTCTAGGGAGGAGGGTGGGGTGGCTATCAGGGGGGCTATCCAGGGGGCTATCTAGGGGGCTATCCGGGGGGATGTCTGGGGGATGTCTGGGGTCTAGGGAGGAGGGTGGGGGGGGGGGGCTTTCCAGGGTCCAGGAAGGAGGGGAGCTGTCTGGGGTCCAAGGAGGAGGGTGGGAGGTTGTCCGGGGGTCTATTCGGGGTCCAAAGTGGAGGGTGGGGGGATGTCTGAGGGGCTATCCAAGGGCCAGGAAGGAGGGTGGGGGGTTGTTCGGGGGCTGTCCGGGGTCTGGGGAGGAGGGTGGGGGGATGTCCGTGGGAATTTCCTGGACACATGAGATAGTATTTACATATTTTCTAAGAAAAAAATTTCATGTTTAAAAAATAATTTCAATATATCAGCTTCTAATAAAACCATCAATTCTCTGAATTCCACTGAAAAGTTACAATTCATTAAAATAGATAAAAAATAAAGATAATGTGACCTACATAATCACACATATATTCAGGAACAACAAATCAATAAACATCAAAGGTCAGTAATATAAGTCAAAAATGTAATGGATCAATCTTCTCCTCATCACCATCACTATCATAACCATCATCATCACCCTCACCCTCATCCCCATCGTTATCACCATCATCTTCCCCGCCCTCCTCCTCTCCCTCATACTCAGCCTCAACCACCTCATCACCCTCCTCCTCTACCTAGACCTCCTCCTTTACCTCCTCCTCCGCCTCGGCCTCCTCCTCTTCCTCCTCCTCCTCCACCTTGGCCTCCTCCTATCCTTCATCTCGACCACCACTAAAACTGCCACCTGGTTCACCATATATAAAACGCATCGATGAAATTTATTCATCCAAAGCATTGTTGGCCTCTGGTGGAATTGTTGGATGTAAAACTTCCATCAGTCTTATAAATGCAGTGCTTTCCCTATCAGACTGTTCTATCGTCTCTGTGGCCCTTTTTTTATCCTGTTCTGCCTGGGCCTTAACCCACTGTAACTCAGTGGAACTACAAATCATACCTAAAGAGGGCCAATACCTCATCGGAACTATACTCTTCCCAGTTCGGCATCGTACTCTACTAGGGTGCTCATCTCCCAACACCTGATGTAAGTGATTCACTACTGGAAAATGTACCTATCCCCACGGTTTTCACCAAAACCGTGGGGATAGACCCCCCCTATACCCACGGTTTTGGAAAACCGTGGGTATAGGTGAATTTTGATGACCTATACCCACGGTTTGCCAAAACCGTGGGTATAGGTCATCAAAATTCACCTATACCCACGGTTTTCCAAAACCGTGGGTATAGGGGGGGTCTATCCCCACGGTTTTGGTGAAAACCGCGGGGATAGGTCTGGGATAAAATACCTATACCCACGGTTTTGAAAAACCGTGGGTATAGGTCATTTTTGTGTCCGCGGGAAATTTTTTTTTTCCGCGGGAAGGAATTTTTTTTGGCGGGAACCCTATACCCACGGTTCTTCCCTCTATACCCACGGTTTTTATAACTATATTTAACTAAATAGATATATATATACATATATGTGAAGTTAGGGTAGTGGTTAGACGCGGTGTTTGCAGCGAAGAGGTTGCGGGATCGAAACTCGGCGCCTGCATTATTTTAGGACCTATACCCACGGTTTTGAAACCGTGGGTAAAAGCCATTGAAACCGTGGAAATTCTCTATGTTTCGGTGACACGGTGGCAGGACACCTATACCCACGGTTTTCCAAAACCGTGGGTATAGGCTGGGGACCTATACCGACGGCGTTCCAGCCCGCGGTTCCCAAAACCGTGGGTATAGGCTATACCCACGGTTTTGGAGGCTATACCCACGGTTTTGAACCGTGGGTATAGGCCGTTTTTCCAGTAGTGATTGTTTGGCCCAAAATTGTAAGGTTCCTGGGCATCAAGGGCCTCTTAAGCAACCTGTTAAAAATATAAATATATTATTAAGTTAAATAATAGTGATTAAAATTTCAAATATAGAAAGTAAAACTTACAATCTAATGCTGAGTCGATTCATTAACCGCAATTCCATATTTCTTCTTTCTACTCGAGCAAAACAGTTTTGCATGAGGCACACGTCCTTCTATATTATTTTTATGCCTATATAATTAAATTGAATGTAGAAAACCATAATTAAAATTAAGATACCAAAAAAACATAGTTATTTCATAACTGAAATTATAGAACAACTTTAGCAATCAAATAAATTATGGAGGAAGCAATAGAAAGTTCAAGTCGTAAAGAAAGATTATAAAATGTCTTACCTACTGTCTCTCATGATCTGGCATCGTAATACGACCCAATTTGTGGACGTATTTCATAGCATCAATGTTTTTTATTTCTTTTAGTTTCATCCTAAATAAATTTCAATAATTAGTATTAACGAAAAACATGAAAATATTCATTTAAATACTTATAATTTGATTAATACCATAAATTAGATAGTCTCCCAATGAGTGATCATCTGTTGGTAGTGTTCTAATGGACAATCATCCACGACAGATACCGCCTCTAACTCCGTGCCCACTCTAGCATGCCATCCAATGTACAACTCATGCTTCTAAGCTCTCTAAAGCTCACCTAAATTCTTTAGACGTGCTGTCCGTGAACCCTCACCATAGGACAAATTAAACCGCAGCTGAAACCAAAATATTAATTCATATAAATAGAAAAATTAATATATTTAATTATATACGATAGATTTTTTTACCCCTATCTCTGCCCAGGCATTATCCCTGACTTCATTTGGAAGCTTTATCCATGAGATCGGGCTAACCGGAATGATGTCGAAGTATTTGGAAAGCGTCACCAAAAAACTCCGACATTGCTGCCCTGATTTTTCAATCATCTACCTATATTCATTGTATTCGACCATCAAATGCGTGCGTCGGTTCCACACCAAACACATACATGTGCGCCCCCGCCCCCACCTACTATCAGTAAATGTATCTGTTATTAATGAAAATAAAATATTTTATCAATACATGTCATAATGAAAATAAATAATGGTGTAAAAATTTGTTATGGTTGTATAAGTATACCTACAGTAGCCTGATCAATGGGCACTGCTGGATCTGCAGAAACTGATGGAACACCCCGTACAGATGGAGTGGGTCCCAATTTATGCTCCTCAGGGACAGACTCTGGCAGAGCAGTAGTCAAAGAATATGGAATATAAAATCCTAGAGATATCGAAGTTGTAGTAAAAGAAGATGACAGGGATGGCTGTCCAAATGCTGGATGGGGAGTGAGAATCATCATCGGATATGATACAAATGGGTGAGTAGGGTCAGGTGTAAAGGGTGGTGAAAACATGGGAGGCCTAGATATCCTGTGTGTCCCTAATGACACACTGGGATCAGAATGTGGGATGGATGCTATGTCAGTGGGAGGGGAAATGTCTAATCGGGTACGCCAACCAGATCATCTAGCTCTCGTACCACCCCCCTCGTACGAACACCCTAAGTACCGAGACCACTACTCGGATTCTCCTCAAATAACTGTCACCTAATAGATGGATCCTGAAAAAATGTTTAAAAACATTAATCACATGAAATTATATATAATTTAAATAAATATATTTGAAATAAAATAGTCACTGCAGGAACTAGTGGTGGAATGCCCAGCTCGGTCATGTGACGATGGTTGTCCATAATCTTTTTCTATCACCTCTCTTCAATTGGTTTCATTTCCTACATTTTAAAACAAATATGTAAGTAAATAGAAAAGGATAACTAATGTGTAACCAAAAAAACAAAATAAATGAGAGGTAATAGGGGGATTCATGGATAATTTAACTAACCATTATTGTAGGTGAGATTGAACAAATATATAATGAAGTCAATAAATCGTACAAGATGTAATATAGGAATTTAATTTTTAGTAGGATGATTATTTACTAAGTGTCATAAGTATATTAAAATCATGGAACATTGATTCTACCAGATTCATAAGTGGAAAATCAATTGTAAAAATTAAGGAAAAATTTAATTTATTTAGCTCAGGTAGATGATACAGGTTTCAATATTAAATCAATTTAAATAGAACCAACCTTAACAACCCAACTCAAGGTAAACAAAAAGAATTGAGAACACGAATGGATAATTTTATATATTTCCCACCACAACTTCAGGTTCATAGTCAACTCTGAAAATTGAGCAATTAGAGTCATCAAAATTAATAAATGGATTGGTTCCAATGGCAGTAGGGATGGTGTCAATTCCATCATAACCATCATAAAAAATATGTCTTGGAATTACTTCAACTATGACACCAAATTCAGGTCGAAGTTGGACTTTAACATAAAAAACATGTTTATCCATTGATTCCAATACATATGGTTCTTCAGTAGAAAGAGTGTGATTCATATTAATTACTTGAAATCCACAATCATCAATAAATGTGCCCTGTCTCGTCATTGAATCAAACCAATGGAATTTCATCATCGTGACTCGTCCATTAGAGTAATAATCCAACATTATTATTTTTTCAATGACTCCATAATAACCTACATTTTAAAATCATGGTCTACTATCTGATGCAATGGCATAAAAATATGTTGTGTTAGTAACCATAACACCATCATGTTGTTTTTTCATTTTCTTTTCTTGTTCAGTGACAATGAATTTGTACCCATTGATAATAATTGATTTACAGTCACAGACCACGGTATTAGAACCAAAATCCAAAGCTATTATTTCCTCAGAGAGAGAGTCAGCTGTCAAAATCAATACCTGCAATATAAATGAATATTAAACTTAATTAAATATTTATTTAATTATTTTAAACAGTAATATTTTTAACTTCAATTTTAACGAAGTTGAAAACTATTTTCAATGCAAAGTATCCCTCATTCTCAAAGATAAAGAACGATGCTTTCTATTTATCATTGTTTTATGTTCCCTGTAGATAAAAAATATGAATAGTTTAACAAATATATATATATATATATATATATGATATACATATTCAATTTAGTTACATGATGTATTCCTGGAACAAATCACAGTTGAACAAAATTGTGTGATGTTCCATATCTCGCTCTTCAAGGTTTAATGTCTTCAAGGTATATGATACATGAATTCCTCTTTTTTAAGGAAGTGATGGAAGAATAGGTTCAATTTTATCATACTATTCTTCTTCATTTCTCATTGTTCTGTTCATTCTTATAGTAAGATCAGAGAAATACATTGAGCAAAAATCCATACATTCTTGGGCCAAGTAACCATTCACGATAGAACCTTTGGGATGATTCTTATTTTGAACATAAGACTTTAATGTGTACATAGTTATTTTAGTTGGATACATCCAAAGAAAAAAACAAGTCCTCTGAGAAGAATTTCAGTGGGAATATGGACAGTCAGATGCAACATGCATGTGAAAAATGATGGAGGAAATATTTTCTCCAACTCACACAAACTTATTGGGGCATCTGTGAACATTTTTTGAAAGAAAGACTTGGACAACTTCTTAGCACAAAAAATCTATAAGAAAATGGCACAACTTAATAACAGTCACCCTTACATTATTGAAAAAAATATGATGGATTGATATTGGAATCAACTCATGCAGAAGAACGTGATGATCATGAGTCTTCAAAGATTTTAGCTTCAACTCTCTTTTTTTGAACTATTTAGATATGTTGCTTGAATAGTCATTATGAACTCTAATAGTCTCTAATACTTCCATAAAAAATTTTTCTTCGTAAGTGTCATCAAATAAGAATAACATGGAACTTTCCATTTATTTTCTCTAATACGCACATGATGCAATTCTGGTCTGATTCCCCAATCCACCAAGTCACGCCGAGATGGTAAATTATATTTTGTCTTTCCCTTATCATTTATAAGTATCAAAAGAAACATTTCACATATATTCTTTTCAATGTGAATTACGTCTAAGCAATGACGTAAAAAATTGGTTGAACAATAAGGCAAATCAAAAAAGATACTCCTATTCCTCCAATTGTAACAGGTTTCAGTGGAACCATTATTTCTCTTTCCAAATTTCATTTGACCCTTCCCGAATAAAATACTAAAATCTTTCAATTCATTAAGAAGATCAGTTCCAGACATACACAGAGGTGGATCATCAATCTCTATGGTATTATCAAATCTTCGACGATTATTTCTATATGGATGGTCCATTGGAAAGAATCATTAATGTCCCATAAACCTGAAACTACATCGATGTTTCAGTCTTCTAGATCATGTATTCTTCATACAAACAGGACATGACAGTTTTCCCTTCGTGCTCCATCCAGAAACCATTGCATAATCCAGAAAATCATTGATCTCCCACATAAGTGCATCATGCTTCTGAAACATTTCTTTAGAATATGCATCGTATGTGCGCACACCCACATCCCAAAGAAGATTCAACTCTTTTATTAAAGGTTTCATGTATACATCAATATCCATAACAGGATCAGAAGGGCCAGATATGGGTATAATCATGAAAGTGAAAGGTTTTTTCATACACAACCATGGGGGAAGATTATAAATGGGTATAAAAATTGGTCATGTGTTGTGCGAAGTAAGCATCCGCCCAAATGGATTAAAACTGTCGCATGAAATACCCAGCCTCATATTACGCATGTCAGATGCAAAATCAGGATATTGAGCATCAAATATCTACCATGAAAATCCATCTGTAGGGTAAACCAACTCACCAGTAGTATTATTTCTCTCAATATCATACCATCTCATTTTTGTTGATATTTCATCAGACATAAAAAGATTATGGAGTTTGGGTATCAATAGAAAGTGCCACATTACTTTCATTGGAATGAGGGATGGTTTTTTATTAGATTTTGACTTCTATCAGGATGTGCCACATTTTATACAATCATTTCTTTCAGCTGTTTCCTTCCAGAATAAATTGCAATCTTTCGGGCAAGCATGGATTTTGTTTCTTGGAAATCCAAGTTCCTCAACTAACTTCTATGACATATAGTGGTTTGAGGGAATATATTAATCATCTGGAATTAAATCCTTCAAGAAGGTAAGAATGAAATCGATTGCTGTATTAGAAATCCCATATATAGTTTTTCCATGAAACAATCGGATTAAAAATTCCATCCTTTTCATTTTATTGCACTATCGATATACTGGAGTCGTGGCAGCATCAGTCAATTTTTTCACCCTGACAATATCATCATTTTCATTAGATACATCATCTATCCTCATATAGAAGTCTTCTTGAGTTGAAATCCTTTATTTTTCATGATGATAAATAAATGGAAACCAGTCATCAAACAAATTCCCCAGTCCAGTCCTTTCATTTTGATCATCAGCAATTTGAGCTTTCATTTTCTACCCATTGTGATACCACACATAGTAGTTTTCTTGAAAAAAATATTTGGTTATGTGGTAGTTGACTTCTTCACGGCTCAACTAAGGTCTACCAAATCAATTAGAACATGGGATGTGTATGCGAACACTATCTAAACCATTGTGAAATGAAAAATCAAAAAATCTCTTAAAATTGTTTTGAAAATCACTTGATATCCGATCGGTTTTATATATCCAACTTCTATCCATTTGGTAAAAATAATTTTTATAAGTCATTTCATTATAAGAAATTCAATATGATTAAAGTTTAATAAAAAATATATTTAAGTAAATAATAAAGGAAGGAATTTCTAGTTGATGTAGTGAACTATTAAAACAATGTAAAGATATACTAATTAATTCAGTTATGGGTGCCTAAATTTGAGGTAATATGTGTTTTGTAATTTTTTCATTTATCACATACAAGAAGACACCATAGACCTGATAGAACGTTTTTCAAGATATTACAATGTGAAGGACTTTTAAGAAAGATGAAGAATGTGTAAATATATTTTTTTAAATAATTTATTGATGCTAATAATGGAAATACTGTGAAAAGTTAGTACATTTTAGAACACCCAAACTAAAGTCCACAGAAAGTACCATATCACCTCACTAAAAAAAAAGGAAAACCACCTACCCCACTACCCCAAACGTCCCCAATCCCTTCACATGATTCATCCTTATATCCATTAACCACCTTGAGAAAAAATGAATAAATAAACCATTTACCATCTTTGAGTGGGGATACATCTCACCAACACCTCCATTAGTCAATATGATTCACTAACTACATAAAATGAGTGGCTATGAAGACTTTAAATCATGTTGATTCATATATTCATGTCACTTGAATTGTAAAACTAAAATAGAAAAAAAATCAAACTACACTTATTGGGTATGTCATGCCACACAAGTCACCACCTGGTTTAGGTCAAATCAAAATAGAAACAAAGAATAATAGATGAAAAAAATTAAACCTAAGTTAAGCCTTATAGATTTAAAGTGTAGAACTAAAAAATTGATTGAATTCAGATGGATTTATAGAGAGGAAGGAGTTCTCAACCTATGTAAAGAGAGAGACCTGTAGTTTAGAATCAAAGGGGGACTTCCCCAAGGATTCCTAAATCATAATCACTATGAATTCAAGGTAGATTTACCCAAGGTATTATAAACCAAATCATCATGAATCCATGGGGGTTTCCAAATGGAATTAAAATATATGTTTTTAATATGAATCCTTGGTTGGTTTCTTCGTGGAATTCCAAATCATTAGTCAAAGAACAAGAAATCAAAAATAAAATTTAAATTTTTTTATATACATTTTCAATAGGTCTCATATAAGAGGAACATTCCTCATATAAGAGGCACAAACCCCTTCCCCCCACCTCACCCCCCAACATACTCCCACTTTCCGAGCCCACCCCCAACCTGCACACTTACCTCCCCCACCCACTTGCATAGAAACCCCCACCTACACCCCCACTTTCACAACCCTATTCCCCCACCCCCACATGCACAACCCCCCTCCTCCAACCGCCACCTATACACCCCACCCCCACCTCACCCCCCAATAGACTCCCACCTGTCCATCCCACCCCCTAACCTGAACACTCCCCTCCCCCCCACCCACTTGCACGACACCACCCCTCCACCTCCACCCCCACTTGAACAGCCTTCCCCCACCCCCAGCTGCACAGCCCACCCCACCCCCACATGTACAACCCCCCACCTCACCCCCAACATACTCCCCACTACACGCCCCCACCTGTACATCCCCCTTCACTCATTTCACCCCCCACCTAAACACCCTCACCAACACACCCCCTCCCCCCACCCACTGCACCCCCACCCACTACACCTCCCACCACCTGCACCCCTCACTTGAAATAAATTGTTTCACACATGACAGCAGAACAGAAACAAAAAACAAATCAAACTGAAATTGTGGGGTAGCATACAACACAAACCTCATGTTTAAGCCAAATGAAAATAGAAAACAAAAAAAAATAGATGCAAAACATTAAACACAAGGTACTACTTAAAAATTTGTAGTATAGAACAAAGAAACTTTGTGATTGAAGATGTATCTGGTGGAAATTTTCAGAGCGAGAGAGGTATTAGGTCTCGACTTTAGGACTTCAATCCTGTGGATGGGAGATCGAGCCTACTGGAAATTTAGGGGAAATGTTTCCCAATAGTTTTAAAAAACCTTTGGGAATGGTAAGCTTTACCAACAGTTTAGACAAACCATTGGGAAATCCTTCCCAAGTCATGGGCTTTGACAATATTTTGAACAAACCATTAGTAAAGGGAGAATAATTTGTAGATTTCCCAATGGTTTCTTCAAACCGTTGGGAAATACTTCACTAAGTCAACCTTTACCAATGGTTTTAACAAACCATTGGTAAATGACTCTTATACCAATAGTTCTGTTGATCCTTTGGTATGAAAGTGTTGGGAAAACCCATCTTCCTAGTAGTGTGATCATTTTTTTCTTAGAATATCACCATGGAAAAGTGTTATGTGTTTTGGTAATAAAGGAAATCTAAGTCCATGGTTTATTGGACCTTAGGAAATCTTGGTGAAAGTGGGAAAATTTTCTTACTGATTAACTTTTCCTTAGAGTTTATCTCAAGTACAGAATGTTTTTCATGTTTCGATATTAATAAAGTATGTGCCAGATTCATCTCATGTTTTGAGCCAAGAATCAGTTCAACTGGAAGAGAACCTTTCATATAAAGAGAAACCTATTCAGATTCTTGATCAAAGTGAACATGTATTAAAGAATAAGTTAACCCACTAGTTAAAGGTTTTGTGGAGAAACAACATGGTTAAAGAAGAAACATGAGAATTTGAAAATTCTATGAGGGAAAGGTACCCTCATTTGTTTAATAAGTAAAGAAAAATTCCAAGGATGCAATTTCCAAAAGGTGGGGAGAATGTAACACCCCAAGGTTTTAAAAATAAATCGAAATGAATGAAACTCTAAGTCTCTAAATAATGAAACTTTGTTTTAAGTATATAGTTATAAAGTAGTCGTTAAACATAATTTTTCTACTTATATGATTTGACTTTTAAAAAATAGACATCTACGGTTGTGATCATTAAGTTATTTGGAGTCTAATAAAACTAACCTGTTTTTTGGGAATAGTTACATACCCTTATGAATAGTAATATGACCCTTATGAATATTTAATCATGTTATTATTTTCTTTTCTTAAGGTTATAATATAATGAGACCTTGATTAAATTTTCAAGGTGATATAAAATGAGTTATAGTTTTAAAATTGTTATTTTTTGAATAAAATATTATTTTTATTTAAAAATTAAATTAAAAATATTTATAAAAATATTTTAAAAAAATGGAGCCCATTTTTTAATTTTACATGTCTAAAAAATGGTTAGGGGGTTTTATGGGATTTTTCTGAGATAGATGAATTTTTAGTGAATAGTAAAAATATAGTATTAAGTTTTCGATGTGTTTGATGACATCGTAATAATGAAATCATTATAGTTGACTCCCGAGGACTAAAATATTACATGTGGTGTCCCAAGTGGAAAATACCACTGTTAAAAACCTTGTTAAATCCCATGTTTTTGAAAATACCACTAATGTGGTGTCCTTTGAAATTAATTAAAAACTCCCTCACTTTCACTATAAACACCACCCTCACCCCCATCTTCCTCTCACACCTATAAAGCATTGATAATTTTCTAAATTCTTCCCAGCACCCTTACCAAGGATATTCACCATGTCCAAGGCCTTCTGGTCTCACCAAATGTCCAAAACAAAATGCCCTAAGAAGGATCTCAAGGAGAAGAGATCAAGAGGTAAAGATCCTCTTTCATTTTCTTGTGTTTTCATTTCAATTATTTTATTTTTTTATATTATCTTCAAATACCATTGTAAAATAAGAATTAAAGCTCTAATATTATATATATTTTGTATTTTTATCATGTTTATTGAAAAATTCATCACCATTATTTCTTTCCTCTTCCTCTTATTCTAAAAATAAAAACATCGTCTGTGATGTGTCGATTTACCGACATCATGGATGATGTGTCTCCAATAGAATTTACTTCCATTAAAGCAAGATGGAAAACCATTTTAATGGTTTAAATAGTTTTTAAATTCTATTATATTACCTCTAATATTTTTTTTAATTAACTTATATGCATAATATTAAAGGTATACGATGAAACATGTTCGTGATCATCGATGAACCGCCAAAATGCTCTAAAATCATTTATGATTTATCTAATGATTCATCTTCATACCATATAAAAAAAATTATTTATGGAATAATTTAATATTATGGAAACATATTAATAACAAGTCATTACACTTCTAGATATTCTCTTACATTCAACCAGAAAATCCTTTATGAACCAACCATGGAAACCATGTAAAAAACACACCCAAAACAATGTAAATAACAAAATATTATTAATAAATGGGTAGAATGATGTCATAATATGATAATATAAGGTGTTTTAAAAATGAATATATTTCTTTAAATTATTAATAAAATCCTTCTAACCATTATACAAGATTTTTAAACAAACTTTACATAATAAGTACATGAGTTAAGGGAATTCTTAACCAACTTTACATTCTTTGGGTTAACCTTATATTTAATTAATTATGTGGTACTAAGATTATGTTTGTAATGAATTTAATTAATATTATTTTTTATTATGTGTATTTATTATGTACAAACATTTTCCCTTTAGTTTATTAATTCTCACTTCAATTATATGATATTTGTAAGGGAATTTTCTTTAAAATTTATCTTTTAAAATTATATTTTATAAAATTCAAAAGCAATGTTTTTATACAATTATCCATTATTTATGATTATGGAACTCTTCTTGGGAATTGTTTATAAATAAGGATGGGACCTATATCTCCCTCCAATTCATTGTTTATGTGTAAGTTGGAGTTCGGCTGTATGGTTATTCCAAGTGTAACTATGATGGTTACACAATAAGGCAGTCATGAGGGTTACATTATAAGTTATCTAGTAGGGTAACAAATCATAAGGTATCCACGAGGGTTAAAATATTAAGTAATTACATAATATACCTTTATGGATTTATATATATGTTCCTTAGTGTTTTATGGAGATCTCATGTTTAACAAAGTAAGTTTTTATGGGTGAGGAGTATGTCTTTGTGAAATGATTTCATCTGTTTATAAGTATTTATGTACTAATGGATTTTTTCCTTCTTATTATATCCCTTACTAATATTTTTATGCTCATACCAAGTTCTTAAATGTTTTTCACAGTTTATAAGATTGTGTAAGAGAAATAAGTAATTGAAGTTAAATTTTACAATGTTTTCTGAAGAAATCATGTTGTTTTTTTGTTTTAAAAGTTTTATGTTTTGGAAAAAAGGACATTGTTTTAGTTATACCTACTTTGTATGTTGTGGGTTGATATATATGAGTTATTTCCTAACTTTCTAAAAATCTAAACTGAAATTTGGTGATGTTTCAACATGGAGTTGTTTATAATATTTTCCATTTCACTATTACATTCACTACCAATTCGAGGATGAAAAGTTTATATATATATGACAATGTTTTGAGTAATATTTTCTTTGATATTATTTAACTATATTCTGGTATTTTTAGAATATTAGGAATTTCTCCTAGGTAAAAATGAAAATTTACCAAATCATAGGACCTAATTTTTTTAGGGTTCCATAGTATGGTTTTTAACCTCATTTTTCGTCGGTATGAAAAATAGAGTATCACAAAGCCTTTTAAATAATATTTAAAATATTAAAAAAAATTATTCAGGAATGAGAATTTTTACCTTGGGAATAATTTTATTTTTATTCACATTGGGACTCTCAAGTGTTTTGTATCATTGGTGAAATAATTAAATAATTAAATAATTTAATTAATTGGATTTAATTATTCCAAAACCACAAAATAACTATATTTAACAAGTGTTATATCATTCCTATATGGTTAGTTTTTTGTAATTGTGAAACCTTAAGGAGAGGGAGAGAGGGAGAGAGGGATCATGGTGGTGATGATGATGGATTCATTAATCAAGATCGAATCTACATTGATATCGATGGATAAATCACAAGTCTAAAAACCCAAAATCAAATGCATAATAATTCATCTTCAAGGTAGGTATTTTTTTATTCAATTTTCTAGCTCATTATTCATGTGGAATAAATTCTAAAATTTTTCTTGTTAATTAATCAATGAACCTTGATTAGTTTTTAAAATTTTGGGTAATTGTTGTTGATATTGTGATTAATTTTTATATATTTTCATCAAAAAAGGTATTTTTCATTATTTTTATGAAAGTTAATATTTGTGATTTATTTTTTATTGTAATTTTTATTATCACATGTATTACTAAATTTCACATCCCAAGAATGATGGTAAAATCAAGTACGATAGTCACAAATTCTTTAATTTTAAGGTTTTTTGGATTTCCACTCCATTATTTATGAGTTTAAAATCTACATTCATTTTGGATAGTGCTTTGAATAATATGTGTACTAAAAACATTTTGTGATTAAATATAATCTATTAATTCTTTGATTTTTTTGACATCAAGGATGAAAATGCAATGATTGAGTCTAGGTGATGGATTCACATGAAGGGAAAATAACAAATAGTTTATTCATAAGTAGTGGGTCATGTGATGAAGGTAATGTGATTAGGGATCCTATTTGTAGATATAAGTATCTAGGTAATAGTTCACTTATGATGAATCTTTCTTATATGGCCTGAAAAACATTTATTTGGGTTAGATATGGGGTAAAAATAGGGGTTTCGACGAAGGATTCAGAGTAGGAGGTGATTCCAGTTTGAAGAAGGTGACTACACAACATGTAGGTTGGAATAAAATCTTGTGTACTTTGGAGTTTTGGTTCTTGAACTTCCAAATGAATTAGATATCACATGACATGTGATATTGTACTATACACCACATACAAACTAGTTGACTACTTGGCATGTATAGGGAGTACACACCTCGAAGGATCTCTAGTATTATACACTTTGCGTGTGAGATCTTTCAATTATATCCTAGTACGTTTTCTACTTAATTTTTTTAAAATATTTCATATTCCATAATCGAACTCATTTTTTTTCATAAAATGTTTCTTGATACTGGTCAGGGGATCAAAGGTGGTGAGATAACAAGTGCTGGTGGTATAAAGTAGAAAGGGACATGTTGTATGACAACCGTTTTGCTGGTGGGTAGGAAGTAGCATGGGTTTCCTATAAGAAACCCACCTAATCTTCAATGGGGTTCCCAATCACGTAGTTGTTTTTGTTGAAACAACTGGATCTGATGGTATCCCATAGCTAGATAGAGAATTTATACTGGGCTATAATTATGAGGGAAGAATCATATTCTTGGCCTTTATAACTCTTGTTAAACATATGATTAACCCCTTTTCAATAATAAATTATTATTATAAAATTTAAATGGTCATCTAGGTATTATATGATGTCTGTATATCAAATCATTTATCTCTTTATCTATTCTTTGTTCTATTTGACTTGAATCAGCGAGTCTTTCTCGGATTTGGTGAATTCCTCTTGTTTTCCTCTTGGAACTTATTCTTGTTATCTTGATGAGGATGATCCATAATTTTCCTTAAGGGATCATTATTTTTCACTTTGATCTAGACATTCTATCTTGGGAATATCCCACTATTTTGAGGTGGGTAATCTGAAACATATCCATATGGTCTTTTGGGTTTTTCTAATATGTGAAACATGAACATTCATGCGAAAATTCCATTAAAACAACCAATATTAATTTAAGACCTCTATATTATCTTTAATTATCATCCTTAGACTTACCATATATTGCATTAGTTCTGTTTTTGATTATGACTTTGACTTGTGGCATGTCGAGAGGTGTACCTCCTTTGACCATGGATTAGAACTTGATATTTATGACCCTATAATTGTGTAACTAAAATAGGGAATTGGATATGGAGTGTCTTAACTCATATATTGATAATTTAATTGGATCATGTGCCTTTTTATTTGTATAATTGATAAGGAATTGAAAACAATGGAATAATGGTTTGATGAAATAATGACATAATGAGTTGTGAAATTGTAATTAGGTTTATTTGGAATGAGTATTAGATTTTTTATCCTTTTTATGTTAATTGGATACTTGTCATAAAAAAGTTAAAAGGAATGTCACTAAATTTGAAAATATAATTAAAAATTGGTATGAATTAACCATTATCTATTATGTTTTCATGCTTTCCATGTATGTTGATTTTGTATGCTTAGTCTCTTTATTGGTGCCTAAGGGAATGACACATGTTGGCTAGATGCTTGAGGGAAGGATTCATGGTTTCTTGGTTCCTAAGGATGAGAGACATGCCATCTTGATTATTGAAACTAATTTTTAAATATATGAGTCCATAGGGAGAGACATATGATTCTTGATGCCTATAGGAATGATTTTAATAACATGAAGACTAAGGGAGAGGTTCATGATTATTAAATTCATGAGGCATAGATTCTTGGTATTGTGATACCAATGGGTGTGATTTATAGTTTCATGTGTTTCCACAGAGTGAGGTTGGAGGAAATAAAATGGGGTCCCTTTCTGTTTATTTTCACTAGGGTGTAAGGAAAGAGATATCTAACATCGTGGTGAGGAAATTTTTGCATGACCTCATGTGTCAACATTGAGATTGAGGGTCAGTGGGTTTAATTTGATATTTCATGTTAATTTTTAAATAAATTACCCTATTTATCAAAAATTTTCATACACTATTTTCTCAGAATATACTCGTTTAGACAAAATTGTTGGTGGCTTATTAATTTTTACTTACACCCTATTAGTCCATCATTTATCACTCAGGAAGAATTTATATATTCATGTTTGGATAAGGGGAATGGGTTATATAATTAATTAATTTCTTTCTTTATGGGAATGCATCATGGAGATGGACCGAGCATGGTGTTCATGACTTGTTCCGGGGGTCTTTATTTGGATTTTATATTTTATTTTGTTTCTTGTATGACTTTTAGTATGCGATTTAGGTTGGAAAAACATATTGCATAACATGGGTG
Source organism: Viscum album (assembly GCA_963277665.1). NCBI lineage: Eukaryota > Viridiplantae > Streptophyta > Magnoliopsida > Santalales > Viscaceae > Viscum > Viscum album. The sequence goes on along the minus strand of OY728163.1, from coordinate 1,851,899,342 downwards.
ATTTTATTTTGATTATTTAGATCTTACATGTTTATCATTTGGAGTTGATTTTTGTTATTGTGTTTATCATTATTTCCATTTTTCTATTATTTAGCACTAAAGGGTATAGTATCCCCACTATACACACTAGATCCTTTCCATTAATAAGTGTACTTTTCTATATGGGGAGAAGTGATAAAGTTCATTTGGTGCCCTATCTCAGTCACATGATGGAGAACCATGTAGGGTATATTAAAAAGTGGTGTCAAAGGTGTATTATTTTATGATTCTTTATGATTTGGGAATGGTAAATAAGGAAACGTGATATTTTAATGCATGGTAATGAGATTATGTTTGGGAGTAGCTTACCCATTTACAAGGGGAAACTTAAGTCTCTAAATATTTTATTACAATTCAGGAGATTTATTTGTTACTTTTTTGATTTTATTTCACAATGGGTTATGCACTTATTGTGTGATGTTACTATTTTATGATATTTAACTCCTAGTTTAGTATGTTAGGATTTGTGTATGAATGTATCATTTTAGTCATGTATGAGTTTTTCACCTTCACTACTATGCTGGGAACTCATTCACATGTATATGAAAAATATGCCTATTTTTTATCTAGATTAAACTATTTTTAGTGAAGCATAGTTAATGAATAGTGGTTTTTTTTTTATTGTGTGTGAACTAATTTTTTGATCCTAAACTTGATATGTTTGTGTGTTTAAAATGAGAAATATGAGCACTTTTTATGTTTTGTTTTCCTTTTTCCTGATGTGTGGCATGAGGTGTGTGTTACTCTGTGTAGAAGGATATCTTCATGTCATATTATGGTTGAATTTCACAATAGTAGTAGTGAGAAAACACCTCATTTTTAGAATAAGGAATTACTACAACACCATTAAATTTAATGGACGATTAGATTCATGATTGTTTGGGTTACCTTTTCATGAATAATTTTATAGTTTCAAATTATAATTTATTAGGATAACTAAAATCCATTTTGTTAAAATGAAATGTTAAACCTATTACATTTTATTTATGTGGTTTTAACATCAAATGGTGACTACAATTTTTTATGTTTGATGTCATAAAAATGTGTTGAAAATAAATAATCAGTTTTAGTAAAATTAATAAGAAAATTCTCTAAGATGAAGGTGGGAATAATTTGAACAAAAGTGAATTTATTTTATTTTTTATAGAATTGTATAATACTTTTGTTACTAATGATATTCATATTTATGGAGTTATGTTTCACTAAACTAGTTTTATGGAGTTATGTTTCACTAAACATATGATGCTTAGAATCTAATAGGAATTTGAACATATCTTATTTAGTTATTTATCATGAATTAATTAATTATTATTATAATAATATATTGGAATTCATAGTCTTTTCTATTTTAATTATCATATTCAATGAGAAGTAAATAATTATTTTATAATTTAGTGGATTACAATATAAACTTTGAGAAGTTCATGACTGAAAATTAGAAAATATTTCTAAGATGTGTAATTATTCAATTCCATAATTTTTATTAATGTTAAAATATATTCATGTTAGCTAAGGAATTATATAAACTATATGATATATTTTATAAATGTTAAATTATTATTGATGAAAGGTCTTAGATCTTTGAAATGGATGAAATTAATTCTATATAGTGTGAATCTTATGAAGATTCACACACACACATTCACAGAACATATTTAATGTCTTGATTAAATATACCAGTCCACTTCTTGTAAATGTCACTGGATTTTTTTCAAAATAACTTTTAAGAACATGAGAAGAGAATAAAAATATTACACCTCTTTTTTGTAATTTTACTTTTAATTATGACATCAATACAAGTTAAAAATAGCAGTTATCTTGGTTAGTATTTGTGTATTATTTTACACTATTGAATATAAGAGTTTTATAAGGGAATAATAAATGAACATGAACAAAATTTATATAGATATAAAATACTATAAAAATACTCACATTATGTTATCAAATGTTATAAATAAAAACGGATTGAATATGAGGCTTAAATGTTGAACATAAGATTTAATAATAATAATCTCATCCTTATTCAAATATACATTTTTATATATTTAATCTCACTAAATATTTTAGGGGGGAGGGATTTTAAATATGGTTTCAGGGTTATAGTTTGTGTTACATGAAATGTTAAATGTTTAACCAAAATAATTAATGTATAAAACAGGTGGTCACCAAGGTCCTTACATATTAGGATATAGTAACACTAAAACTTTTGTATATATTTTTTAGTATATTTATAAATATTATAAATATATATAAATGTATCATGTTATGTAAAGTCTTCAAAAAATTATCACCCATTATTCTATGCTTTATATATTACATGAAGGAAAAATGATAATTAACACCTTATATATTATTATATAATTCATCCCTAATTTTTGGTCATCAAAGAGAAAAATGGGATGTGGAGACATGTTATGATTAATGTTGGTAGAGGCTTATATGAGATATGTATTTCACTCATGTAACATATATATGAATTAGGTTATGGATTGGATAACATTGGTGTAACTTAAAAAGTTATATACTTTTTTTCATTAGAATTATTGGGTTACATGTTTTACAGTAATACCTATCACCTAAGGGTAATAAGGTACCTTCATGTGAAACTTAATAAATCTGATACTCTTATTACATTGGCCTTAGGGATAAGATAATCAAGGGGAGGTGTGGTATGTTTATAATCTTGTATTCAGTTTTTTTAACCAAGATTTAATTTTTCCTCTTGTAAGACATGTATAAAATTTGGACCCAAGATTGGGTAAGATTGAGGAATCATTTAACCATACCTATATATGAGGAATGATATGTTCTTATCTACATAGGTGAGTGATATGTGATGCATTAATCTACATGGGTGAATGAAATAAGATGAATTAAACTATCTTATTTAGTCTTTACTCAAAAATAATAAACTTATGAGTTATGATAAATAATATTTTCATGATCTATGACTCAAAGTCATTATCTATGCCTTGAAAAATTTATTATATGTTTTTTCATGATGTATCAGATAAATTTGGTATACATAGATATACATATACATGCCTCTAGAAGAGATAATTCTAGATCTCTTTATAGATTTATTAACACTAACACATTACTAGATGTTCCTCCTTACTTACAATTTTGGTCTATGGATTCATAATTATTATCAATGTCTTAAATTTACACGAGGAAACAAAAAAAATAATATGTGAATTTTTATGAGTTTTCTATAATTTATTGACATAAAATATTGATAGGTTAATGATAAATTTTCCTGAAGTGTTTTAGATATTATTTCAAAATTTATTACATGATATATGATATATGGGTAAAGTGAACAAAGAAATTAAGGATTTAGTATAGTTGGTTGATTAAAATATATGAATGAACTTATAAATCATAACATGGGAAATGATATAGGTATATCACTAGCCCTATAATGATATAGTGTGACATCTTGTTTTTCACCTTATTAATTATATTATTTTTGGAATTTCACTTCATATAAAATATAAGATATTTCATAGAACCATAATTACATAATTATTTTACATAATATATCAAACATTTATCCATCATACCATTTTTTAGTATGACCTCATTGGATTTCAAAATAGTTTTTCCATAAAATAATTTTTTGGTTTTATTAAAGGTCAATGAGAGGGAACTGACACTCCTAATTACAATAGCACGATGTCAAAAATTAAAACAGAAATAATATAAAATGAAAAGTGGCATTTCATGAGAATATCACAAGTTCTATTTATAATATTGAATTATATATCTCCCCATTGTTATTAGTAATCAACTGCATCAATATATGCTCCATGTTATACTAAACTTATCATTATCAAAAGGATCTTTCATCTTCATAACTTCCCCATCATTTAAGTTTTAAACAATTAGTTTATGGATGTATAAAATGTTTCAAAGTTTTTAATTTAAATAAAATTTCAATGTTTGTGATTTTTTTATTATAGTTGATCCTATTAAGAGGATCATAAAGTCTTATATAAGTTGGTTTAAAACATTCCTATGATATATGTGATTCAATATATTTTTTAAAATTAAATTAAAACATCTCATTTTTATGATATTCATTTCTATAGGTTCTAGAATGTTATATAAATTGAGAAAATCCTACCAATATGTATTCCAAGTGATTCACCTTCCAGTGAATACCTTTATAAGAGGACGTATATTGTTTGACTCATAGAAATATCCTTTAGGAACGCATGAAGATAACACTTGGTTTCATTAAATATTGATAAATTTTATTTATATTTTATTATTTTAAATTAAATTATATCACGATTTAAACTAATAGAAATTATTTTTTGTACTATTTTTTGCTGATAATGGAAAAAATATATCCCTTATAAAATAATATATATTATTTATAATAATATATTTATTGGTTTTCACATAAGAACTAAACAACATATAAAATTTACCTAATTCCTTTAAATTCATTCCAAAGAAAAATATTAAGTATAACATTTTCAAACATAAAAAATTATACAAAAATATCTTAACAAATAATTTTTTTTAAAAAAAAGGTTGGGGCTGAAGTGTCATTTATTATTAAAGCAAAGCAAAGACCTCTTTTACTGTGTAGAGGGAGACCCATTACATAGCCCGAAGGCCCAGTGGGCATTTTTCCCATTACATGGCCCGTAAGCCCATTTTTTGGCCTAATGCCCATTCTGTGAATAGTACTGCTACAGTACCCACACTGAAATAGTACTGCACAGTACCCACTGCTGTTACAGTACCATGCCACCACTACAGTGACCTTCCACTGCTATAGTGACCGATTAATAAATAAATCAAATTAAGAAGTGTAATTAAAATTATAATACTAGTTTCTCATATCAAACTAGATTTATAATAATTAAAAAATAAAAATGGAATATATTGATCATATTAATTCATTTTTATGTTAATTATAAGCAATATATGTCATGAAGTGATCCCTTTGGAACTCATATTGAGCTAAAATAAGATCAAGGGTGACCTATAAATCCTATTACAGATCTCAAAACTGTTAAGGTACTACATGGGAGGGGGTGAATCAGTTGTACCTATTTTCTTCTTAATTTTTTTGAATTAACTACTATGTCCAATTACTGTCTAGATTTACCCTCCAAAATATCTTACATTCCTGTATGAATTAATATAAAAGGAATGCATCACACATGCTATTTTGATAAGGTTTTTCCTTGATGTGAGAGTATAATACTATATATGATAAAACTACAGTTCTACCATAGATTTTATTATCAGAATAATTTTTAGTGATTATAGATGCTTAAAATTTTCACACAATGTTAGAGATAAAATTATACACTTATCTTTTCAAGAAAATATAGTCCACTTTCAAAAGTAATTGAATGGTTTTATTTTGATAAGAACAATATGTTCTTCATAATTTCTCATTGAATCTTATATTTGAATAATATATTCAAATAATTATATAATACATCAACATTAGAAGATATATCATCTTTAGGAAATCATTTTATTTAAAGATCAATATAAAACAATAGCAATTGTGGGTTGACATTCCTATCACTGGTTTAAAATGTTCAACCTTTTAATGAGAACATCAATAAAAAATTTTTTATTTTTCATTATTAATAGAAAGTGCACAAATATTTGGAAGTGGAAACCATTTACCTCCACTCCTTAAAAATATCAAAAATGATGTGTTGTTTAATCTCCTAGAACATTATTCGATATATATGATTTTTATAGTCATGGAGTATTATCTTATTTTCTATAATTCTCAAAAATAATTTTATTCTTTACTTTTCTATTTATATTTAGTATATAATATTATTTTATTAAAAAAGATTCCAATTTTATTATGTGAAATTATCCTTGGATGCATTTTCTTATGCGTAAGAAATTTTTCTTACACATATAACAGTTTACTTACACGCAAAAATATCATATGATGAATTGTATCAGGCATAAGATGTTTTTCTTAGGCATGTGTTAATTATATTATGTATGGATCAAAATTAATATCTGGGTCATAATATCTTATATGATACAAAGTCACATGATCTCAAATAAAATATCATTCAATGAGACATAATTTTTATTCCCAAACACAAACATATTATGGCTATAAGAGTATTACATTCAGAAAACCTTATGGATAGCTTCAACTACTCTAAAATTAAATATTATTTAAAATAAACATAAAATCATCAAAAAAAATTTCAATCCACTTCCAAAATATAAAAAACACATCCAAAGGATCTCAACATATATCAAATATAGTGTTAAAAATAAATAAATCTTCTCTAATAATTCCAATTGTACATCAATCTCCCTAATTAGTTTTTTAACCTAAGAAAATATTTCACAATAACATATTATAAATAATATTCTTATTAAATAGAAAAAAAATCCTATCCTTTATCAAAATAAAAACATCTTGACATGATACCAAAGGTTAGAGTAGATTTTGTTAGATAACCTCATTTATCAATGATAAGAAAGTTTTTTCCAAGTGATAATGTTATCTCCCCATCATTCCATGAACTCAACACTACAAATAAACTCCCCATTTAAAAAAAAACACAACCATTGAAATATAAATATTTAAATAAACCTATCCCTCTATGACATAATATATTTAAATAAATGTGTAATGGAATTAACTATAGTCATCTGTAAACAATCTAAGGAATATTGGGGGAACTTCTAAAGATTAATAATTATGTTGAAGGTGATCAATAACAATATTCATCCTCAATAAGTCAAATAATTCCTCAGGGAAATGTTTGGTGAAAATACATCCCAAATAATCTTGATATGCAATGAATTCAATATTGTTTTCTTCATAGTAAAATAAAATTAGTTATTTATATTATTTGACCTTGAATGTTGAAAATTATTTTTTGAATGGTTTAATGAACTTCAATCATCACAATAAATTCTGTTATTTTTTTCAACCTTCACCCTAAAATAATATATCTACTCTGTCCTCCAAATCAGGTGAGTGAAATTTATAATATCAATATAGTTTTCATCATGAGTAGTACTTATTTTGACTAAGTCATGTTTCTTACAGTGCCAACTCACACATTTATCTCCTAAGAGGAAAACTTCACACTAAGTGGACCTTTTTTAATCCCAATCACCTACCCAATCAACCTCTTTAAAAAAAATTAATTATTTAAATTCCTATAAATATTATCATAGATCCTATTCCCTTTAAAATATTTGAGAATTCTTTTGGAATCTATAAAATGTGACTCATTTTGGATACTATATTATCTAAAACAAAGACTCACAAAATTATCAATATATAATATTAATATAGGTAGATAATGTAGGATTATAATTAGTTTTTTGAATACCCTTTAAATGAGATTCTCAAATTTTGTATCTTTAGAAAATTTTAGTCCCACTTGAATGGGTGTTGATACTGGCTTTATCTCCTCCAGCTTAGAAAATTGAATAATTCTCTAGAATAATTCTCTCAAGATAAGGAAATAAAATTTTATCCTTTTATGAATTTTAACCCCAATAAGTGTCATGTCCCACCAAGAATGTAAATATTAAATTTCATCTTCATTTGGTTGGAAAAATCTTCACAAGAATTCTCATAATCACCTAAAAAATTACATTATTAACATATACAATTATTGTAAGTAAACATATCTTTATTTATTTGATATAAAAGTTTCTATCCAAATTGTTTTTAGAGATATATATAATTACTTTAAGAAGTTTTATAACATTTAATACTAGGATCTTGTATCCTTTTTAATCATTATAGAACCTTATTTAATTTTCACACTCGTGTTCTATAATTATCAGGTAAAAAAAAATTTGTATACTCAATATAAACCAATTATTCAAGAGCTTCAATTAAAGATGCCATATTTGATATCCAATTCAAATAAATTCTACACAACCTATAAGCTATCACTCCAAGGAACATCTTGAAAGATTATAATAATGATACATATTTAGAAATATATTCCAATTCAATTCCCTTAACATGTGAATAATACTATTAAACAAGTTTGGAATTGTTCCATATCACTTACCTTTTTTCATTTAATTTATTAATGAATACCCACTTAGTTAGAGTGAAATTTTTTCAATAATTCATGGAATAAGTTCCTAGGTAGAATTTCTCTAAAAGTTGTTTATCCTCTCATTAGGTGTAATTCTTCTCAAAAGTGTTTATCTCCTCATTAAAATCCTCAATCAACTCTTTATGTTTAAAATCCTCTTTCACTGATTGAAATTCAACGTGATAAATGAGTGAATTCTAATTCTAAAACATCTGTCTTATTCTGGTATCTTTTATTATAGGATCATCACATCTCACCTTTATTTGAGTTTATAGAGTATACTACTCTCCAATTATATTATATGTCTTTTCTTACTTCCCTGTTCTTTGAAATATATATTTCTAACACTCAAAAACCTATTTTTCATCATCAATTTGGTCAAAATTATCATATACTCTTTATGAATTCAACCCAATATATTTTTCACTATTATTTCAGTTATATCATTAAAGTATTAAAAATAGTAAAATATGGGGGGTGAAATGAAGTTTATAAAATTTAAACACATAATTTTCCCAATATCATTTTAGAATGATTGTTATACAATTAGTTAAACTGATATATCTTATAACCAAAGTATTAAATAGTTCATACATAACCATATAAACTATCTTTATAAATTAAAAATAGAATAATAAAATTTTTAAAAATAATTTTTACAAAGTAATACACACTTTTATAATATATATAACAAAGAATACATAAAATTTCTAAAGAATGTTCTATATTTTCATCCAATGTATTATTAATATCTATGAAACTGATCTAATGTATCATGATTATATACCTATCATAAGGTATGTCTTCCTAGACTAGTAATACCATATCCAAAAGGATTAGAAAAATATTGTTTCCCAATCCCTAGGAACCCTTGATCAAAAAAACTAGAACAACTCTGTCTCTCTAACCCTGATAGCCCTCGATCCACCAGATCAAATAAACAACTATTAAGGAATTTGAAAATATAACCAAACAAATGATTCCTTATGAAAGATATATAAAGATAAAAATAAAATTCTCTTAGTAAAAAGATGTTATAACACTTCAGTGGAAGATTTATATTATATGTCATCATCTTTTTCTCCCTCTAGATTGTGGTTATATTTATAGAAAAGTTTCAATGATCAAATTATGAACACCTTTAGACTAGATGAAATAGTATCAAACACACGTTATTATAATTTAAATGTCTCTAACCTTTTTAAAAATTTCATTTGGTAAATAACCATTACAATTCATTGAGTATTTCATATGGTATAAACGATTGGTCTTCATTTGGTAACATTATACATATTCATCAGGTGGTCCTAGTAAATAATCATCTAGTAGAATTTGTATGTATCTATCTGATTGAATTTGTCTGATGGAATATCAATTTCTCCTTATTATGGACCTTATAATCCTTCCATATAATGAACATTATACATATCTATAAAATGGACTTTGAATATATCTCTCAGATGTACATGGTACTCATCCATCTGATATAATTGATAAATGTAGGTCTTATAGAATAGAAATTATCCATTCGTTAAAACTTAACACCCTCCTATAAGACACTATATAACTTATAGAATATATATACTATAAATATGAAAACATATAAAGAGTGAATCTTGTTTTTAAAATTTAAGGTTAGAAATAATTATTTCGACTCAACACTGCCCAATTTTCTACTCACTATAATCATTACATTAATAAACAACTACTAAGTACATAACACAATTTATGGGTTCAATTTAACAATAAAAAACATTTTAAAGTTTTTTATTATATAATTCTTATCACTACACATTAGCTAGTTATCCAAGAAAGATACCCTCCTTTGTGCTTTCAATAAATTTTCCTTGATTCAAGTCTTTAATCTTAATGAAGTTGGAGTTTACAAAGACTCTAAAGTAACTCACTATTTGATTATTTCTATACCATATTTTGTGTTAATTTATATTTGAATTTTAACACAAGTAGCATAGATTTAGAAAGAGTGAAACTGTGTAAATAGAATCTCTTAAAAAGAACATTGATCTTTCAAATTTAGAAAGAATTATTCTCTACTTTACCTAACTGATGTTGTTCATTATACTGAAAACTCTTTAAGGTGTGTAAGGGGTTACATATTGATGTTTAATTTTATAAATTACATGTAACACCCCAGGTAAATAAAGAATATGCCATTTTCATATTTATCCATATTTTTGAATAAAATATTAATATGACTTTAAAGGGGACGCTATGCTCTATGGCGTACCCAACACGCAACAACAAGTTTCTTGGGAATCTTACGTTGCACTCTAATAATAAAATAATATTATTTTAAATGGTAGTTAACATGTAGCAATTGTATTGGCGGTAATGGATATAAATAACTAAAATATTATTATATATATTTTTAAATGTTTTTACATTTATCCAATAAAAGATAAAGGCTTAAAATACGGATCGAATTCAATTTCAGGCGTATATGCCCTAGTTTCCACTAAAGGTTCACTTATCGCCTTTTGATGGAGAACCATCATTAAATATAGTTTTTTTCACTATTATCCATTCTATTGTACCAAATAAAAGTCTTCTTAAGAATTGGGACATCAAAATTTACTTTGTGTAAATTTTTGGTATCTTTCCGATAAAGTTCATTTTTTAATGAATAGTGTAAAATGTTGTATTTTAATTAAAAACCTCTTTTTAATATAATTTATTTATATGATTAGATTATCTTTTGAATTAGTTTTAAAGTGAAATTATAATATATTTTTACCATTAAATCCAATATTGGACGTTGGAATTAATTTCACTTTGAAATCAGACTTAAACTAGTGTCAATCTTTTGATACTTATTGTTTCATAAAAACACGCTATTTGCTCTGACAGTGGGAATTAATTATTAAATTAATTAATGTGACTTATATGTTTTTAATTTTGTAAAATAGACTTCATTTTTGAATTCTGAAAATCAAATATAGCTTAGGGTGAATTATTGGGATTTTTCTGAAAAACATCAATTTTTGATGAATTGTGAAACCACTAAGTGGTACTTATAAAAACTGATTTTTCTGTTTAAATGAAAATTTTCCATCTTTGTGTTTTGAATTTCAAAAATCCGACATACATGGTTGTAATTAAGATGTCAAATGTGGTTCAATGGGATAAAAATTATTTTTTTGGTGAATAGTAACTTATTAAGTTTTAATCACGATTCGAGGTAATTAGTGTAGTTTAAGGTAAAAATAATGTTTTAATAATATGAAATGAACTTGACACATGTCCTAACCTCATTGGATGTGTCATGTACGACCAAGAAAACCAATGGGTCAACATGGGGACCCCATGGATCCACTTTGGTTGGAAAATGACATAAATATATTTTTATTTAATGTTAAAGTAAAAATGACACAAACATGAGATGTTTTACTAAAACAATTTTTACATGGGGTTATACAAGTCATATTTTTGACTATAAATAGTCATTGGAAAGATAAAAATATTTCATAAATCATAGTATTTTTTTATAATTTTTAGACGTTAAATAATTTAAATTATTTATGACATCATGATGATGCAGCGATGACCTCATTATTTAATGATTTAAATAAAATGGAAAGATAATGTAATATCTATGACCTAAACATGTCCAAAACCAATTGGATGACTGGATTTAGAACCCTTATCACCTTATACTCGAATTATATCAATGTGGGACCTTTAAAATCCGAAACTCTCTTGAAAATAAAGTACCAGTTTGTAACTTTACAAGAGTGCCCCTCCTCTCCTCTTATAAAAGGCCCCCACCTCTACCTCCTTACCCACACTCACAAAGCCTTTGGCTCGGCCAACCTCTGCCCATTTAGTCTCTACACTTCCCTCTCTTACTCCTCGAACCCTCACTTTGGGCAGAAGTCTTCCAAAGGAAGCCTTTGAGCTCAAACCAAAGGGAGTTACCCGATTTTAAGGTAATGTCTTCACTTGAGTCCTTTTGTTTTATTTTGCTTCTCCAACCCCCTAAACTCTTTTTATTCATTTCTTTTGTAACAAATACAGTATCTTCAATATACTAGGATGTTGTTATAAGAATTATTTGAGCTATACTTACACACACATACATCTAATGGTTAAAGAACATACTGTTTCCGTGGATGGAGAATTTCTGCCTCCCGAAACGATGATTGTTCAACATTCTTCTAGCACATTAAAAGGTGGCCATTAATATGACACTATATTTATATATGATATATAATATGATTATGTTTTACTTAAGCTTCTGTATTTTTCATTTATTTCATACCTTTATGGTTTCCATTATGGATAAACGCGATATCTTCATTTAAGGAAGTGCGGACTACCGCCCCCTCAAAGTGATTTGATTCGTTATTACCATATGTGGTACGTATAAAGGGTATATTTAATGATATTATATATGATACCGTACTGGAATTAAAATACTATTATGTATAATTATTTTTTAATTCCATTAAATATGAAATAGAAATGGAAGTAGCGTTCATGCGTACGTACGGCTTACCGTCTCCATGAACGGTACATTTAATTTCTTATCTCAAAATGTTATGTACTATTATAAGTACATATATATAATGGATATATATGATTTATGTTACATATAAATGATTAATATAATTCTGAAATTAAAATATACAAACCTCTCATATAGTTTTAATTCCACTAATACGACATAGAAATGATAGTAGCATTCATGTGTACGCACGGCTTACCGTCTCCATGAATGGTGCATTTAATTTCTTTCTTCTAAATGATTATGTGATATTATAAATACATGTATATGCTGGATATATATGATATATATGATATCCAAATCAGGAATGTCATTCTGGATATAAAGAACCTTTGACCACACGAACAACATGTAATTGTAAGAAGTCCACTTTCGACTTAAGAACCAAATATCGACAAAACAATCATTATTAAATTAATGATTACATAATGTTTATAACATGGAAATAAGTGATATAAAAGGAATAATAAGCTTTAAAAATGTTCTTAATCAAGTATAAATTAACTCAAGTTTATTATTTAGGAGATTAAAGAACGATCGAGTGAAGTCGGACCCGAGGTAAGAGATCATACTCCTCTCTTCTTTTTAAGTACACTCTTTTATGTCATTACTTATAAGATCATCTTTCTTGTTATTGGGATGTTCTTTTATATTACTATTACTGTAATTTTTATGTTCATGTGATGAGAGACCCTATTCTCTCTCATCAATCCATTTTTGTAAGTTTATGTGGCGCTGTTAGGCTGCCGAGTTTTTGTAAGGGATTTTTCATCTCACTCTTATTCCCGTGAGATTTGTGCTACATTTGTCACTATTTCCTTTTGGTGGTGTATGTACTGCACATAATTATACAATTTTTGTAGTATAATTTAATTTATGGGTATTTACATCTTCATTGTATGACCCTTCTTCCATGGGGTGTACTTTTCGAAAGTTACCCAACTCGGTAAGGGGACCTTTCACCCTCCTCTTTTTAAAAGACTTATTTTTTATGTCTTTTAATTCACATACTATTATGTTGGGATATGTTCTTATATATCCTTATTTATGTAAATTTTATTTCCAAGTGATGAGATACCCTTTATCTCTCTCATCAACCCTTTTTGTAAAAGTTTATGTGACGCCGTTAGGCTGTCGAATTTTACCAAGGGAACTTCTTAACCCAATTTTGATTTCTTTGGGTTCAACATGTAGTTATTGAATATGTCACCCTTTGAATATGTGTCAATGTCCTTTGATTATTTTACACTTAATATCCACTTATATTGGGTGTATTTATATTTTTCACACATAATTATGAGATTGATTTATCCTTAATTTAAGGATACCTTCTTTATAATGGATTTCATCTCATTGTACATTTTGAGACTTAATTGTTGTTATGCACCAATTCACTTTTATATGGTGTGTTACTGTCCTTTGAAATATTATATCATGAATCCCTTTATTCACATGATATTATATAGTTCATATTAAATGTTATTCCGCTATTATTTGTATTCAAGAGTCTCTCATTTTGTTAAAAACTCTTTAACAAAAATATCATTTTAAATGTTTTAAAGATTTATTATTCAAAATATTTATCTTTAATGTCCATGTTTTCAAAATGGTTTTCATAATGTATTTATATCAATGTGTTGTATTGATATCTTGTTATTGAAAGGTAGAAATGTTATGTTTTCTTTATGCATGTTTTATGTGATAAGATTATGTTATGGTTCTTGGGAATTGTTATGAAGACGCGTGGTTCCGTGATAAACTAAGGGCGGGTGAGCCCGATATAGCTCTCCAATGCATTGGGTAACGCGAAGGAGTGAAACATTGAGGTTTCTCTGAAGAGATTTAGGGAATATATTGTGATGGGTATTCCAAACGTAACCAAGAGAGTTACTCCCTACATAATAATGTTATGAATGCCTCAGGTTACCTTTATGTCTTATGATTTCTATGATTTATTCATGGTTTGATGTGGTATGTTAAAGTGCCTATGTTTTATGGGTGAAGTATGATTTCATTCTTATGTATATATTAACTCATGTTTCCTTTCCATATTTTTTATAACCCTTACTGAGCTTTTTATGCTCATCCCAAGTTTTTTGAAATGTTTTTCACAGGACTTAACATGCAATAGGGTCAAGGATGGGATCAAGGGAAAGTCATGCTACCTAAAACATGGAACTAGACATGTTTCTTTTTAAGAGTTTTTTTTTATTTTATGGAAACTTAGTAGAATTTTCTTCTTTTTAATCTTTTGAGATGTAATAGTTATGTCCTAATTCTCTAAAACTCTAAACCTGAAAAGACCCTCAATGTGAATTATTCATTTAATTCAATATTAAGTAAGGTTTAAGGTCGGGGCCTTATATTCCAAGGTAGGATTCAAATTAATTTTTAGTTCATTCCTTCCCATTATTAGATCTGAAATTATTAATGTGAATACTATGCTATCTTTTAACTTCTCTTTAATATATCTTGAACATATACACTACTTGTGACATATGATTCATGAATATCACACTTTTAATTCTTTTATAATCATTAATGAATGTGATAAAATACAATTTACCCCTAGTGTATTTGTGTCTTATAAGTCCACAGAAATCTACGTGAACTAATTAAAGAGGTTTTATTGATATTGTATTCACTATTTTATGCTTCACTTACACCATTTTCCCCTTTTTACATGTTTTAAAAATATATATCCATCTCATATAAAAATATAAAAATCCCTCTAAATTTTTTTTATATATCCAAAACATATTATTTTGACCGATGTGGCCATGTCTTCTATGAAATAGATTATTTTATTCTCTAACACTAATATAAAGATAATTACAAGGATTTTCTATCTAAAATAAATTCCCAATGGTTCATTCTCATATTGTGAGGACCCTTGCATATTATACAATTTTAATGAGGTGATTGTCTGTCACGAACCAGCTCGAGTACCCTGGTAACCCGATAACCGAGCCAGCCTTGACAAAGACTGAAGGGAATTCCCGATCCCCACGGGTCGGTGACTAGAACCTGGCATCACATAACATGCAAGTGGGAAAGATTTTTGCCACCAACAATGTGGAAGAAAAGAAACAAGACTGTATGCATACCAAAAAGAAACTCCACTGGGAGTGATGTACAAGAATACAAAATGGAATAAAAAGCCCAAAGTACTAAAACCCAAGTACTAAAAACGGGAAAACAGCACCAAGGTCCCTAAGGACACAACTCACCAAGATCAAATATCAACAACTGGATCCACCTCCAAGAGATCCCTTTCCTTTGCTCGATCCTGGAAGAAGAAAGTCTACAAACACCCGAAGGAAAAAGTAGGGTGTGAGCCTAAGCCCAGTAGGATACCACCAAAGATTCCGTGACAGATTCCAAATATAGATTATCCAAAGAAAAGCTTTCAATTTTCAAATAAATAGGTTTGACAGTTCCAAAAGAACATTTAAACAAAACATGCTATACATTTTCAAATAATGGAAATAAACATTTTAAGCAATGATTTAACAAATGATGGAATATTTCTAAAACAATGGCTTAAGTAAAACATTTATATAAAACAGTTTATATAAATTTAGAAGGCATGTAAGGTAGTTCAAAAAGCATTGGCATACATTTATATCTCAAATATAAATAAACAAGCGAGAAACATGGTCATCTGCCAAAAGGTACAATAGTATTAACCAGCTACAGGATTCCACACTCTCTATGTGAACCCAGCAAAATGTGTATACACACCTCTCTATGACACTGGCCAAAGGAGACTTGTCACCAACCCGTCGGGGATGTGACCTGCTGCAAGTATGTTTTAGAATGTTGACGTAGCGTAGAGTGTATCCAAATAACTCACTAACTACCTAAGGCTTGAATGCGCTCTTACATGATGGGAGAACTATTTTAAGAATGCTTAAAAATACGATCAATCTCATTCTTTCATTTCAAAAGTGCCAATTTCTTTCCATTTAAAACCAAAACAGGTTGTATTCAAAAACATGCCTTTTTCACAAGATAAAACCAATGTGTTTCTATCAAATCATTTTAAGCCATTTTCACCAGTTTGAAATCCATTCCAAACCAATTCCTTCATTACACTATTTATTTCCACAATTAAATTCAACAATTTAATTGAAATTATTTGCAACAAATCCATAATTTAAATTAAACAATTTAAATCAACAGAAATAAATCAAGTAATATAAAGATAATCAATTTTGCATGTTGGAAAGGAACCACCTACCTCAAGGTCTTCGATGTTAGCAGTGAAGATAAACAACCCTATGTGTTTTAATACACCTCCTCATGGCCTTATTATTATAAGCGTCGACACACCAATGTTCGACGTTCATCAAGTGTTCCTTGAACCAGAACGAGATATTTTATTTCAAAAGGAAATAAAATATCACATGAGATAATAGTTTCTCTCTCCTGAATAATTCCCAAAATTATCAAATAAAATATTACATGCAATTTTATCTGTCATGGATAATTTCAATTTATCGATTAAAAATTACATGGTATAATATTTTATCTCTCTTGGATGAATTACAATTTATCATTTAGGTCAAAGTTTGTGCTTTCATTATTCTCCTTCAAGAATAGTTATATCTTGTAATAAAATCTTACAAATTATCCTAAGTTAATTTTACGTTATTACTTCATAGTTATTAATTTAATTAATTGAGTAATTATATTCTAGTAATTACTCTTTATAAATTTTCAACTTATCTAATGATAATTTAATGAAATTATCATTTGATAATTTTCTTTAAAATTACCTTCCAATAATCATGTGAAAATAACCCCAGAATATTTCATGCAGATATCCTTTTATAAAAAGGTTGGAGCCGAGCAAATATCCTTTTATAATTTTGAAAAATTAACTTTTGATAAATCATGAAATTGCATGTTGATAATTTTATATTAAATAAAATTATCCTTAACTTCCAAAGTAGTTATCAAAAATATACAACTAATTGTGTTTGTATATATATATATCAAAATAAATAACATTATATAATTTTAATAAATTACCCCATGAGTGTTTATCAATATATATATATCTTTTGATAATTAAATGTTTTTTTGAAAATCCAAATAATTATCGTTTGAAAATAATTAACGTTTGATTATCCCAAAATTATTGTTCGATAATTATATTAATTATCCATTGATAATTTGGATAAATTATGCTTATATTAGTATTGGTTTATTTATCCTTTATTTTAATCAATAATATTTCTTTCAAAGAAACCTTTTTCAGATTTTGTGAAAAAAGGGAAATTAAAGAAAATAAATAAAAACCAACAAAACAAGATAGACTCACACAACATGGGGAAGATGGGCAAGGTGGCGTGTCGGGAAAATCCCACGCGGGTCTTCACGGCTGGCGCACAATGGAGTCATTGGAACTAAATCAAACAGAATAACAGGGAAGGTTGAGCAATTCATATATAAATAATCTCAATTGTGTATTTCAATGAATATTTAAAACCTCAAATTACAAACTCATGTTTCAACCACCGTTTCAATCGAAAATTAATTAAGGAGTGTTTAATTTTATCCCATTAATGATTTGGCAGTTTAATCCGGTCAAAAACGGATGAAAATCAAAGGTTTTAAAATTTGGGTGTGTCATCAATGGAGGTGCGGAGTGGAAATGGAGTTCAACGTGAAATAAGAGGTGATGAATAGTGAATCCCGTTTTTTTACAATTACATTAAATCAAATCAATTAATTAATTAAAATAAAAATTAATTGACACGAAATATCATTTGAGAATAAAAGTAATACCCCTCCTAGGGTAAACACTCCGTTCTGGACCCAACAGTGGTCTCAGATTTCCCAAACGATGAGCGGTTTCAAAGATATTAATGATTTATTAATGAAAACTTGGAATAATTAATTAATTAATATAAAAAGTATTGTTTTTGCGAGCGAGATGTCCAAACGCCCGATGAAAACAAATGTCATACCTTGTTTAGGGTAAACCCTTAATTCCAGACCCATCGGTGGTCTCAGATTTTCCATACAACGCACTGTTTGGTAGATATTTAATTTTTAATAAATAATATATTAAATATTGTTTAAAAACATTATCTCACGAGCTAGACATATAAATGTCCGGCGCCTTTGAATGTTATAGCCCTCCTAGGGTAAAAACTATATTTCGGATATAATTGTGGTCTCAAATTTCTCATATAACGGACCATTTAGGAGTTATTCAATTATTTTCAATAAAATAGTCAAGCTTAAAATAATATATTGAATATTTTTTATTCCGTCCTCTTCGAGACTTTACAGACCTCAAAAACTCATACTTACACAGTTATTAACTTAGAAGATATTTAATTGAATATTCGGGACCATTAATTGGGCATTTTACCATTCTGCGACATGTTTAACAAAAACAAAACTTTTCACTGATAAACCTTTTTTTTTCATTTAATGTAATAATAATTTAATCTAACAGAAGAGGTTTTATCAATACCTGAAACAGTAATGGGATGTTACAACCTCCCCACCATAGGAACTTTCTGTCCCCAGAAAGCCTACGAAGAACCATGTCAAAAAAACAAGTCCACTGTTCTATCATCAGGGCCTCCCCCTCTCACGTCTTATGAGAATTAGAACCATGCTTCCATATCACATAGAAAAGAGGTATCATCCTCCCATGATGTACCTTGGTCTCAGAATCAACAACCATGATTGGTCGTTCAGTCACAGATAAAACATGTTCCACTTCATGATCACAACAACTCAGAACATGAGATGTGTCAGATAAAAGCTTTCGAAGCTGAGATACATGAAATAAATTTTCTATCGATGTCATTTGTCATGGTAGTTCTAAATGGTAAACAATTTTCCCCACCTAATTAGCATCCTCAAAAGATCCCACAAAATAAGGAGCAAGCTTCCCCTTCCTCCCAAGCCGTCGATGACCCAACCGGGGTGAAACCTTCAAGAATACATGGTAACCAAAAATTCTGCTTCAGGTCATAGAATGTCTTAGTGCTTCCTGGGTGCCGAACCCATTAGAAAAAATGGTAATCCCCCATTATATCTTTCATTGTTGCTAATTGTGCAACATAATAGTTTTGATAACACAGAACACCATCTTTAGAGAATGACCAATGGGTATGAATCTCCCCACCATAAAGAGAGTCTCTAATGCTTATGGAATTCGTCAACAATATTATATTCCTGAAGAATCATCTCTATAAGAGAAGATATCAAAGAACCATCAGCTTTCATGGTGGACAGAATCGCCACCGCCCAAGGTGACACACTTGGGTGAATAAAGGATTTCTCAAAAAGATCGTCCAACTCGAACATTAGTTCTTTCAGTTCAACTGGAGCCATTTGGTAAGAGGGAAAGGAAATTGGTTGAGTACCAAACATTATTTCAATAGAAAACTCATCCTCTCTTACCAGTAGAAAACCATTGAAGTCAGAAGGAAACATATCGGGAAACTCAACGATGACTGGAGGGAGATAACCACCCAAATAATATCGCTCGATATCAAAAGTAAATACTAATATCTCTTTCCCTAACTCCGGATAAGAAGGTCTTCCCCTGCTCGACCTTGGGTCCCATTCTCATTGAAAGACAAGATACACACCACTGGGTGTGGTAAGGTAGACCCATCGAAGATATAAAATAATCCAGGATTTATTGTCAATAATCCAATCCATCTGAAATGTGACGTCATGAGGTTCTATGTTGAGTACGAGAAAACTCTAAGAAAACTCGACAAATGATAGAGAGAAGACACAAGCAGGACTACAGAGACCGTGCTCTCTCTTCTCACCAATATGTGTAGTAGTATCCATTTCACAAGATAAAATCTCCATAGGAAGATTAAGAAGATTAAGGATACGGATTGAAATAAACAAGTGAGATGCACCCGTATCAAATAGGGTAGTCACTAAAGATAATGATACATATCACGATCGTTGGACCTGTATCATATTCCTCTGGACAATCTTTCACCGCTTGAAGAAGCTTCATTCTGGATGTCTGTGGCCGGATCTCTTGTATGTGAAGCATTTGATTTCCCTACAGTTTTTGAAGGTTCTAATTATCTCGTGCTGTTACATGGAGTGGAAAAGTTGGGGCAGAACTTCTACAGGTGCACAAAACATCTGTAGGAGCCACAATGCTGTCAGCCCGCTCAAACTTGAAAAACTCTACAGCCTGGGCCAACACCATTGACTCTAGACATAAGTGGCTAGTGAAAAAAACCTTGAAGTCCTTCCACTCTAAGCCCTCATGTTTCTTTGTCGTCATTATCGTGTCCCACCATCTCCTTCCAGGTCCCTCTAACACAAAGGTGGCACACTTCACCTTGATCACGTCTGGTGTCTACAAGAACTCAAACAAAAGTTCTATCCTACCCAACCATTCCTCAGCATGTAGAGGATCAGTGAAACCTTTTAAAACTGGTGGTTTTTTTGTGAAAGAACTATTGACAATAATTTCAAAGAGCATACCTCCCCCCCAATTTCCACAACTGGAGCCTAAACAGGGATTAGAGGTGGTGCCTATCCCAGAACTTGGACAGTGTGCACGATCACCTCAACTAGGCTTGGGACCACAGGAGGATTCGCACACTGAGGTTCAGCAGTATCCCCTTCATGGATTTGATTAGAACATCTTCTCAGAGGCATGATGTTACAAAACAGAATCAGATAAAAAGGAAGACATTAGATAATCACTCAAACTGATTAACGAGGAAAACTTTTCTTAATAGAATGGATAAACAAGATTTTGATTCCACTCTATCCAAATCAAAATAGGGAAAATACTAGAACTAATCCACAAGTCATCTTTCCCTAACCACCCCTGGTGACTTAAGGTTCATTGCGGTGAGCGCTGTCTAGACACTCAATCGCAACTACCTCCTGAGTCCCGAAAAGAATACTCAAATCCATATTGTCATCAAGGAAAGATGCTTAACCTCCATTTGATACCATTTTGTCATGAACCATCCCAGGTACCCTAGTAACCCGATAACCGAGCCGGCCCTCACATAGCCTGAAGGGTGTTCCCGATCCCCACGGGTCGGTGACTAGCACCTAGAATCACATAACATGCAAGTGGGAATGATTTTTTCCACCAACAATGTAGAATAAAAGAAACAAGACTGTATGCATAAAAAAAAGAAATTCCACTGGGAGTGATGTACAGGAATACAACATGTCATAAAAAGCCCAAATTACTACAACTCAAGTAATAAAAATGGGAAAACATCCCCAAGGTCCATAAGGACACAACTCATCAAGATCAAAGATCAACAACTGGATCCACCTCCTAGATATCCCTTTCATTTGCTCGATCCTCAAAGAAGAAAGTCTACAAAAACCCGAAGGCAAAAGTAGGGTGTGAGCCTAAGCCCAGTAGGATACCACCAAAGATTCCGTGACAGATGCCAAATATAGATTATCTAAAGAAAAGCTTTCAATTTTCAAATAAACAGTTTTGACAATTCCAAAAGCACATTTAAACAAAACATGCTATACATTTTCAAATGATGGAAATAAACATTTTAAGCAATGCTTTTACAAATGACAGAATATTTCTAAAACAATGGATTAAGTAAAACATTTATATAAAACAGTTTATATAAATTCAGCAGGCATGTAAGGTAGTTCAAAAAGCATTGGCGTAAATTTATATCTCAAATATAAATAAACAACCGAGCAACATGGTCATCTTCCAAAAGGTACGATAGTATTAACCATCTACAGGATTCCACAATCTCTATGTGAACTCAAGAAAATATGTATACACACGTCTCTATGACACTGGCCAAAGGAGACTTGTCACCAACCTGTCAGGGATGTGACCTGCTGCAAGTATGTTTTAGAACATTCTCGTAGCGTAGAGTGTATCCAAATAACTTACTAACTACCTAAGGCTTGTATGCTCTCTTACATGATAGGTGAACTATTTTAAGAATTCTTAAAAATACGATCAATCTCATTCTTTCATTTCAATAGTGCCAATTTCTTTCCATTTAAAACCAAAACCGATTTTATTTAAAAACATGCCTTTTTCACAAGATAAAACCAACGAGTTTCTATCAAATCATTTTAAGCCATTTTCACCAGTTTGAAATCCATTCAAAACCAATTCCATCATTACACAATTTATTTCCACAGTTAAATTCAACAATTTAATTGAAATTATTTATAACAAATCAAAAATTTAAATTAAAAAATTTAAATCAATAGAAATAAATCAAGCAATATAAAGATAATCAATTTGGAAAGTCGGAACGGAACCACCTACCTCAAGGTCTTCAATGTTAGCGGCGAAGATAAACCACCCTATGTGGTTTAATACACCTCCTCAGGACCTTATTATTATAATCATAGACACACCAATGGTCGACGTTCATCAAGGCTTCTTAGAACCAGAATGAGATATTTTATTTCAAAAGGAAATAAAATATCACATGAGAGAATAGTTTCTCTCTCCTGAATAATTCTCAAAATTATCAAATAAAATATTACATTCAATTTTATCTATCATGGATAATTTGAATTTATCGATTAAAATATTACATGCGATAATATTTTATCTCCCTTGGATGAATTCTAATTTATCATTTAGGTCAAAGTATGTGCTTTCATTATTCTCCTTCAAGAATAATTATATCTTGTAATAAAGTCTTACAAATTATCCTAAGTTAATTTTATGTTATTACTTCATAGTTATTAATTTAATTAATTGAGTAATTATATTCTAGTAATTACTCTTTCTAAATTTTCAACTTATCTAATGATAATTTATTGAAATTATCATTTGGTAATTTTCCTTAAAATTACCTTCCAATAATCATGTTCAAATAACCCCAGAATATTTCATGCAGATATCCTTTTATAAAATGGTTGGAGCCGAGCAAATATCCTTTTATAATTTTGAAAAATTAACCTTCGATAAATCATGAAAATGCATGTTGATAATTTTATATTAAATAAAATTATCCTCAACTTCCAAAGTAGTTATAAAAAATATACATCTAATTGTGTGTGTATATATATATATATATCAAAATAAATAACATTATATAATTTTAATAAATTACCCCATGTGTGTCTATTGATATATATATATATCTTTTGATAATTCATTGTTTTTTTGAAAATCCAAATAATTATCGTTTGAAAATAATTAACGTTTGATTATCCCAAAATTATTGTTCGATAATTATATTAATTATCCATTGAAAATTTGGATAAATTATGCTTATATTAGTATTTGATTATTTATCCTTTATTTTAATCGATAATATTTCTTTCAAAGAAACATTTTTCAGATTTTGTGAAAGAAGGAAAATTGAAGAAAATAAATAAAAACCAACAAAACAAGATAGACTCACGCAACATGGGGAAGATGGGCAAGGTGGCGTGCCTGGAAAATCACACGCGGGTCTTCACGGCTGGCGCACAATGGAGTCATTGGAACTCAATCAAACAGACTAACACGGAAGGCTAAGCAGTTCATATATAAATAATCTCAATTGTGTATTTCAATGAATATTTAAAACCTCAAATTACAAAATCATGTTTTAACCACCTTTTCAATCGAAAATTTATTAAGGAGTGTTTAATTATATCCCATTAATGATTTGGCAGTTTAATCCGGTCAAAAATGGATGAAAATCAAAGGTTTTAAAATTTGGGTGTGTCACCAATGGAGGTGCGTAGTGGAAATGGAGTTCAGCGTGAAATAAAAGTGGTGATGAATAGTGAATCCCGTTTTTTTACAATTACATTAAATCAAATTAATTAATTAATTAATATAAAAATTAATTGACATGAAATATCAGTTTCGAATAAAAGTAATACCCCTCCTAGGGTAAATACTCTGTTCTGGACCCAGCAGTGGTCTCAGATTTCCCAAACGATGAGTGGTTTGAGAGATATTAATGATTTATTAATGAAAACTTAGAATAATGAATTAATTAATATAAAAAGTATTGTTTTGGCGAGTGAGACGTCCAAACGCCCGATGGGAACAAATGTCATACCTTTTTTAGGGTAAACCCCTCATTCCGGACCCATCAGTGGTCTCAGATTTTCCATACAACGCACTGTTTGGGAGATATTTAATTTTTAATAAATAATATATTAAATATTGTTTAAAAACATTATCTCTCGAGCATGACATGTAAATGTCCGGCGCATTTGAATGTTATAGCCCTCATAGGGTAAAAACTATATTTCATATATAACCGTGGTGTCAAATTTCTCATATGACGGACCGTTTTGGAGTTATTCAATTATTTTGAATAAATTGGTCAAGCTTAAAATAATATATTGAATATTTTTTATTCCGTCCTCTCTGAGACTTTGCAGACCTCAAAAACTCATACTTACATAGTGATTAGCTTAGAAGATATTTAATTGAATATTCTGGACCATTAATTGGGAATTTTACCATTCTGCGACATTTTTAACAAAAACAAAACTTTTCATTGATAAATGTTTTTTTCATTTTACGTAATAATAATTTAATCTAACATAAGAGGGTTTATCAATACCTGAAACCGTAACGGGATGTTACAACCTCCCCACCATAGGAACTTTCTGTCCCCAGAAAGCCTATGAAGAACCACGTCAAAAGACAACTCCACTGTTCTATCATCAGTGCCTCCCCCTCTCATGTCTTATGAGAATTAGAACCATGCTTCCATATCACATAGAAAAGAGGTATCGTCCTCCCATGATGTACCTTGGTCTCAGAATCAACAACCATTACTGGTCGTTCAGTCACAGATAAAACATGTTCCACTTCATGATCACACCAACTCAGAACATGATATGGGTTAGATAAAAGCTTTCGAAGCTGAGATACATGAAATACATTTTCTATCGACATCATTTTCCGTGGTAGTTCTAAATGGTAAAAAAATTTCCCCACCTAATCAGCATCCTCAAAAGATCCCACAAAACAAGGAGCAAGCTTCCCCTTCCTCCCAAGCTGTTGATGACCCAACGGGGGTGAAACATTCAAGAATACATGGTCACCAAAACTGCTACTTCAGGTCATAGAATGTCTTAGTGCTTCCTGGGTGCAGAACCCATTTGAAAAAATGACAATCCCCCATTATATCCTTTATTGTTGCTAATGGTGAACCATAATAGTTTCGATAACACAGAACACCCTCTTAGAGAATGACCACTGGGTATGAGTCTCCCCACCATAAAGAGAGTCTCTAATGCTTATGGAATTCGTCAAAAAGATTTTATTCCTGAAGAATCATCTCTATAAGAGAAGATATCAAAGAACCATCAGCTTTCATGGTGGATAGAATCACCACCGCCCAAGGTGGCGCACTTGGGTGAATAAAGGATTTCTCAAAATGATCGTCCAATTGGGACATTAGTTCTTTCAATTCAACTGGAGCCATTTGGTAAGAGGGAAAAGAAATTGGTTGAGTACCAAACATTAATTCAATAGAAAATTCAACCTCTCTTACCGGTAGAAAACCATATAAGTCAGAAGGAAACATGTCGGGAAACTCAACGATGACTGGAGGGAGATCACCACCCAAAGAATCTCGCTCGATATCAAAAGTAAATATGAATATCTCTTTCCCAAAATCCGAATAAGAAGGTCTACCCCTACTCGACCTTGGGTCCCATTCTCATTGAAAGACAAGAGACACACCACTGGGTGTGGTAAGGTAGACCCATCGAAGATAAAAAACAATCCAGGCTTTATTGGAAATAATCCAATCCATCCCAAATGTGACGTCATGAGGTTACATGTTGAGTACGAGAAAACTCCAAGAAAAATTTACAAATGATAGAGATAAGACACAAGCAAGACTACAGAGACCGTGCTCTATCTTCGCACCAATGGGTGTGGTAGTATCCATTGCACAAGATAAAATCTTCATATGAAGATTAAGATGATTAAGGATACATATTGAAATAAACAAGTGAGATGCACCCGTATCAAATAGGGTAGTCACTAAAGATAATGATACATATCACGATCGTCGGAACTGTATCAGATTCCTCTGGAGACTCATTCACTGCGTGAAGAAGCTTCATTCCGGATTCCTGTGGCCGAAACTCTTGTATGTGAAGCATTTGATTTCCCCGCAGTTTTTGAAGGTTCTAATGATCTCATGCTGTTACGTGGAGTGGAAAAGTTGGGTCAGAACATCTACAGGTGCCCAAAACATCTGTAGGAGCCACAGTGATGTCATCCCTCTCAAGCATGAAAAACTCTACAGCCTTGGCCAACACCATTGACTCTAGACATAAGTGGCTAGTGAAAAAAACCTTGAAGTCCTTCCACTCTAAGCCCTCATGTTTCTTTTTTGTCATTATCGTGTCCCACCATCTCCTTCCTGGTCCCTCTAACACAAAGGAGGCACACTTCACCTTGATCTCATCTGGTGTCTATAAGAACTCAAAGAAAAGTTATATCTTACCCAACCATTACTCAACATGTTGAGGATCAGTGAATCCTTTGAAAACTGTTGGTTTTTTTTGGGAAAGAACTATTGAGAATAATTTCAAAGAGCATCCCTACCCCCCAATTTCCACAGCTGGAGCCTGAATAGGGATTAGAGGTGGTGCCTATCCCAGAACTTGGATAGTGTGCACAATCACCCCAACTAAGCTTGGGTCCATAGGAGGATTCTCTCACTGTGGTTCAGCAGTAACCCCTTCCTAGATTTTATTAGAACATCTTCTCAGATGCATTATGTTACAAAACAACATCAGATAAAAAGGAAGACCTTAGATAATCACTCAAACTGATTAACGAGGATAACTTTTCTTAATAGAATGGATAAACAAGATTTTGATTCCACTCTATCCAAATAAAAATAGGGAAAAGACTAGAACTAATCCACAAGTCATCTTTCCCTAACCACCCCTGGTGACTTAAGGTTCATTGCGGTGAGAGATGGACAGACACTCAATCACAACTACCTCCTAAGTCTCGAAAAGAATACTCAAATGCATACTGTCATCAAGGAAAGATGATTAACCTCCATTTGATACCATTTTGTCACGAACCAGCCCAGGTACCCTGGTAACCCGATAACCGAGCCGACCCTGACATATCCCGAAGGGTGTTCCCGATCCCCACGGGTCAGTGACTAGCACCTGGCATCACATAACATGCAAGTGGGAACGATTTTTTCCACCAACAATGCGGAAGGAAAGAAACAAGACTGTATGCATAACAAAAAGAAACTCCACTGGGAGTGATGTACAAGAATACAACATGACATAGAAAGCCCAAAGTACTACAACCCAAGTACTAAAAATGGGAAAATATCCCCAAGGTCCCTAAGGACACAACTCACCAAGATCAAAGATCAACAACTGGACCCACCTCCAAGAGATCCCTTTCCTTTTCTCGATCCTGGAAGAAGAAAGTCTACAAACACCCGAAGGCAAAAGTAGGGTGTGAGCCTAAGCCCAGTAGGATACCACCAAAGATTCTGTGATAAATGCCAAATATATATTATCCAAAGAAAATCATTCAATTTTCAAATAAACAGGTTTGACAATTCCAGAATCACATTTAAACAAAACATGCTATACATTTTCAATTGATGGAAATAAACATTTTAAGCAATGATTTAAAAAATGATGGAATATTTCTAAAACAATGGCTAAAGTAAATCATTTATATAAAACAGTTTATATAAATTCAGCACGCATGTAAGGTAGTCAAAAAGCATTGGCGTACATTTATATCTCAAATATAAATAAACAAGCGAGCAACGTGGTCATCTACCAAAAGGTACAATAGTATTAACCAGCTACAGGATTCCACACTCTCTATGTGAACTCAGCAAAATGTGTATACACACTTCTCTATGACACTGGACAAAGGAGACTTGTCACCAACCCATCGGGGATGTGACCCGTTGCAAGTATGTTTTAGAATGTTGTCGTAGCTTAGAGTGTATCCAAATAACTCACTAACTAACCAAGGCTTGCATGTGCTCTTATAGGATGGGAGAAATATTTTAAGAATGCTTAAAAACACGATCAATCCCATTCTTTCATTTCAAAAGTTCCAATTTATTTCCATTTAATACCAAAATAGGTTTTATTCAAAAACATGCCTTTTTCACAAGATAAAACCAATGGGTTTATATCAAATCATTTTAAGCCATTTTCACCAGTTTGAAATCCATTAAAAACCAAGTCCATCATTACACGATTTATTTCCACAATTAAATTCAACAATTTAATTGAAATTATTTTCAACAAATCAACAATTGAAATTAAACAATTTAAATCAACAGAAATAAATCAAGCAATATAAAGATAATCAATTAGGCAAGTCAGAACGAAACCACCTACCTCAAGGTCTTCGATGTTAGCGGTGAAGATGAACCACCCTATGTGGTTTAATACACCTCCTCATGGCCTTATTATTATAAGCGTCGACACACCAATGGTCGACGTTCATCAAGGGTTCCTTGAACCAGAACGAGATATTTTATTTCAAAAGGAAATAAAATATCACATGAGATAATAGTTTCTCTCTCCTGAATAATTCTCAAAATTATCAAAAAAAATATTACATGCAATTTTATCTGTCATGGATAATTTCAATTTATCAATTAAAATATTACATGCGATAATATTTTATCTCTCTTGGATGAATTCTAATTTATCATTTTGGTCAAAGTATGTGCTTTCATTATTCTCCTTCAACAATAATTATATCTTGTAATAAAATCTTACAAATTATCCTAAGTTAATTTTACGTTATTACTTCATAGTTATTAATTTAATTAATTGAGTAATTATATTCTAGTAATTACTCTTTATAAATTTTCAACTTATCTAATGATAATTTAATGAAATTATCATTTGATAATTTTCTTTAAAATTACCATCCAATAATCATATGCAAATAACCCCAGAATATTTCATGCAGATATCCTTTTATAAAAAGGTTGGAGCCAAGAAAACATCCTTTTATAATTTTGAAAAATTAACCTTTGGTAAATCATGAAATTGCATGTTGATAATTTTATATTAAATAAAATTATCCTTAACTTCCAAATTAGTTATCAAAAATATACATCTAATTGTGTGTGTATATATATATATCAAAATAAAAAACATTATATAATTTTAATAAATTACCCCATGTGTGTTTATTGATATATATATATATATATCTTTTGATAATTCATTGTTTTTTTGAAAATCAAAATGATTATCGTTTGAAAATAATTAACCTTTGATTATCCCAAAATTATTGTTCGATAATTATATTAATTATCCATTGATAATTTGGATAAATTATGCTTATATTAGTATTGGTTTATTTATCCTTTATTTTAATCGATAATATTTATTTCAAAGAAACATTTTTCAGATTTTGTGAAAGAAGTAAAATTGAAGAAAATAAATAAAAACCAACAAAACAATATAGAATCACGCAACATGGGGAAGATGGGCAAGGTGGCGTGCCTGGAAAATCACACGCGGGTCTTCACGGCTGGCGCACAATGGAGTCATTGGAACTCAATCAAACAGACTAACACGGAAGGCTGAGAAGTTCATATATAAATAATATCAATTGTGTATTTCGATTAATATTGAAAACCTCAAATTACAAACTTATGTTTTAACCACAGTTTCAATCGAAAATTAATTAAGGAGTGTTTAATTTTATCCCATTAATGATTTGGCAGTTTTGGTAAAAAATGGATGAAAATAAAAGGTTTTAAAATTTGGGTGTGTCATCAATGGAGGTGCAAAGTGGAAATGGAGTTCAGCGTGAAATAAAATAGGTGATGAATAGTGAATCCCATTTTTTATATAATTACATTAAATCAAATTAATTAATTAATTAATATAAAAATTAATAGACACGAAATATTAGTTGCGAATAAAAGTAATACCCCTCCTAGGGTAAACACTCCATTCTGGACCCAACAGTGGTCTCAGATTTCCTAAAAGATGAGGGGTTTGAGAGATATTAATGATTTATTAATGAAAACTGGGAATAATTAATTAATTAATATAAAAAATATTGTTTTTCCGAGTGAGACATCCAAACGCCCGATGCGAACAAATGTCAAACCTTGTTTAGGGTAAACCCCTCATTCCGGACCCATCGGTGGTCTAAGATTTTCCATAAAATGCACTGTTTGGGAGATATTTAATTTTTAATAAATAATATATTAAATATTGATTAAAAACATTATCTCACGAGCAAGACTTATAAATGTCCGCTGCCTTTGAATGTTATACCCCTCCTAGGGTAAAAACTATATTTTGGATATAATAGTGGTCTCAAATTTCTTATATGACCAGCCGTTTTGGAGTTATTCAATTATTTTGAATAAATTGGTCAAGCGTAAAATAATATATTGAATATTTTTTATTCCGTCGTCTTCGAGACTCTGCAAACCTCAAAAACTCGTACTTACACAGTGATTAATTTAGAAGATATTTAATTGAATATTCTGGACCATTAATTGGGAATTTTACCATTCTACGACATGTTTAACAAAAACAAAACTTTTCACTGATAAACCATTTTTTTCATTTTACGTAATAAGAATTTAATCTAACGGAAGAGGGTTTATCAATACCTGAAACAGTAACGGGATGTTACATTGTTACTATTTAAAATCACCTTATTAACCATATAACATAACTGAATCACACTCAAATGATTTGGTATAATCCCATTATCAAATAATACCTCTTCTTAATTTAGGTTGTAATGATCAATCACACCTAACCCAACTCCCTTGATTTTCAATGATTTTTCATTTCAAAAATAAACTATAGAATTATCATGTTCTTCAATAGATTTCATGGTCCTCATATCTCATGTCATGTTTAATGAGAATACATTATCTTGAATCTAAGGGATTCTCATTTTTCTATCTTTTATTGCTACCTTAATAATCAATGATTTTTATGTCTCACTTTTATTTACTTCCTTCCTTTCTTTTAAAATATATCATTATTGTATAGGAAGAATGACCATACATTATTCTTTAGAGTGAAATTTATTTTCACATATTCCAAAGATCTCCCTAATCCCAACATGCCTATTTTGTACATATACATCTTTCATCCTCTAATAACTAGTTTTCTTTATTCCAATAATTTTTTATCCTACTTTCAAAGTAGATACCATTAAATTATAAACTTCATTATATCCATAGTGGAGAAAAATTATGCTAACAAACATGGGATTTATTCCCATAGACACCAAAACACCAATAATATCCTCTAAAGCTAGTACTTGTAGGAAATTTGATGAGTCTATCTGTGAAAATATGACTGTAATTTTTTAATAAAATTAGAAATCCCTTAAATGGTTTTTTAGAAGACCCATTTTTTATTATTTTCAACTACCTTTGATATGGGAGATTCATTGTAAAAATATTAATTATCTCATGTTTTCCATGTTTTAAATTTAGAACATTCATTGAAAGGTGATAAATACTTAACATTTTCAAAAATTACTGATACATATTTTACTTGAGATAATTTATATGGATTAAAAATATTTTTTAATGACATAACCAAGACTTTATCAGGTTTTTTAAAGTCAATATTTCCTTTTATAAGGTTATTTTCATCATTATGACACATTTATCCGACTTGTAACTTTTTTATTATCGGGAGGAATTTTTTTATTTTATTCATTTATAATTATTGCATGCTATACATATTTAACTTTAATAAGTTTTTTCACCTCAATATATTCATTATCCCTATTATGAAACTAATTTTAATGATTTTTCATCTTGAAAATATATTTTTTATCCACCTTGGAATCCCTTTTAATTTGATATTTTATAGAAATATAGACTCAAAATTCTATCCTAAACATGTGAATCATATAGGAATCATCTTCTTCCTCTTTATCTTCATTACTTGAGTTGTCATCTTTGATAGAATTTGAAGTTTTTTTAGATCACTATAAGTTTATCCTTCATAATTACATTCAACGTATTTTTTTGAATTAGATGATGGTATGGACATGATGTGTTTAAAACTATAAAACTCCTTCTTCAAAGATAATAAGACCATCTAATTTTCATTTATACTGAAGGTTGTACAATGAAACACTTAAATCTAGATGTTTTGTAAGACTAGAGGATGAATGATTTAGTATCTGAGTTGAATCGGTCATTCCTCATTGACTGGTATTTTAGGGGATAATTTTTAACTATCATTACCAGATAAATATTAATATATAAGTAGTGAAACCTTCAATGTAAAAGTTATATAAGAAGAGTATTAATTGAAAATCTGTGAATTTTTTGAGTATTAATTTTCTTTTGTAATATATTTGTAATCATGTGTATCTTCCAATTATAATAAAGAAGGTAGAAATGTATTTCTATTATGTACATAGGACTTATAGTATAAATCTTGTTAAACACTTGTTTTATTCTTTTCTTTCTATACTATTGTTTTATTTGTTCCTTGATGCCTTGAATATTTGTGAGTTTTTTTAATAGTGTACATTGAATTAGTTTGTTGGCAAGGTGCATTGAATTCCTAATTTTGATACAATAAGATCAATATAGTTTTTCCTATAAGTAACTAGACCTACTACCAATGGATGGTTTTCCACTGTGTTGGAGAACTCATAGTATAAACTATTGGTGATTGGTAAAGCATTCCAAATACAAATCAGTTGGTATCAAAGAAATGAGTTCAATTACCTTAGGTTTTACATTTATTGATATTTTTTAATTCATTTTGAGTCACTAAATTGGTGTAATTGCATTGGAATATAGAAATTTATAATTGGATTGGTTTGATGGAATACATTTTGGATTCTAGATAATAAAAATGTAACATCATCTAATTCATACGGACCTTAATTATATACTTATTAATGTTTTTCTAGATAATATGGAAAAGGTAGAATGGGAATGGATTTAGAGGAAATATTTGGAATTTGGAATTTTATATTTTTTATAGAATTATTCACTTTTTATTCATGAAATAAATAAAATGAAAATAGTGGTGAAGGAACTCGTGGAGATATTTGAGAAACCTATATTATTGAATAATTTATTCTTGATGTAAATGTTTTTTATCTTGATGATATTGTAAGGAAGACCAAAGGAGGATCCCCGAAATTATTTAAACATAATCGGGGGGAAAATAAAATTTGTTAAAGTTAAGTTCATGGATGATGTGTGGGAACTCCTACTGTTTTCATCACTACCAGAGGGTTGGGAGTGGTGGTCACTATGGTGAGTTACACCTAAAAACATGGTGATTAGTGATATAATAAATGTGATTATCAATGAATAAATTTGGCATTGGGAAGTCCATGAACTGGATAATAATGCTTTCAATGATGATGGATGGGGATGATCACCTCAACAGAAAAATGTTTATAAAAAAAAATCCATCAATTGATAATTTAAGGAAGATGATTTGAGGAAAGTCAGTCATCCCTGGTCCAACCTACTGGAAGTTGAGGAAGAAAGGAATCACCAAGATGGACTACATGAGTTTCAATGAAATACTTGGAATACCATCAAATTTTAGAAGCTCAATTTTTTTTGATAAAATGGAAGAAAGTAATGAATTTTTTCTAAGTGTCAATATTCAAGTTGATTAATGTTTAAATCACTCGGACTAATAATAAAAATCAATGAGAAAGTATAGATTCATTGAAAATTATATATTTATATGTTTAGTAAAATTAAATTTTATGTGTGATAAAGCTCTGGATATAATTGGGAAATGATATTTGAATATCCTAATTAAGAATGTGTGTATTGAAGATTTTTTTTGACATATCCCATTTCTATAGAAAAATATAATTTCAATTGGATTTCAGGATAAAGTTGTGTATATAACTACCATTGATAAAGGATTATGCAAATTTACTTAGGGATACATGGTGATTGAAAAATTACTAATGGATATGACACTATATTTGACTAGAATTATAGATAGAATTGTAATATAAGGAAATTAAAATTTCAATGATTCAAACATATGGAATTATAGTCTTGGTCACCATTGTAAGAAGAACATGGAGTTTCTAATAGAAAAAGCAATACTAAAGAATGATCATATAGAAAATATAATATGTGAATGTTTCTTTGGGGAAGAAAATGAGGGTGTATATAAATTTTGATAGATGGAAGTCTGGGTCCCAAAATTTTGAACTTTTTTATACTTATTTTTTAGACACCTCCCTAGTTCAGTACCTTAGGGTGTATTTTTTATTTTTTGACCTATATAAATGATTCATCAAGAAAATCTTGGATTTAATTTTTGAATCGTATTTGTAGAAATTTTTAAGAATTCATTCGATGGAATGTTTTAGTTGGAAGGAAGTGAATCCAAAAGCTCAAAAGACTAGTATTAAATAATGATGTTGAGTACACTAGATAAAATTCATGTAAATTATATTAAAATAATGGGATAAGTCATGAGAAAATTATTCTTGAAACTCTACAACAAAATGGATTTAATTAATTGATGAATCAAATAATTTATAGGAAAGGCTTGGAGTATAAAGTTTTACTATGAAATATCACATGAAAATTGGGTAGAAACTCTCCAAAAAAAGATTATCTATTAAAAAAAGTCTAGTATAGGTATTTGGGTAATAAATACCTGAGTAATTATTTAATAGAATTTAACTAGATGTTTATCACCTCAAATTCTTTAGTATATTGTTACATAGGAATATTGATTCCAAGGAAATGAGAAATCTTGATGCTAAGTCCAATGTTTTTACATTTGGTATGGTGATAATAATTTTATCTAATAAATATGGGATGAGAAAAATACATTTCCTTAGAAACTAATATATTGACTTCAATAAAGGGGTTATGTTGATGTATTGAAAAGTTGTAGAGAAGTAAGTTTTGAATAAATAAACTATCAAAGTCTAAGTTCATTTGAGTAAAATCATGAGAAGTTACTAAAAATTAATGAACTTAAATGAAATCACCAGAATTATAGTGGTGAGACTAATGGAATATCAACTAGAAAAATAATGAACTTTAAAATCTTAAGTGGGTGTACTAGTTTTTAGATCTCCAGAAGTAAGTGTGTTAGAATTTTATGTACTGGAAGAATGTACTAAGTTTGGTAGTGTAAGACAACCAAATCAGCTGAGGATGTCAGCCATAGTTTAAAGTCATGTTCATAAATTTTGGGATAATGTAAATTATCATATTTAAATAGAATTAGGAGAACATGAATAATTAAAAGAATTATCATAATTTAGTGACTAAAATTAATGTAATTCAGTAATGGTTGAAGATATGTCTTCACTAAT
The DNA here is from genome assembly GCA_963277665.1 of Viscum album. NCBI lineage: Eukaryota > Viridiplantae > Streptophyta > Magnoliopsida > Santalales > Viscaceae > Viscum > Viscum album. The sequence goes on along the minus strand of OY728163.1, from coordinate 1,851,863,386 downwards.
GTTAATAAAATCTTAGGTATTGACTGATTTATTGAAGGGGAAAATAGAAATAAATAATAAAGGGATTTAGTAGATAAAATAAGAGGCTGATTATAATAAGATCTATAAAGAATGGTGTGAATTTAAGGGATTTCAATAGAAGGAAGGTGTTGGATTCATGGAAATTTTTTCACTAGTAGTAAAGAATTACACTATTCTGATAGTGTTAAGAATTGTTTCATACAAAGATATGTTTCTTGAATAGATGTTTTTAAAACCCTCATTACTTCATATTTATTTTAATTTATTGAACTTTAATATATGAAATTCATTTTAGATGAGTAAATTCTTTATTTATGTAATGTAAATATAGAAAATGCATGCACTACTTTGGTTAGATTAAAATATTAAAAGTTATATAATACCAGATTCATAATACCATTAACCATTATAACCAATGATAATATATCTATTTAGCAGAGATCATATGATTATTATATATTAAGGGTTATGATAAAGTCCTATTTACACATACAAAAAGAAGGGATGGCCTTGACTAGTAGGATCATACCCTATGAATCCCATTTATCAGATCTTACAAGGGAGATAAAATCTATGGGATTTTTCATTGATCAATCCCAATCCAAGATCCAATAACTAAAGAATGAGTGAAACCATTTATTTTATAATTTCAATCTCATCGAGAACATGACCCAAACCATATTTGTCAAACTATGCCATGAGAATCTAAATTTCATGCACCTTACCATTTAGGTGTTCTCTAGTGTAATAAGGGGTTATGTATCTCAAACCTAATAGTATGAATATATATATTTTCTTTCTAATAAATTAATGATTATGTTTATTCATTATTCTTTTACTTCATAAATGATAAAGTAACGAGTTTGATAAAAATTTGATTTTAATACGAAAAAAATTGAATTATATTTTAGGGTAATATGCATTTTCAATTAAGACATTCCTTTGGTTGAATTAACAAATATTTTAAATAATTTTTATTTTAATAAAATATTATTATTAAATATTATATATTAGGTATAAATTATAATATAATTTTATGAAGTGAAAATGTAAAATTTTAAGGATAAAAAAATATTATTAAAATAACAAAATATATTCCATAAAAGGGTATTTTAATTTGAAATTTTAATTTATCATACTTAGTAAATTATTTTTAAAAAATAAATATTATATTCTGAATCAACATGTCAAAATTATCCAACTGTGAACTTTTCATAATTTTTAGAAATAATCAAATTTTCATTTTAAAATTAAATACGATATAAATATATATTTTGTATTGTGACATCATAATGACCCAAAAGTGATGTAATATGTTTCTTAAAAGGTATACATAACCGAATAAATATTTTCCCTTTAAAATAATTTTTTGAGGTTATTTTATTAATTTTATAATTAATTTATGAATCCTCCTAAACTTATATTATATTTTACGATTTTAAAATCAATTCCTTATAAACATGAATCACTTAATAATCACCAAGGGTATTATTTTAATATTCTAGGTTATTTTAATTATAAAATAATAAAAATTACTCATATTTTTTATAAACCATGGGAAGGTTTGTGCTTTTTAATACTTTATTATATAGATTCTAAGACCTATGTTTGGAAAATAATAAATAACCACCCTCTCTTTTCTTATATAACCCCACCCAAGATCCCATTCCACTTCACTAAAAACCATTGGATCATGACTATAATATAAGATTTACTATCTAGATCCTTAAATTTTTTTCCCAATCTCTCAAGAAGCTCTTCTAAATATTTTTGATACACCCTCTGAATGTAAGGGATCCTCTCTTTCTCTTTTTATTCAAGAACGTCCTTTACATTATACCTTTTGTTTCAGGATATTTCATGTTGTATTATGTTCATACATGTACCTATTACTGAAATTATTATTTAAAAGTTATTATATACCAATTTAACTATAATTAAACCCTCTCATGATTCTTTATTTACCCCCGTTATTCTGCCAAAAATTTCCTTTGCTTTTCCCATGACAAGATTTTATTTATGTATCCTTTCTTTCTCATTCCTTTTAATTACCAATTTTTATTATCGGACTATTTTCTTACATATCCCTGTTACTTCCCTTATGATATCCAAGTTATGAGATACCCCTTTTAATCTCATTAAATCCCTTACATGATTCATTATGTACCCTTGTTATGCTACTGAAATTATTCTATGAATTTTTTATGCCAAAATATTATATTGTGAATACCACAACCATTTCCACTCAAGGTATATAACCTATAAATACCTATCCTTATTTTATTTTGGGTTTACATTTATTTATTCCTAAATTCTTAATCTTGGTATTAAATTTGATGAAATATTATCCTATATTGAATGATATATGTGGAACACTTATGTATGTACATGATATGAAATATATAGGTGCACCTGAAATTTTATAGCGCTCTAATTAATTGGGTAATTTTTTAGTCTCATGAGATGTCATGTATGGTATTATGTAATAAACCTAATCCATTATTGTAATTTTCTACCAAGTTATGATTTCCTTGAGGTTAGCCCTGAACTATGTTTTTTATGTCATGTTTAATGTTGTTTTCACATACCTAAGTTGCCTTTATGCTATCATGTTGCATATGTAGTAATTATTAAAGATTTAGTTTTTAAACACTTTTATGTTACATTGAAAATAATATCAACTAATATTCAATATTGTCAACATTTTATGCATTTTTTACTCCCTTACTAGGATTTATAGATCACCCCTTTCTTATGTATTTCCCTGGCCATTTCATGCATATTTAATATAAATTTAATTTTATAGAATGTTAAGGAAGTTTAAAATAATTTTTTTAACCATGTATCAATTTGATGTTCTATGTAACTAATTTCCTAGAGCCACTAGGATTTATGATCTTTTGTTCGGTATTATAACAACCCTGATCTTTATTTCACATTAATACATATTTCATTACATAAAAGAACACTTGATACAACCCAAAAGATCAATAAGTCTTGTGTATTTGGAAATTAGGTACATTATATCACAACTTATTAAACTGTATATAAAAATTATTATCGAACACTTCTTGACATGATCCTAATATTCCAACGAAGTTAAAACAGCGTGGTATATAATGGGGAAAATATAAGTAAAGGGTGATCTATAAAGTTTAGTAAGAGAATAAACAAGGAATGACATGAATAAGATGATACATGTTAGAAAATATGAATATCAACGGGGCATAAAAAAGTAGGAATCATAAACCTAAACAATAAGGCATTATGTAGAATAGTAATTATAAAGGCAACATGGGAAATGTGGAAACAACATAAGACGTTGCATCATAAACATAAGTCAATGATAAATTTTTCCAAGAAATCATGGAGGACAATTTCCCATAAAGTAATTAGGTAAAACACTATCCCAACATGTTGTATCATGATACTAAACATTACCCAATGCATTAGAGTTCCATCTGGGCGCACCCATCATAATCATTTCATTCTTATGCTTAAAAGTTCCACATAGATCATACAAAATGGATTTGTTCGTCATCAAAATTTATTCCATGAATTAGTAATGTGGAATAAATACATGTAATTTCAAAATAAATAAGTATATGTGCATAAAGGTGAATAAATGTGATAAAAAATGGGTATGGTATTCACTACACGATTGCTTTGGCACAGAAAATTGTAATGAAATTTCAACAGCATATCTGTGTCACATAAAAATTCATAAAAATAGTTGGTGTGAGAGAATGGTGTATCTCATTATTTTTTCTAAAAATTATGTAATAGGGAAATTGAAATACATTTTACATTATTATTAAATTGAAATATAATTCATATGTTCATAAATATACTTGAATAAAGAGAAGGCGAGGATCCCTTATGAAATTTCAACATAGTAATGACATAGGTAAGGGTCCAAATTGGGTAAGATAAATGATACCTAATTAAAATAAAATAAAATTTATACTATTTTAATGATTATAAATGAATATAACCATTATAAATTACAATAAAAAATTTCGAATATTTTTCTTGAATTTGAAAGAAGGAGAGGAAAGTGAGGATCCCTTACAAAATTTCGGCATGGTACGTAACGAGTGTACATGAAGGTTTATAGGAGGGATAAATGATAATAAAAGGGGATCTCATAATTTAAACATCAAGTGTATAGTAAGGTGGTATGTAACAACATATTCCAACCTATGAAAATGGAAATAAAAAGACATAACATAAAAGTGGTTCTTGATAAAAGAGGAGAAATAAAGATCCCTTACTTGAGTGTGTGACTCTGTAGGCTTTTGAAGGACTTATTGGGACCTTGAGGGTGCCTTAGGAGGACTTCGGGGAGTGGGGTCAAAGTGTGGATGTTCTATGAGGAGTTTTAGTGAAGAGAAATGATAGATTGGGTGGGTTTATATAGAAAAGGAGGGGGATTTTATTATTATTTAGGTTTTGGACTCTATATAATAAAAGTTTAAAAAAACAAACCATACAATAGATATTTCCCATGGTTTCTGAAAATTGGGATTGGTTTACATTATTTTAGAATTATAGTGGCTGAAATTATTAAAATATTACCATTGGTGATGTGTAGGCGAGTAACACTCTTAAATAAATGATTTTAAAACCTTAAAATATATCATAAGTTTTGGAAGATCCAGAAAGGATTTATAAAATAAATCAAAAAAACATAAAATAATATTATTTTAAAGGAAAAAATATATTTATTAATGGATCTAATTTATATTACTTATCACATCACATTTGGGTCATTATGATTTCATAAAACGCAAAGAATATTTATACAATATTTAATTTTTAACCAAAACTTTTAATGTCTCATAAAATTGTGAAAAAATCACCATTGGATAATTTCAACACCCTAATTACAAAAATAATATTCATTTTATATAAATAATTTTCTAAATATGTGAATTTTTACTTTTCAAACAATGATAGACATTTATTGAAAATGATGGGTTTTTGACAATAACATTTTTTGAGCCCATATAAAAATTAAATTTGACTTCATAAAAATTAAATGATCATTTAAATTTGATAAATATTAATTGATAATAATATTAAATTAAAATTTATTTTATTTAAAAAATCTATTAATTCATAAATTTATTAATTGAATGTGAATATTTATAAAAAATAAAATTTGTGATTTTAAAATCATTTACAAAGTAACAATAATTGGATGAAAATATATTCATTATTTTATAAAAAATGATGTAAATATTTCTATTTCTAGGTTCTTGATACATATCCCTTTAATTCACTATAATAATGCCTAAGAGTAAGGTGCATGATGGTGGGACTTTCATGGGGTCGTTCAGAAAAATGGTTTGGGTTGTTATCTCGATGAGCTTGAACTTTTCCCATAAATGGTTTCTCTCATGCATGAGTTATTAGATCTAACCTTGTACTTGGTATATTTTAAATACAATAAATTTTATCTCCATCTAAAGCTATGATAAATGGGATTTATAGGGTACGATCCTTCTGGTTGAGGCCATCACTTCCATTGTATGTGTCAATTGGGTTTTTCAAAACCCGATATTTATATTAATCATGTGATCGCTATTCAACAACTATACTATCAATGTTAATGATATATAATGGTCTTTAAAATCCAATTGTATATAATATAACAAAATAATTTAATGTGTTTTCTATAACCATATTACTTAATAATACATTTAATTGAATCAAAAGGTGAATTTTACTTATAATAGTTTGGGTTGTTACAAAGTACCCCCCTTTAGAATTTTTTTCCTTGAAATTTTCATTTCCCAAAATAAAAAATTTGGTGGTAAGTATACTTCATCACCACCTCTAGTTCCCATATTTCTTCTTCAAACATGTGGTTTCTCCACAACACTTTGACGAGGGTCATTGTATTATTCTGTAAAACTTTTTCTCTACAATCTACGATCTTCACTGACTGCTCTTTATGGGAGAGATCATTCTCCAGTGGAACCACATCTAGATTGAATTATTGTAAGGGGTTTGGTATGTAATTTATAAAGAGGGATACGTATAATAAATCATGTATTTGAGAAAGGTTCAGTGGGAGTACTAGTTGACAGGCCACTGCTCTGATGCGATCAAGGAACTAAAAAGGGTCGATGTACCTTGGAGTAAGCTTCCACTTCTTCCAAAATAGATTTAATTTATTCCATGGAGATATGTAGAGGAATAAAATATCTCCAACATCAAATTCTAGGTCTAATCAATGATTTTCATCATAGCTCATCTGTCGACTCTAAGAAGCCCTGATGTGCTGATGAATTGTCTTAACCTTCTCCCACATTTCCACAACCATTTTAGGACCAAGAAGTTTTTGTTCCCCAACTTCATCCCAAAATGTCTGTGTTCTTCACCTCTTCTTATAAATTGATTCATAGGGAGCCATTTGGATACTCGAGTGGAATTTTTTTGTAAGATAACTCAACCAAAGGAATATGTTGGTCCCATCCTCATTTAAAGTCCATAAAACATGCTCACAACATGTTTTCCAGTGTTGGAATAGTCTACTTAGATTGGCCGTCTGTTTGAGGATAATAGGCCATACTGTAATTCAGCATAATGTTTAGATCATGTTGAAGACTTTTAAAGAACATGGAGGTGAATCTTTGATCTCGATCAAACACAATCAATAGTGGTACTCCATGAAGCATCACCACTTCTCTAATGTATATTTGTGCAAGTTGATCTAGTGAGAAATCCTATTGAATCGCAATAAAGGGTGAAATCTTAGTAGGATGATCCACAATATCCTAGATATCATTATTTCCATTGTATGTCTTTAGAAGTCTGGTGACAAAGTCCATGGTTATATTCTCCCATTTCCATGTTGGTATGGTTAGTGGTTTCAACATCCACTTATACCTCAACCTTTCATAGTTTACTTTTTTGACATACTGGTAAATTGGATATGTATTAAGTAATCTTCTTATTCATATTGTCCCACTAATAGTTATCATGGGGATATTGATACATCTTTGTGCTTATTGGTTGAATAGATAAATTCAAACTACGTATGTTATGCAATAGTTCATTCTTTAACTCATGATTTGATGGAACACATAGTCTTGACCTAAATATAACAATTCCTTCTTCATTAACACTAAACTATGATGATTTCCCTTTCCTTATAGTTTCCACATTCTTCTTAATTCCCACATCATTTTTTGATCATCCTTCGACCTTTAAAAATGATATGGTTGATCAATCATTTGTGAAATTATTGATGATGTTCCTTTCTTTAGGATTCACATGTCTATTCTCTTCAAATACAAGAAGATTAGATCCTTCTAAATTCTCATCAATGTTAGGATTGAGGGTACCATTATACATAGAGCATCCAACTCCTTATTTTCTTTACCACGATGGTAGTGGATTGAGCATTCGTAATCCTTGATGAGATCTAACCATCATTGTTGGAATATATTTAGCTCTTTCTGTGTGAATAAATATTTTAGGCTCTTATGATCAATATATATCTCACACTTCTCCACATAAATATAACAACACAAAATTTTCATTGAAAGGATCATAGCTTCCAACACTATATCATGTGTGGGAAAGTTTTTCTTGTGAATTTTCAATTTCCTTGCGTTTTAGGCAATGACTTTGTAATTTTAAATCAATGCATAGCCCAATCCCTTCTTCGAAGCATCATTGGAAATTATGAAAAGTTTCTCACTGGTGGGTAGTGTGAGCACATGGGTAGTGGTAAGACTACTTTTTAACTCCATGAATATTTCATCACATTCATCATTCCAATAAAACATTACTCTTTTCCAAGTTATCTTGGTTAGAGGGGTTTACAATCATGATAAATTTCTCACAAATAGGTGATAATACCCAGTTAACCCAAGGAAACTACGAATATTTATCATAGGTGTTGGCCTCAGTCATCCTTTGATTTCTTATATCTTTAAAGGATATATAGATATCCCATTTCTTGTGATGATATTCCCCAAGAATGATACTTCCTTCAACCAGAACTCAAAATTTCTATACTTTTCATAGATCTTATCCTTTTTCCAGGTCTATAGCACAATTCTCAGATACTCCTCATGCTCCACCTTGGTTTTGGGGAATATTAGAAAATCATCTATAAATACTAATAATTTTTTTGATGTAATCTCTAAATACTTTATTCATAAATTCCATGAAGATTACTGGATAATTACCGAGTTTTAATGCCATTACTATGAACTCACAGTTCCCATAACTTGTATGAAATGCAGTTTTGGGGATATCCTCCTTATTCACCCAAACATGGTAATATCCTGACAATAGATCCACCTTGGAGAAGTATTGTTATCCACATAGCTGATTGAACAATTCATCAATATATGGAAAAGGATACTTGTCTTTGTCATGATATTTTTTATCTCATAATAATCAATGCAAAGGCAAATTAACCCATACTTCTTCTTGATAAAGAGGACTAGTGCACCCAATGGTGAATCACTTGGGCGTATAAACCCTATATCTTCTATATTTGTTTCTTTATCTCTTATAGTTCCTCAATATCCATTCTATATAGAGTATTGGATATTGGAAACAATTGATCCACCCTTTTAAGAGGAAGACTTCGGAATTCCTTGAGAAACACATCAGTGTATCCCTCACAATGGGCATGTATTCAAGGATGATCATTTCCCTAGACTAAATAATTTGAGCTAGATATGATTGATTATAGGAAAATAATATATATGTTTGTGATAGTGGTGCTAAATAAGATTCATCCTCTTCCTGGAACTTGAATTGAATCGAGGGTTTATTTTCCATACAGAGAGTGATTTCCTTATAACAAAAATTTGTGTTGGAATTATATAGGGAAAGAAAATCCATGACCAAAATTGTATAAAACTCCACCAAATGAAGTATGAAAAGGTTCTCCAGTAAGTTCATCCCACAAACATTGATAGGGGAGGAGTTATATACTTGGGATGAAATAATTGCCTCATTTTTCATTTTCACTGACAACTCTACTTCCATGACTTATGGTGGTGTTTGGATAGTTCTACTAAACTTTAGAGATATGAAGAAATGCATAAAAATATAGATGACAAACCTACCTTTCATTTTTTGATTTTTGTTCTACATTATCCAGTATAGACTTCGGGATGTGTAATTTTAAAGTATTAAACACATAAAGGGGAATCCAATGAAATTAAATAGATAACTTATAAATTACATTTACCTTATTAACTTATGAATTCCTAGGCATCAATATATGTTATCCATGATATATTTCCTAACATATAATCTTATTGTAATTTTTTACTTAATAATGGTTCGTAATGATATTATAGATTTACCAAATCATATCCCCTGGTAGTATCAAACTAGGTGTGTAGTAAAGATCATTGTCATGTACTAGGTTACCATGAGTAAATCCCAGAAAACCTTGTTGGAGTTGTTACTCCTAGGTACATCTATTCCAGAACCACGCCCACTTGTAGTATCCATATAGGGATGTATTTTCTTGATAAACCACTTACTCTATGCTAAAGAAAATTTCAGTATTTTTTCCTATACTTAGTCTTATCCCAAATTATTTTGATATATTTTTCTAATACTAATCCAAAAATTACTAAAATCATTCTCTAATACCAACTATAACAACCCTGGTCTTTATTTCACATTATTACATGTTTTATTACAAAAAAATACACTTAATACAACCCAAAGGATTGAGATTTCTAATATCATTGAGAATTAGGTATATTACATAAAAAATTATGACATGGGATACAAAAAAACAATATTGAACACATATTGACATGATCATAATATTCCAATGAACTTAAAACTACACGGGATATCCTGGGCACAAACATAAGCAAGGTGTGAGCTATAAATACCAGTAAGGAAAAAACAAGCTATAACATGAATAATATGATACATGTTAGACAATAGGCATGTCAACAGGGTATAAAAAGAGTAGGAATCATAAACATAAATAATGATACTTGATGTAGAATATTAATCATAAAGGAAACATGGGAAATGTGGAAACAACTTAAAACATTGCATCATAAACATAAGTTAAGGCTAAATCCTCCACGAATTCATGGTGAACAAATTCCCATAAAAGAATCATGTATAACCTTGTCCCAACATGAAATATCATGTTACTAAACATTACATAATTCATTAGAGTGCTATCTAATAATACCCATCCTAATCATTTCATTTTCATGCTTAAGAGTGCCATATAAATCATACAACATGGATTCTCTCATCATCCTAATTTACTCCATGAATAAGGAATGTGGAATACATACATGTATGCACCCAATAAATAAATATATTTTCATAATAGTGAATAAAATTTATAGTGAAATGGGTATGGTATTCACTACACAATTATTTTAGAATGGAAAATCATGGTGAAAGTTCTACAACATAATGGCATTATATAAAAATTCATAAAAATGATTGATAAGAGAAAAATGGGTTTCACATCATTTAAACATAAAATTGGAATTAATAGAGACATTTAAGGAAATTTACCAACATTAGAAAATGTAAATATAATTCATAAGTTCATAAATAAACTTCAATAAATAAGAGAAGGTAAGGATCCCTTACAGAATTTAGGCATAGTAACCACATATGTAAGGGTCCAAATGGGGGAGGATATATGATACCTCATTCAAATAACATCAAATGGATAGTAAGGTAATGATTATAAATAAATATAACCATTATAAATTACAAGAACTAATTTCAAATATATTTCTTGAATTTAAAAGGAGGAGAGGATGGTGAGGATCACTTAAAATTTTTTGGCATAGTAACAGGTGTACATGAAGGATTATATGAGGGATACATGAGATTGAAAGGGTCTCTCATCATTTAAACAAAAAATTTATTGTAATGTGGGTACATAATAACATATCCCAACATATGAAAATATAAATAAAAATACATAACATTAAATGAGTGCTTGATAAAAGAGGAGAGTGGGAGATCACTTGCACAATAGCCTCATCCCAGTTGGTGAGGGCTTGGAAAGTGCTTCCAAGAGACCCGATTTCAAAACCGGGTAGACACATATTTTTATAGTTCAATATAGAAGTACTGTATCAGGAATAGTTAGGTACTGTAGTAGTTGGAACTATTCATCTATTTGGGCTTTTAGGCCATCGGTTTGGGCCTTGGGACCTTTAAGGCCTTCGGGTCAGTAAGGCTTTCAGGCCACCTCAAGGCCTTCAGGCCACCTGATAATTGTTCTTAAATGATTAGATAGACTCTACAAGGAGCTGACTCCAGATAGGGATTCAGAGCAGACACATTAACCAGAGTAGAAGCTAAGAAGATTTTTCAGAAAGAGAGGGTATGTCATTCACATTGGAACTATCCTGTGCTTTCACGAGAAGCTGAGCCGAACAACCAAGTGATAGTGGAGAGATGATATCACGATGAAGAAGTTTTGAGGAGGATTTCCAAAGTATATTCTGTATTTTTCCTAAGACCTATGGGTAATTTAATATATAAGACTACAGGCCTTGTAAGGGTTCCCCCTCAACCCTTGAAAGGGGATTTATCAAAAACCAATAAATAAATAAGACCTTTGGGCTATTCAGGAGAGTGGAAGATCCCTTACTTGAGTGTGTGACTCCAAAGGCATGGGAAATACTTCTTGAGAACTTGGGTGTAAGGACACTGACCCCAATTTCCCAATGTTTTTTCCTTATATTAATACATTGGAATGATTATAAGAAATTCATATCCTAATGGAATGAATAGTTTAGTAGTTTTGGAAAATAATATACAAACATGTTTTTACATTACAACTTGAAATGAAATACATAATAACAATTCCATTGGAAAAATCCTTGAATCTTAGATTATCCCTGAAATTCATTCATAATATTAATATTCAAAACTTATGGAAAATAAAACATACTAAAGGGTTGAGATTAGATTCTCAGTAAGGGTATGTAATTTATCAGAAGTTATCATAAGAAAATACATGGCATTGTGAACAACTATAAACACATGCCATTAAAAATATACTTGAGCATAATATGGATGGAATGAAATATGATTAAATAAGAAAATATAAATTATCATAAATGAATGAAACATAAAAATTTATATTATACTAGTTTAATAATCAAATGGTTTATCAATTACTAATACCATAATGAGGGAATTAATAATGCTTAAGATCTGAAACATATTGTCAAGATCTCAGCCAAGACGTCTGAAAATACTACTGTAAGGCTTCAAGAAAAACCTAATTTTGTTTTCTATCATGATACATACTGATTCATAAAGGGTATATAGGGGCCCCCACCCATAACTTGATAATTTCAATGCATTACTCCTATTAAAGGGGCTAAACATAAAAAATATGAACATATGAAATAATATTCCCCAATCTGGACACATAAACACTAACAATTATGAGTAGTACTGTGAATGGTATCAAGATAGAACATCCCTGGTAAAAATGATCATAATAAAATATTATAGATGATAAAAATAATATATTAACCTTAATAGGACATAAAATTCAATAGAGGTGTTGAAAAAGAAACAAAAATAAACTAATAAAATCATTGAGGAATTTTTGAGAGAAATACACTTTTACTTTGAAAAGAAGAGTTATTTTGGTTGCATAAAACCAAAAATTAAATAATGTAGTTTATTCATGATTAATTTAGTAGTTTTATAAAAATAATGGTTTATGAAAACATAATATAGAGTTCACTTGAAAATATGTAAGAATTTGAGAAGTTCCCTTGAATCGGGCTTGTTTATCGGGAAGAATGGAGAAAGATCTTTATAAAACATTTAAATACCTGTAAAATAAATAAGGATTATTATTGTTATAAATACATAGGATAGTCACAAAAAATTTATGATAAGTAAATAAAAATAATTATGAATTTAATTGGGATAAAGAGAGATAAAGATTAACCCGAAAGAAAAGGGAGGTTCGGGTAGAAAACCCTTACCTCTATCTGAATGAGTTCTATATTTGACCATAACACCATGAATAATACAATAAAATAAAATTAGTTAATTAATTAAGAACCTTATCTATAATTATTTAATTATTATAGTTTTATTAAGTTCTTTTATTGCATTTTTATGAGTTATAAGATACAATTTTATCGATCTGGAGCACTCGATTCCTTGGTTTTTATGATCGGTATACTTGTATATGAGTATGGAAGTTCATGTGAAATTGGTATAATTATGTAGAATTGAATTTACTTGATACTAATTAAAATATATAATATTAAATGGTGATATAATTAATTTGGTTATATGGTATTATGATGAGTTATTAGGTAGAACATTAGTGATAATCATTTAGATTATTTTAGAAATATTTTGATTATTAAGAACCAGTTTTGTCGTATGAATTGGTATTATGTATATATAATGGTTTCATATCATTAAATAATACATAATAGATGTCTTATAATCTTATTCAACAATAAAAATGGTTTTATTTCCTTCCATGAAGGATAAATTGATGAACCAGGGTTCGTCCTCCATGAAGGTTGCAAACCGGCACCTCCTAGATGATGATTTCGTTTTTAAATAAAAGAGGGATAGATAAATAGTAGTTTGAGGAAGGATATTCCATTAACATGATATCATTATAGTATGTAGATTATATTGGAGTTATAGTGATAATTTGTATAGAGTATTTAAGGATATGATAAGAAAAAAAATAAATTGAAAATGAAATTAAAAGAAAAAGGAAGAGGGTTTACCTCTTGAAATATCCACCTTGAGAACCTCCTTAAGGGAAGAAGTTTTAGTTTTTTGGAAATACCAAGAGCTCTTGGATGTGGAGATACACTAGGTAAGAGGATTTAGGTAGGAAATTTTGAATCTTCCAGGCTAATATGAGTGATGAGAAGATGAAGTGAGGGGTGGGTTTTATAGTGGAGGAGAGGGGTGGTTTTTGAATATCTTATTCACAATTTTATTATTTTACTCAAGAAAAGAAATAGCGTTGATTCATGTGACCAAAAATAGTAATAAGTGCATGTGATTTTTAACCAAGTGTTATAACATCATTTATGACTCAAAGAATAGTGTATTTAGCTTCTAATGTATTTATATCGTAAATTACCACATTTTACTATTCCCCAAAAATTCACGTATTTTAGAAAAATCAAAAAAATTCACCATAAACAATTTTTAATGTGTCAAATTCCTAAAATGGAATCCATTTTATCAAAATAATTTTTTAAATATGTGAAATTTAATTTCTAAATAAAATCATTATATACATGAAAAATAAATATTTTAATTTTAAAACTGATATTATAACACTTTCATAAATGAACTAAGGTCTCATAAAATAGTCCTAAAATCATAGGAAAACAAAATATTTATTTAGGAACACATTTTATGAAAATGAATTTTATTTTAAATAATTTTATTAATTTAAAATTAAAAGTAAATATTTATTACTCACAAAAATACCGACACTTAATTATTAATTTTTAAAATATTAACTCTCATTTATAAGGTGCATAAATTTTATTCATACTTACATGGGTGAGGTTAATATTCATAAGGGTCATATTACTATTCATAAGGATACATTACTATTCATAAAGGTTAAGTTACTATTCACTAAAAATGTAAATTGATCCTATCAGACTCTAAATATATTATCGATTGCAATAGTGTGAGTCTATTTTTTAAAATTAAAAACACAAAGGCAGGAATATTATGTTTAAATGCTAGGTTGTAATAAAAAAGTGTTGTTTCACATAGACTCAGTATTTCATGCATTACATACTATATTAAATTTATTTATAAGACCTTGGGGTGTCACATTCTTCCCCCCTTACAACAATTTCATCCTTGAAATTTCCCAAATGTTAACACATAAAAAGATTTGGGTAAGTCTTCATCATTAGTTCCTCTGGATCCCATGTTTCCCCTTAAATTTTATGATTTTTTTCAAAGTACCTTTACCAGCTGAGTCATCCGATTCCTCAACACCTGTTCTTTAGTGTCCAGAATATGGATACGCTATTCCTGGTACGATAAGTTAGGTTCCAATTATATACCTTTAGAAGTTAGTACATGTGTTGGGTCTGGCATAAACTTTATTAACAAAGAGAAATGGATCACTTTTTGTAGCTTAAAGATGCTAGGAAACACTACAAAATGATAATCCATAGCTCTAATTATCTCTAGAATTTCAAAAGGGCCAATATACCTGGGGCTCACTTTTCCTTTCTTCCTAAATCTTATAACACCCTCCTGTGGAGCTAATATTAAGAAAACATGACGTCCCACTTGAAATTCCAAATCCTTCCTTCAATTATCAGTATAGCGCTTTTTCTTTCTTTAAGATGCTTTGATATAGTTTTGAATAGTCTTTACCTTTTATGTTGTTTCCTCCATAAGCTTTGGGCCTAAAAGATTCCTTTTAACAAATTCATTCCAACATGTTTGTGTACAAAATATCTTTCCATACAATTCTTCATATGGTTCAATTTGAATACTTGAATTGAAACTATTATTTTATTCAAACTCTACTAAAGGTAAATACAGATCTCACATACCTTGAAAATCAAGTGAGAGTGATCTCAACTTGCCTTCTAATGTTTGGATTTTCCCTTCTAACTTCCCGTCAGTTTGAGGATAATAAGAAGTACTCAAATGAAGCTCAATATCCATATATTTCTGGAAACTTTTCTATAATTTTCATGTAAATCATGGACCATGATAAAAAATAATAATAGAGGTACTCAATAAAGTCTTACAAATTCATTGATATAGATTTGTGCAAGTAGATCCTATGGAAGATCCTCCCTTATTTCGAGGAAATGTGCAGATTTGGTAAGTCGATCAAAAATTACCCATATTGCATCATTCCTTCTTAGAGTTTTTGGTACTCTGTGAAAAAATCCATAGTGATTTCATTCCATTTTCATGTAGGAATAAGTAGAGGTTCCATGATTGTCAGATGTTGCCTTTAATCCTTCACCTATTGAAAAACTAAACATTATGATACATAATCAGAAATTTCACACTTCATGTTTTCCCACCAGAAATGTTCTTTCATATTTCTATACATATTAGTGATACCTTGGTGTATATAGAAATTCAAACTATGGGCATCTTCCAATAACTCCCTTTTTAGATTGGGCATAGAGGGAACACATAGCCTTCTTCCTAATTTTATAATTCCATACTCACAGATGTAATCCAACAACTTCCCATCATTCACAGATTTAATTTTCTTTGTAATATTATCATCATCAGATTGAGAACTTTTAATTGTTTCCAATTAAGATGGTTGTGAAAAAAATTGAAAAAGTAATGATGCTTCACCTTCTTTGATAATTACCTTATCCAACCTCACCAAATCCATGTACATATGATCTTTGTCAAACCTCACTTTATTCAGAACTATATGATCCTTCATCCTCAATCCATCTACCACCTTATTTTCCTTCCTTGGATGGTAGTGTATGGAACAATTATAATCCTTGAGTCACTCAAGTCATCAACTTTTCCTCATGCTGAGTTATTTCTATGAGAATATATATTTCAAGCTCTTGTGATTAGTATATATCCCACATCTTTCACCATAGAGATAATGTATTCATATATTCAGTGAAAAGATTACAGCTAGTAACTCAATATCATGATTTGGATAGTTCTTTTCATAAATATTTAACTAACTTGTTGCATAGGCAATAAATATATCATTCTACATAAGTAAAAAACTAAGTATTTTCTTTTTGGCATCGCTATAAATCACATATCCACCATTTCCAAATGGAAAAGTCAAGATTGGAGCATTCACTAACCTCTTATTCAATTATTCAAAACATTATTCAAATTATTTTTTCCATACTAACTTAACCACTTTATGAGTAAGCTTGGTTAATGGGTTAGCTAATAAGAATAAGTTCTAAATTAAACGTCTATAATAACCTTCTGAACAAAAAAACTACATGCCTTGGTTATGTTTGTTGGAGTAGGCCATTCCTAAACTACCTTTGTCTTTGTAGGATCAACAAAGATTCCATCTTTAGAGACAATATGGCCAAGAAAATAAACTATTTGAAGCAATAATTCACACTTGCTAAATATCCCATATAACATATTTCTTCTAAGAGTCTTCAGAATAATGCGCAAGTGATTCTCGTGATCTTAAAATATTTTAGATTATACAAAGATTCCATCAATAAATACCTCAAAAAAGTCATCAAGATATTACTTGGAAACTCTATTAACTAGATCCATGAAATCAAAGGGTTCATTATTTAGTCTAAAATGAATTACTGTAAACTCATAATTCCCATACCTGGTTTGAAATGTTGTCTTTAGAATATCTTCCTCCCCCACATGAAACTAATAATATCCAGATAGAATTCCAATCTAAAAAAAATATTGGGCTCTATGAAATTGATCAAATAAATCATCAATTTAAGGTAGGGGATACTTGTTCTTTATTGTAATAGCATCGATTTATCTATATTCAATGCACAACCTCATGGATCTATATTTCTCCTTGACCAAGAGAACATGGGATCCCCATGGAGAAACACTAGGGTGGATAAATACTTTATCAATAAATTACTCTAGTTGTTGCTTAATTTCTACATATTACACTATGTCCATTCTATAAGGAGTCTTTGATGTTGACCTTGAAATAAGAATTAAATCAATAGAAAACTCAATTTCCTTCTCCGAAGAATGTCCAGGTAAATCCTCTAGAAATACATCAGTGTATTCTTTCACAATAGGTAAATCCCCAATTTGAATATTTTTTCCCCACTCATAGATATTGTTTTATCTTCCACCCTAAGAATTAAATTTAGTAGATCTACTAGGGGTGGATCTATATAAGAATAAAATGACATGTTTTCTTCTCTAATGATAAGGGATTTTGTATCATTCTCAAAAATTGTAACTTCCATATTCTTGCAATAGATTTTCACATAATAACTTGAAATCCAATTCATACCATGAAATATATCAATGTCAATCCGGGGTATGATGATATGTTCTACAAATAAGGAATGTTTTTGTGTCATAAGGGGGACTGATCAACACATCTTTGTTGCAATGATACTTACCTTAGGGATTTTGACTAAAAAATCCCTTATTAAATCAAATTGGAAGAGTCTAATTTTCATGGAAAACTGGGACGATATAAAAGAATGCGATAATCCAATATCAAATAAAGAATTTTCTAAGTTTGAGGATATGATTAAAGTACCTTCCACCACATCATTAGGATATTTAACCATATCAGTTATGATCGCATAAGCTTAGACTTTCTCCCTTGTCCTTCTCTGGGTAGTGTTTCCTTGATGCATAGGAAAATCATTGGCATAATGTCCCATATCCTTACAATTTTAGCATTGAACATTATTAGTTTCTTTATTTCTCTTATAATCATGAGATTTATGGACTATTTATCCACATTTGTAACTGAATCCTTTTTCATTTAAGCAAGCTCTAGGGTTTTTATTTCAAAAATTATTACATGTTGGAAAAATTCACTTTTTATTCTTCCCATTATCCATTCTTTCCACTGCCACCCTCTTCTTATCAAGATTTACATTAAATTAATAATACTTAGAGAACTATTAATATTTCTTGATTGCATATGAGACAATATCTTTATATGATGAGATAGTTTGGGAAACTAGTTCCCTTTAGAGGAATGGTTTTAAACCATCAAAGAATCAACCAATATTTCTCCTCATATTATGTATGTAGTCTATGACATGCCTTTCTAGCATTGTAAAATTGGATTCATACTTCATAATGTTTTTATCCTATTTTGGTTTTCAACCTGAGAATTTCCTTTCTATATCCACTCTCTATTCTTGAAAAAAATATTTTTTTCTAAGAATATCTCCTTAATGTCCCTCCATTCCATTTCTTCTATTTCCTCCTCCTCCTTCATGTTTTGAATTATGGACCACCACTGATCTTCATCTCCCAATAGATGATAAAATTCCATGTTAACCTTATCCCTTTCATTAAATCCCAAAGTTAGAAACATATTCTATAAAAAACTTGTCCACTACTCTGCTATGAATGGGTTTGTATTACCATTGAATAATGGAGACTGTTTTCATATAAAGTGGTATAAAATTTCTCCTCCACATTGTGTATCATGATGCTCCATTGTGTATCAGGATGCTCCACATTGTGTATCAGTTTTCCCAGGATACTCCAACATCAATATTTTTTATTGGAGGGAAATCCCTATATGGGATACTTGTGTTTATGCAGTTTCCATTCTTTCTACTAAGAACCATTTCTAAATAATTACATACACTAAATTAAGTTATGAATCATAATGTATAATGCCGAACTAAAAAAATACTTCACATAAATTGAAATTTTATGCATGTCTAATTTCATAATCATAAGCATGGTTTCTTTGAAGACATATTTAAATTTAAATCCTTCATAGTGGTTTATAAAGAAAATATAAATTATCCTAATCATATTCCCTAGGAGTGTCAAACCAGGTGCATAGTGAGGCCAATTTTCATGTACCAGGTTACCCCGAGTCAAGATCGTAACACCTTATCAGAGTTATTACAACCAAGTACATCTATGCCAGAACCATGTCCACTTGTAGTATCTAGACAAGGAGGTATTTTCTAGGAAGATCCACATAATCTATACCTTACCAAAATTTTAGGATGTTCTTGTATGCTTATCCTCAAAGTCTATCTTAGGGTTTTTTCCCCTAATCTATGAAATCTAAATCTAGTTTCCAAGGATTCTATTAAACTTCCTTTGATACCAACTATAAAGACCCTGACCCCTATTTCCTGGAGCTGGTGCCTTATATTTATACATTAGAATGATTACAAGATATTCATATCCCAAACTAAATAATGGTTTAGTATTTTTGGAAAACAATAAACAAACATAATTTCAACATTAAAACATTAAATAAAATACATAATAACAATTTCATTAGAAACATTTTTGAATCCTTGATTATCCCTGCAAGTCATTCATAATATTCATATTCACAACCTGGGGAAAACAAAACATAAAAAAGTTGTGAGCTTAGATGCTCAGTATGTGTAAGTAATACAATAGAAGTTATCATAAAAATAAACACTAGGCATAATGAACAACTAAAAACACATGCCTTTAAAAATATACTTGAGAATTATATGGTGGGAATGAAAGATGATTAAATATTTCCATATAAATTATCACAAGAGAATTAATATTAAACATTGATATTCTACTAGTCTAATAATCACATGGTTTATCAATTACTAATACCATAATGGGGAATTGAATAATTTCTGACATATGAAATATATTGACAAGGCCTCAGCCAATACATCTGAAAATACTAGGGTAAGATCTCATCCAAAACCCAATTCTGTTTTGTATCATGAGACCTACCGATGCATCATGGGGATATAGTGGTCCCCAAATGACACTTTATAATTCCAATTCATTCCTCATATGAAGGGGGATAAACATAAACAACATGAACATATGAAATAACTTTCCCAAATCTATACACATAAACACTAACCATTCCGAGTATTATGGTAAATAGTATCAAGATAGCACATCCAAAATTAAACTGATCAAAATACAATATAGTATATGATAAACATAATATAATAACCTTAATAAGACATAATATTCAATAGAGGTGTTTAAATAGACAAAAATACTATAATAAAGTCATCAAGGAATTTTTTAGAGAAATACACTTTTACTTTGAAAAGAAGAGTTACTTTGGAAAAATATTTTCATAAAACCAAAAATTAAATAAGGTAGTATTTACATTATGAAATGAGTGGATTTATAAAAATTATTTTGGATTAAAAAATATTATATATTTAACTTGAAATTAGGTAAGAATGTGATAAGTTCCCTAGAATTGGGCTTGTTTATCGGGAAGAATTAAGAAAGATCTTTATAAAAAATTTAACTCCCCATAAAATAAAGACATATTATGATTGGTACACATATATATAAAATTGAAATATAATTTATGAAGAGTAAATAATAATAATTAATAATTTAATTGGGATAAAGAGATACATAGAGTAACTTTAAAGAAAAAGGTGGTTCGGGTAGAAAACCCTTACCTTATGTTTGAATGAGTTCAACACTTGACCTTAATGTTTGGGATAATAATATTAAATCAATCAATTAATTAATTAATTAACTTATCTACATTTATTTTATTATTTATAGTTTTATTTAGTTCATTTATGGCATTTTGGATGAGTTATAAGATATAATTTTATTGCTCAGAGGCGTTTGATTCCTTAGTTTGCTTGATTGGTATACTTGTATATGAAAATGGAAGTTCATGTGGAATTTGTATAATTTTATAGAATATAATTTATATGATACTAATTAAAATACATAATATTAAATGGAGATATATTTCATTTGGTTATATAGTATTCAGATGATTTATTAGATAGAACAGTAGAGATAATCATTTATATTATTTTGGTGATATTTCGATTATTACGAACTAGTTTTGTCGTATGAATTAGTATTATGTATATATACTTGTTTTAGAAAATTAAATTAGACACAATACATGTTTTATGATCTTTTTAAACTATAAAAATGGTTTCATGACCCTCCTTTAAGGATAAATTGAAGAATGATGGTTCGTCTTCCACGAAGGTTGTAAATCAACATCTACCGGATGATGATTTCATTTTTAAATAAAAGAGAGATATATAGTAGTTTGTGGAAGGATATTACATTAACATGATATAATTCTAGTATATAGATGATACTATAGTTATAATGTTCATTTTTATAGAGTATTTGAGGAGATGATAAGAAAAGAAAACAAATTCAAAATGAAATTTAAAGAAAAATGAAGGGGGTTACCTCTTGAAATATCCTACTTGAGAACCTCCTTAAGGGAATGGGTTTTGGTCTTTTGGAAATACCAAGAGCTCTTAGATTTTGTGAGAGACTAGGGAAGATGATTTAGGAAAAACATAGAGAATATTCAAGTCTTAGAGGAGTGAGGAGAAGTGGGTATGAGGGGTGGGTTTTATAGTGAAGGAGAGGGGTAATTTTTTAATATCTTATTCATTATTTTATTATTTTGCTCAAGAAAAAAAATAGTGTTAATTATTATGACTAAAAATAGTAATAAGAGCATGTTAATTATAAAAATGTGTGATTAAATCATAGTTGACTCAAGGAATAGTGTATTTTCCTTCAAATGTATTTATACCATAAATTACCATATTTTACTATTCACAAAATTGAAGTATTTTAGAAAAATCCCAAAAAATCACCATAACCATTTGTAGATGTGTAGAATTAAAAAATGGACTCCTATGTAAGAAAATATGTTATAAATATGTGAAATTTAATTTTTAAATAAATTCATTATTTACTTTAAAAATACAGATTTTAATTTTAAAATTGATATTATAACACTTTCATAAATCAACTAAGGACTCATAAAATTATCCTAAAATTATAGGACAACAAAATATTTATTTAGGAACACATTTTTTGAAAATGAATTTTATTTTAAATCATTTTATTAATTTATAATTGTAATTAAATATTTATTACTCACAAAAATTACAACAATTAATTATTAATTTTTAAAATATTCACTCATTTATAAGGAGCCTAAATTTATTTTATAATTACATTGGTAAGGTTACTATTCATAAGGGTCATATTACTATTCATAAGGGTACATTACTATTTATAAGGGTCAAGTTTCTATTCACAAAAAAATATAAGTTGATTCTATCAGACTCTAACTGTCTTACTGATCGCAACTGTATATATTCGTTTTTCGAAATTCAAAACACATAGGGAGAAAAATTGTGTTTAACGGCTAGGTTACATTAACAAAGTATTGTTTCGAAGAGACTAAGTATTTCATGCATTACATTCTATATTAAATTTATTTGTAAAACCTTGGGGTGTTATATTGGGGGTGGCTTGGGAGGACTCTAGAGAGTGGGTGGGAGAGTGTGGATGTTCTCTAAATAGTTTTAGTGAAGATAAATGAGAGAATGGGTGGGTTTATATAGGAAATAAGGGGGATTTATTTATTAATTAGGTTTTGGAGTCTATATAATAAAATATCAAAAAAAGACAAACCATCCCATAGTTTGGGAATATGTTTTCTTACAAATGAGAGTAGTTTAAATTATTTTATAAGTCCTAGGGCCAAAATTATTAAAATATTCGATTTGGTGATGTGGAGCTGAGTCACACTCTTAAATAAATGATTTTAAAAACATAAAATATGTCATAATTTTTAGAGGATTCACAAAGGCTTTATAAAATAAATAAAATAAACTTAAAATCAGATTAATTTATGGTAAAAATTTATTTGGTCATAGATCCCATTTATATTACTTATCACATCCCATATGGGTCATTGTGATGTCATAAAACTTAAAGTATATTTATATGGTATTTAATTTTTACCCCAAAATTTGATTATCTCATAAAATTATGAAAACTTCACCATTGGATAATATCAATGTCCTGATTCCAAAAATAATATTCATTTTTTCTAAATAAGTTTTTGTATATGTGAATTTTCACCTTTAAAATAATGACCGACATTGAAAATGACCGATTTTTGACAATTTTTTTAAACCCTTATAAAAATTACATTTGACTTCATGAAAGTTATATTATCATTTATATTTGATAGATATTATTTAATAATTATATTTCATTAAATTATTATTTATTTAAAAAATCTATTAATTCATAAATTCATTAATTGAATTTGAATATTAAGAAAATATATAATTCATGCTTTTAAAATCAATTATAAAGTGATAATAATTGGATGAAAATATATTCATTATTTTATAAAAAATAATTCACATATTTCTATTGCTAGTTTCTTGATACATATCCATTTAAAACACAAGAATGAACCCTAAGATTAAGGTGTGTGAAGGTGGGGCATTCATGGGGTTGTTTAGCAAACATGGTTTGAATCGTGATCTCGATAAGTTGAACTTATCTCATAAAAAGTTTCACTCATGCTTAAGTTGTTGGATCTCAACTTGGTCTTAGTCTAGGGAAAAGCCCCAAAATGTTATCTCGCTCAAATGGTCTAATAAATGATCTTTATAGGTTATGATCCTACTAGTTGATTCCATCACTTCCTTTGTCTATGTCAATTGGGTTTTTTAAAACCCTATATTTATATTAATCATGTGATCACTGTTCAATAGCTATATTATCAACATAAATGATAAATAATGGAATTTTAAATCCAATTGGATATAATATAACAAAAGAAAATAATGTGTTTTCTGTAACCATATTACTTAATAATACATTCAATTAAATCAAAAGGGGAATTTTACTTATAACAGTTTGGGTCATTACAGGAACTATGTGGGTTCTTATATAAAAAATCATGAAATAATATTTTTAATGACATGGGTTGTCATAGTGATTTAAAGGAGGAGATCTATATGAAACAATAAATAGGTTAACCGGTATAAGGGAACCAAAATTTAGTTTGTAAGATGAAGAAAATAAACAATTGAAAAAAGAAATACCCTCGATAATGGAATCATAAATTTGATTCATTCATGTTAGAAAATTTTTTCATTAGGTTCAATAAAAACAATTTTTATTACCATATTTAATAAGAATATGGTACATTTATCAAAATTTTTATATTTGGATGATATCTTGATAGCTGGATCAGATTTTTGGATATCTGTAATATTTGAGAAGAAATATCTTAGACATAAAAGAAATATTTTCAGTATAAAGATCAAGAGAGATAGGAAATCTAGGAAATTGGTGTTATCTCCATGTGATTATATCTAGAAGATAATTTAAGGATTTGGTATAGTCAAACGTAAGTTATTTTATTCCCATCTTGCTGCTCACTTCAAATTATCCATGTCATAGGCAACATCAATGGAAGCTTAGAATCGAAATATTGACAATGTTTTATATGATTCAGCGGTAATATATCTAATATATGATATGTTTTTAACTTATCTAGACATTTACCATGTAGTGGGAGTTTTGAGTTGGTACATAGAACATATGAGAAAATTACATTGGGGGTTTATGAAGTGAATCCTCTGGTATTTGAAAGGAATGGAAAATATAGCCCTGTTCTTTAGAATAGATGATTTGTTACAAGGTTTCATGTACTCTGACTTTATTGGTGATAAAAATATAAGGAAAATTATAATATTTTTTGTGTTTATATTTAAAAGAACAATTATTTTTTGGTCCTAAAAACTATAGTCGATTGTTACTCTATTTTCAATGTCAGATGAGTTTGCAGTCATAACAAAATCTGTGAAAGAAATGGTATAATTGAAAATATTACTAAAGGAGCATAGAAGAAATCAAGAACCACTATAAGAAAATTTCATTTTCCTATGTTTTGGTATTTTTTAGCCATATTTATATATGTTTCTAAATCATTTACTAGAGTTGTGTAAAATCATAGTGAAATGATGTGCAACTAAATTAGTCATGTTTATAAATTTTTCTAAATTAGTGATACACCATTTACCTGCATTTTCTTTAAACATGGTTAATTGAGAAATTAAATAGCCATGTATTCATAAACTTGGATATTTAATTAATTTATATGAATATTATAAAATTTTGTATTTTTTTAAAACTCACCCTTACCTTTTCCCTCTCGGAGGGATGTATCCTGACCCTACTGTTGCCTCATCACCATCGTCACAATGAAGAATGGCCACCCCATAGCCTCATTATAACTGGAGACTGTGTCATGCTGTAGCATAACCCTCGACATCATTATCACTCATCCTGACCATTATTAAATAATGCATCACATAGTTTCCCGACCCTTGTCGCCATTATCACCAATAAATCCTGACACCAACATCATCGATGATCGAACCGCGATGTACCCTAACCCTCATCGTTTCCCACTCAATGCAGCGATAACCCTCATAAATAGAATTATTTAATTTATTATATGAATATTATAAATTCTTTTGTAATTTTTTTTAAAAAACTCACCCTAGACCTTTCACTCTTGGAGTGATGCAACCTAACCCTCTACATCATTGTCAGAGATAATATTTTTAAAAGGTTTTAAAAAAACAGGAAAAGGGATAGGGTGGGAGATATTCTTAAAAATGTGTTTTCCCTCCCCAAGAAGTGTGAACGAGGTTCACACTTCCTTTGGGAATTTTCTAGAGGAAGAGTGAACGACATTCACTCTTCCTATAGATTTTTTTAATAATATTTATTACTCTCTATATATAATTAAATATTAAAATTAATATTAATTAAATATTAATAAATACTAATTAAATTAAAATAAATACTAATTAAAAAATAATCAATATTAATAAAATATCTACAAATATTAATTAAATATTTAAAAATATTACAAAATATTAAAAAAAATTAAATAAACATTCATAAATTTTTTTAATACAAATAAATATTAATAAATATTGATTAAATATTAAATAAATATTCCTAAATAATAATTAAATAATAATTAATATTAATGAATATTAATAAATGTAAATAAATATTTATAAATATAAATAATCAATAAAAATGTAATAAAAAACAAATAAAGATTAATTAATTATTCACAAATATTAAATAAATATTAATAAATATAGAAAAATATTCCTAAATAATACAAGAATATTAATAAATGTAACAAATATTAACAAATCTTAATAAATATTATGTAAATACTCATAAATAGTAATTAAATATTAACAATTCATAATAAATATTAAATAAATACTCATAAATATTGATCAAATATTAATAAATACTAGCTAACTATTCATAAAGAGTAATAAAATTTTATTAAATATTCATAAATACTCATAATTACCAATAAATATCAATAAATATAAATAAATATAAATAAAATACTAGTAAATATTAATAAATAAAAGTAACACTATAAGTCATACCATTCACATCGTGTGTTAGAATGAGGTTCGACTGAAACCTACATGTCTCAAATGACGTAGAGATAGTTTCTCTAAATTAGAAAAATATTCTGATTGTGTTTACTTAGTTTTTAGTACATCAATTGTCTTTTTTTTACTAAAATGTCATTTTAAACTAGAAACAAACACTTTGACTCATATTGCTCACATCGTGTATCAGTTTGACATGAGAATGATTCCTATATGTGAAAAAATATTTTTGAAACTAGGTCTTAAATTATCAATAAAATCTAAGTGTGTTTTCTTGGTTTTCAGTGAGTGACACATTTTGAACTAAATTATTGATTTTAAACTAATAATAGACACTTTGAGTCATAACAGTCACACCATGCATTATATTGAGGTGTGGCTAATTCCTACATATCCTAAATGACTTATTTATTATTTTCCTAAAGTATCAAAACCATATGAATTAATTTGTTCATTTATGAGTATGTCACTTGTCTATTTTACTAAAATTAATGTCAATTTTAAATAAAAAGACACACCTGGAGTCATATTGGTCACACCGTGTGTTAGATTGAGTTGATTCTAATTCCCAAACATCCCAATGTCTCAAAAAATTCTAACATCCAATGTTTCTATGATTACAATTATATTTATTTTTCTAACATCCAACACTGTATATTGATTAGATGTTCTTAGATTAAAAAATATCTCATTTTTGAAAACCAAAAGAGTATAGGAAGCTATTCTGCCCATTATATAATGAAAATTCACCACAATGGGAACACAATCTTCCTCCAATATTAAGGTTTTCAACATTGAAAAAGTTTTTAAGTTAAGAACATAAAATCAAAATGATGTTTCAGTAAGTCAATAATGAAAATCATTATAATGTGTTGTAACATTGGAAGAAATGAACATGTTATCTCTTTTGTGGCTTGTTGTTAATAGTTGAAATAAAAATATAACTTTTTAAAATATCTTCAAAAACAAATAAATAAGTATTAGATAAAAATCATTTGGAAAATAACTTAAAAATAGTAGATAAAATGATGAAAAAATCAATTAAATAAGTAGTAGGAACTCACCTTTTCATGATGGTTGTATAAATTCTTGACCCATTTCCTAATTTTTATTATCTCAATTACATCCTCGAAGTCCAATATCTCATGAGTTTGAGAAAATTTGAACAAACCACCCTAGATCGAACAAAAGAATCCACATTTTTAAGGATACAATTCTTATGTGAGTAATAATAAAATGAAATAAATTAAAAATAAATATGAAACAATTAATTAATTCTATAGAAGTCACATCTTCATGTTATTTGTGTTCATTTTGCGATCAGGTATCCTGCCCATTTATTTCAATGAAAATCTATACTGTCTTATGAAAATCATTAATTTTTACAGTTATAGTAGTACTGAAAAATATAAGTATACAAAGTATTAATAAATAATTTAAATGAAATATAGTATTTTTTTTTGAAATTACCACTTCAGGGATGCTATTTTGTTAATGAAATATGATCTCTCTCATAAATTTACAAATATAATAACCATAATCTTTTCCATCTGTTTGTTTTGGAAACTGTAGAAATGTTGATAAAAATATGTAATTTGTTTTGATATGTGTTTGGATAATGAAATATTATTATATATACCCTGATACTTATATAGTTTTAGAACTTTTCAGGGTCCTTGTGAAAAATTCTTGTCCCCATGCCATGATATTTACGATATTTATACACTCCCCAATCATAAAAGAATCCAAAAAAACATAATATAAATATATAACTTCTTGTTCAGTTCTAAAAAGTTAGATGTGTTGTATTACAAATTTAAAAACACCATCATGTGGGGTCATTTTTTAGGGTATCCATGCAATGAATCCCAGAAATAAATCCATGGAGTATCCAAACTGACCACAATGAGAATATAATGTTTCCTAAAAACATTAAAAGGAATAATTAATGAAAGAAATAAAAATATATTTTATATGATAAAATTGTAGTTTTGTACATTGAATCATTGGTATTAAGAAGAGTTTATCAACCAAAAGTTTGATTTCAAATTATTTGGCCTGGTCTGTCACCATTTCATCCATTTTTTTGGATTCTATTTTCTTCCATAGAGGTGGTTTGAGGGATAATGAGTTCAATTTTTTTCCATGGAGAAATATCTTAAATTAGTATTGATATATATGCCTAAAAAAATAAAAAATATATTTATTCATAACTAACATAGTATATCAAATTTTGGAAAATTAAATCATGAAAACATACCTCATGTATATATTTAAAACTAAGGCTTCTAGAAATTAATATTTGAGGATTTAATTTACATTCAAGAAATAAATATAGTTAGTACCTTCTGATATGTACATTTTTTCTTTAAAATCAATTATGTTACTACTACCATTTTGTAACTTTGTATCTATATGAACCTTCAATGTTAGTAAATGTGGATATTGAATGAGAGATATAATCGTGATTTTGAAAGATATTTTTTATCAGTTGGTCGATCCTTTAGATTCTTTTCAGTTGGAATTTAGATTCACCCCTTCCCTTTGTCTGTATATAACAACATTCATTGGTTTAAACCTTTTTCATTAATTGTTAATGGTTTATCATGAAAAATTAATTGTAAGTTAATACCTCCTTTTGAAAATGTGTTTTTACAAGACTTTATGTCCATGTGATGAATGTTCCAACAACTTGGTTGACCTTATGAATATCATCATCAACAAGTGGAACATGTATCTAGACACTCAGCACATGAGATACACTAATCGCCACACTCACATGACCTGTTGGAAGTAGTATATTGTGTGTAATGTCGTCTTGCATACTAAACATCACACCCATTGTGACAAGGTGATGAATGAGTATTGATAGATATAAATCATAGTCATTATAACCCTATATAATATCAATAAAATAAAGTTATCAGTTTCTGTCTGATTCATATTTCAAAGAAACAATTATTACAATACTGATTACCTCGACTAATAAATCCCTTTGCGGGGAATGACTCACCTCAAAGATGGTGGGGGTGGGGTGTGATCTTCATGAAATGGTTGTTCTGGAGTAGTTTATTTTCTTTTCTTCCCCACCATAAAAATTTATAACATCTTAGTCTACCAATGAAATTGTTTTTCAAGAGAATCTAATATTTATTTTATCTCTATCCTTTCTTTTTCTTTATCCTCTTGTTGTTTTTTCTCAAAATATGTTTGGAGTGTCACCCCAGAACCCACACCTCTGATGCGACCATACTGTTTTGGACTCTTCAAGGTCACTAATATTATTTTTTCATCTAGTATAGGTTTTAATGAATCCTATGACTATATCAGATAGAAAATATAAAAAATAAGTAATTATTGTTATGTAATAGTTATTTAAAGAATATTTTTATTATTTCCAACTTACACATGTTTACCATAATTTTTTGTGTGTTTTCATCTATTAGTATCACATATTTATTTACACATTCTTCCTTCAATTGAAAATGGAATTGGATGGAAGTGCCTTTGAATTTGGATTCATGAATCTATATATAAATAGAGGAACATAATTATGTAGCTGTTTCATGTCATATAAAATTATTACAATTGATTTAATATATGCACCAATTTTTTTTTCAAGTGAGGCATACCCCATACTTGATTTTCAGTAGGGGTATGTTGGTTTTTCTATCCATTCCTTATTTTCAGCACTCAGTTTCTATTTTATAAATAAAAAATTATCAATAAAAGTGATCAATACACATATTTCCAAACAATGTTTTTCCATCCACAATGTACTTTAAAATAAACGTCCATATGGCAGTCAATAAACATATATCACTCTTTTTGTGTTATCAGGTGTGCATACATTAGTGGTGTGTGTGGGTTTAGTTTTTTCCTTCAGCATCTTTAGGATGAAATCTCATTAGAACTATATGAAATCCTCTATGAATTATTACAGAAATAATTAATATATATTTCTTATGGGAGTCACAAACTATAAATTCACTCTTCAAGGGATGATGAAGAGTAATTCAATGTTTCATTATTTTAGTTTTTAGTAAAATAAAAAAATGATATCATAATGTTACCATAATATCTTCCCACATAAATTCCTTATGTTTGGGAACAACATGGTTCCATGAATCTATATTAATCGGAACACATTGAAAAGTGATAATTCCAATGTAACAACTGAACATGGATATACTGGGGTTAATATTCAGGTCATGTGAATTCCATCCGACCTCGAATTTGATGTCTTTCCTTTTACCCTTAATGATTTTTTTCTAACACCGTCAAAATATGATGCACCAATTTTTTCTACATCATCGGTCCTTCATCACCTACCATTTACTTATAGTTAACATATTCAATATTTTTTTCATCTGGATTTATAGAATCATTATTTATAGAATGTCATTTTACCTCTACACTGGAGAAATAGTAGGTTGGGAACCTTGTTGCTCCTTTGGAGTTGTAGCATTGACATATACATAAGGTCGTTGTTTCTATACACTAGGTCCAACAATAGCTTGAGAGGATTTTTGCTCCACAATATTGGGATCACTAACACACGTAGTAGTTTAACATTTAATTTAAATTATATAAATAAAGCACTGAAAAGATAATAATATGAAGTAACACAATGTCTATTAGAAAAAAATATAACCACATTATTGAAATCTATTTTTTAAAAAGGTTTAAGGGATTTTACCCCTCTATCAAGTATAAAAATACCTTCATTGTGGTCTCCTCTAACATACAAAACACCATCTACATTGAGACCACTATGAAATGATTGTGACGTCCCAATGAAAGGGCCATCCTTAGTTGAATTTTCATCTGGCCCTTCAGTGGTTTTGGTTGATAATAGAACAATTGATAAATTTTAGTTTGTGGGATCTGGAACATAAAATAATTGTACTTTCTTATTATTTCATTATAAATGGTTTGTCTTTGTACCCTTCCTTACTGAAATCCATTTTTATGAATCCCAATTCATATATTTTAACAACACTCCTGTTAGAAATCCATTTGCATTAAAAAATAAACACTTGGAATGTTTTATAACCCAAATCCCATATTTTTTGATGATGCAAAATTATGAAATATTCACATAAATTGGTTTTTTATCCTTTGTACAAGAAACATGCATCACTTCAGCCACAAGTGTAACTCCACTATCTTTTAGGGTACTGCCTTCATCATGTTCATTTTTATAGAATGTATAACCATAAATTACATAACCATTATAAGATAATACACACACACTTGGTCATCATGCTATCCATAAAAGCTGTTCTGAAATTGAATTTATATTTTCATAGGCCTCCTTAAAAATATGGTCCCAAAACCATCCTATAAAATTTTTATTATGTTAATTTGATATCTATATTTCACCCTTTCATGAATTTTAATTCCTAATAATTTTCTTTTTGGGTTTCGATATATGTGGAAACCTCCAAACTGTTATGCATAACATAAAGGTGGGATTGATCTCGATCTATAATATTAATTGTGAAGAAATATCTTCCAGATATTCCTTCACCCACAAGCTGCCCAGTATGATGAGATTTTGGTAGATCAGTGATTTTCACAGCAGACATGTAATTGGAACAAAATTCAATAGCTTCCTCAACAATATATCACTCCACAATAAAAACCCCTGGCTGAATTCAATTATTGACATACCCTTTCAAAATATTCATATACCGTTCAATGGGGTGTATCTATCTATAGTCTATAGGACCACATAGTCGAATCTCTCTCACCAAGTGAACCATAAATTGAACCATCATATCATAAAATACTAGTAGGAATAACATTTCCAATTTACATAATATGATGTTAATTAACCTTTCCATAGTCAGAAATTTCACTAGATCTATAACTTTGATGCATATATCCTTGAAAAATAAACAGAGCTTGGTAAATGTATGACATAAATTCTTGAGAAAAATGAAATGTAAAGCTATAAGAATTAGATCCTGAATCAAAAAATACATGTCATGTGATTTTAGACCCTTTAACTTTAAATCAATCATTAAAATGGTATTCATTATAGTTGATGAATACCCCTTTGAAACCTTTAAATCATTCAATAAGTTGCACAACTGATATCTCACCTATTTGGAAAGAGTGTAAGTATCTAGAGAAAGAAGATTTTATTTTTCACCTTCATTAGCACCAACTATTCCTAAATTCCCATGTCAACAATGTCCAAACTATCCTTAATTCCATCCTTTGTTTTTATGGGTGCATTTAGTAATGTTCCAATTACACAATCAAATACAATTTTTTCATAAAGCATAATATCAAGAAAATGTATGACACACAGACAAATCCAGTATGGTAAATCAAAAAAAAATTGATCACTTTTTCCAACCAGTTTTTTAATGTTTTTCGAAAATGGTTTACCAAAAGCATTGTTAATAACTTTTACTTTCTCAAATAGTTGATCACTTATTAGTGGAGATGGTGATTTATGTTCTTATGAACTTTCATCAAATGATGTCTTCAAATATTGGTACTCATTACATCAGGGTAAAGATTTGTGATATCCTAGAAACACAGTCTTCGATGAATGTTTCAACTTAATTGACTGTATACCTTGTTAAAAAAAATGTCACCCATGAGTTCCCTTAATTATATATACTAAAATATTTTGATAAGAATAAAAATAATTTATCATCCCCTACAATATGGATCTCAATGTAAAATCTTCATTCCAGAAATCGTCATACTATGTAACATAGGAATCCCACAATAATTTCAAATCCTCAATAAATGGAGACAAATAAACATCAATATCATTACCTGATTGTTCTAGTCCTGATATAAGCAAAGTTACTATGATATATTTCTATTTTATGCATAACCATGATGATAAATTATAATTTACCAACATAACCACCCATGTACTATGAGTGTTTCTTTTAAAACCAAAATGACTTACTCTATCTGTAGATAATCCAAGATGAAGGTTTCTCACATCGTTTTCAAATCCCGGATTCTCATTATCAATTTTATTCTACTGAGGAGAGTCTATCGGGTGACAAAGTTTACCATCTTCATTTTTTGTAGTTGTGTTCCATGTCAATTTCCCTATAGTCTCCTCACTTACATATAGTCTCCTAAACCACGGAATGATTTTAAATTACCCTAAAAATATTGTTTGACATGATTCATCTTTCTTGTATTGATAATCACCACACTTTGGACATTTTTTACGTGATTTTTAGTCCTTGAAAAAGTGTATACCGTCATTTGGTTTGGAAAATATTATTTTAGAGATCATACCCATCAAACATATCATTCATTTGGAATTGCATGTTTGGATAGGTATATCATTATTTTATGGGATCATATCATTAAAGATATAAAGTAGTTCGGTAAAACTGGCATTACTCTATCCATTTCCTGCATTAAAATCATACAGTTTCAATATGGATGATTGTGCTATATAGTTAGTGAAACCAGTAAACAATGGTGTCTTTTCACAAATAATTAACCTCTCAAACAATTTTTGAAAATCAAAATGTTTATCCTCAACTATCCTTATCATTTCTTAAATACGGTCTTCATTTTCATTCACACCAATAATAACATACTTGATATAATATTATTCATTTTCCAAACTTGTAATCATATCAGATGATCTATAAAACATAATGTTATTCCAATAACTATCTATTTTGATTTTCCCTATGTTTATTCCTACATTTATAACTTCAATCAATTATGTGACAAATCAGGTGTTCTTCCAACTCCTTTGGACTAATTAGTCTTCAATAACAATAGTTTAAACAAAAAAAAGATTTGAGAAAGGTCATATGCATGATCTTTTGCAAACTTCATGAACATTTACACTCCATGTTCATACACTTTTTGCATACTATTTGAATTCATCCATTCTTTATTAATATTCATCCTATGTTATTAGATAATATTAATATTTAACAAAAAAATACACAAAATGTGTTCAATTGAAATATCTCCCAAAAATTCAACATGAGTTTAGTAGAAAGATACTTGAGGGTTTTTTTTCAATTATTCTGAGTTTAATGTTTTTTAAGGGTCAATAATAAAATAAACATTATTTAGTATTATTTATTTAAGATATTTCATTCAATTAAAAAGATGCGTTAATGGTGTTAAAACATTTATAAAGGTCAATTTTGGGAGCTAATAAAGGTTAATCGTTGGTAAGTGCATGATTAGATACTTTTATAGAGAGACACATTATTTATAATATATATATATATAATATTGGTATTAAAAATAGACTTTCATTAAGATTATTATATGGATTGTTGTGAGATTTAACTTTAATTTAGGTTAATTTATGATATTGTATGATAATCAAAATTATTTTTACCAAGAACTCACTATAATGGTAATAACTTAAAATTCCCCAAACCACTCTAATCTTATCAAGAACACCACCCTAAAATAATAATCACCTCAAACTACTTAGGAGTTTCCATCTTCAAAAATTTCTAAAGATGACCAAACCATTCCATAACCTCATGAATATCTTAGTCACCATGAAAAAGGAAGGATTATGACTCAATAAATACTATGGTGAAAAGATCATTCCCCCACCACTCATTTTAGATTTTGGGAAAAGCTAATCACTAGAAAAAATACATTAAAATAATAAGAGTTTTTTTCCCTAAATCATATCCTCATAATGTACTTTTTACCCAATATCAATACATTTCATGGAGGTGAAATAAAGAAACATGAAACATGAATATATATCCTTCACGGTTTAAAATACGTTCAAATCATTTAGTCCTAATGCACACCAAGGAGTCAAATCCCAAAGCACAATCCACCTGAAAAAAACACAAATTTGTTTTTCCAAATTTTCATTTCCATTAAAATCACAACCCTATCCCAGGTGGGTTGAAATTATTTTTCAAATACATGCACACTTTGAAAGCAATCAAAATTATTAAAAAAAAATCTATTTTTACATGATAAATCATTTCTATAAAATCAAAAAATATTCTCTAATTTTTCAAAATTTAATCAACCACATCTCAAACATTTCAAATTAAATAAATTCCTTTTTACAAGGAAATATTCACACATGATTTCAAAAATTTATGCATTTTTCATAATCTCATTTTAAGTTCAATACAAAAAATTCCATGTAAAAATGAAAAGATAAGAGATACCATATTTAAAATATTTTACAACCATTAAAATAATTTTCATTCCCTAAACAATTTGGTTTTAAAATCAGATAACTACTTAAATTATCCTTTTACATTCAAAGATATTATTTTACAAATACAAAATAATATTTTAAGTCCTAAGGCTAAATAAAATTCATATAGAACCTTTAAATTCAATATCTATTACATGAAATTGATTATAAATCACTTCATTTAAATACAAAATCATTTAAACATATGGAAAATAACATAATAATTATTATTAATTGACTAACATCATGAGAAGAAAAAAAATTATTAATAATAAAAGAACAACGAGCATGATCATTCAATAATAATTGAATTATTATAATAGAAAAAAACATATTAATAATAATTAAAACAAAAATAATTTATAGAATAAAATTGAATATAATTACTTGAATTGGATAAAAAGGTTAGTGTTCCATATCTTAGTTGAGAGCTTCCTCTTTCTTTCTCTACTTCTAACCTAATTCCATTGAACTGGTTTGGGGTTCTAGGGTATTTATCCTTCAACTGTTACCATCAATTGATTTTTTACAACATATAATACCATTGTAACTCACTTGAATAAACACTAATTATACTTCATCAAATAGTTTGGTTAACTCCACATGTAATGGAAAAAAATTGATGAAAGTGAATCTAAATGAATTAATATCAACCTATTCCACTGGATCTGAAGCTGGCGCACCGAGAAAACAAATACAAGAGAAGGAGGAGTAATATGTGAACAAAGGACTAGAGTTTGGTTAGTTAAGATAATGTGAAATGGGATAAGGGGAGATGATTGAAAAAATAGGCGTAAACAAGATAATAACTTAAATTTTGAGGTCTTGTGGAAGCAGTAGGGTCCGACAATAAGGGCGGTAGAGATGGAGGCAGTAGCGAGGGCAGTAGAGGCAGTGACGGGGGTTGCAGAGGTGAAAACAAAGCTTTGGTTCCGTCAAAGCTTGAGGAACGAGTGGTGGCGGTTTGCTGATAGGGTTCCATTTATAAAAACATGAAATTCATTTATCGACGCTTTTTGGAAAGTGATGATAAATGAGGGTTTTAGTGCTAAAATATAATGTGCTGATAAAACTGACCTTTATCATATTTTTTGAGCGCTGATAAAAACCTATTGTAAATAAATTATTTATAATTATATAATTATTATAAATATATTTATTTATAGTTATATGTATAAACAAATATATATTTATTTAAATAATTATAAAATTATAATAAATATATATAAATAAATTTACAAATTTATTATTTTATATGATAAATATTTTAATTATATATAATTATAAAATTATAAATATAATAAATATAATAAATATATTTATTATAATTTTATAAATATTAAAATAAATAAATATTTATTTATAACTATAACTATACATAAATATGTATTTATTTAAAATCATATATATAATAAATATATTTATAAATATTTGTATATATTTATATAATTATATATAATTAAATAATTATATATATTTATATAATTATATATAATTATAAAATTATAGGTTTTACTATGCTAGACGACTTTCCCAGGAGATATGGATATAGATTTGTTGTCAGGAGGACCTCTTCTTTGTACTCCGGCTTTAAAAGCCCCCTTATTGAAGGGTGAAGAGGTTGTGTCACGCTCTATGGTGAATGTGGAGCATCAATGATTTTTATTGGATATCAAGGGTGGCTTCGGTAAGAATCACATCACCCGTAATGGGTCATTGGCTATGGTGGAAGTGATCTACAAGATATTGGATGAATGGATTGAATAATGTAAGTATTCAATCATTGCACACTAGATTATCTCATAAGAGGACAACTTGTGGAAACCTAATGAGCTGCAAAATTTCCTTCTTCATTTATGGGGAATTGATGGACGGTGTATTATCTCAATTGTAAGGGGATACTACCATGTTTTCTTCCCCTCGCATGATCATAAGATTAGATATTGAGGTAGAATTATCACTCAGGATGATACAGTCTATAATTATGGTTGTAGTGGGGCATCAAATAGAACTTTCAGTTGAATATGAGAGGAAACCAATTTTTTTTTCTACATGAAAATCCATTAGGGATTTTTTTGACAAATGAAGGAGAAACTTGGTTTATTCATACAGTAAGAGGGATGGTCACGCTTGTGGTGATAATAGGCTCAAGCATGGGAGCTCGAATATAGGGGCCTTGGTTGTGGATGCCTCAAATGGTGTTGCGACCAATGGTTCCAAGCAGTATGGTCCCTCTTACACATATCCACTTAGACAAGATAGTTTGGGAAGGTATAATGTACACAATGGGAAAGCGTTGTATAATGAACAAGCATCCCATGTTTAGGGCATGGGTGCTAGTATGGGGCATGACTATGTGTCTGAAATGGTTGTTAGAATGGATAGAATTGACTATAGGAAAAGACATATCTTGACATTGGATCAGAGGATCTCATGGGATGACGCCGCTAATGAGGAGGAAAGAAAAACTATGGAGGCCAAAGAAAATGAGGCCTTATCTGGACAATCTGATCATGAGGATTTTTTTCAAAAATAAGTGGTACTTGATCTTAGGCGTGAAAAAATTCTAAATGATAAAAGAAAATGCAAGGCAAAAGTGCTTGATGAGGATGAATTTCAGCTAGTAATTCTTATGAAATATATTACATCCCCACCTTTGTTGAAATAGGCCATGAATTTGCTAAATGATGCTCATGATAAAGTGCATATGCATATCCTATATCCCAATGATTCTTCTACAACTAATGTAATGGGGAGCACTAAAACTCCATTAGATTCTCAAAAAACAAAGGATGAAGAAATAATGATGGTGGTGACTGAGTTTTTTCCAGTGGACTTCAATCTAGAGAAAGAAAAAGTCACCTTCGTTGATATCTAAAATAGATCCTAAAGCAGGGAGGTGTTTTAGGAGGAGTTTGATAATGCTCATAGTTCAGCATTGATTCCAAAGAATGATATCACTGGGGGGTGGGAAATTGAGCCCCGTATTATGGAGTAAGACTCACCAATTGTGGATGATCATGGTGGCACTTGGCAAGCTCCAAAGTAATGAAAAAGAGGCAGACACTTGAGAAGTTGGGGTGGTCCCTAAGGAAGGGGTGGTAGACATAAAAGAAAATGATTTTTGATGTTTCTATTTTTGGTGGCCTTTGGTGGCATATCTTGTCACTGCTTTCTCCTACCTTTTGTTAGTATACTTTTCCTCTTTTTAATAAATTTTCTAGGATGATGGGTTTCCCCATGGTTTGTGCTATTTTTCTATAAATATAATAATCATATTTAATTTGATTTTATGATTATAAATAAATAAATATTTATTTATAGTTACAATTATAAATAAATATACATTTATTTAAATAATTATAAGATTAAAATTAATATATTTATTATATTTGTAATTTTATTTTATATATTTATAAAATTATAAATATAATTAATATATTTATTATAATATTAAAATTATTTAAATAAATAAATATTTATTTATACTTATAACAATAAATAAATAAATATTTATTTGTAATTACAAAATCACAATAAACATATTTATTAAATTTATAATATTATAATTATATATAATAAATATACTTATTATAATTTTATAATTATATATGTATATTATTTATAATTATAATTAGAAATATTTTTAAATATTTATAGAAAATTTATATATTTATAAATATATTTATATAATTATATATACTTATAAAATTTTAAATATTTTAAATATATTTATTATATTTTTATAATTATTTAAATATATATAAATTAATTTATAATTATAATTATAAATAAATATAATTATAAAATTTATATATAATTATATATATTATTATCAATATATATATATATATATATATATATATATATTTATAAAATTATAATAAATGTATTTATTATAATTTCATAATTATTTAAATATATATGGTTATAATAATTATTATAAGTAAATATATTTAAAAATTATTTATGTATAGTTAAGATTTTATAATTATAAATATAAAAAATATATTTATTATATAAATATATTTATTATTTTTTATAAGTATTCATGAGAATATAATAAGTTCATGGGTATACCATGAATTAATCAGATATATATATATATATATAGATATATATATTGACCAAATGTTTTAGAGAAATATATTTATTTTAAGATATATATTTTTATTTATAATTATAATTATAAATAAATACATTTAAAAATTATTTATATATAATTATAAATATAATAAATATATTTATCATTCAAACAAAGTATTATAATTTAATAATTATTTAAATATATATATATTTATTTATAAACTTATAAATAATTTTCCTATAAGATTATATATATATATATATATATATGAATTATTAAAAAATATATAGTAAAAAATATCAAATTTTTATTAATTATAAACATACATTTTTATTTAATACATTTAAATAAACATTATTTTTGAATATAAATATAATTATATATATATATATATATTAATAATATTTTTATTAA
The DNA here is from genome assembly GCA_963277665.1 of Viscum album. Classification (NCBI taxonomy): domain Eukaryota; kingdom Viridiplantae; phylum Streptophyta; class Magnoliopsida; order Santalales; family Viscaceae; genus Viscum; species Viscum album. Next base: position 1,851,822,678 of record OY728163.1, on the reverse strand, counting down.
AATCTTTTATGAGTTCTTTAAGCTAGTTCTGATAAAGGTGATCCTTTTATCAATGCTTTCTGCTTAGCGCTGATAAAATTCAGCACATCCCTTGCCCAAATCTATTGATGTGGGTGTGGTTCAGCCCTAGTTTAGCAAGAGGTGGTGGGCTCTGGTTGGTCAATGAAGGGGGTTAACACATGTGATTGGGTGCAACGTAGGACCAGATTCAGCATCCAACGATGGCAATGATGAGCAGGACATAAGGCATCAATGGTTCATTCGTGGTTTAGGTGGAAAATTTGTTTTTTTGGGACTTTGGGTCTATTTGTTTAATGGGTGGTAAGTGTTATGGACGTATTTGGCTTTTTTCATGGCACATTTGGAAAGTGGTACAACACAATTTTTTGTATGGTTCTTCCGTAAGTATCTATATAACATAGACTTGGATCTAATACCAATTATTAGGTCAAAATTAACATATAGATGGATAAATACAATAGGGGGTGAATTGTATGTTTAAAAACCTTATTTTTAACCTTAAAATAAACATAGTTTGACAAGGTTAACCTAATTGTATTCACAAAACCTCCTAAGTATTTAAATGATAATTGTATTTGGCCCTTGGGTTCGATGATAAAAGTATCATAATTAAGTAGATTATGATATGTATTCAATAGGTTGTAATGATAAAATTATTCTATCTAAATAACATATAGAATTTAATTTAGTAAGAAGGGGTATTGTAATCACAATTTAATCTTATTCACAGATGGAAACAGTTTATTAGAGCATTCAAAAAATATTGTAATTATAATGGTCACAATAAATCAGAGTAGTACAAAAGTAATGATTCTATATACAATCATAATCAAAGTAAAATGGTTGAATCATAATCAAATATATTTTGATAAACAAAATAAAAATAGAAATAAGAATAAAAAAGGGTTCACTTTCTATTAAAATTGAAGAAGAAATAAAATAATTGTAATAAAATAATTAATACAAATGAATACAATTATTTTAACCTAAAGATAAGGGTATCCAATAACCTATGTTAAAGGTCCCTTGTTTTATACATACAAGAAATTCTGTCATTCCCTTACCAGGGAAATCCCTCGATACGATGATCAATCAATCCTGTTATCCCCGTGAGCCCTTGATATGATGATAAGATTCTATGTATTTCTATCCCTGTAAGCCATCATTGCGATGACAGACTTTGGTCTTGTATCCTCGCAAGCCCTCAAACAAGCATATTGGATCTTTGTCTTCCCAGCCTCAAAATTTCTTGATCATATTCATAATCAGACACACAAAGCAATTACAAATATGAACTCAAAAATATTACAAGTACAAGGAACAAGTTGTTCACTCTTGTAATCTTTATAGGTCTAACACACTAAGAATTTTGAAAATAAAAATGATCATCACTTTACACCAAACTCTTTGAATAGATGATTATTTATAGGAACACCTCCAACGGTCATCTTGATCCTCTAATGGTCATATTTATTTGAGTTTTTTTTGTAATGACTTGGACACCTATCACTTCAAGAGTCATATTATAACAGAATTGTCTATGTCATCTTAATGTACACCATTTTTAGTTTAAAATTTATTCTAATGAAATAGAATATGTTTTTCTATATTTAAAATTTAAACATAGATAAAAATTATGGATTTATTTATATAATTCTATTCTTATGATTCTACGAGAGTGAATATGATGATACTGGTTCTGATGTCAAGTCCTCTTGTAAAACTTTTGTAAGTATGAAGACACGACAAAAAAAATTTAAATTTGATTTTATAAGGGTGAATTTGATCATTATTATATCCATACTCATTATGATAATTGTAATGAATATGGTAGGTTTATATTTATGAATACTTTAGAAATAATTCTAAGTATGGTAAAACATTAATGTTTTATTTGAAAAAAATTAAAAGGTTTTGGAAATGAAATAATTAGTTAATTAAGTATTTAATAAAGAGTTTGTGATTTCCAAAACAAAATGAATGGAAAATCCAAAAAGAAAATTTTGACTCAACAATATCTGTCTTTTTATAAAGCACAAACCAAAAGACTTAAATATAATTTTTATTGAATAACTTAATTCCACTATCCTTTAGGTACATCGTATTCAGAATTTAAATAGTAATACTTATCTCCCCCTGAGTTATATAAATCATCGTAATACCATCACAAGTATGACTAAATCCCCCTTAAGATAATAAATCCCCCTAAGAATCCTATTCTATTTTTTAATATATTTTTTCTCCCCCTTACTTAAGCATCCCCCATACCTAAAATTCTCCCCTTTGTCTAAATTTCTCCCCGTTTTTGATTTTCATAAAGGAATAAAGAAGAGTCATATAATACCTAAAATGGTTTAGAGAAAAAAATATATGAAATAAAATAATAAAGTACTTGATCAACTGTAATTAATGAAAGAACATTAAACCAATTCAGAATTGGAATACATTTGAGCATATTGTAAATAAATGAATTATAATTTTACTAAAAATTCGATCAAAATAGTTATAACAAGATTTTAAGAAAATAAAACTTTCTTTCTTTGTAATAAAGGATATAAATATTTTATTCAATTTCTTGAATTCTTTCATGTATTCTTCAACATTTTAAAAAATCCTTATTGATATCGTTTCTTATTTTCTAGACCATGCATCCTTTCCTCTTGAATATAAATATTTTTTCTTGTATCAAAATTTTTTCTTCTTGACTTTGAAGTTTTTAGGAAGATTAATTGTTGAGAGTACTGAATCCCTCTTTATGATTATTGAGTCTTCTTATATGATCTTGAAAATACCTCATTTTCCACTCAACTCATTTACAGTATTCGTATGATTTTGAGTTTAATCTTTGAAAGTATTAATAAAGTTTACTCTTTCTACCATATACATTTTTAACAAATAGAAGTTTTTTGCTAAATATTTCAGGTCCTTACGTATTTAAAATTATCATAATGTAGTTTGATATATTTATTAGTATCATGAGATCAATTGACCATTTTATTGTATCTTTTCTTGAAAACCTCAGCACTTTCATTAAAAGTATTGAATTCTTCCTCCAAACATATAAGTCTCCTTGTTAAATATTTTACTGAAACTGATTTTTCATTTTGATTCTCAGTAGTCAAATAAAACTTGGTTTCCAATCTGGAAAAGTAAGGAATTTTTTTCTACAATATACTCAAATTATGAAGTATATTACCAATTACTTGAGCTGTGATCATATTGGGTGATTCTGTCTCTAATTGATTGTTTCTAGAAGGTATAATATGGCTGGTTTTGATTTCTTCTTGAATTGTTTGCCCATTTTTTCCTATAAAACTAATTTTCAATCCTTTTTTCTTCTTTATTTTAATCCTAAATCTCAATTGCATCAACAAATATACTTTTACTTCCTTCATATTTTCTATTCTGATATTGTTCATCCCTCTTAGATAATTATTAAACTTCTTGAAATGATGAGGACTTTTGTTTCACTTAACTAACATATTTATCCTTTTGATTTCATAAAGAAGATAATTGTTTTGATGGTGCTTGAGAAGTCCCAATAGAAATATTATTGGAATGGGTCTCACAATCATTTTCTTAATAATCTACTTTCTATTCACTTTCTTATGCTTCTTCACTTTATTGAACGTATTTACATTCATATTCTTATATTTTTCTGAACACAATGTCTTCTTGAATACCTTCAATTTCTTTTTCTAGAATATATAATTATACAACACCTTCTTCCATTTCTTTTCAAAACATTTCACAATGTTGTGTGTTCAATCTCAAATCACTTTTCCCAAAATGGAACTGATTATTTATCTACAACAACTACTTTTCCTTTGTCTGTAATAGAGAGAAAATTGATTTAAATAATAACTATTTCCTAAAAAGACAATCCTACATGAGGAGGTAAACCATGATTTTTAGAAGAAATCTCTATCCCTTTCATAAATTTATAAACTAACTTCACACCTTGAGGTTTCTTCTTTTTTTTATTTTCTATAGTTTCTTTCTCTAGAGTTTCATCTCCATGAATTTTTAAAGCTAAAGATTCTTCTAGGTTGAGTCCAATATAAGGATCTCTTTCTTTTCTTTCAGCTTTTTTTATTTATCCATTATATGGCTATATCATCATATACATTATTTTTTTTCTTTTATTTTTGAGAAAGGGAATCAAACTTTATATTATTATGGACTTTATAAGCTTTATTTGTTTGAGAAGAAGTTTATTCTTATAAAGCAAAAACCTGAGTATTACTGAAAAATATTTTTGATTCTGAATCAAAAATTTACTTCATACACATTATTGTATCATCATTGATAAGAATAATCTTTTCTCTAATAGGCTCAGACTTGATTGTAATATTGAAATGTCTCATACTCGATTCAATCATTTTACTAATCAATTCCAAAAAACATTATGATCTGTGACTTGACTGACTTGGATTTGATATTATTTATAGTAGAATGAATAAAACCATCCAAATTAATTTTCCTCATATTAATTAGATAATAAAAAATAAAGATATCAGATACTTTAAGAGTGTATTAATATCCCTTTCTTGGAATAAGAAAACCTTGTATCAAAATGGCCAAAACTATGATTCAGAATTAGATGAGTGAATTTTCTTGTTTCGTTTTATAATACATTCTTAAAAAAATAAGTTTATTATATTTCTCTGATAAACTTATCGTTTGAATCTGGTATTTTATCGGAGGAACAAAATGTAACTCCTGCATATGAAATAACTAGGAAACTTGCAACTTCCCTAGGTTTCATCTTGTAATGTTTATCATAAATTCTAAAAGAAAACATTTCTCTACCACACACTTTGAAAATATTTACATAATCATAGAAATCTTTATCTAAGTCTAAATAAATCAAATCATATTTAGGATCTGAGTGTTACACAAAAAAAGATTCCCAACCCTGAAAATCTATATCCCTTTTGAAATTCAAACCATAATTTTCATAAAAATATATTGCTATTAACCTTTAATGAAAAAACAACTGTTGTAATCCTTAAAAAGATCTATCGTATTTGGAGAAGAAAATAAGGATTCATGCATGTAGAGAAAATCAGAATAAGAGACATGAAAAGACATCAATTCAAGGAAAAAATATTTAGATAATCGATGTGGGACACACAAGGGGGTCCCATTTATATTGGTGATCAAAGTAACTATTGATCTTCCAAAATAGATATGACGATTGAGAATTGATCTGACTTATCTAACGGTTGAGAAAATATCCAAATAAATATATTTTTTAAATAATTTAAACTCTTTATGTTTGAAAAAAATTCAATTGTATTTGGTGAATATAAAAAATCTAAAACAAAACATGTAAATAAAAATAACAACAAACAAGTATAAATCTAATTATAATGGAATAGTGTTAAAGTATAAAAGCAAAGAAGAGTACATTTTAGAGTGGAATCATTAGTATTATAATTTTTTATACATTTTTTTATAACAGATTACAAAATTAAAATTTAATACTATAGTTTTTTAAAAAAACTTGAAAATGGTAAAATTTAAGTGAAAACACTAATACGATAAAATTTAAATGAAAACTCGAATACGATAAAATTTAAATGAAAACTATAATATGATAAAATTTAGATGAAAACTAGAATATGATAAAATTTAATGAAAACATGAATAAGATAAAATTTAAATTAAAAATCAAATATGATAAAATTTAAATGAAAACTCAAATATGATAAAATTTAAGTGAAAACTCCAATACGATAAAATTTAAATGAAAACTCAAGATTTTTGGAAAACTAGATATTACGAAATTGAATATAATTAACAATAATATGTACCCCCTATGAAAAGGAGAAAATTAATGTAAATATATGAGTGAAACTATAAGTATATATTAATGATTAATTTACATTAATCATTCCTTGATTCTATTTAATGTATTCAAATATATAAAAAGTTAATGGTTTTTTAAATATACTAGGAATTGGTTTTTTCATTCCGATGAATTGTAAAATGATATCTCTTTTAGGTGTGTGATACCTAATAAAGTGATGCATAATATCTATGTTTTTTTAAATGAGAGTTATGTGAATGGTTTTTACTTAAAAAAATGGAACTAGTGTTTTCAAATAGTATTTTAGTTTTATTAAAACTCACACCATAATCAGTGACTGTGTGTTGCATCCAAAACAATTGAGCATAATAACTTATTACTACTACATATTCAACTATAAAAAGTGATACTCAATGTTATTTCTTACAATACTAAGAAACTAAATAATCTCCAAATAATTGACATATTCCAGATGTGCTTTTCCTACCCACTCTACAACCCACAAAGTTAGCATCCGAATTTTTTTTAATTTAAAATCAATTCTAGAAGAATAGAGAAGTCTTAAATATCTAGTTGCATTTAGATAAAGACAAAATTAATTTAAATTCTTTTAAATGTGATTCTTTTATATTTTCTAGATATGTTGTACATAAAAGTACAAAAAAAAGTCGGGTCGACTAGCATTTAAATATAATAGACTTCCTATCATACCTCTAAATATTTTTTGATCAAATGGTTGACTAGATTTATCAATATCGAGTGTATTTTAGGTACTGATTGGGGTACTAATACTTTTAGAATTTTCGTATCCAAAATTTTTAAGAATATATTTGATATTATTATGTAGAGATATATAAGTAACTTCTTCTTTTTGAGAAATTTGAAAACATAGAAAAAATGTTCACTCACCCATTATACTAATCTCAAATTCATATTTTATAAGATTTTCAAAGGAATATATTAAATATTGTTGAGTTGATCCAAATATAATGTCATCAATATATATATGAAAATCATAATTCTTTTTTACTTTATTTATAAAGAGGGTTTGATCTGCGGTTCCCTTAACATAATTTTTTTGTAACAAAAATCCTATTAATCTATCATACCATGCTATAGGGTCTTGTTTAAGTACATATAACACTTTGATAAGTCTAAAAATGTGGCATAATGTTTTTTATCTTCAAAACTAGGAGGTTGTTCCACAAAAATATCCTCTTTTACATATCCATTATGAAAATCACACTTCACATCCATTTCAAAAATTTTGAAATTGAACAATGCAGAAAAGTCTAATAGAATAAAAATAGATTCAAGTCTTGCTACTGGAGCATAGGATTCTTTATAGTCTATTAAATCTTATTAATTCAATCCTTTAGAAACTAATATTTATTTTTTCTAATGATTATTCCACTTTCATCACATTTGTTTCTAAAAACCCATTTCACTCCAACTATAGAAGTTTCTTTAGGTCTTTCTACCAAAGTCTATAATTTATTCCTTTCGAATTCATTTAGTTCATCTTGCATTAATTTAATCTAATCCTCATCACCTAAATATTTAATAGGATTTTTAGTTTCAAATTGGGAAATAAAAGCAAGATGTTCTACTTCATTTATTAATGAACTTCTAGTCTTGACTAGTTGATTCACATAAACAATGATACTAAAACAATTATGATTCCTAAGAAACAACTAACATAGGTTTTTTAAAACCAATTCATCAAAAAAAATTAGAAAATATTCTTGAGTAAACAATTAATAAAAAAGTTCTTGAGTATTTTCCTTATTAGAATAAACTTCCATAAAATGTTGAGGATCAGTTTTGATAAACACATATGAGGATATTGTTTGGGATTGTTTAAAAACAAAAGGGTTGGTTACATCAAATTTAACATTTAATATTTCCTGAATAGAATAATAATTTTTATTAAAAATATATATGCCTTAGAATTAGTGGAATTACTTAAGAATATACCTTCATTATAATTGGTGTGCAAATTTTTTTAAGTTATTTTTTTTACTCAATATGAATACTTTAAATACAAATAATTTGTTGTAATAAACTTTTAGTTTTTTTCATTCCCACAAATCATAAGGAGTTTTATTAATAAAGGGTCAAATTATAACTCCATTTATAGTATAATAACAAGTACTAACTTCTTCATCAAAAAAATGTTTAAAAATTGAGTATTCACTCAAGAAGGTTATTTCTATTTCTTGAATAATACAATTATTTCTTTCAACAACACCATTTTTCTGAGGAGTTTTAGGAGATAAAAATTTATGTGTAATTAATTTATTACTAAAAAAAGTTTTAAAATCATAATTTAAAAATTCTACACCATGATCACTATGAATAGTTATCAAGGGAAGGTTCTTTTTGTTTTCAAATTTGTCTCAAAAGTTTTTAAAATAACAAAAGGATTCATATTTATTTTCTAGAAAATTAACCCATGTCTATTTAGTGTAATCATCAACTAAAAAAATACAAAATAATTTCCCCCAATACTTCCAGTGTGTATAGAACCAAATAAATTCATGTGCACTAAATTTAAATCATTAGATGTTTAGAATTCCCTAATAGATTTAAAACTTGACTTATGTTTCTTACCATATTGAAAAGGGTCACAGACTTTTGAAAAATTAAATCTATGCTCTGGTAGATCCATAACAAGATTTTTATTAGTTAACATATATAAGTTCCTAAGGTTATAGTGTCCTAACCTTATATTCCACAACCAATATTGATCTTACATTTTTCTAAGGCAAGGTAACTCTTTGATCATAAGGTCTTCTATGTTATGTGTATAAACATTCTCATGACGATGAGAAGAAAGAATGAATCCATCCTTGGAATTATGTACTACACATTTATCATTCCTAAAATTCATAAGGTAACCTTCATCAAATAGCTGAATTATTCTTTGAATGTTGTGGTTAAGACCATTTACAAATAAAACATTATAAATTAAGGATTTACCAAGAAGAACAATATTACCTATACCAATAATTTCTCCTTGAGCATTGTCTCCAAAGGTAACTTTACCACCTTTCATCTTGATAATATTTTAAAATAAATATTTGTGTCTAATCATATGTATAGAACACCCAATATCCATGTACTATGTATTCTTGTTGTTGGTACTTTCTTTATTTTTTTGAAAACAAAAAAATTAGAATTTCAGAACCCAATCCTTCTTTGGTCCAGAAATGTTAGAAAACAAGTTTGTAGGAATAATTTTTTTTGAAAAATAGGATTATTGGAAACCATAATGATTGAATTTTATTTAAAGAATAATTATTTTCCCAATAACCTCTACTTTAACATATAATACAAAAGGGGGAATTTTTTAGAATAAAAAATTTGTTACTAAAAATAGATTTTATATGAGTATATCCAATTTCTGAACTAGTACCATGTGGATGGATTTGTTTATAAATTTTATCAAAATATTACTTAACAAAAATAAAATTTGATAATAGTTTGCTTAGTGAATAATTTTTACACATTAGTTTTCTGACTAAATTTGTACCCACGTCTGTATTATTTTTTGAATTGAGTATCAAAAAACTAGTTTTCAAACTATCCTTTTAAAAAATTACTTTTTTGAAATCTTTAGAAATAATATATTTTTCAAAATTAAATTTATAAAGATATATTTATAGATCTAATATTCTATTTTTTAAAAGATCAATTTTTGAATATTCTTTTGGAAGTTTCTCATTAGACTTATCAACTTTTTTACAAACATTGAAATTATGATTTTCCAAAATTTTTGTAATGGTAGAAACTTCTCCTTAAGGAGGTGAAGTATTATCATCACTAGATTAGGGGGATTATTCATCCAAAGATATATAATTCTTCTCATTAGGATAATTTTCATTTAATGACATATTTGTTAAAGAATCAGTTATGTGTACATTGGTTATAAATCATTGATTAGTGATAGGTAATCCCACAAGAAGACTAATATTACTCTTATCTAAACTTTAATTGTCTAAGGAAATATATGAAGAACCTCCTCTACTGAAAATCCAAGTGTTAGAATCTTTAATAACATTCTTATTTTTTGACTTATAGAACTTATTCATTAACAAATTTCCTCTTAGATTCCCTTTCATTGGGAATGATATCAATCATATTTTTAAAAATTATTTCATAATATAATCCTTTCCCCCCCATAGATTGTAAACTATTGACCATTGTCCTAAAACTTTGTGTCACCTTTGCAACAAGTTCAACAAAAGGGAATTTTAAAGTTTGATAATCATATATAAGCATTGATCTTCTAGTTTCAACAACCTTTGAGGTTACAAAATGAGTAATCTCAAATTTATTCCAAACACTATTGGCAACATTACAAGAAGAAATATGACTACAAATTCTTTTAGTTATAGAACATAAAAATGTGTTTTTAACTATTTCATTCAATTGACACTCTTACTTTTATTGATTTGTAAAAGAATTCACCTCCTTATCAAGAATACTATAATCTCCAGTTAACATGATGAAATTTTCAACTCCATTAGTTATAAGAAAATAATCATGTCCATCAAAAATAGGGGGCCTATTTGGATTGAGGTTATCTATTGAACCGGCATTGAGTCCCACCATATTTAAAACAAATAAAAAACTACTATTCCATAATACATGTTAGTGTAGAAGGTATTTAAAAACAAAAAATTTATAAAAAATTTAAATAGACTTAAAAAAGAAAACTAGATAATGGTTAGCATGAATTAGATGCGGAATCCTTATTTAATACCAAATGTAATTATCAATGTAACATAAACTTGGATCTGAGACCAATTTTTGGATTGAAATGAATACGTATAAGGATGAATACAATAAAGGGTTAAATTGTAAGTTTAACAACCATATTTTTAACCTTAAAAGTAACTTAGTATACCAATGTTAAACTAATTGTATTCACAAAACCTCTTAAATATTTAAATGATAATCACACATGGCCCATTTTGTCCGATGATAAAAGTATCATAATCAAGTAGATTCCGATATATATTCCATAGATCATAATAATAAAATGATTATATCTAAACAGTGTATAGAATCATATTCAATAAGAACAGGTAGTGTAATCATAATTTAATTATATTCACAGATGAAAAAAATTTATCAGAGTATTCACAGAAAAGTATCGTAATAAAAACATTTATGATAAATCAGAGTAGTAAAAAAGTTATGATTCTGTATAGAATTGTAATAAAAGTAAATAAATTGAATTGTAATCCAATATATTATGATAAAAAAAAATACAAATAAAAATATGAATATAAAAGGATTACTTTCTATTACCATTGTAGTGTAAATAAAAGGCTTGTAATAAAACAAGTAATACAAATGAATACGATTCCTTTAACCCAAAGAGAAGGGTATCCAACAAACTAGGATAAAGGTCCCTTGTTTTATTCATAAAATAAAGTTTATCATTCTATTACTAGGGAAATACCATGATATTATGATTGTTCTCTCTCACAATCCCCATGACCACTAAATATGATGATCAACTTCTCTATCTTTCTATCCCGAAAAGACCTCAAGATGATGATCAACTTCTATCTATCTATCACTTCAACCCCTTGATCAAGAAGATCATATCTCTATCTTCCAGGATATGGAATCCCATGATCGTATTCATAATTATATGCACAAAGATATTACATAAAATAAAATAAAAAGATTACAAGTACGATGAAGAATTTATTCACTCTTGTAAGGTTCAGAGCTCCCACACACTGAGAAATTTTCAAATGAAAATTATTAGAAATTTGTTATAATCTCTTTAAATGTCCATGTATTAATAGGAATTCCTATAAATGTCATCTTGATCCTCCAACATACATATTTTTCTGAGTTTTTAATGATAACTTGTATACCTGGCACTTCAATGATAATATTATTGTAGGATTTAAATGTAGATGTAGATGCTCAATTACAAGAGGGGGGGGGGTGAATTGTAGGTTTTAAAATTTTCCATTTTAGTCCTAAAAGGGAATATATGTTTGAAAAAGTTTAACATGATGGATTCATAGAACCTCTTTAGATCTTTAATTAGAATCAAATGTTCTTAGGATCTAGAAATATGGATTCAGAAAAGAATCTTACAAAAAGTTTACTTAGGAAAAGATTCTACCTTAAAGTGTATATAATATTATTTATCAGAGTATACATGTCAAAGAAATAAAAATAACGTTATTCTTTCTTTATTTAACAAAATTTTAGTGAAAATAAATGTTGTAAAAAACACGTAAACAAGTATAAAATATTTTAACCCAAATAGAAGGGTATCCAACAACCTTGGAGAAAGATCCCTTGATTTATACTTTCAAGAATGTCTGTCTTACCCACACCAGGGTAAAACCTCGATAAGAATATTAGAGTCTGTCTTACTATCCCCGCAAGACCTCGAACATTAAGGTAGTTAGCACCAATATCTTTCTATCATCGTAAGTACTCAAACATTATGGTAGTCGACACCTCTGTCTTCCTATCCCTGAAATCCATCGATTATAATCAGAAACAATCAAATTTGCACTAGATAGGCTAAACAAGTTGTTCCTGGTTGAACAAGTTATTCACAGTTCACCCAATGCATGAGAGTATGTCTCTCTCTAGAAATCACTTCACAACATCAAAAAATTTGTATTAGTGAATGTATATAGAGCTCATTCAAATGAGATTTTATTTATATGTTAAAACTTCAATGGTTGAATCCTCCTCTAACGACCATATTTTTCATTAAATCTGGGTGGGACCTATACACATGTCACTCAGAAAATGGTTATTTTAAAACCGATTACACTACATTGTTTTGTATAAGGAAATATAAGAAACTATACCAAGTTTAATAAATAAAAATATGTTAAGAAAAAATATCAAATTTAAGAAACTAGGATTTGATAAACTTGAAACAATATGTTAATAAAGTAAGGTAACTTTAACAAATATGAATAATCAGAATCTAGGAAGATTAGAAAATAAAAATCTATGAATTTGAAAATATTATTCTAGAAAAACTGATATTCAGAGTTTGAATTATGATGAATTTGGAATCTTAATTTTGATGAATTCGAAGTTTGAATTATGATGAATTCAGATTTTGAATTCTGATGAATTTAGAAACCGAATTATGATGAATTATGAGTATAAATTCTAAACAATTTGAATTCTAAATTTCAAAGAATTAATATTCTGAATTTCAGAGAATTCAAAGTCTGAAATTCATATCATTCAGAGTCTAAAATTCAGAAAATTAGGAGTCTAAATTTCAGAGAATTTAGATTCTAAATTCTGATGAATTTGGTGTCTAAGAAACTTTTAGGTTCAAAGTTAGGTAAGGATCCAAATATTCTACATAATAAGAAAAAATTTTAGACTTGGTTTGATAATACATTAAATAATTCAATGAAAACCAAGGGTAAGGATAAAACTTTTCTTATAGAAAGAAAATTTTTATTTAGAAATTAATTCATTGAGAAAGGTAATTTTCCTTAAGAAAATTAGTTTGTGATTTTAAAAATATAATGAAATGGAAAAATTCATAAGTATACTTATTGAATCAAAAATTATGATAGAATGTCTGACATCCTTTTAATGTACACCATTTTTAGTGTAAAATATATTCTAATAAAATAAAATATGGTTTTCTATATTCATAATTTAAAGTTATAAAAATCAGATGATTTTTTTTACAGAATATCATTATGATGATTCTATGAGATTGAATATGATGATGTCGATTCTGATGTCAAGTAGAATTGTAAGAAAAATTTCAGTATGAGGACAAGATAGAAAATCTTTAAATATGATTTAATAAGGGTGAATCTGATCATTATCAAATCCATAATCATTATGATAATTATAATGAATAAGGTTGGTTTATATTTATGAATAATTTATAACTAATTATAAGTATGGTGAAATATATATATTTTCTTTGAAAATAATTAAAACACTTTAGATATAAAATAACTAGTTAATTAAGTATTTAAGAAAGAGTTTGTGATTTCAAAAACAAAAGGAATGGAAAAGTCAAACTGAAACTTTTGACTCAATAGTTGTCAGGTGGGAATCCTCGAAAGAGGGATGGGTGTGATGACAACCATCATTCAATAATCTGTCCTCTTTTCTTTGGGGATGGATGGGATCCCTTTCATTTTCATTCCAAACAGTAATCTCAGATAGATAAAGTAAAGTATCCGGTTGACAGTGCGGAGAGATACTTAAAATCATCATCATATTGGAGGATTTAAAGAGAGATATGTGTGATGTGACCTATCATTATGACCCCCACCCCACATTAGAATGTGGGATGGAGGGGTCCTATGGAATGTTGTGTTAGACCATCATGATATAAATTCTTGGAGGGGGGGATGCAACATCCATGAATGAGATCACAAGTAAAATATCTAGCATGGGGGCTAACGAGACACTTGACTGGTATTTGATATAATGTTTGATTCCTAATAGGAATATAGTTCTTTAGTTTTTATAAACCATTTTTAGGCCTTCAGATCACGTCTCTTTTAGGACTATGTGCTTCTGGGTCCACGGGACATGTAATGGGTTCCCTATTTTTCCATATTTAAAAGAGGTTCTCTTTTTTTGTTTTATAAAGGGGGGTTGAACCTCGAGTTATTGAAAAATATATTTATATTTAATTTATCTTCATTTTAAATTGAAGCTAAATTTGAAATAAATTAAATCTAGAATAATTTATAATCATTTTAAAAAGTAGAAACATTACAACTTTCCAACGTTTTAAAATGCAGTTAAATCAATAATGTTAAAATTTAACAGTGTTTCTAGAAAATGTGTCTATAAGCCAATTTTTTGTAGTGAATAAGAAATAATTTTCTCTATTTGAAAAGTGTAATCCAATTAGATAAAAAAACTAGTACTCCAGACTCAAATTAAGTATAGAAAAATGAAGTATCATTTCATCATATTTTTTATGGGTGAAAAGGAGTTGAAGCTATGATAGACAACGAGATTAAAAAATCTATAAGATATGTTTATCAAGGTTATAGATCAGGAAAGTATGAGGCACCATCATTCCTCAATAAATATTAGGAAAATGAAAGGAGAAAGTGGAGAATGGTATTCAAGGATAATATATGGAAATTTTACATGGTTTATTGAAATAAAACTCAAGTGGGATATTATTGAGAGATGAAGTCAATTACAGATAAATAGAAATTTATCCATCAGAATTATGTTTACCAAAATTTTTTCACTAGAATATGGGCTGGATGTGAGGTATAAACAACAGTAAATGGACTTATCCAATAATATTAGGACCATTAAGAGTTTATTTCTATTTATTTTTCTATGTTGAAGCGCCGATGCTTCATAACATCGGTAGGATTAGAGGGTAACTGGTTTGGAAGTCGAACTGAAACAGTCAATCCTTGTTCACTGAGATTTTAGGGGATGAGGTTTAACTAGTATGGCTGTCTAATGATTATTATATAAGAAATGTGTCTTTTAGTTTTAAGAGTTTTGAAGCATATAATTAATTTTAGATATGTGAATTTAGTTAGGATTACATGTATTTTTTAATTTTTTGTAGTCACTTGTGTCTTCTGGTTATAATAACATAAAAAAATTCTTTTATCCCATGAATATAAGAAACATCATCTGAAAAACCTTAAACGCTTATATTATATCACTCATTTTGTACTACCATTGTATATACTACCATTATATATGTTTGTAGAGCCTTGACTGATTTTATAATTTTCATGTGGATGTGTTTCCTTCTTTTTATTTGCATAGCATTCCCCTTTTCATTTTCGTTGAAATATTCTTTTTAACTTCATCAAATTTCTTAACTAATTTATATTTAATTTGAAATTTCTCTTAATCCTCTTAATCCTTGGATTCCAAGATATTATTTTTCCTTGAACAATATGTTATAAATTTTCTAATTTTTATGCACATAAAACATTTTAGTAGAAGATTTCCATTATATTTTTCTTTTAATTTCTAAATGTTTTTAGATAAGAGAACCATGATATTATTAGTATTTTCATCACTCTCATCATCTCCATCAGATCCAATTGAGGACTCGCCTTCCTTTTCCTAGATCTATAAATTATTCAGAGCATCAAAATGTATCTAATTTTAATTTTATTCTGAAAATTTATTTTTTTATTAGTTCATAATTCAGGATGGTATTATACATCTCATCAAGGGATATATCATGAATGTCTTCCAAATTTGATATCTTTGGGTAAAATATTTTTGGAATGTTCTCCATTAAATTTTTAACAACAATTGAACAATCAAGATTTTACTTAAAGACTATGTAATTACTGACTATCTCATTCACCGTTGTGAAAAATTCATCAACATTATCATCTTCAACCACTCTTATATCATCAAAATTTCCATATAGATTTTAAATATTTATTCTTTTATCCTATTGTTTCCCTCACCGATCTTCTAAGTATGATCCCCCATTTTTTATATTTTTTGAACCCTTCAACCTTTTTGTACACTTTTTAGAAAAATATTATAGTACACCATTTATTTTTTTCTCATCAATATCTAGATTCCTACTTTTTTAAAATTTTATAACAATATCATTTGTAATTGGTGGATATCCCCGAGTGACATCATCACATATTTTGAGTCCTTATGATAAAAGAAATGGTGGAATTTGATTCTACCAACCATGGATGCTCTTTTCGTCAAAAATATTAACAGCTATATTTTTCATAAGATTGTGATTTTCAATAAGAAAACATAATTGAGTAAAATATTAGGGGAACCTGGTTCTCTCTGATAACACTTGTAGAGCCGAAATCAGTTTGGGTAAATATAAGAGTGTGTGAATCAACAATACCTCTTTTATTATTAAAAACTATATCTTTTGAATAAACAATAAAACTGATTAAAGTATATATTCACTCAACATAATCGCTTTATTACCTATATTTAATAATATAAAATGAATTCATCACACATGATCTTTTTATAAGGTTTGTACATAATGTGAGATCATTTTCATTTCCATGATCAACCAATGGTTCTGTTATAGATTTTAGTATATCTATATTTTTTAGTGATTAAAAATTCCTACAACTGGTACGCAATGTTTTATAAGGAATTATACACTTCTTTTTATAGATAAGTGCCATCCACATCCCATAGTAATTGAATGAAATTAGTTAGAGATGAACCAACTATTATTCAAAATTCCTTCTTCTACCATGTATTTGAATTAGATGATAAAATCATAATAAGATTATTCATTATCAAATGATGGATCTTCTTCAAGAAATAATTTAACTACAAGATCAAATTAAAATATTAGAAGTAGTAAGTTTACTATCTTCCCACTAGATCTAAATGATCAACCCCTGCATGGGAGAATACATACAAAAATTCTTTTCTTCATTTTTATCATTAGGAACATGAATCTATAGTAGGAGGGAAAAGATTCCTTAACTCATTTAAAAGATCTCAAATACAGTGTTCGTCAATATCCTTAAACATTTTCAATATAAATTAATTTTAAATTTTTAGAGTATCAGCTTCTTCATAATTCTCAAATAGAAATTTATTCATCATTTCTTCTATTTATATTCACACATCTTATAAAAATACATTTTCCAAAATAAGTATTAGAAAATACTTATTTATAAGTTTCATCAAAGATCTATGTCAGGGACTCCTTTAAAAATAGCAACAACTTTCATAAACAATAGTTTTTAACATTTTAATTCAAAATCTATATGAAATATCCATTGTATTACCATTTAATTATAGTCAATAACTCATTTCACCAGCTCTAAGAAAGTTGAAATAAATATCCACTGAAAAAGTTTCAAAAAACTCATTGGTTCTCAAATTAAATTAAAGATAATATTGCATCCTGGAATTGAACCTTATTCAGTTCCACAGAGCATTCATTTCATCACACAACATCACCTTCTGTTTGATTTTGTAGTCTCATTATGAATAAAAAATATTTGTGATGTTTGATCAACATATAATAGTGAAATATGATCACAAGAATATCCACATATCTTCTTCTTTACATCTTAAGTTTTATAATTTTTTACTTGAAATTATCCTACATTTAATTACATTACCTCTAAGATATTGTTTATTACATATATTATAATTATATTATGCAATGAAATAGCATACTCTAATTTTTTTACACATAAGATATTTTACATAAGCATATGATAATTCTCTTACACTTGGATCAAACATCATAAGCAGGTTAGAATATCTCATGCACTGAAAATTAGTATGACCTCAATCAAAAAAATCATATGGAAAGAAAAAATTCGTATACCCAGTCCTAAGCATCTTATGGCCATAGGGAAAATCACATGGCCCGAATATCTAATGATCAACTTTGATTAATAAAAAATTATATATTATTATAAAATTAGGATCATCCAAAAACACTTCAATCCACTTATAAAATCTTAAAAAACAATTAAAATGGATCCAAAATATATCTCATATAGGGTTAAGAAAAAATACAACATCTTCAAAAATTCCAATGCAACTTTATCTACCTCCAATAATCCCTAGGGTGGAAACTAATCCCAGTGGTATTAAAACACTAAAGTTTTTTGGGAATTACCATTTAATTTATTTAAAAACCCAAACAACCATATTAAATAATGAACTTGGTGACAATCTATTAATATATATCCAAAAGTTTATATAAAAATATACATGAATATATCATACAGATAACGTCCGACATAGAATAAATAATATTATTATCCTACTTAAGAATAGAAAATATCATATAGATTTTCAAAGTCTTAGAAAGATCACATAATGTAAAAAATATAATTACTTATTAATACCTTTTAATTGATGATGAAAGTTAAAAAAACATAAAAATGTATGTTTATTATACAAGTATACCTAGTAGGTTCCTCCTCCAACCTCAAATTTTTCAATTAATTCTCCATAAGAATTCATTATTGAATGGAATATATATTCTAAATAATTTTTACACAATAACCATTAATAGAAAAATCTTACTTCAAAAAACCTTATCTCCCATGTCATCAACCATCCACCTATCCTTATCATCAGTTACTATCTTACAAATTACCATTATCTACCTAAATATCATTTGTATCACCACCAAAACCATCTTAAATTATCCACAACATTAATGATATATTGAATAAAACTATAAACACCATTCATAATTATGTCTATGAATACTAATAAAATATGAGACCCATATATCTATGAAATAATTAACTGCATATTTGTAGATATATAATAAAAAATAATAATCTTTGGTAATGTAAAAAAACATAGAGTATGCAACACTCCCACATTTCATATCAACATTGAGAAATAAATAATATCTTTAGAAATTTCTAGTTTCAAATAAGAACATTATTATCATATTTCATATTAATCACATTAATAAAACCAAAATCAGATTATTTATTGACCCACATTATTAAACAATCATAGAAAGACATTTCTCAACATATCATCACACATAAAACATCATGAATATATAACCCATATACTAAGGTAATATAAATCAAATATTATCAGTACGTAAATTTCAATTAATATATTAAATCATGTTTTCTCAAACAATCACATGTTCTTAGAAGACCTACTATAACACCCTTAGATTTTATGATATAATTAATTTTAAATAAATTTAATCTATTTGATAGTTTATTATACACACAACACCATGTATAAATTAACAATAATATAATATATCATAATAACCTAGCCTTAATATTTATGGGTATGAGTAGGACTAAATAAATTATGAAAATTATAAGATTTACGTATTTATAAAATAAATTCCTTTCTTATAAAATAATCATAAAGAAAAATAAAAAATATTTTAAAGTAAAAGAAATGTTATTATGAAAAACTATTTTTATAAGTGAATTGTGTTTTTATCTTAATAAATAAAATTAATCACCATTAGTGAAATAATTTAACGAAATTTATATATCATATTTTATCTAAAAAGTTATATCATTCATTTAATATTTTTTCTAGGCTTGGTATAAGAATAAATATAGTTTTATGCTTAAAAATTGAATTTTTTTAAAAAGGTTTTGTGATTTTTTGCGCAATAATTTTAAAATTAAAATTTTCAAATTTTATAAAATTTATTTGAGAAGTAAACCTTGTAAATTTTCATGTTCCTGTGGTTGTGTTATTGTTTTTTAGAAAGGTAACAAATCTTTTACAAGAGGCGAATGTTGTTTAAAAAAGGGAAAACTTATAAGAAAAAGATACCACTAATTCACCCCTCCCTCTATTGATGGTGCATTTATTTTGGTGGAAAATATTACTAAAAACCTAGTTTGACACTCCTGATTGATATTCTTAGGTTAATTAACATTTTATTTACAACCCATCATGAATAATTTGAATAGATAAGGATCATGAATGATACTGGTAAAACCTATGATATAATAGTCTAAAAAGAATATGTCATTATTTAGACATATTTTAAATGATTTTTTATGAATATATTATTTTTCACTAGGATTATTGTTTCCCACAATATGTTTTTTGGTTTTATTCAGTTGATAAAATCCAAAGGAATTTTTTTTCATGCTTAATTTGATAGAAAATTTATGTATTACCCTCTTGAGAAAACAATTGTTATGGGATATGGATAAAAAATTGTTTTTCCAGGCTTGTGAAAATTTATCATCCTAAGAATCATACTAAACATCCAAACAATCATAGGAGGGAACAATTATCTATTTATTCCTTCATAAGAAAATTTCTACTATATTTTGGTGGGTTCCCTAATGAACTAGTTTTTGAGAAATGAACCAATACAATTAAAAATATACTTTCTATTCTTTATAGTTTGGATTATGAGAAATTTATTTTTTTTGTCCATAATTTAGAGAGTTAAGTTGATCAATGGTGGATACTTATCAAGAATACAAGGAACATGATTAAATTGACTCCATGAATTCTTATGTTTTGAAAAGATTATTTTTCAAAAAATAAATTCCTTGTATTCTTCGTACGAAAGTAGAGAACAAATTACTTGAGCTAAATAAGAAGGATGATGAATATATTGGTACCTATGAAGAAATTGTTTTGAGACTTTCATGGTAAGATTTGGGTATTATCATCCATCCTGAAATTACAGTTTATTGATTCATCAATGGATTAAAACCAAGTTTCAAAAGGGAATTATCTATAGGGTAAATTAGTAGCTATGAAGAAATCATTTTATATCCTATTAAGGTGGAAATATAAATTGGATTTACCCATACATCTCATTATTTTAATGATAAAAGAAAAATGGAATTCAAATAATAATTTAAAAACCATGGAGAGAGAATATGGACCTTCCATTATGCTTGGAGTGTGGAAGAAAACATAGAGGAATTTTTTTAAGACGATTAGTGAATGTTTTAAGTGTGGAAAGTAATTTCATCAGGAAATAAAATACCAATTTGATGGTAATAAGATTAATAATGTTGTTAATATAGAGAAATCCCCATATAATATACCACCCACACTCTAGTGTTTTAAATGTAAGGAGTATGGGAATTATTCTAACCAGTTCTCAAATCCAAAGGTTAATGATGATGATTGATTCCAAAAACATATTAAACTATGAGATAAATGGAAATACCATGTGATAAAATTTTTTGATGACGGTATTATAATAATGTGGTGAAAGGTACAGTAACCATCCACTATAGAAATACTAATGTATTATTTGAATCTTGATATACCCATTCTTTTATATCAGAATATTTTTCTAGGGTTATCAAAATACTACCCCAATAATTATATTTTGAATAAGTATGAAAAATTACTAATGGTATGATGATCTCATATAAAGTATATGATTCTTATTCAGCTGAAGTTTGTGTAAATGTGCTTCTTACAAATATTATTATTCTACCTCTTTTTTAATTTGGTGTAATATTAGTCATGGATTGGATTTCTCTACATACATCCCATAATAATTTATAATGAAGTGAAGTCACATAAAATATTATGAACCAAACTATGATATTATTTTAGTGTGATGAAAATTATTAATTTATAATGTAAATCACATCCATTTCACGAGTCTTTATTCCTATTCAATAGGGAGTGTTTATCTCATATAGTTTAGGATAAAATCAACATTGATGATAATACTATTACATGAGATTTTCTAGATGTATTTTTAGAAGAGTTTTCTAGTCTTATACTTAACCATGAAGTTTATTTATCAATATAACTCATACTTAGTGATACACTTATTTCAAACAATCCCTATAAAATGGACCCGATTGAGTTATAGTAATTAAAGAATAAAATATTTGAGAATATTGAAACATGATTTATTCAGCCATGTGTATAGTGACCCAGGCTTCTTATACATGAATAATGCATCTTTTTAGATGAATATTCATAAAATTACACAAATTCATGAATTAGGAACATAATAGTTTAGTGCCTTTCAAAACTTGAATCACAATCTTTTTAATTCATGAAATCTCTTCAATATCTCCCATAAAGATCTTCTCATTCAGTACTCCTACTTAAAACCTTTCTTAATAACCTAGGGGAAAGGAACACATAAGAAAGGGTGAGATAAAATTCTTATTAAGGGTAAGAAAATGAGATATTTTTTCATAACATGAACATAATTTCATGAGAAAATGATCATAATATTTTAACACTATACCCTACATATCAAAAATTATAATATAAGTCATTGAATAAATATTGGCATTTCATAAGGCATGAATCCTAAGGGATTCCAAAAACATGATCCATGAGAGAAAAACATTGGAATAATACATAGAATTTTGAAATGCACAAAAAAATATAAAATATTATATCAGGGATACCCACAAAGACATTCATGACATGTTAGCCTTGGGATAAACACCTGTATTCCTACTTCACGCATGGGCTAACCAAAAGTGTACCCTATTTTTTAGGATTAGTCTAACCACCTGTGTACCCTCCTTTTCTGTCTTGGGATAACCACCAGGGTACCCAATGGGATCATAGAAAATTTACCATTACCCAATTAACTATAGGTAGATATATTTCCCACTTGTGTCATAATTAAATGCATATTGATGTGTTTCATAAGATCTTAAACATTCATCATAACATAACCCATAAAATTAAATGGGTTTGGTAAAAATTTAATCATATCATAACCTATGTAAAATATATGTCTTTAATAATCATTTTATTATAGCATAAACCATGAAAAAAATAATTTGGTTTCATAATAATCTTATCATAGTCTTACATGTGGGAAAGGAAATAGGTTTCATAAACACCGTGCTATCCTAGATGTAAACTATTCCTAGAAATAATAAGAATGGTATCATTGGATCATATTCCTAGTAAGTAATAGGTAACCTCAAAGGTTTTAATCCTAGAGGGGAAATAATTTTTATCTTCATTTGGAACATTTATTAATGAAAATAAAATTTCTTTGTAAAATCACTTTTTAAAACATAAAATAGTTTGAAAATCATTTAATTTAAAAATAACATTGAAAAATATAAAGGAACATTTAAAAATAATTTAAAATGTTTCTTGGGGTAAATATAATTTCCACTTTTATTTTTTTTTTGAAAATCAAAATATTTTGAATACATTTTTATAAAACATGGGTTAGGAAGAAAATGAGTCTTCGACAAGAAAAAATAATTTTTCATAAAAATATTATTTTTTGAACTATTGAGTATATAAATACAAGAAAATGAATTTAAAAAAATTATTCTCATAAAATAAAAATATTAGAATATATTTTATGATTTTATTGAGAGATAGATCATAATATTTTATCATTGAAATCATAATAATAAACAATCCTGATAAATGATGAGAATGTAACATATTTTTTTCACTTTGATAACTTTGAAATATAAGAACCATGAAAGAATAATATTAAATGAAACTTAAAATATCACGAGATTAAATATATTCATTATATTAAATGTAAAATGGTCAGTTTATACACCTTGTAAAAGAATATAGGCGCATAACATAACATATGTCTTAATGAAGGAAAATTGAGAAAAAAACCCCTTACCGATTTGTTACATTTTGAACTGTAAACCACATGAAAGATATATCAGAAAATGGATATTTGAAACCAAATATTTTTCATTATAAGAATAATAATATTTATTCATGGTAATTATATACATCACATAAAATAAATAGGTGGTGAACATGGCCTGTGCCTCATGGATGTAAAAAGTTAGACATAAATCCCTTACCTTAAGTCTTTACTTTAGTTGTACTGATTAAATTAAACTAAATAATAAATTAAAGTTTCTTATACATTTATTATATAATAATTATTATATATATAATACCATATAATATTTTTATGACCTTTTATTACCCGTTTATTAACAATTCAATGTTAAAGTTACATTCTAGGTAATAACTACTTTGTTTTTCGTATATGTTTTGAATTGTTATTTTTTGTCCTCTTAATTCGATAATGTTTTTTACATTTAAATAATTTAAACTCTAATATAAATATCATATATATTAAGCGTATATTTATTTAGAGTAATCCATAAAATAATGTGATAGGAAATTAAATAAACCATTCATGGAGACGGTAGGTCGAACATACATATGAACATTGTTTCCATTTTCTTTCCATATTGAGAGAAATAAAAGTAAATGATATATATATTTTATCATTATAGTAAAATTTTTATGTCCTATATATCAAATATTTTTTTAAAATCGTCCTTAATACATTCCATGCAATGTGTGAATGATTCACATCGCTTCGCAAGGCGGTAGTCTAACGTACACATGAATGACATTATCATATTTCCAAAAAATGGATAACATGAGGGTATGTGTGATATAATAATTAAATAATGATAATGAAATAAAAAATAAAAAATATATCTTATATAAACTATAAATAAATCATTATTCTCAACCTTGATAGGTGTTAATAGAAAAACAAACAACGTCGGTTTGTGAGGTGTTAAGCCACCATACACATGAGAGATGATTTTGTAACCAATTTAATGAAAGGGTGTGAGGTTTTAGGTCATAAGAATAATGTAAAAACTCTCAAATTATGTAAGATAATTATTTTATTATATAATCATGATATAATAAGAATTAAAGGGGTTTTAGAAAGAAATAAAATTATGACGCTCGTTGAATAACATTACATATTCTTCGGGAATCCTTCTTAGGTATGAACTAAAACCTTATTAGGTTGTCCTTAGGACTAAAATAAAGCATATAGGATGAGATTACAAATTTGAAAATAATTTTGGATGATCATGGTCGTGATAAATGTCTTTAGAGCTATGAGGATGTAGGGAGATTGAGTGCCCTTTTATAGTTTATGAAGAGTATATTTCTTGTAAATACTCAAAATTATTCACTATTGAGAGGTCAATAATACCTAAAGTGGATAAAAATATGATAATTAAAGGTGTGGAGGGATGATATGGTTGATAAAAAACTACACTACATAATTAAACACATGTTTTAAACATTTAATTCCCTAAATTCTAAGTGTCCTTTTTTACCATTTTTGTTTTCAATATGTTATCATGTTTTCTAACCTCTGTATTTTATGATTTAAGACTAAATTTGTAACTTCTTGACCTAACTGACCACTAATAAGGTAGCTGGACTGATGGGTTACATGACCTCAAGCACATCTCCTTGAATGCTAGAGCCTGTAGATGAGAAGCGATGACCTAGGGTGTGTCTATGGGGAGGCTATGCCATCCTAGATCAGAGTGTGAATAGGGATAAACAATATATAATCCTAGAAGAAGAAAATAAATAAATGATAGAAAGGGAAATAATAATAAAAGGCATAACAAGAGAATATTAAAAAAATAAATGAATAAAAATAAAATGGCCAACACCAATTCCATATAATGGTTCATGTAATGTCTGGTGTTACTACATGGTATAAGAAGTACAATGTAACAAAAGAAAATAAAAACCTAATAGTAAACTCCATGAGAATCCTGAGCATGAGCCCAGTACTATTCTCTCTATCTCCCATGTAAACAACTCCTCAGAAGTAATTAATTCAAAGACCTATGAGGAAGAAGATCTACTCTGGTGCCAAACACGACCTGAGTAGGGTGTATGATATAAATATCTATAGTCTGACACCCATGGTGTCTAGGCCAATCCATCTCATGAAATAAAAAAAATAAGAAATGCGTAAATATGTTTTAATTAAGATTATTAAAAATATTAGATAATTAAAACAAGGTTCGGGTTCCCAAATGGACACCCATCCCTTTTCACCTTCTTCTACCTAAGCCAGAAGCCCAAATTGGATACCAGTGCAATCCATAATGTGTATAAAAGGGACACAGTAAACAAGGAAAACCCGTAAGAGGCACACCCCAATATTTCGCTTCATCTTGGGGTCGAATTCACAATTCATCATTCAAGTGCGCTAGTAATCAAATGAGAAGCATCCCACGCGCATAATAATGCTCACAATAATAATAAAGAATGCATCATATGTAAAAAAAACAATCAACCAATTCATAAAATCCAGGGGTGGAGTCCCAAGCCCGTCCAAGTTGATCTAAATAGAATCCCAAGTATATCTATAAGAATATACAATATAACCCAATACCATCGATCCCATCCAAGGTGATCTAAATAAAATCCCTTGTATCACTTGAGGCATGGTAACTTTGAGTCTATCCCAGGTGTCTCACATAGGGGACTAAGTTTCACCCAAGGAATGACGTAGCCATGTTTCCAATGGTTCTATCCATAGTTTCTCTCGTAGGGAAATGGTATCACTTAAGAGTATTAGAATCGGCTCGTAATTCCATCACCCATCATGACAAAGCATTTCTCCCGACGCGTGAGGTCACAATCCACTGAGCACGACGAGTCCATCCATGAGTCCTTAATATAAAACCAATTTTCTCTCCTGACCCATAATAAGTTAACCATTTCAACAAGGAATCTCAAAAATAAATACATATATATGATTAATCATATGTCTTGAAATAGACATTTCAATGAACAAGAAAAACACAAAATCCATAAAATCCATTATTGGGGTCATGTTCTCATCCAAGGTGATCTAAAAAGAATCTCAAGTATTGCAATGGGAACATCCAATTACCTAATACCATCGAGTTATTACAAGGAGACCCATACAATGTCCATTGTATCACTTGAGGCATGGTATCTCATAGGGGACCGAATATCACCCAAGGAATGGCATAGCCATATTTCTAATGGGTATATCCATGGTTTCACCCCTAGGTAACTAATATCACTTAGAATTATAAGAAAATACCCATCTAGCCCTATACTAGAAATCCAAAGCATCGCTCTCGGGATGTCAGGTTGTAACCCACTGAATAGGTGATTCCATCCCTGAATCCTTAATATAGAACCCCTATTCTTTCCCAGCCCACATCATGTGATCCATATAAAGAAATTCACATCAAAAGTAAAATAATTTATATAATTTCATTCCATTAAATAAACATATCATGCCAAAATATAGTAATCTATTCATTTATCAAAAATATACTATAGAAAGGAACAAGGCATTAAAAATGATTAATAAACTCTAGAATACAAGATTTGATCATTAGGCAACATGCCTTAAACATAAAAAATGGAACACAACCATATGAACATGGAATTAACATTCCTTTAATCACATGTCATAAACATAATTTAAATATTTCAATATAATGAGATTGACCAAGCATAGAATTCATTTCAAACCATCCTACTAACATGCATAATAATTTAAATATAAAGCATGTGATGTCTAAGATGAATCATCAAGCATAAAAATAAAACTACAAAGAAATACATAAAATATTTTTCAATTGAAGACTTCTCACCTCATCAAAAGGTTTTATTAGAAATCATGAAATTGTACTTAAATAGTTCATTTCATTAAATTCAATGAGTTTAATTCATCTGAAGGTGTAAGGTATATATCATATGGCACAAGGTAAGGGTGTAAGGAAATACACAAAGAAAGGAGGCACATGATTAATAATTTAACAACATGAAAATATTTATGGAACATGATATAATGTATATTTTAAAAAGGCTTAAACAAAAGAGCATAAGAAAGGAATCCTACCTTAAGAGAATACCAATCCAAGTCGAACACTTTGGCACTTCTTGTTTTAAGGGGTGAAACATGAAGTGTAAAGACCCGTAAAATTCAAGGAAATTTTTTTTCTTAATTTTCTTTGGAATTTTACAAGAATGCATTTTCTGACGACACTTGATTCCGAGGCCCGGTGTGCCCGGAATTTCTATCCGAAGTTTAGCTCGGGTAAGTTCAGTGAACGAACGAACGGGAATTTATATCTTTTGAACCGGTGCTCGGAATCGAATTCTGAGGGCACCGATGGAACCGCATCGCCGATAATTGCTTAGAAACACCTTTTCCGGAGTTGATTTTTCACGAGAGAGGTTGATAAAAATTGTGGAAGTTAAAATAAAAATTTACTACAATTTTTATTTTCTCTAAGTGGATTTAATATTTGGGGGGAAGTTGGGTAACTACCCAACTTCCCTTGGGAGGTTATGAGGGTGTTGGAGCCCACACTAACCCCACCCCTTCACATTCCTTAACTCCCTCAACTCACAATTAAATTTGATAACTTATGTTTTAATAAGTTATGATATTAATGAAGTGTGTTTAATGTGAGTGTTTGAATTTCAAACTAATGTCAAGTTAATAAAATAAGCGTGGGCTTATTTTATTAAGGGTTTATTTCTTGTTGTGGAGTCTTTGGGAGAAAAGGCTAAGGAACTTGAGAAACTTCTTCATCTTTGACTAAGAACGCGAAGAACACATCAAACTCCGAAGAAGAATGCCGAGTTCTCGGAAACCAACTACACGACGCCGTATAGCGCGACGCCGAGGACGCCTTCTTTCGCGACATCTCTTTCCGCGGTGGATTTTCCACGACAAATCCTCGTTCGACGAACCTCCGTTAAAGCTATGCTCGATGTAGGGGTTTATGTGATTTTCTTTTTGTGATTTACTCCGTTCTTTATCCGTATATAATTAGACCGCATGCTATCAATTTATAGGAGGAGGCCGGACTGCACAAACACGGCCGACCCCCCTCCCTTCTTATTTTCTTGTTGTTGCGGTACGAAGGGAAGTGACGCGGTGCCATCGCACCGTGCGGGATGTTGTGGCAAAGAATGCGTGGCGCCGTCGCGCCGTGCAGTGAAATTGAACCAAGTCGCGGCGCCGTCGCGCCGCGCCGGAGAACCGCAAAAGCACCGCGGCCGGATTGGGGCCGCGACGGAGGGGTACGTTGCCGTCGCACTGTACCAGAAGAATGAAGGCCGCGACCGGTACCGGGCCGTGGTGGAGCGTGGGAACCGGCGGCCGGAAACAGGGCCGCCGATGTCGGAGCAGGGAGGGCACCGGCCGTCGCCGATCCCGTGGCGGAAGAAACCGGCCGGCCGGGGCGGGCCAGCCAGACAAGGAAAAGCCGAGGGTTTAAACCCCTGGACGGCTAGCTGAGCGGCCCCCATTAAGATGGGCCGCGGTTACAAACTGAGGGGGGCAGCGCCCCCCCCCCCCCCCCCCCCCCCCCCCGCTATCCGAACGGCTCGGCCGTTAGGCGGAGCCACCTGGTGCCGCGCGCCAGTACGCCGGACCTCTGGGACGGGCCACGCCCAGGCCGGACTGGGCCGACCCGGACCCGGGTCGGGTCGACCCATTTCGGGCCGACCCAGGGGGTCTCGGGCAGGGTCGGTCTGGGCCCGAAACCCCGTTTTCCGACCCTCTTTGGTCTTTTGCCCATATATTAGGCTACGGACCTACGATCGACGCACCGTCAGTGGCGATGCGATACTTGAACCGAGACGGTCATTTCAACATATTTCACTCAAGGTTTCAGAATACTTTGGGTTCGGCCGAGTTGGTTCGTACACGAAACCAACCGGGCCCTCGGAGCAGGAACACTCGTAACTTGAGCTCCGGACGTCCGATTGACATGCCGTCGACTTTTTTGGATTCCTCTTGATGAGACAGAACTTTTGGATTACTCCACTCGAGGTTTGGATGCCGTCGGAGTGCGGTCGAGTTGGTTCTCTCATGAAACCAACCGAGCCCCTGGAACAAAAAATCCAATAACTCACAGACCGGGTGTCCGTTTGACGTGCTGTCTGTGTCGTTTATTTCCTCTTTATGAGACTGAACTTTTGGCATACTTCACTTGAGTTTTGGATGCATTTGGATAGTGGCCGGGTTGGATTGCACCCGAAATCCAACCGGGCCCCAGGAATGGAAAAGCTGATAACTCTTAGACCAGACGTCCGATTGACGCGCCGTCTGCGACGTTGAGTTCATGTTGACGATACGGAACATTTTGATATATATCAACTCTGGACTATGTGTCAGTCGATGCATCGACCTCTTGGATCGTGGATTGGACCCTCCCGGAACGAGCATGCTGTGTGTGGAAACCCTAGAGCCGGTTGAGACTTGACGACTGCTGATCGAACGACACAGTGTGTTACGGATAGCCCAGTGTGAAGCGCTTTGTTGTAGAAGAAGACCCATGGAGGGGGAGTTCTTGGTTGTAGCGGCAGACCCACGGTACTCAACAGAAGGAGTACCTATGGAGGCTATGAGGGGGAGCGCTTGGTTGTAGCGGCAGACCCACGACGGAGGAGTGCTTGGTTGTAGCAGCACGAGGGAGCGCTTGGTTGTAGCGGCAGACCCACGACGGAGGAGCGCTTGGTTGTAGCGGCTGACCCGTGGTACTCAATAGAAGGAGTACCTCTAGAGGCTATGAGGGGGAGCGCTAGGTTGTAGCGGCAGACCCATGGTGGGAAGCACTTGATTGTAGTAGCATACCCACAGTACTCGATAGGTGGAGTACTACAACAGTCTAAGGTTAGAGGGAAGCGCTTGGTTGTAGCGGCATAACCACTGTACTTGATAGAGAAGGAGTTTCCCAATAGCTATGGTTTCAACTTCATGATCGATACTGTGTGGGACATTGCAGGGGTTAGTATCTATCGACCCTTTGTGGGTCCGACGACTTAGATGAATCAGTGGCTACATCTAATCATCTCTATCATCTTTTGAAGAAGTATACCTGTGTGAGATGAATCCTGTTTTTGTTTCCTATGTGGATTGTGTTGTGCTATCCTGTGTGGATTTACGTTTTTCTTTCCTGTGTGGACTGGGTTGTACTTGAGATCGGGTGTTGGAGCCGAACGAGAATTGATGACTTAGGTATATGTATGGTCATATACCTAAGCAGTGTCGGATGTTACTTTGTGATTGTATCTTTCCATTGTGGATTATTCTTTGTGGATTCTGGGAGACCTTCAAGGGTCTTGGGGTCCCTACTGAGTATCTTATACTCACCCCTACACGGGCTATACCCGCACTACGTTGTGTTGGTTGCAGACGACGGACAGCACTGATCGTGGTTGAGGCTTGCAGAGCAGGACGGTACCTGGAGGTGGACCACTGGGCGGGACATACTCGGAGTGGACGGTTGGACCCAAGGAGCAATGGAGGCTATCTGTACTCACCTTTCAGGTGGTAATTCTAGTGGGCGTCTTGACATTGTGGCTTTACTTTTAGTAGTTGTTTTCCCTTTCGAGTTGTACTTTACTTTCAGTTTGGGTTTATATTCTGGCCCACTTACCTTTCCGCACTTACTGTTGTACTCATTTTTTACTTAGTGTTTAGTTCTACTGCTTGATTGCTCTATGGTGTTTGTTTACTTTACAAAGGCAATGCCTTCCTTTTTTACCAGGATTTACGCCTTGGTGCTAGTCACCAGCCCCTGGCCTTTTGAAGGCGGGCTTGGGGTAGTCACGGCACGGGCCTCGAGGACAGGTCGTGACAAATTGGTATCAGAGGTGTTTGGTTCTACCACAGAACTTGGGACTCTGATCTTTTTCTATGTGAAACTATAGTGTTTATCATATTCGGTGTGGTTATCAGTCCAGGGAGTCCAGTGTTGGTGCGACGGCCGACGTATCCGTACACTAGGACCCTGACTTCTGATTTCCGACTTAATGCGTGAAAACATTGATTGCATGTGTGTTTGAAGTTTTCTTTGTGATTAATTTATGTCAGCTCACCAGGTATACTGTTGACCGTGGCGCACCTGTTTCTTTTCAGGATGGCCCCACGACGGCAGCCAGCTAGGGTTCCGAGAGTTGTACGTGAGGACAGCCCGCCGAGCAACGAGGCCTCGGTACAGGGCCCTTTGATAGCTGAGGCACCGACGATACCTCCACCCGCCGAGTAACCGATGCTACCAGCCCCATATGCTGACGATGCACGTCGCCTTAGTGCACTACCCGAGTTTCAACGCCAGCGACCACTGAGGTTCCGTGGGGAGACAGACCCCCAGGCAGCCGAGGACTGGCTGGAGGCAGTTTAACGGGTTTTCAGGTTAGTGAGGACACCAACAGACCTCATGGTGATCCTCGCAGCGAGCCTACTGCACGCGGCAGCAGGTAGATGGTGGAGCTTGATGCTCCAGGTGCACGATGAGGCTTATCTTCTCTATACGGATTTTGAGAGCCTCTTCCGCTCGGAGTTCATCCCAACCACCCTCCGTGCGGTGCGCATCTAGGAGCTTCTACAACTGCGACATGGTAGCATTACAATAGCCCAGTATGTGGCAAGGTTTACCGATCTCTCACGCTACTCGACAGAAATGGTACGTGACCCATTCTTCAGGGCCCAAACCTTCGAGCAGGGGCTCAGGAGATAGATCAGATCTTCAGTTGTTTCTCACAGCATTTCGACACAGACAGGGGTGTTGGAGCGAGCCCTCTTATTGGAGAGTTTCCTTGCTGAGTAGTCTCCAACATCATGACCCACCACTATCCGGCATGCGGCAGAGTCTTCTACAGCGGGAAATAGACAGATGACGTAGGGGTCCAAGAGGAATAGACCTATAGGTGGTCAACCGCGTGACACATGATCGTTTGTGTGAGGCACCCGGGGTGGACAACGAATTACCATGAGCGGACATTGTTACTCATGTGGCGGAGTTGGTCACATGGCCCGTGACTGTCTGACCCGCCATACGGATGACCATCAGATGATCGAAGGACCTCCCAGGCAGAGGCATAGGTTCGATCGAGGCGGACCACATGGAGCAGGAGACCGTGGCAGGGGAGCTGGCCTTGCAGCTGGAGGTGGACGATGCTTCGAGGTGTTGCCACCACCACCACCATGAGGTGCACCCTGACCGTAGGGAGCTGGTGGACGTGGGAGAGCTCAGCTTCAGGCAGCTGAGGCCTACGATCATGGAGCTGCGGGAGCAGGTGGACAGGAGCGGGACTAGCTCCAGTCCTGGAGACTTTTGTTTATGCTAATTATAGCTTTGTTGATGTTTCTCTGTAGATGTTTTGTGTCTTGTACTTTGAGCTGCAGTAATAAAAGACACCTTTATTTTTGTGTTTACCTTCCCATCCTCTCTTTATGTGGTTACTAAGAGGTTCTGGTTTAAAAACCTTTGACTTGACCCTCACTTTGAGATACCTACTGGAGGGGACCCAGTGACCACACACTGATGCCGACAGTGTGACTCTACCCTTGGAGGCGAGAGTAACGGTTGGATCTCTTGGTAGTAGCGTCGAGGCCTTACGACGTCATCCTTGGTATGGGTTAGTATCATCCATGACAGGATTGACTATATTAGGCGAAGAACGTGGTTCATCCAGGGGATGAGACCGGATTTCTCTTCTTGGCAAAGAAGAAATCTCAGCAGCTCGAGTAGGACCAGAAAGGTCTAAGTCATCCAAGAGAGGATGAGGACAGCTCAGAGCTGGAAAAAGTCTTGTGTTGACAGAAGGCGGAGGCCACTAGAGTTTGAGGATGGCGACCACGTCTTCTGGCGTGTCTCACCTCGACATGGATTATGAAGATTTGGCTGAGGCGGAAAGTTGTCACCACGCTTCATCGAACCATTCCAGGTCCTATGTAGGATTGGCGAGGTGGCCTATCGCCTGGCTCTACCACCTCAGTTGCACCGGGTGCATGACGTCTTCCACGTATCTCAGCTGAGAAGATATGTGCACGACCCATCACATATCATTGACCATGGGGAGCTAGACATTGATGATGGGGAGACTTTTGCGGAGGTCCCAGTATAGATAGAGGATCGACAGGAGCGGGTCCTATGTGGATGGTTGATTCCTCTTGTGCGCATCAGATGGAAGCACGGGAACCTCCAGGAGAGCACTTGGGAGTGGGAGGCTCAGATGCGTGCTCAGTACCCACATTTGTTTCCCTAGTTTATGATGTATCTTTACGGGGATGTAAAGCCCTGAGTTGGGAGTGATGTAAAGACCCGTAAAATTCAAGGAAATTTTTTTCTTAATTTTCTTTGGAATTTTACAAGAACGCAGTTTCTGACGACACTTGATTCCAAGGCCCGGTGTGCCCGGAATTTCTATCCGAAGTTTAGATCGGGTACGTTCAGTGAATGAATGAGCGGGAATTTCTAACTTTTTAACCGGTGCTTGGAATCAAATTCTGAGGGCACCGATGGAACCGCAGTGCCAATAATTGCTTAGAAACACCTTTTCTGGAGTTGCGTTTTCCTGAGAGAGGCTGATAAAAATTGTGGAAGTTAAAATAAAAATTTAACTACAATTTTTATTTTCTCTAAGTGGATTAAAGCTTTGGGTGGAAGTTGGGTAACTACCCAACTTCCCTTGGGAGGTTATGAGGGTAGTGGGGCCCACACGAACCCCACCCCTTCACATTCCTTAACTCCCTCAAATCACAATTAAATTTGATAACTTAAGTTTTAATAAATTATGATATTAATGAAGTGTGTTTAATGTGAGTGTTTGAATTTAAAACTAATGTCAAGTTAATAAAATAAGTGTGGGCTTATTTTATTAATGGTTGATTTCGTGTTGTGAAGTCTTTGGGAGAAAAGGCTAAGGAACTTGAGGAACTTCTTCATATTCGATGTACAACGCGAAGAACACATCGAACTCCGATGAAGAATGCCGAGTTCTCGGAAACCGACTAGGCGACGCCGTATACCGCGATGCCGACGACGTCTTCTATCATGACATCTCTTTCCGCGATGGATTTTCCGCGACGAATCCTCGTTCAACGAACCTCTGTTCAAGCTATGCTCGAGGTAGTGGTTTATGTGATTTTGTTTTCGTGATTTACTCTGTTCTTTATCCACGTATATTTGGACCGCATGCTATCGATTTACAGGAGGAGGCCGGACCGCACAAACACGACCGACCCCCCTCCCTTATTATTTTCTTGTTGTTGCGGTACGAAGGAAAGTGATGCGTCGCCGTCGCACCGCGCGAGATCTTGCGGCAAAGAATGTGCGGCGCTGTCGCGCCGCGCCGTGAAATTGAACCAAGTCGCGGCGCCGTCGCGCCACGCTGGAGAACCGAAAAAGCACCGCGGCTGGAGTGGGGTAGCGGCAGAGGGGTATGGCGTCGTCACGCCGCACCAGATGAATGAAGGTCGCGGCCGGTACCGGGCCGCGGCAGAGCGTGGGAACCGGCGGCCGGAAACCGGGCCGCCAGTGTTGGAGTAGGGAGGGGACCGGCCGTCGCCAGTCCCGTGGTGGTAGAAACTGGCCGGCCTGGGCGGGCCGGACAGGCAAGGAAAAGCCGGGGGTTCATACACCCGGTCGGCCAGCTGAGCAGCCCCCATTAAGGGGGGCCGCGGTTACAAACCGAGGGGGGCAGCTCCCCCCCCCCCCCGCTATCCGAACAGCTCGGCCGTTCGGCAGAGCCACCTGGCGCCGCAAGCCAGTGCGCCGGACTGCCGGGCCGGGCCGCGCCCAGCCAGGCCGACCCAGGGGGTCTTGGGCCGGGTCGATCCGGGCCCGAAACCCCGTTTTCGGACCCTCTTTGGTCTTTTGCCCATATCTTGGGCTACGGACCTCCGATCGACGCACCGTCAGCGGTGATGTGATCCTTGGATCGAGACGGTCATTTATACATATTGCACACAAGGTTTCAGAATACTTTGGGTTTGGCTGAGTTGATTCGTACACGAAACCAACCGGGCCCTCGGAGTGGAAAGGCTCGTAACATGAGCTCTGGACGTCCGATTGATGTGCCGTCGATTTTGCTGGATTCCTCTTGATGAGACGAAACTTTTGGCTTACTCTGGTCGAAGATTGGATACCTTCGGAGTGCAGTCGGGTTGGTTTGCTCATGAAACTAACCGAACCCCTAGAACGAAAAAGACAATAACTCACAGACCAGGCGTCCGTTTGACGCGCCGTCTGTCTCATTGATTTCCTCTTGATGAGATGGAACTTTTGGCATAATTTGATTGAGTTTTGGAAGAATTTGGATAGTGTCTGGGTTGGATTGCACCTGAAATCCAACCGGGCCCCTGGAATGGAAAAGCTGATAACTCTCAGACCAGATGTCCGATTGACGCGCCGTCTGTGACGTTGAGTTCCTGTTGACGATACAGAACGTTTTGATATATATCAACTATGGAATATGTGTCAGTAAATGCATCGACCTCTTGGCTCGTGAAGTGGACCCTCCCGGAATGAGCATGTTGTGTGCGGAAACCCTAGAGCCGGTTGAGACTTGACGACTGCTGATCGAACGACCCAGTGTGTTACGGATAGCCCAGTGGGAAGCACTTGGTTGTAGCAGCAGACACACGGTGGTGGAACGCTTGGTTGTAGCGACAGACCTGCGGTACTCAACAGAAGGAGTAACTCTGGAGGCTATTAGGGGGAGCTCTTGGTTGTAGCGGCAGACCCATGACGGATGAGGGTTTGGTTGTAGAGACTGACCCGTGGTACTCATGCCGCATATAAAACTCAAGGCCCCATCGTAACATGTAAAAGAGATATCCATTGCAACTTTGAGGATCCCTGGACCAAGCAATGATCGAGTCCTCCTATAACCCAAACTGGATCATGATTTGCCTCTGATCATGTAGTCTGATGACCGCAAACTCCTATAGATCCCAAGAATCGAAGAAGAACTGATTAAACTCATCAACTGAGGGGCAGTGAAGATGAAATAGAGTCACCAGAGTGAGTTTTCATAGATATTTGGAATTATTGAGCTCTTTTAGGTACCCAATGACATGATTTTAAACAATTCTTCACCAGTTGTAACCAATTAACAAAAAGGGAAAAAAGTCATTCCACCTCCGGATGACCATTCCAAAGATGATGGACTTAGATGACTGGTATAAAACAAATTGAACCAAAATCCCTTATCCCAAGGAAACTTTCATTTAGAATAGAAACATTCACCAAAGCTCATACCTGACTTCTAGTGATGTTCCTTGGTAAATTTATCACTTTACCATTTTAAAAATTTATGCCTTAGAACGAGCAGAGGCGAAATCCAAATCTAGACCACTGGTATCACCATCAATTTTAAACTTCACCTATGATCCTAAAAAAACTTCAGGATAAACTTATATTAAAACAACTGAAGTCTAAGGAACTAACAGAGAGTAGTTCATACATTATTCTTATGAGTGAGATGTCGGTAAAAGGAAAAAATGTTCACAACATATCAACAACTACGATCAGAGTGGTATCCAGCTCGAGGTCGCGTCAAAATAAGTAGTTGGTGAGAAAGAGTCCATCCAAGGAGTTATTATTTGAGAAACCATGTTTCACTCAGAACCAACATGCCTCAATAAGAACCACGTGTCAGTGTGAAACAATAAAAAAAACACAAAACAAGACACACATATTTTAAAACTTTAGTTTGGCATAAGATCAACACTCTCTTAGTGCATCAAGGATGATGTCAAGATAGGGGACATTCTCATTACTAATCTAGAGTACACTAAGAGGATTTGAACAGTTCCAATCCATCATTCCTAACTATTATAAATAATAATAGTCAAACCACAATTGGTCAAATTTGATAAAAAATATTGTCTTCAACTACTGATGCACTAATAAAAATCAATCACAAGATTTCACAACCTTAGGTATTTCTATGATCGTTCAAGATTAACCACCAATGTAATTTAATGAGAAAATACATTTCTCAAGGGTTCCATAAACAACCAACCATTTAAATGTTATGCTTATGATCAATCAATGACATGAAAAAACTATCCAACCTTGTAGGATTTCAAACAAAACTGACCATTTCAAAATGGTTTTATTAGGTTTTTCTCCTTAAACTAGTAAGGAAACATTAACCAGATTTGAAATGACAATCCCCATATTAGGAGTTTCTTAGTCATAAAAAAAGAGAGACATACTGGCCTCTCAAAAGTGTGTTAGATCAGAACCACCATAAACACAACATTTAATAAATTTGAATGAAAAAAATAAACCAACTAGTGTGTCAAAACAGCAAATTCTCAAAGAATTCCTCCCAAGAATTATGATAAATTGATTTATTTAACACAATGTCCACTTTACTAAGGAGATTACATAAGAACGTACACAACAGATCAAAACTCAAGGATTTCACCAAACTCAACTGGTTCATTTTTCAACCTTTAAAACATGATAGAACCATGCATGTGAATGCATACCACCCTAATATTTCAAGAGTAGAAAGAACATCTTGGATACTAACCATAAGCTTATCATCCCTATGCATTCAAGTATCAGATGGCCCATACAAAAGATTTAACACAAAATTTTTATATCTCTAAACAAATACTAACCTATATGATGGCATACCAAGTAATCCATCATTGAGTATGAAGAAGGGCCAAACAACCCATGAAGCATCCAAACATGCCCGAGGAATGTCTAAAAAACTAAAAACGAGCATTACTAGATGCTCAAGCCTGTAAAAAAGTCAAGGAAAAAATGACCACCCATTCAAAGAAGGGTTTAATTCAGAAACTAAGAGTCCTACTAGGTACAAAGAATCCCAAATGACACAAAATGTCAGAAAACTTATGGCATTAGTAAGGAATTTAAACTATGATGGTGCTAACTACCATGGGTTATCCCATTAAAAAATCAAAAAAAAAATCAAACCTATTACTAGGTCATGCTAATATAAGTCAGAATATCATGATCCTACTATTTAATATATTTCTACAAGTAAAATAATGCAAAAAAGAAAAAAATCATGGTTATGTTCCAATTTTACACATGTGGATACTCAAACTACCCTTTCAATAGGGTCTAAATAGAGTGCACCACATACGGTTCCATTTCAAGCCTTTTAAATTTATAATATTTTCAAAATATAACATGATCTAATATTTAATGGTCCAATGATATGAGTGGACATGTACCAATCCATAAAGCTACAAGACACTTTATAGGTGGAATTTTACTCCCATTTAATCCTAATCAATAAAATTATAATTAGAACATTAAAACCCTTTTACAATGGTTTGAATACACTAGTTACCTTTTTCTAGTTATAAGTCACCCATACAAATTACAATTAAAAACTATATTCCTTTATAATCAAACCCAATAAAATCATTTCATGCAACCAATTACATATTAACAAAGAAAAGCATGTCATATTAAGTAGTAGATATAGAGATCATACTATAAGAACCAAAGCATGGAATGTAATCAATCTACGAATACTAAGAAATAAAAAAACATGCTACAAACTAAGCATGTCAGAAAAATAACGAACATGGAAAATAATAGGCATAATAATAAAAATAAAAGCATGACATAACACTCAGGGTACACAATATGAATCTATAGGAATCCTACAAATACAACTACATGGCATAGAATATGCATGGAATGTGAATCTATATGTGCCTATTATGATTCATGTAATGTTTCATCCTTTCCAGACTATGCCAAGGGAAAATTACCATAATTTAATAAATCCATAAGCAGGGGAAAATAAACTATTCACTCAAGGTGAAATAATAATAAACTGTAATATCAAATAATATAAACAATAATCCTAGCCTTGGTCACTTGGTCATTTCCCATACGCGGGGTGATTAGTCCCATACATGACTATTTACCAAGCACCGAAACATTATTTATATCCCATCTACCATCCCAAAATAGTAAGAAAAAGGGAAAACTATCTCTAATAACACTTTGTAACTTCTCGACCCTACTGACCTCTAATATGGTAGTTGGACTGGTGGGTCACAATACCTTAAGCGCATCTCCCTGAATGCCAAAGGCTACTGACTAGAAGTGGGGGCCTAGGGAGTATTCATGGGGAGACTATACCCTCAAATATCATAGTTTACATTGATACAAAAAATAGATATTAATGGAAGCAGTAAATAAATTAATGACAGTAAGGGAAATAATAATAAAAGTTAAAACATCCGATGATTAATATAAAAACTGAATAAAAGTAGAATGTCCAACAAAAATTCAATATGATGATGCATGTCATGTTAGGTGTTACTAAATGGAAAAAGAGCTAAAATATAAGTAAAGAAAATAAAAACTCAATGGTAAAATCCAAAAGCATCCTGATCACGATCCCAATCATGTGCTCCCTAGCTCTGATGTACCCAGCACTACATAAAAAATGATTCCAAAAACCTATAAGAAAGAAGATATACTTAGATTACAAATGGTAAATGAGTAGGGTGTGAGATATAAATCTTATTAGAATGGAACCCACAGTTTCTAGGATAATCCGTTTCATGCAATAAAAAATCAGTTGTGTGCTAATATGTATCAATGCAGAGCACTAAACAAATTAAATAATAACAACTTGGTCCTGGTTCCCAAATGGACTACCATTCCTTTTCACCTACTTCGGCCTAAGCTGAAAGTATGAATATGGTACCTATACAATCCATAAAGCGTATATAAGGGCCAAAGTAAACAAGGAAAACCAAGAAGAGGTACACCCCAAAGATTGTGCTTTGGCATGGGGTCTAATTCACAAGTCGTTATTCAAGTGTTCTAATAAACCAAGTAGAAGTATCCCACATTCATAAGAAAGATATTAATAATAATAAATAATGCTTCTTATATAAACACAAAATCAGTCAATCAATCCATAAAATATAGGGGTGGAGTCCCAACACCATCCAAGGTGATATAAATAAAATTCCATGTATCTCTACAGAAACATATTATATAACCCAAAACCATTGAGTCTGTCCAAGGATATCTAAACAGAATACCTTGTATCAATCGAGGAATTGTATCTCTACGTCCTTCCTTGGCACCTAATGTAGGGGACCAAGAATCACCCAAGGCATGACGCAAACATCTTTTGAATGAGTACTTTCATATTTACTCCCCTTGGGAATCAATATCACTCATAAGTATAAGAAACTGCCTAGAAATCCCTTTTCTTGAAAGCCAAATCATCACTCCCGGCACATCGGTTGAAAACCCACTGAGCACGGAGAGTCCATACATGATTCCTTAATATGGAATCCATGTTACCTTCTAAACAGTATAAATTGAACCATATCAGCCAAGTCATATCACAAAGCAATACATATATTTGATTAATCATAATCCTTCAAATAAACATTTCAAAGCACAAGCTAAACAAGAAATCCATCAAATCCATTAGTGGTGTCTCATTCCTATTGAAGGAGATCTAAACATAATCCCATTTATTGAAATGGGAACATCAAATAAACCAATACCATCGAGTCCATCCATGGAGACCTATATAGTGTCCCTTGTATCACTCGAGGCATGGTAAACTCTGAATCTGTCCCAGGTATCTAACACAGGGGACCAAGTATCACCCAAAGTATGGCTTATCCCTATTTGCATTAGATCTGTCCAAGATTACTCCCCCAGGGAATCAATATCACTTATGAGTATAAGAAACCACCTATGAATCCCTCACCTAGAAATCCAAGAATCGCTCCCAGTGTGTCGGTTTGTAACCCACCAAGCACGACGAGTCCATCCATGAATCCTTAATACATAACCCATGTTCTCTCCTAACCCTTATCAAGTGATCTATATCAAGCAAGGAACATCACAAGGCTATTAATTTATATAATTGAATTACATTAAATAAAAATACCATTATAAAAGATAGAAAGCTATTAATGTATCACAAATCAACTATAAAAAGGCACAAGGCATTAAGAACAATGCATAAGCTCTAGGTTATAAGATCTGATCATTAGGATACATGACTTAAGCATAAACAATGGAATACAAGCATAAGAAAGTGGAATTAGAATGCCTTTAATCACATGTCATTAATGACATTTAAATAATTAAAGCTAACAATATTGACTAATCATATCATTCATTTCAAATTATCCAACCAATGTGCACAAAAATTTAAATATAAAGCATGTGACATCTAAGATGAAGCATCAAGAATAAGCCCATAAATATAAGGAAATATGCCTATTATTTTTCAATTAAAGACAACACACCTCATTTAAGGGGTTTTATTATATAACATGACATAATATTTAAACAATTAATTTCATTAAATTTAAATAGTCTGATTGATTTGAAGTTATAAGGTATATAACCTATGGCACAAGGTAAGGGAATAAGTAAAGACACAAAGTAAGGAAAACACACTTAATAATTTAACAACGTGAAAAGATTGATGGAACATGATATAAGGCATATTTTAAAAAGGTATAAACAAAAGGGTATATTCAAGGAATCCTACCTCAAGAGAAGATAAATCCAACCTGAACACTTTGGCACTTGACGTTTTAAGCAGCAACCACATGAAGCAGCTGCCCCCCGCCTCAGAGTATGTGAACCTTTGCATGTGCATAAGGACACCTTGCCCATATGTATATATTTTCATGGTAATGACTATATAAAAGGGGATCCTTACATATATATTATATGCATATACCCATTTCCACTTACACATGTTTGCATTTTTCATATATATACATAATCACACCTAGCCTGTAACGACCCAAAGTTTCATTAATGGAAAATCCCTCTTGATCCAGTTAAATGTCTCTATATGAAAAATATTT
The DNA here is from genome assembly GCA_963277665.1 of Viscum album. Classification (NCBI taxonomy): domain Eukaryota; kingdom Viridiplantae; phylum Streptophyta; class Magnoliopsida; order Santalales; family Viscaceae; genus Viscum; species Viscum album. The sequence continues at coordinate 1,851,779,920 of OY728163.1, read as the reverse complement.
TTATAAGATGTCAACTTCTTTGGTTTTATGTTAATAATTTTGACCGTTGCTAATATAATTGTTGAACAGTAATCACATGATTAGTATAAATATAAGACTTTAAGAAATCTAATTTACTCAGACAAAGGAAGTGATGGACTCATCCAGTAGAATTTCCCCATACGAAGCCCATTTGTCGGAGCTCAGAAAAGAGGTGGCGTCTTTGGGCTTCACCCTTGACCAATCCCAAGCTGAGCTTTATCATGTCAGGCTCGAACGTGACCGTCTACGGGAAAAGTGGAAGTTGATTGAAATTACCACTTGAGCGATATCCGAGCCACCCCAAGAGTCTGTCACCATCGCACACCTTACCCTTAGGTCTTATGCGGCTGTTTTAAGGGGTTATGTAACAAATAATTAGTACTATGTTCATGTACATTATTTTTTGTATATAATAATGAATATAATTTCTAGTCATTTTTGATACATTGTAAATAGTTTTGAAAGTATAAATGGTGTTTTTAGTTATTATTTAATTAAGAAATCTATTTTATTCAATTAAGGAATTTTTGAATTAAATAATATTTAATAAAATAATAATAATATTATTAAATTTATTTTTATTAAATATAAATGATCTTGTAATTTTATGTATGTAATTAATTTTTTTTATTAATGTTTGAAAGCCATTTCTGTCAGAACCTGTGAATTTTCGATAAATATCAGTTTTTATTTTAAAAATGAAAATTAACATATTTAGAATTTTTTTTAGATAAAATAAACGTCATTTCTGGAATCAGGATTTCAAAATTATCCAACAGTGAATTTTTCATAATTTTCTGAGACAATCAAATTTTTGGGTAAAAATTAAATACCGTTTTAATATATAATGTCTTTTATGACATAATAATGACCCAATGGTGATGTAATAAAATACAATAATCCGTATTTTCGGCAAATATATGTTTTACCATTAAAATAATGTAATTTTGGGTTTTTTTGACTTACTTTTCAAAGCATTAATGGACCCCTCAAGACTTATTCAACACCTTGCCTTTTAAAATTAATTTACATGGGAGTGTGACTCACCTCCACATAAGCAACCCTAATATTTTAAGAAGATAGGAATTTGGCCTTATAAAATAATGTTTTCCTCTTCTCTTTTCCAAAAACCATGGGCAAAAACCATGGGATGGTTTGTGGTTTGGATTAATTTAATATAAGGGGTCCCAAACCTAAATAATAAAGAATTCCATCACCTTTCCTATATAAACCCACCCAAGCTCCCACTTCATCCTCACTAAAATCCCTTTTAGTTCGTCCAAAATCTTCCCTACTCTCTCTAGAATCCTCCCAAGGTGCCCCAAGCTCCCAAGAAGCCTCTCACAAGTCTCTCTCTAGCCTTTGGAAGCACACTTCCATGTAAGGGTTTTTTCTTCCTTTCTCATTTTTGTCAATTTTCTTTAAGTTGTATTGTCATTTTAATTTCAATTATGAATGTTTAGGTATGGTTTTTTACCTCCCCCATACTTCCCTCTTATTGTTTTAATGATGGGAGACCCCTTTATCTCTCATTAAATGCCTCCCATATACACCTGTTACTATGCAGAAATTCTGAAAGGAACTTCTCTCTCTTCTTTTACATTCAAGAAATAATTTTGTATCATGAATCTAAATTACATTACAATTGTTGGGACATGTATCTATATGACCTCCTTACAGTACATTACATGTAAATATGATGATGAACCCATTTCTCTCTCATCAACAATTTTTATGAATACTTATGTCACGCCGTTACGCTGCCGAAATCGCACCGATTTTCTAAGCCAATGCCATTGTGTAGTGGATACCATGCCCATTTCTCCATCAAGGGTATCCACCTTTATGCATCTTTAATTATTGATTACAAAGTTTCATTTATGAATTACACATTCCTTTATCGTGGAATAAATGATTATGTTTTATGAATCCATGTTTTATGATCCATGTGGCACACTTATGCATGAAATGAAATGTTTAAGAAGGGTGATCCCTTATAGCTCTCCAATGCATTGGGTAAAGTATAGTATCATGATACGTCATGTGCAATTAGTGTTGACTCATGCTAAATCAAGTGCAACGAGGGTTTACTCGTGCTTTATGTGCAATAAAGATTTACTCATGCTCCATGTGCAATGAGCCTTGGATCATGCTAATTCCATGTTAAGTGTTGTTGCCACATTTCAATGTTATGATTATCATGCTTTATCATGCCTTTATGTTCATGTTTATTTTATTCTCTATTGATATGCCCATTGTCTAACATGTATTGTACTCCTCATGTTATTTCATGTGTACTCTCTTACTGGGCTTTATAGCTCACCCTTTTCTTATGCATGTCCTCAGGTTATCCCATGCAATGCTAAGTATGAGGGAATGTAGTGGTAATGTAAAGGAAGTTTTCAATAAAGATGTTTTATTTCATGTTTTAAGTTTTTATGTAATGATCCTAAGCCCCAAAGACACTAAACCTCTCGATCTTCTTGTTGTATCAAGTGAAGTTTTATGTAATAAATCATGTTTAAGTTTTTAATAAAAGTAGGGTTGTCATAGTTGGTATCAGAGGAGGAACCCAACCTTAAGTGCGGTGCACTGCCTGGGTTGAGTTGTAGGGCCCACAACGAGGATGTTGTGCTCTAAAGGGGGGTGATTATAACATCCCCAAATGATAAAGGGTTAAATGACTAAATGATATGACTCATGTCAACAAGGTGCACCTTCCTTTTTGGGAGCCTATCTGATTAGAACTCCACAGTTAAACGTGCTTGGCCTGGAATAGTGATTAGGATGGGTGACCTCTTGGGAAGTTTCCCGGGGTGTGTGTGAGTGAGGACAAAGCACACTGGAAAGGACATGTGTTGGATTGTGGGGACTATCATTAGTCAGATGACCCGTTCAGGCATGTGGGTGGACCCTAGGGTGGGCCCCACATGTCTGTGTGGCAACTGGTGGTACTTGGTGGGCCAGGACCCAACGACCATGTTATGACGGGGTAGCTGTGCTGTCACCGGGACCTGATTGTCACATTTGGTATCAGAGGATAGGTTTAGTTTTTTTTGGAATTAGGAAACCCTAGTAAAGCCTTAGATACAGGACTAAGTATAATAGAAACATCCCTAAGTTTTGGTAAGTATTGAGTAAGTGGTTTATCAAACAAATATATTCCTATCTGGATACGAGCAGGTAGAGGCGGCTCTGGCACAAATGTATCCTAGGGGTAAAACCCGAAAACACCGCTTTGAGCTAGACTCGAACGGGAACTGGTGTATGACAACGGGCTTTGCTGAACTGTTGGTTACAACACTCCCGGGGGATATGTTTTGATAAATTCAAAAGCTTAGTATGAACCCTTATTAAGGGAATTAAAAAATTCCCCTATGAATATATGTTAGAAAGTAGATCATGAAAATCCTAGATTGAATTATATATACTCATCAGTTAAGGAAATAAAAGTTTATTTATAAGTCATCAACATTTGTCTTTGGATTACCCTTTATGTGTTACCCCTAACTTTCCTTTTATTCCACCCAATGGTCGGTAATAGGAGGACTCAAGCTAACAACAATTGTGATGATCGGTGCGATGACTATACTAATGAGATTCCAAATCCAATGGGAGTGGGAATCGTGAACTTTGTCACGCTTATCTCTCAGCAAACTCAAGTTTTGAATAGAAACACGGGTCAAGAGGAATGTTCACCCCCCTAAGAAAGAAAAAGTCGCTATCGAGAGATTCATGAGACAAAGGACTCCTACTTTAAGTAGATCATCTGATCCCAAGATCACTGAAAAATGGATCAACTCCATTGAAAAGATCTTATCCATCCTTCAATGTTCTAAACAAGAGAAGGTTCTTGTGGAAGCTTATCGTATGGAGGGTGATGCTGATCAATGGTGGACATTGATTAAAAATACGAAGCCTGAGGAGGAGATCGAGGTGTTGGAATGGAAGGATTTTTGGAAGATGTTTTTCGATAAATAATTTCCGTGCACCCTCCAGCTTAAGATGGAAAGGGACTTCCTTTACCTCAATAAAAAAGATGAAGAATCTGTTGGAGAGTACGAGGAAAACTTCACAAGGCTAGCACGATACGCTTTTGGCTTTGTTGTTACCCCCGAATGCAAGGTTGACCACATCTTTGGTGGGCTGAAGCCTAGCTTGCAGAAAGCATTAGCAATCCGTGACTTCGACAGCTATGAGGAAATTGTCCGATGTGCCCTCAAGGTCGAAATGGAGATCAGGGAATCACAGGGGTATCATGGGGACAAGAAGTGTAAGGTGGATTTCAATTCTGGTGGTCCAATGGATAAATCCAATGGTGCCAAGAAGATCAAGCACCCCACTTGCCAAAAGTGCGGAAAGAAGCACCCTAGAAATTGACTTAAGGGGATGAGAAAATGCTTCATGTGTGGAAGAGAAGGGCACCTAACTGTTAACTGTTGGCAAGAAAGACCCACGAGTGTGACAGAGGAGAGGAACGCTCCGTTCGAACCTCAAAGCGTTGTTCAATTCTATAAATGCAAAGATCTGGGTCATTTTTCAAATCAGTGCCCTAATCCAAGTGTTTTTTGAGACAACCGACAACCTCCAAGGCAGCATGGAAGAGCTTTTTCCATAACTTTTGCCGAAGTGAACCCCGAAAAAGAAGTGGTGAAAGGTACGGTAGTTATTCATTCAATAATAGAAATGTACTTTTTGATTCAGGTTCTACGAATTATTTCATATCTCGAAAGTTTAGTAGAACAATCCCAGCACCACAAAAAATCATAGAAGTAAAGATGTCTGTGAGTACGACAAATGGGGCAATCATTGGATCCCATGAATATAAGTCCTCCCCTGCTATAATATGTGGATTGAATTTCCCGGCAAACCTCGTCATACTCCCTCTGGTAGAATTTGATGCAATTCTTAGAATGGATTGGCTTTCCTTATATAGAGCCAACATAAATTGTTGGGAGAGGGAAATCACACTCTATATGGATAATCAACCCCCGATTATTTACAAGTGTTAAGAGGAAGATGAATCTCCTTTAGATCCATCATCTCAAGCATGGATATTACTGCCTTATGAGCACGCGTATCTGGCTCAGATGATTGAGTTCAAGGAATAAACCACCCTTGAAGAAATGCCTATTGTGAGGGAATTCACTGAAGTTTTCCCGAGGAACTGCCTGGTCTTCCTCCTAGAAGAGATGTTGATTTCTCAATTGAACTTTTACCTGGGGCGCTACCAATATCCAAGACTCCATATAGAATGGTTGTTGTAGAGCTTGAAGAGATGAAGAAACAACTACAGGAGAATCTGGATAAAGGGTTTATACGCCCAAGTGCTTCACCATGGGGTGCACCAGTCCTCTTCATCAAGAAGAAGGATGGGTCAATGAGGCTTTGCATCGATTATCATGAAATTAAAAAAATCACAATAAAGAACAAGTATCCTCTCCAAAGAATTAATGAATTGTTTGATCAGCTGCGTGGAGCACATTACTTCTCCAAGGTGGATTTGCGGTCGGGATATTATCAAGTAAGGGTGAATAAGGAAGATGTCCCCAAGACTACTTTTCATACACGATATGGTCACTATGAATTCATAGTAATGCCTTTAGGACTCACCAATGCTCCAGTAATCTTCATGGACTTGATGAATAGAGTCTTTAGATATTACCTTGAAAAATTTGTGGTAGTCTTTATAGATTATATTCTAATATACTCCAAAACCAAGGAGGATCATGAGGAGCATTTAAAAACTGTACTAGAGACTTTGCGCAAGGAGAAGCTCTATGAAAAGTACAGAAAGTGTGAGTTATGGTTGAAAGAGGTCTCATTCTTGGGCCATATCATCACAAGCAATGGGATATCTGTGGACCCGTCCAAAACAGATGAAATTGAGGGTTGGCTGAGGCTAACATCAGTAATGGATATCTGTAGCTTCTTGGGGTTAGCTGGATATTATCGACGATTTGTGAGGAATTTTTCACGATGGTCTAACCCTCTTACCAAGCTAACTCGAAAGGGAGTAATGTTTTCTTTGAGTGATGAATGCGAAGAAATCTTCAAGGAGTTGAAAAGGAGGCTGATCACTATGCCCGTGCTCACTTTACCCATAAGTGGGGAACTTTTTGTGGTATTCAGTTATGCTTCAAAGAAGGGATTAGGATGTGTGCTGATGTAGAATGATAAAGTGATATCCTTTGCCTCAAGGCAGTTGAAAATCCATGAGCGAAACTATCCAACACATGATCTCGAGTTGGCGGTTGTGATCTTTGCCTTGAAAATCTGGCGGCATTATCTATATGGAGAGAAATGTGAGATATATAATGACCACAAGAGTATTAAATATATATTCACACAGAAAGAGATTAATATGCGCTAGAGAAGATGGATAGAGCTCATCAAGGATTATGACTGTTCAATACATTACCACCCTAGGAAAGCGAATAAGGTGGCAGATGCCCTAAGTAGAAAGGATCTAGCGATTCTATCAATGATGAGAATTGGGAAGGATCCAATATTCTTATACTTGATGAAGATGGACGTGGGAATCACAAATAAGGGAACATCATCAATCCTTTCACAAATGATTGCTCAACCATCTCTTTTGTAAAGGTTATAGGATGCTCAAAGGGATGATGTGGGAATTCAGGAAAAAGTGGAAGCTATCAAAAAAGGGAAATCCTCAGAGTTTAATGTTAATGAAGAAGGAATTTTGTGGTTTGGGAAAAGACTATGTGTTCCATCAAGTCCGGAGCTGAAGAATGATCTTTTGGATGATGCACATAGTTCAAATTTCTCTATTCACCCAGGGAGCACAAAGATGTATCGAGATCTCTGAGAAAAATTTTGGTGGGATAATATGAAGAAGGAGATCGCTGAATATACATCAAAGTGCCTGGTGTTTCAGCAAGTGAAGGAAGAGAGGCAGAAGTCTATGGGGATGATGTAACCATTTCCCATAACAGAATGGAAATGGGAGAACATCACCATGGACTTTGTCACTGGACTTCCAAGGACATCCAAAGGAAACAATGCTAATCTGGGTTGTTATGGATCGTCTTACAAAGAATTCACACTTCATTGCTATTCGGGAGGATTTCTCATTGGATCAACTGGCACTGATATATATCAGGGAAGTGGTAAGGTTGCATGGAGTACCACTATCTATTGTGTCTGACCGAGATCCAAGATTCACCTCTATGTTTTGGAAGAGTCTTCAACATGCTCTGAATACTGAACTGAACTTCAGTACGGCCTATCATCCTCAAACTGATGGCCAATCCAGGAGGAATATCCATACACTTGAGTACATGTTGAGAGCACGCTCAATGGACTTTAAAGGAGGATGGGATCAATATCTTCCTCTGGTTGAGTTCTCTTATAATAATAGTTTCCACTCAAGCATCCAAATGGCACCATATGAAGCCCTGTATGGGAAAAGGTGTAGAACACTGGCATGTTGGGATGAGGTCGGTGAACGTAAGCTGCTTGGACCAGAAATGGTCGAGGAAATGGTGGAGAAGGTAAAAAACATTCAGCAACATATCAAGGCAGCTCAGAGTTGACAGAAGAGTTATGCGGATAATCGTCGACGAGACCCGGAGTTTAAAGTTGGAGACATGATTTTTTATGCATATCTCTGTGGAAGAAGGTCATGAGGTTTGGAAAGAAAGGGAAGTTAAGTACAAGGTAAATCGGCCCATTCGAGATTCTTGATTGTGTCGGGGATATGGCCTATCGACTAGAACTTCCACCTACTATGGCCAAAGTACATGATGTCTTTCATGTATCCCTCTTAAGAAAGTACATACTGGACCCTTCACATGTACTCTCTTCCGAGGTGGTACAATTGGAAGATGATCTTTCTTATGAGGAGAAACCAGTGAAGATCTTAGATCGTAGAGAAAAAGTTCTATGAAATAAGACAATGCCCCTAATCAAGGTGTTGTGAAGAAACCACAAGTTTGAAGAAAAAACTTGGGAATCGGAGGGTATGATGAAGCTGAGTTACCCACATTTGTTTTAGTGAGGGAAAAAGAAAATTTCGAGGGTGAAATTTCTTAAGGGGGGGATATTGTAACGACCCAAAGTTTCATTAATGGAAAATCCCTCTTGATCCAGTTAAATGTCTCTTTATGAAAAATATTTTTATAAGATGTCAACTTCTTTGGTTTTATGTTAAGAATTTTGACCGTTTCTAATATGGCCGTTGAACAGTAATCACATGATTAGTATAAATATAGGACTTTGAAAAATCCAATTTTCTCAGAAAAAGGAAGAGATGGCCTCATCCAGTAGAATTTCCCCATATGAAGACCATTTTTCAGAGCTCAGAAAAGAGGTGGCATCTTTGGGATTCGCGCTTGACCAAGCCCAAGATGAGCTTCATCATGTCAGGCTCGAACCTGACCATCTACGGGAAAAGTGGAAGTTGATTGAAATTACAACTCGAGCGATGTTATCCGAGCCACCCCAAGAGTCCGTCACCATCGCACACCTTACCCTTAGGTCTTATGCGGCTGTTTTAAGGGGTTATGTAACAAATAAGTAGTACTATGTTCATGTACATTATTTTTTGTATATAATAATGAATATAATTTCTAGCCATTTTTGATACATTGTAAATAGTTTTGAAAGTATAAATGGTGTTTTTAGTTATTATTTAATTAAGAAATCTATTTTATTCAATTATGGAATTTTTGAATTAAATAATATTTAATAAAATAATAATAATATTATTAAACTAATTTTTATTAAATATAAATGATCTTGTAATTTTATGTATGTAATTAATTTTTTTTATTAATGTTTGAAATCCATTTCTGTCAGAACCCGTGAATTTTCGATAAATATCGGTTTTTATTTTAAAAATGAAAATTAAAATATTTAGAATTTTTTTAGATAAAATAAACGTCATTTCTGGAATCAGGATTTCAAAATTATCCAACAGTGAATTTTTCATAATTTTCTGAGACAATCAAATTTTTGGGTAAAAATTAAATACCGTTTTAATATATAATGTGTTTTATGACATAATAAAGACCCAATGGTGATGTAATAAAATAAAATAATCTTTATTTTCCGCAAATATATGTTTTACCATTAAAATAAGGTAATTTTGGGTTTTTTTGACTTACTTTTCAAAGCATTAATGGACCCCTCAAGACTTATTCAACACCTTGCCTTTTAAAATTAATTTACATGGGAGTGTGACTCACCTCCACATAAGCAGCCCTAATATTTTAAGAAGATAGGAATTTGGCCTTATAAAATAATGTTTTACTCTTCTCTTTTCCAAAAACCATGGGCAAAAACCATGGGATGGTTTGTGGTTTGGATTAATTTAATATAAGGGGTCCCAAACCTAAATAATAAAGAATTCCGTCACCTTTCCTATATAAACCCACCCAATCTCCCACTTCATCCTCACTAAAATCCCTTTGAGTTCGTCCAAAATCTTCCCTACTCTCTCTAGAATCCTCCCAAGGTGCCCCAAGCTCCCAAGAATCCTCTCACAAGTCTCTCTCTAGCCTTTGGAAGCACACTTCCATGTAAGGGTTTTTTCTTCCTTTCTCATTTTTGTCAATTTTCTTTAAGTTGTATTGTCATTTTAATTTCAATTATGAATGTTTAGGTATGGTTTTTTACCTCCCCCATACTTCCCTCTTATTGTTTTAATGATGGGAGACCCCTTTATCTCTCATTAAATGCCTCCCATATACACCCGTTACTATGCAGAAATTCTGAAAGGAACTTCTCTCTCTTCTTTTACATTCAAGAAATAATTTTGTATCATGAATCTAAATTACATTACAATTGTTGGGACATGTATCTATATGACCTCCTTACAGTCCATTACATGTAAATATGATGAGGAACCCCTTTCTCTCTCATCAACCATTTTTATGAATACTTATGTCACGCCGTTACGCTGCCGAAATCGCACCGATTTTCTAAGCCAATGCCATTGTGTAGTGGATACCATGCCCATTTCTCCATCAAGGGTATCCACCTTTATGCATCTTTACTTATTGATTACAAAGTTTCATTTATGAATTCCACATTCCTTTATCGTGGAATAAATGATTATGTTTTATGAATCCATGTTTTATGATCCATGTGGCACACTTATGCATGAAATGAAATGTTTAAGAAGGGTGCGCCCTTATAGCTCTCCAATGCATTGGGTAAAGTATAGTATCATGATACGTCATGTGCAATTAGTTTTGACTCATGATAAATCAAGTGCAACGAGGGATTACTCGTGCTTTATGTGCAATGAAGATTTACTCATGCTTCATGTGCAATGAGCCTTGGATCATGCTAATTTCATGTTAAGTGTTGTTGCCACATTTCAATGTTATGATTATCATGCTTTATCACGCCTTTATGTTCATGTTTATTTTATTCTCTATTGATATGCCCATTGTCTAACATGTATTGTACTCCTCATGTTATTCCATGTGTACTCTCTTACTGGGCTTTACAGCTCACCCTTTTTTAATGCATGTCCTCAGGTTATCCCATGCAATGCTAAGTACGAGGGAATGTAGTGGTAATGTAAAGGAAGTTTTCAATAAAGATGTTTTATTTCATGTTTTAAGTTTTTATGTAATGATCCTAAGCCCCAAAGACACTAAACCTCTCGATCTTCTTGTTGTATCAAGTGAAGTTTTATGTAATAAATCATGTTTATGTTTTTAATAAAAGTAGGGTTGTCATAGTTGGTATCAGAGGAGGAACCCAGCCTTAAGTGCGGTGCACTGCCTGGGTTGAGTTGTAGGGCCCACAACGAGGACGTTGTGCTCTAAAGGGGGGGTGATTATAACATCCCCAAATGATAAAGGGTTAAATGACTAAATGATATGACTCATGTCAACAAGGTGCACCTTCCTTTTTGGGAGCCCATCTGATTAGAACTCCACAGTTAAACGTGCTTGGCCTGGAATAGTGATTAGGATGGGTGACCTCTTGGGAAGTTTCCCGGGGTGTGTGTGAGTGAGGACAAAGCACACTGGAAAGGACATGTGTTGGATTGTGGGGACTATCATTAGTCAGATGACCCGTTCAGGCATGTGGGTGGACCCTAGGGTGGGCCCCACATGTCTGTGTGGCAACTGGTGGTACTTGGTGGGCCAGGACCCAACGACCATGTTATGGCGGGGTAGCTGTGCTGTCACCGGGACCCGATTGTCACATTTGGTATCAGAGGATAGGTTTAGTTTTTTTTTTGGAATTAGGAAACCCTAGTAAAGCCTTAGATACAGGACTAAGTATAATAGAAACATCCCTAAGTTTTGGTAAGTATTGAGTAAGTGGTTTATCAAACAAATACATTCCTATCTGGATACGAGCAGGTAGAGGCGGCTCTGGCACAAATGTATCCTAGGGGTAAAACCCGAAAACACCGCTTTGAGCTAGACTCGAACGGGAACTGGTGTACGACAACGGGCTTTGCTGAACTCTTGGTTACAACACTCCCGGGGGATATGTTTTGATAAATTCAAAAGTTTAGTATGAACCCTTATTAAGGGAATTAAAAAATTCCCCTATGAATATATGTTAGAAAGTAGATCATGAAAATCCAAGATTGAATCCTATATACTCATCAGTTAAGGAAATAAAAGTTTATTTATAAGTCATCAACATTTGTCTTTGGATTATCCTTTATGTGTTACCCCTAACTTTCCTTTTATTCCACCCAATGGTCGGTAATAGGAGGACTCAGGCTAACAACAATTGTGATGATCAGTGCGATGACTATACTAATGAGATTCCAAATCCAATGGGAGTGGAAATCGTGAACTTTGTCACGCTTATCTCTCAGAAAACTCAAGTTTTGAATAGAAACACGGGTCAAGAGGAATGTTCACCCCCCCTAAGAAAGAAAAAGTCACTATCGAGAGATTCATGAGACAAAGGCCTCCTACTTTTAGTGGATCATCTGATCCCAAGATCACTGAAAAATGGATCAACTCCATTGAAAAGATCTTCTCAATCCTTCAATGTTCTAAACAAGAGAAGGTTCTTGTAGAAGCTTATCGTATGGAGGGTGATGCTGATCTATGGTGGACATTGATTAAAAATACGAAGCCTGAGGAGGAGATCGAGGTGTTGGAATGGAAGGATTTTTGGAAGATGTTTTTCGATAAATAATTTCTGCGCACCCTCCAGCATAAGATGGAAAGGGACTTCCTTTACCTCAATAAAAAAGATGAAGAATCTGTTGGAGAGTACGAGGAAAACTTCACAAGGCTTGCACGATACGCTTCTGGCTTTGTTGTTACCCCCGAATGCAAGGTTGACCGCATCTTTGGTGGGCTGAAGCCTAGCTTGAGGAAAGCATTAGCAATCCGTGACTTCGACAGCTATGAGGAAATTGTCCGATGTTCCCTCAAGGTCGAAATGGAGATCACGGAATCACAGGGGTATCATGGGGACAAGAAGTGTAAGGTGGACTTCAATTCTGGTGGTCCAATGGATAAATCCAATGGTGCCAAGAAGATCAAGCACCCCACTTTCCAAAAGTGCAGAAAGAAACACCCTAGAAATTGACTTAAGGGGATGAGAAAATGCTTCATGTGTGGAAGAGAAGGGAACCTAACTGTTAACTGTTGGCAAGAAAGACCCACGACTGTGACAGAGGAGAGGAACGCTCCGTTCGAACCTCAAAGCGTTGTTCAATGCTATAAATGCAATGATCTGGGTCATTTTTCAAATCAGTGCCCTAATCCAAGTGTTTTTGGAGACAACCGACAACCTCCAAGGCAGCAAGAAAGAGCTTTTGCCATCACTTTTGCCGAAGTGAACCCCGACAAAGAAGTGGTGAAAGGTACGCTAGTTATTCATTCAATAATAGAAATGTACTTTTTGATTCAGGTTCTACGAATTATTTCATATCTCGAAAGTTTAGTAGAACAATCCCAGCACCACAAAAAATCATAGAAGTAAAGATGTCAGTGAGTACGACAAATGGGGCAATCATTGGATCCCATGAATATAAGTCCTCCCCTGTTATAATATGTGGATTGAATTTCCCGGCGAACCTCGTCATACTCCCTCTGGTAGAATTTGATGCAATTCTTAGAATGGATTGGCTTTCCTTATATAGAGCCAACATAAATTGTTGGGAGAGGGAAATCACACTCTATATGGATAATCAACCCCCGATTATTTACAAGTGTTAAGAGGAAGATGAATCTCCTTTAGATCCATCATCTCAAGCATGGATATTACTGCCTTATGAGCACGCGTATCTGGCTCAGATGATTGAGTTCAAGGAATAAACCACCCTTGAAGAAATGCCTATTGTGAGGGAATTCACTGAAGTTTTCCCGAGGAACTGCCTGGTCTTCCTCCTAGAAGAGATGTTGATTTCTCAATTGAACTTTTACCTGGGGCGCTACCAATATCCAAGACTCCATATAGAATGGCTGTTGTAGAGCTTGAAGAGATGAAGAAACAACTACAGGAGAATCTGGATAAAGGGTTTATACGCCCAAGTGCTTCACCATGGGGTGCACCAGTCCTCTTCATCAAGAAGAAGGATGGGTCAATGAGGCTTTGCATCGATTATCATGAACTTAAAAAAATCACAATAAAGAACAAGTATCCTCTCCAAAGAATTAATTAATTGTTTGATCAGCTGCGTGGAGCACAATACTTCTCCAAGGTGGATTTGCGGTCGGGATATTATCAAGTAAGGGTGAATAAGGAAGATGTCCCCAAGACTACTTTTCATACACGATATGGTCACTATGAATTCATAGTAATGCCTTTAGGACTCACCAATGCTCCAGTAATCTTCATGGACTTGATGAATAGAGTCTTTATATATTACCTTGAAAAATTTGTGGTAGTCTTTATAGATGATATTCTAATATACTCCAAAACCAAGGAGGATCATGAGGAGCATTAAAAAACTGTACTAGAGACTTTGCGCAAGGAGAAGCTCTATGAAAAGTACAGAAAGTGTGAGTTATGGTTGAAAGAGGTCTCATTCTTGGGCCATATCATCACAAGCAATGGGATATCTGTGGACCCCTCCAAAACAGATGCAATTGAGGGTTGGCTGAGGCTAACATCAGTAACGGATATCTGTCGCTTCTTGGGGTTAGCTGGATATTATCGAAGATTTGTGAGGAATTTTTCACGATGGTCCAACCCTCTTACCAAGCTAACTCGAAAGGGAGTAATGTTTTCTTTGAGTGATGAATGCGAAGAAAGCTTCAAGGAGTTGAAAATGAGGCTGATCACTACGCCCGTGCTCACTTTACCCATAAGTGGGGAACTTTTTGTGGTATTCAGTTATGCTTCAAAGAAGGGATTAGGATGTGTGCTGATGTAGAATGATAAATTGATATCCTTTGCCTCAAGGCAGTTGAAAATCCATGAGCGATACTATCCAACACATGATCTCGAGTTGGCGGTTGTGATCTTTGCCTTGAAAATCTGGCGGCATTATCTATATGGAGAGAAATGTGAGATATATACTGACCACAAGAGTATTAAATATATATTCACACAGAAAGAGATTAATATGCGCTAGAGAAGATGGATAGAGATCATCAAGGATTATGACTGTTCAATACATTACCACCCTGGGAAAGCGAACAAGGTGGCAGATGCCCTAAGTAGAAAGGATCTAGCGATTCTATCAATGATGAGAATTGAGAAGGATCCAATATTCTTATACTTGATGAAGATGGACGTGGGAATCACAAATAAGGGAACATCATCAATCATTTCACAAATGATTGCTCAACCATCTATTTTGTAAAGGTTAAAGGATGCTCAAAGGGATGATGTGGGAATTCAGGAAAAAGTGGAAGCTATCAAAAAAGGGAAATCCTCAGAGTTTAATGTTAATGAAGAAGGAATTGTGTGGTTTGGGAATAGACTATGTGTTCCATCAAGTCCGGAGCTGAAGAATGATCTTTTGGATGATGCACATAGTTCAAATTTCTCTATTCACCTAGGTAGCACAAAGATGTATCGAGATATCTGAGAAAACTTTTGGTGGGATAATATGAAGAAGGAGATCGCTGAATATACATCAAAGTGCCTGGTGTGTCAGCAAGTGAAGGAAGAGATGTAGAAGTCTATGGGGATGATGTAACCATTTCCCATAACAGAATGGAAATGGGAGAACATCACCATGGACTTTGTCACTGGACTTCCAAGGACATCCAAAGGAAACAATGCAATCTGGGTTGTTATGGATCGTCTTACAAAGAATGCACACTTCATTGCTATTCGGGAGGATTTCTCATTGGATCAACTGGCACTGATATATATCATGGAAGTGGTAAGGTTGCATGGAGTACCACTATCTATTGTGTCTGACCGAGATCCAAGATTCACCTCTATGTTTTGGAAGTGTCTTCAACATGCTCTGAATACTGAACTGAACTTCAGTACGGCCTATCATCCTCAAACTGATGGCCAATCCAGGAGGAATATCCATACACTTGAGTACATGTTGAGAGCATGCTCAATGGACTTTAAAGGAGGATTGGATCAATATCTTCCTCTGGTTGAGTTCTCTTATAATAATAGTTTCCACTCGAGCATCCAAATGGCACCATATGAAGCCCTGTATGGGAAAAGGTGTAGAACACTGGCATGTTGGGATGAGGTCGGTGAACGTAAGCTGCTTGGACCAGAAATGGTCGAGGAAATGGTGGAGAAGGTAAAAACCATTCAGCAACATATCAAGGCAGCTCAGAGTTGACAGAAGAGTTATGCGGATAATCGTCGACGAGACCTGGAGTTTAAAGTTGGAGACATGGTTTTTTACGCATATCTCCGTGGAAGAAGGTCATGAGGTTTGGAAAGAAAGGGAAGTTAAGTACAAGGTAAATCGGCCCATTCGAGATTCTTGATTGTGTCGGGGATATGGCCTATCGACTAGAACTTCCACCTACTATGGCCAAAGTACATGATGTCTTTCATGTATCCCTCTTAAGAAAGTACATACTGGACCCTTCACATGTACTCTCTTCCGAGGTGGTACAATTGGAAGATGATCTTTCTTATGAGGAGAAACCAGTGAAGATCTTAGATCGTAGAGAAAAAGTTCTATGAAATAAGACAATGCCCCTAATCAAGGTATTGTGAAGAAACCACAAGTTTGAAGAAAAAACTTGGGAATCGGAGGGTATGATGAAGCTGAGTTACCCACATTTGTTTTAGTGAGGGAAAAAGAAAATTTCGAGGGTGAAATTTCTTAAGGGGGGGATATTGTAACGACCCAAAGTTTCATTAATGGAAAA
This sequence comes from Viscum album, assembly GCA_963277665.1. NCBI lineage: Eukaryota > Viridiplantae > Streptophyta > Magnoliopsida > Santalales > Viscaceae > Viscum > Viscum album. Next base: position 1,851,763,631 of record OY728163.1, on the reverse strand, counting down.
TCCCTCTTGATCCAGTTAAATGTCTCTTTATGAAAAATATTTTTATAAGATGTCAACTTCTTTGGTTTTATGTTAAGAATTTTGACCGTTTCTAATATGGCCGTTGAACAGTAATCACATTATTAGTATAAATATAGGACTTTGACAAATCCAATTTGCTCAGAAAAAGGAAGAGATGGCCTCATCCAGTAGAATTTCCCCATATGAAGCCCATTTTTCTGAGCTCGGAAAAGAGGTGGCATCTTTGGGATTCACGCTTGACCAAGCCCAAGCTGAGCTTCATCATGTCAGGCTCGAACCTGACCATCTACGGGAAAAGTGGAAGTTGATTGAAATTACAACTCGAGCGATGTTATCCGAGCCACCCCAAGAGTCCGTCACCATCACACACCTTACCCTTAGGTCTTATGCGTCTGTTTTAAGGGGATATGTAACAAATAAGTAGTACTATGTTCATTGCAATATTTTTTGTATGTAATAATGAATATAACTTCTAGTCATTTTTGATACATTGTAAATAGTTTTTAAAGTACAAATGGTGTTTTTAGTTATTATTTAATTAAGAAATCTATTTTATTAAATTGAAGGATTTTTGAATTAAATAATATTTTAATAAAATAATAATAATATTATTAAATATAAATGATCTTATAATTTTATGAATGCAATTAATTTTTTTTATTAAGGTTTGAAAGCCATTTCTGTCAAAACCCGTGAATTTTCGATCAATATCGGTTTTTATTTTAAAAGTGAAAATTAACAAATTAAGAAATTTTTATAGATAAAATAAATGTCATTTCTGGAATCAGGACGTCGAAATTATCCAATGGTGAATTTTTCATAATTTTCTGAGACAGTCAAATTTTTGGGTAAAAATTAAATACTGTTTTAATATATAATGTGTTTTATGACATCATAATGACCCAATGGTGATGTAATAAAATACTATAATCATTATGTTCGGCCAATATATGTTTTACCATTAAAATAATGGGATTTTGGGTTTGTTTGACTTACTTTTCAAAGCATTAATGAACCCCTCAAGACTTATTCAACACCTTGCCTTTTTAAATTAATTTCCATGGGAGTGTGACTCACCTCCACATAAGAAACCCTAATATTTTAATATGTTCGGACTTTGGCCTTATAAAATAATTTTTTCCTCTTCCCTTTTCCAAAAACCATAGGAAAAAACTAGGCGATGGTTTGTGGTTTGGATTAATTTAATATAAGGGGTCCCAAACCTAAATAATAAAGAATTCCCTCACCTTTCCTATATAAACCCACCCAAGATCCCAATTACTCCTCACTAAAATCCCTTGGAGTTCGTCCAAACTCTGCCCTACTCTCTCTTGAATCCTCTCAAGGTGCCCCAATCTCCCAATAAGCCTCTCACAAGCCTCACTCTAGACTTTGGAAGCACACTTCCAAGTAAGGGTTTTTTCTTCCTTTCTCATTTTTGTCAATTTTCTTTAAGTTGTATTTCCCTTTTAATTTCAATTATGAATGTTGGGATATGGTTTCAAACCTCCCCCATACTTCCCTCATTTTGTTTGAATGATGGGAGACCACTTTCTCTCTCATTAAATGCCTCCCATATACACCCGTTACTATGCCGAAATTCTGAAAGGAACTTCTCTCTCTTCTTTTACATTCAAGAAATAATTTTGTATCATGAATCTAAATTACATTACAATTTTTGGGACATGTATCTATATGACCCCATTACTGTACATTACATGTAAATATTATGAGGAACCCCTTTCTCTCTCATCAACCATTTTTATGAATTCTTATGTCACACCGTTACGCTGCCGAAATCGCAGTGATTTTCTAAGCCAATGCCATTGTGTAGTGGATACCATGACCATTTCTCCATCAAGGGTATCCAACTTTATGCACCTTTACTTATTGATTACAAAGTTTCATGTATGAATTCCACATTCCTTTATCATGGAATAAATGATTATGTTTTATGAATCCATGTTTTATGATCCATGCGACACACTTATGCATCAAATGAAATGTTTAAGAAGGGTGCACCCTTATAGCGCTCCAATGCATTGGGTAAAGTATAGTATCATGATACGTCATGTGCAATGAGTGTTGAATCATGCTAAATCAAGTGCAATGAGGGTTTACTCGTGCATTATGTGCAATGAGGATTTACTCATGCTCTATGTGCAATGAGCCTTGGATCATGCTAATTCCATGTTAAGTGTTGTTTCCACATTTCAATGTTATGATTATCATGCTTTATCATGGCTTTAAGTTCATGTTTCTTTTATGCTCTATTTATATGCCCATTGTATAACATGTATTGTACTTCTCATGTTATTCCATGTGTACTCCCTTACTGGGCTTTATAGCTCACCCTTTTCTTATGCATGTCCTCAGGTTATCCCATGCAATGCTCAGTACGAGGGAATGTAGTGGTCATGTAAAGGAAGTTTTCAATAAAGACGTTGTATTTCATGTTTCAAGTTTTTATGTAATGATAGTAGGCCCCAAAGACACTAAACCTCTCGATATTCTTTCTGTATCAAGTGAAGTTTTATGTAATAAATCATGTTTAAGTTTGTAATAAAAGTAGGGTTCTCATAGTTGGTATCAGAGGAGGAACCCAGCCTTAAGTGCGGTGCACCGCCTGGGTTGAGTTGTAGGGCCCACAACGAGGACGTTGTGATCTAAAGGGGGCTGATTGTAACATCCCCAAATGATAAAGGGTTAAATGAATAAATGATATGACTCATGTCAAAAAGGTTCACCTTCCGTTTCGGGAGCCTATCTGATCAGAACTCCACAGTTAAGCGTGCTTGGCCTGGAGTAGTGATCAGGATGGGTGACCTCTTGGGAAGTTTCCCAGGGTGTGTGTGAGTGTGGACAAAGCACACTGGAAAGGACACATATTGGCTTGTGGGTACTATCCTTAGTCAGATGACCCGTTCAGGCATGGGGTGGGCCCCACGTGTCTGTGGGGCAACTGGTGGTACTTGGTGGGCCAGGACCCGACGACCATGTTAAGGTGGGGTGGCTGTGCTGTCACCGGGAACCGGTTGTTACATAGCCCATATATATATATTCAAAATAACAATGGTGGATATATATATGTATATATATAATGAGGGAAATTACATACATATATATATATATTCCTACCTATACATACGTGGTAAGTCCCCTTTGACTTTGGGGATGCGAACCCGCCTCTAGGGAGACAAAAAACTCACTTCAAATAAATACTAGAAACTAAAAACCACTAAAGACCCCAAATAACTTTGGTGGAATAAAAAAGAGGAAGTAAAGTCTACCTCTAAGGATGGTTTAAAACTAATTATGGTCTAAAATGCCTCACCTTTGGTCGTGAACACTGAAACACAAATGAAGAGGTCCCGAGAGACACATTGCAAGCCCTATCATTAGAAGAAGAATCAAAAATCATGTTAGCCCTAACCCTAAGGATCGAGAAAACTAAAACCAAGTGACGAGATAAGAAAACCTAAACTCCCAATGAAGGAGAAGGGAAACTGATATCTTACCTTGAATAATCGTACTATAAAACAGAAGAAATCCGATTAAAAAATGACTAACCAAGGAGGAGACAAGGAGGGGTGTGTCACGCTCCATGGAGGAGAGAAGGGTGGTGTTTAGGTTTTAGTTTTATTTAATTTTTATATTAATTTAATTATTTAATTTATAAAAAACATGATGCATAGTTTTGTTCACACATTTATCTAAACTTTGAACCAACTGTATGACACCCCCTACTTTAGAAATAACCTCAAATGGTTTGTTTCACACGATTATCTTAATCGTACATAGACTGTGCAATGAATAATGTTGAGGTACTGCCCATTTGTCACTAGCTTTGCGAGATTGGAACATGGTTTGGTAAACTGTCCACAACTCACATGGCACATTTTATTCATTTGAAAAAGTCCACACAGTTTGATGCTAGTGTCCGCATGGGTTAAGACAAACCATACACCCTCTAAAGACTTCCAAAACAAAGATTTTAAAATCCATATGCTTTTGAAACTCAATGAGACACCCAAGTGACCTCTCAGAACTTCACCCAAGTCCAAAATCATCAAATTGAAGTGCTCTATCTCTCGTAACTATGTTTCAATTCTTGGTTTGTAAAACAGCCCATCCAGTAAATGAAATAAATTCTAATTCCATTATATTTTGTTCCGGTTAAAAAAATGGGTCATTACAAAGTTAGAGTCATCCTTATTTGATAAATATTAAAAAATGATTCTAAATATTATAACTAATTTATAAAATATAAATCCTATATGTGTTGGAGATTAATTGTAATGCAAGCGCAAGTAATGTGCAAAAATAATGCTTTAACTATAATCATGCTAACTGAGTTTTTACTATTTAACAGTCAATATAGTAATTATAATAGAAAATTTCTACATGAATGAAACATAGTTGATATTTATTAGTATTTACAAATAACATGGAATAAGAAAGTATTTTTAGTAATTTTAAATAAATAGATTAAATATCATTTATTATAAAATAACATTAATGTCAATTTTGACATTATTCATTTAATTTGAATTAAAAAAATATGAATAAAATCCTGGAATTATAATATATTATGTTCAAAATTTTATTTCATGATATATTAATATGTTAAAATAATTAAATAGAATACTTTAATAAATTTAGTTCACTTTTTATATTTTTAGTATCAGTTATTTTATTTTTATTAACTAAATAATTACTGAATTGATATTTCTAAAGCAATTTATGTAACTATTTCATCTCCAAAAATTAAAAATAAATTATTATGATAAAAAAATAATTTATCTTCAAAAATAATATCTATAAATAAACCTATGCTTTTTACCTATCCCACAACTTTATATAAATTAAATGGAAGAAAGGTTACCTTTTTATCATTTTCTTTACTTAACTTATTATATGGGTCACTTTCGTGGATGAATGTCCAAAAAACTCCTAAAATTAGATATTAAGACCACAAAGGTTTAAATATTTAAAAATAATGGGAGTTTTAAAAATTGGTAGGTTATGTTTATCCTTATATTCTTAGTTTTACCCTATGGTAAATCCATTTTTACCTTAACCGTGGTAATTTTTTTTCTTCTGGTTTCACTATTCATTTTGGTCAAAAATTAATTTGAAGCTACTATAAATTATAAATTATGATGATTAGAAATATCTAATACATATTTACAATTTCAATTCACATAACTAGAACATTTTAATTAAGAATTAATCTCGTAGATGTGATGTGAAAGCGTATTTCTAAAGAGAAAATGTTTAGATGTTTATAAAGTTTTTATATCAAATTTAAACCTAAAATTGATTTCAATAACATAAATTGAATTAATTGATATAAAATTGAAATATTTTTTCCTTAAAATATATTTCAAATATACATTATCTTTCTAAATAAATTAAATGAAAAGATAGTTTTTAATTAAAATTATGTATTTTCACTATTTATAAGAAATGTATCTTTTTAGATAAATCTAAAAACTTTACCCTAATAAATTTTGGTATTATGATTTCAAAAATGAAGTTTATTTTATGAAATAAATTTTATAAAAATTTTATAAATAATTATAATATTTTGCAAAAAAAAATATAAAACTAATATTTATGAGAAAATAGTATTTTCAAAACATATAAAGACTTTACCAAAAATTAAATAAATTTTTATCAATAGGTTTCATTTATGTAAAAACATTATATATTATATTTAAAAATTAGTTGTTACTATTTATCTTTATATATTTAATAGCTAGTTTATAACATTCATGTTTTAAATAATAATATTAATAATATATTAGGGTTTTGTTAAAACTCTGTGTAGTGTAGTGTAAGCCAACATAGGGCGGCGTATAATGAAATCTTGGCTTGGTGATGAATGTTACAAAAGATAAAATTAATATTTTATTTAATGAAAAATGAAAATATTAAAGAATATTTCATGAAATATTAGGGTGTTAAATTATACCCCACTTAAAATGAATTTCACCCACAAAATTCATCACTTTGGTACAAAAAACATAGGATAATTCTACCTCATCACAACCTCAGGATCCCACATAGATTACTTAAGCTGGTGGTTTCACCACAAAATACTAACTGTGTGATTGGTCTTGTCTCATAGAACATTATTTATTCGATCTAGAAACACTACAGATTGTTCCTCATAAAAAATGTCATGCTCCAGTAGTATAATATCTGATTTTAGTACATGTGATGGATTAGGTATGTACATACATTAGAGTGATACATGGAACAAATCACGAACCTAGGATAGGTTCAGTGGAATCTCCAAACAATAATATACTTTCCTGATATGATCTAGTATTTTAATGGTACCAATATACCAAGGTCTTAGTTTTACCTTCTTTCTTTCATGGAGAAATCCATTGAATGAACTTCTCACTAACTTCAAATTATATTTCACATCAAGGATTATAAATATAACATCTCTATCAACTTTTTTTAGTCCTTCATGTTTCTGAATGGAATTGACCTTCTCTACCATCTCATCATCTTGCTCAGGTCCCAATAGCTTTCTTTTTGAAACATTATTCCAGTACATTGGAGTTCTACACTTCCTTCTATAAAGGGATTCATAAAGAGCCATATGAATACTCAAGTGAAAGCTATTTTTGTATTAAAACTGAACTTAAGGAAGTTTTTTACCCTAAACACCTTTTTAAAATTATAGGAAAAGATCATAGAGTATCCTTTAATCATATTTCCACAAGTTGGAATGATGTTATTCCTCAAATAACATTTTCACTACATATAATAACAAATGGTTTCATTACCATAAATGATTTTTAAAATTCCCTTAATCATGATAAAATACTATCACAAACAACCTTATAAAGAAGTTTCAATAACTCTAAACTTCTTATAAACCTTAAACTCACAATCCCATGATGGTATCCATAAATTTTAACTTATTCATTCTTAGAGACATGTATGATTACAAAATATAATTCACCCTTTATCCCTTAGAAGACCTCTTATATTTTACAAAAACAATTCATTGGATTATTGGGTTCAAAATTATATTGATATAATAACAAATGTGATTTATTTATTCCATAGTTCATGTATAGGGATATAATCACATGAAATCTAACTAGAGGATGAACAATAAAATTTCCATAGGGATCATTAATACAAAATAAAATATAAAATTACAAACCATGGATAGAAAGATTAGTGTGACCTAATTATCAAGATTCACTTCAACTATCATTTAAAATAATATTTCCCTTTGTCTATTTTCTTCAGAGGTTGTATTAATTGATCCTTTTTATTAACCCTCAAATTTTGGCACCTATTATCATAATGTACAAATGCCTTGAAATTGAAACACTAAAGTGTGAGAGGGGAATTATTTAGAGATTTATCATTATTCTCATCATTATCCAACTTATTCCCATCACTTCATCATGCATTCAATTTATGATTTTATTTTCCTCACTTAAAACCTTTAGTATTCTCATTAATACAATTTCCTCCATGCTTCTTCCCACATATTGAGAATAAAGGAATTATCATCTTCTTCTCTCTATAGTTCTTATATTTTTATTTGAATTATTGTTTTTCCTTATTATCATAACTGTGGGATTGATACGTAACTCCAACATCCATTTCTACCTTAACAACACATCATAAAATATCTTCATATCTACTGAAGTGTCTTATAGCTAACACCCTTCAGACACTTGGTTTTAAGACACTAAACAATTGACCAAACTTACTTTCAATTTGGATGACAATACATGAATCTTACCTTGCATGTCTTGTGAAATTTTACTCATAGGTTCCAAAATATTCATCACCCTTTTTCTTTACCACATTGAACTCCTTCTCCATCTTAATGTGAAGAATATAGGGAAAGTACTTACTAAAGAAAAATTTCTTAAACTTGTCCCAATCCATGGAGTCAATTTAACCCTATTTACACATATTATTGATAATATTACCCCATTGATATGCTTTACCTTACAAATGATAGTTAGAAAAAATTAATTTTTTATGTTCCAAACACTAAATAATTAAAAATATATTTTCAATGATTTTGATCCATTATTCAGTAACTAGTGGATCTGAAAACCCACTTAAATAAGATTTATATTTCCTCATGGAGGACTTGATAGAATGTTATTCCCTATCTTGTTCATTTAGAAGTGAATAATGATTCATATATTGAAAAATTGTGTGATAATATCAACATGATTTTTCATTCTACCTCCCATAACATTTGGATGATTAAGAGTAAAATCATTTCATTTCCCATTGCACTCAACATTAACATGGTTTCTTCAGGTTCTATTCATTGACTAAAACGAAAACCATATTGTGAGAAACACTAATTATACTGGGGAACCACATAATAATAAAAAATCACTTATAGGATGTATAAATCATGACACCTTATATGAAACATTAGATTTATCCTAGATCATTCATAGTCATGATCTATTTAAATACCACATGATGGTCTATTAATTGTTTGTTAATTTACAAAGCATATCCCTTAGTAGAGTCAAAATATCCATGCAGAAAGACCTGTTGATGTGCACTAGTTCCCGATTTTGTTTAGCTGAATATGGTATTTTCAAGGTTGTTACCCCAAGATATATCTATTTAAGAGCCAAATCGACTTTTAGTTCCAAGATAGGGATGTAATTTTTTGGAAACCAATCTATCAATCATTTTCCAAAATCCAAGGATATTTTTCTATACTTTAAATAATTATTATACATATCTTTAGTGACATCCCTAGACAAATCCTTATAAATATACCTAGGGATATCAATAATGTTTTCTTATAATTGTTTCAAAACTTTAACTAAAACATTTATATGATTCCATCATTAGCAAACCTAGCTTCTCATAATTGGGTATTACATATTTTTAGATGAATATCCAATAAATTAAAAAAACACACCTAAGGACCATAATAATTTAGTGCATTCAGAATCATGAAACACAATATTCTTATTTCATGAATAATTTTAAATGTCTCCCATAAAGATCTTCCCCTTTAATACTATTTTAAAAAATCCTTCATAACTTAGAGGAAAGGAAACTTAAGAAATGTTGATCTCAGATTAACATTAAGGGAAAAAGGAGATACAAGTTCATAACATGAACATAAGGGTATTAAAACATGATAATAACATTTGAAAACCATACCATACATATCAAAGATCATAATATGGAGTTATGAAATAAATATTGGTAGTTCATAAGACATGAAATATAAGGGAATCCAAAAACTTGTCCCATGAGATAATAACATTGGGACAAGACATATAATTATGTAATACACATAATCATAAAATATATTATGTCAAGGATACCCACCAAGACATTCATGATAAGTTAATATTGGGCTCACCACTCACGTACTTACTTTGATCTTGGGATAACCTCCCTTGTACCCTATTTTTTAGGATTGGTCTAACCACTAGTGTAACATAATTTTCACAATTTGGCTAACCACGTGTGTATCCTTTGATCTCATAGAACATTTTTCATTACCCAATGCATTGGAGGGATATAGAGGTCTAACCCATCTCATAATGAGAACTGTATGTATGTGTTCTACAAGATCATTAATATTCATCATATCATAACCCATGAAATTAATTTGGGTTCATAAACATTTTATAATATCCTAAATTATGGAAAATAGACATGTTTTATAATCATTTCATTATAGAAAAATCCATTAAAAAGAATAGGGTTTCATAATAATTCTTACATGTAATTACCCATGGGAAAATAAACTAATTTCATAAACAAAATGCTATCACAGACATAAACTATTCATTGAAAGAATAAGAATGGAATCCTTAGATCATATCCCTAGTAATTCATAAGTAACATCAATGGAAGTAATATTAGAATGAAATTTATTTATCATTCATTTGGAACATTTCTTATATAAAATAACAATTCATTGAAAACTCACTTTAAAAAAATAAAATTTTTGAAAATACTTTTCCTTGAAAATAACCATGAAAAATTATAAATAAAGCTTTAAAACCATTCAAAACATTTCATGGGGAAAATATACTTTCCAATTTGAAAACACTTTTTAAAATTTAATTTTTTTTGATTTTTTTAGATAACATGGATTTAAAATAAATGGGGGCTTTTTCTAAAAATACTATTTTTCATAAAAATATTATTTTTGAGCTCTTGAGTACATAAAGAGAGGAAAATGAAGGGATTATTTTAACTAAATAACCACAGTATAAGAAAATCCATGAGTTTATTCTGATATTTATCATAATATTTCGTCATTGGAATCATAATCATAAATAATTTTGATAAATGATGAGATTGTAACATAAAACTCTTATCACTTTAGTAACATTGAAACATAATATCCATGATGAAATAACATTAAATGAAAAATTAAAATATAATTTTAATAAATTGAAAATTATATTAATTTTTAAAGGTTATGTATATACATGTAGTAAAATAATATAGGTGAAAAATATAATATATTTCTTAAAGAAGGTAAATTGAGAGAAAAATACCATACTGGTTTGTTATCTTTTGAATCGTAAAACCAATGAAAGGGAGATACTAAAATGGATATGTAAACCACAATAGTTTTAATCAGTATAATTATAATATATATACATGGTCAGTATACACACCACATAAAATAAATATGTGGGGAACATAAGACAAGTCTATCAGAAGTAAAAATGTTAAACGGAAATTCCATACCTTAAGTACTGACTTCCATCGTACTCATTAAAAAATATTTTATAATAAATATAATTTTATTATACATATATTATTGAATAATTATTATATATATCAAACAATATTTTATTTTATTATGACCATTTAATACCTGTTTATTAACAATTCCATGTTAAAGTTACGTTTCAGGTAATAACACCTTTGTTTTTCGTATATATTTTGACTTATTATTTTTGGTCCTATAAATTAAATCATGGTTTAATAATTTAAGTAATTTAAACCATGATATAAATATAATATATATTCATTTTATATTTAATTATGATAATACATAAAATTTAATGATAGGAAATAAAATAAACCTTTCATGGAGACAGTAGGTCATACGTACGCATGAACGATGTTTCCATTTTATTATTGCATTGAAAGAAAAAAAGTAAATGATATATATATATATATAATATAATAAAATTATAATTTTTATTTCATATATACCACATATATTTACTAAACCCATCTTTACTACATTCCATGTAAAGTGTGAATGAATCACATCGCTTCGCGAGGTGGTAGTCTGTCGTACATACGAACAACATTATCATATTCCCAAAAATTTTAAATCATGAGGGTACGTGTGATATAGTAATATAATAATAATAATAAAATAATAAATATAATATATAACCAATAAATACATCATTATTCCCATCCTTGATAGGTGGTAATGAAAAAACAAATGACATCGGTTCGCGAGGCGGTAGTCTGTCGTACACACGAAGGATGATTTTGTAACCCATTTGATGGAAGTGTGTGAAGATTTAAGTCTAAACATAACATAACAAAATATAAGTATTTGGAAGATACTTATGATATTATATAATCAGGTTATAATAATATTTTATGGGATGTATAAATTAATAAAATAAAGACACTCATTGAAGAACAATACCTCTTCTTTAGGTATCCTCTTAGGTTTTCACTAAAACCTTATTAGGTTGTATTTATGCCAAAAATATGTCTCTTATAATGATATAAGGGAATTTGGGAAGATAATTTGGAATAATGTTGCCAAGATAAATGGATTTAGTGGTGTGAATAATTGGGGTGAGTGGGTGACCTCTTATAGTTGAGGAGGAGTGACATTCTTGAAAATACTCAATTTTTTTAATATTGGGAAGTAAATCTTACATAAAGTGGATCCAAATATGATAATTAAAGGTTTTAGGGATGATATTGTTAATTAAAACCTCTATCACATAATGAAACACATTTTTTAAACATTTCATTCCTTACCTTTTAAGTATCCCTATTTTTACCATTTTGGGTTTTCCCCATAGTAACAAGTTATCCGACCTTGGTAATTTATCCTTAAGAAAAAATTAGAATGATAATTATTAGATAATTTTGAACCAATGATTATAAATATTATATCTAATTTATAAAATATAAATCATATAGTGTTTGAAAATAATTTTAACACAAACTCAAGTAATGTGAAAAATACCATTTTAACTGTAACTATGCTAACCAAGTTTTTTATTCAACGGTCAATATAGTAATTATAATAAAAAAATTAGTATATAAATGGAATATAATTTATATTTATTAATATTTAAAAATCACTTTTTTGAAGTTTGTTTTTTTATTAATTTTAAATCCATTAATAAAATATCAATTATTATAAAATAAAATTAATGTCAATTTTAACATTATTCATTTAATTTGAATTTAAAAAATATCAAGAAAATAATAAAATTATAATATATTATTTTCATAAAAATTTAAGATTATATATTCTTCTAAATAATAATATAATATAATAAATTATTCAATTTACTTCACTTTTTATATTTTTAATATTGGTTATTTTATTTTTTATTAACTAAATAATTATTGAGTTGTCATTTCATAAGAATTTTATGAAATTATTTAATCTATAAAAATTAAAGATAAATTATTATAATTAAAAATATATTTATTTCTAAAAATAATATCTATAAGTGAACCTATGTTTTTTCTTCCTATCCAAATTATTTATAGAAATTAAATGGAAGTAAGTTTCATTTTTCTCTTTTTCTTTGAGTAACATAATATATGTGTCACTTCCATGGGAAATTATCCCAAAACACATAAAATTAGAGCCTATAGTCATAAGGTCTGAAATATGACCATATAATGGGTTTTTACGAGTTTTTATGTTATTTTAGCCCTTATTTTTTTAGTTTACCCGCATGGTAAATCCATTTTTACCTTAACCATGATAATTATTTTTTACTATTTTCACTATTAATTTTGGTCAAAAATTAAGTTGAACATATTCGAAATTATAAATTTTTATATATAAAAATATAGAATCCATTATTCTAAATTCAATTCACATAGTTGAAAAAAAATTTAATTTTAAATTAATCCCACGGACGCGATGTGAAAGCGGGGTTTTAAAGAGAAAATGTTCAAAAGTTTATAAAGTTTTTATATTCAATTAGAACATGAAATTGTTTCAAATGTCCTCAAATATATTAATTAATATAAAATTGAACTAATTTTACTTTATAATGAATTTAAAATATACATTATCTTTATAAATAATTTTAATGAAGAGGCAGTTTGCAATTAAAAGTTGATATTTTAAACTATTCATCAAAAAAATGGAACTTTCATAAAATTCACAAAAATTAACCCTATGATAATTTTGGTATTCTGATTTAAAAAATGAGTTGTATTCTATATATTAATTTTATAAAGGTTCCAAAAATTAATTTTACGGTTGTGCACAAAAATAAATAAATAGATTTTTTTTAGAAAATAGTATTTTTGAAACATATAAAGACATTACAAAAAATTAAATATTTTTTTTGTAAATATGATTCCTTTATATAAAACCATTATACATAATATTTTAATTTTCATAATTACTATTTTTCTTTCTATGTTTAACAGCGTTGTTATAATGGCCAAATTTTAAATAGTATTACTAATAATATACTGTGGTTTTGTTAAAACTTTCTGTCGTGTAGTGAAAGCAATATCAGGGTTGTGTTCTACACAAGACTGAATTATTTCGTGTAATGAAAGATGAGCTTAATATTTTATTTAATTAAAAATAGAAAAAATTGAAAAAATTATTTCATAAAATCTAGTGGTGTTTCGAAGTGTATCCCCTTTGGGTGCACATGTTCATATTATTAATAAGAAATATTGATAAATTCCATTATAAATAAATAGTTAGTAATTTAACAAGATCAATATAAATAATATTTATCATTTACCCATTATTAATGACTTTTATAATAAAATATATAGATCTAAATACTTTTTAATTATTGACCTTTGATCTAGATATCATCAATTGAGGTTCCAGAAGGAGGATGAACTCAAGACAACATTATGTACATGGTATAGACACTATAAATATATAATGATTCCATTTGGTCTTTCTGATTACCCAAATCTCTTCATGGATTTAATGAATTGTTTCTCTTGGCATTACATTGATCAGTTTGTGTTAGTATTTATAGAAAATATTCACATATATTTAAATGGAAAGGAATATAATAAATATCACAGGTGGATTTTACTAAATAACCTAAGGTAGGAGTAGTTGTATGAAAAATTTATAAAGTATGTATTTTTTCTAAGAAAAGTTTCATTTTTGGGTTATATAATCTCAGTTGAGGGTATATCAATGGACCCTTCAAAGATGGAAGTTATCAAACATTAACCCAAAGAGACCACACTGTTTAAGATCCAAATTTTTCTTAGTTTGACTGGATATTATTGATAATTTGTGGATAATTTTACATGAATTCCTAATACATTCACCAAGTAAATTTAGAAGGGATCCAAGTTCCTTTGGAAACATGAAAGTGAATAAAATTTTAGGGAACTAAAGCGAATGTTATTTACCAAACCTATTCTTATGTTTCACTACAACGGAGAAGGGATTATAATATATAGTTATATATCAAAGAAGGGATAAATGTGTTCTAATTAATAATAACATAGTGATAACTAATTCCTCATAGAAATTGAAGTTTCATGATAAAAATTACCAAACTCCTGATTTAGAATTTACTATGGTAATATCTATATTAAATATATAGAGTATATAACTCTATAAATAAAGATGTGATATATATACTGATCATAAAAGTTTAAAGTATATATTCATGGAAAAAGGGCTAAATATTCATGAGAGAATATGTCTGGAGTTAATTAATGATGATGAATTCTCAATACATTACCACCTTGGGAAGGAAAACAATGTGGCTGGTTATTTGAGTTGAAAGGATCATGATACCTTATTTATGAAGCGTATCACAAAAGATCCATTATTTTTGGATTTTTTAAGGATAGATCTAGAAGTCTTGAAGGAAGGGGGAAAATATTATGTTTCTCAAATGAGTGTCTAAAAATATATCTAAGTAAAGATTAAGGAGATTCAAATGGAGGATGTGAAGCTTCAAAAAAAAGGGAAGAACTGCTCATGAGTTGATGCATGATTGTGATGGAATTATAAGGTTTATGAACCATATATATCATGTAAATAACATATTTGAAGAAGGATATATTGGATAAATTTCATAGTTCAACATTCTCTATTCATCCTAGAAGTATAAAGATGTATAGAGTTTTGAAAGAGTATTTCTAGTAGGATAAAATGAAGACAAATATAGCAGAATATATATCTCGATACATTATATATCAGGATTTTTAGGCTAAGAGTTATAAGTCTAGGGGAATGCTACGTCCATTATGCACACCATAATGGAAAAGGGACTTAGCCATGTAATTTTTCATCAGACCCCCAAAAAATGTCTCAAGGAAACAATATAATTTGGGTTGTAGTTGATAACCTTATAAATTCAAGACACTTCACTATTATTATAAAATATTTATCTCTAGAATAGTTTTATAGGATATAATTTAAGGAGGGGGTAAGGTTGTATGAATTGCAACATTATACTGTATTTGATCAGGATCCGAGCTTTACCCTAAAGTTCTGGTGATTCTACAACATTATCAGGATACAAAGTTATGTTTCAGTACTTCTTACTATCCTTAGATATATGGTTAGTCTATGAGAACCATTCAAACCCTATAATATATGTTTAGATCAATTTATATTTATTTAAATGGTAGTTGGGATCAACACTTTCCTCTAGTCGAGTTTCTATACAAAAATATCTTTCACTTGAGAATTTATATGGTTCCTCATGAAGATATCTATCAAAAGAAGTGTATAACTCCAACATGTTTGGATGATGTTAGATAAAAAAATATATCAGTACCAAAGTTAGTTGATGAAATTTCATATAAAGTCATATCCAATCAAAAAAATATCATGGCAACCCAGAGTCGATCGAAAATCGATTCTGATAATCATCGGTAAGATCTAGAGTTTGATGTTGGTGAAAAGGTATTCATTTCAATTTAACTATAGAAGAAGTCAATGAGATTTCGGATGAAAATAAAACTAATCCCTAGGAATATTGTCCCCTTTGATATTCTTGATCGAGTAAGGGCGGTAGAATATCTATTGGCGCTTCCATTGAACCTCTCTCAAGTTCACAATATGTTCCATGTATTTCTCCTAAGGATGTACATACCTGATATATCACAAACACTAAACTCATAGGTCATAACATTAGAACATGATATTTATTATTATTAATAACCTATATAAATCTTGGATCATAGAAATAAAGTTCTATAAAGTAGGACTACTAATATAGTTAATGTTCATTAGAGGAATCATAATTTTAAAGAAGTTACATGGGAACCCAAGGATGTGTTGAGGTAGAGATAACATAATTTTTTTTGTATTAGAGTAATAGAATTTTAGGTGATAAATAAATTTTTATGGGGGGATAATTTAATAAACTAATATTTTAAGATATATTTCTTTCTAAATAAATTTAATCTCTTTGATAGGTAGTGATACATGCAATTGAGAGTCTAAATTAACAATAATATAGTATACCATTATAAACTTGACATTAAATTGGTGGGTGTGATTAGTAATAACTAATTTATGAAAATTATATGGTTGAAACATGTATAAAAAAAATTCATTTGTTATAAAATTATTATAAATGAAAATAAAAATCATTTCAAAGTAAAAGTAGTTTTTTTTCTTCTGAATAACAATTTTTAGGCATGCATTGAATTTTTATCTTAATAAATTAAACTAATAATTATCACTGATTTTTTAATGAAATTTAGATATTAAATATTGATTTGATCATATATCTAATTTTTATTTCTAATTATGGGATAAGAATAAATCTAGTTTTATGCTTAAAAATTTTATTTTTCTAAAATGTGGGTTCGTCGCATTTTTTAAAATTATTTCAAAATGAATTAATACACTTTTAGAAATTTTATTTGTAAAAAAGAACTTCATTTTTTAAATAAACATTTATATTTTTTCTTAGAGTGAATTTTTCAGGATTTTATAAAAAGATTAATTTTTCTTTTAATAATGAAAAATAATGAATTTTATTTAAAATTATCTTCTCGTCTAAATAATTTTAAAGGAATAATTAGTTAAATTATATTATAATTAATTCAATTTATTTCAATGGAAGCGATTTTTTTTGAATTTTCATATAAATAATTTTTATACTTAAGAAAACATTTTCTCCGTAAATCCTCTTTTCATCATATTTGCAAGTTTTATTTTAAATTAAATTCTACCACTATGTGAATTTAATTTGATAAAATGGATTAAATATTTTGAATTATAATAGTCAATATTAGGTAATAAGTTGAACTTAATCTTTGTTCATAATTAATTGTAAAAATAACATAAATATATCACTACGGTTAAGGTTTAAATACGTTTATTTAGGGGTTAAACTAAAGAGATATGGGCTACAATGACATAGAAACTTTTCCAAATTTTGTTATATAGACATATTTTGACCCTATATCATATAATATATCATGACCTAACCTAACATGGCCTGATTTGTGACTAACAATAGCCTTCCTCCAATAAGACAGTGGATGGAGACCAATACCAAAGTAGTTATAGAATAAGCATGAGAGGACTCATCCTAAAGTACCCCCCCACACACACAAATCCAAGACCATATAATTATAAAATGTAAAACAACCACTGAACATGCATGAAAATATCTAAAATCAGAGCATTATAGTATGACAAAAACGTACTAAAAATCAAGGGCCAAATACACGCTCTCCAAAAAACTAAAAACAACTCCAACCTGTTAAGTTGAGATGACTACTGTAAATGTAACCACCAGAATACACCTCATTTTTTCTAGATCCCTTAACTTCACCGGTTAATGTTCCCTATAGGATTCCTTTAAAAATTGGTCATCTTCATAAGACATGACACGTGTGAGAAAATCCCATGCAGGGGTGAGAATAATAATACCCTATAGGATACCACAAAATCACTAAGAATATAGAATTAAGAATAATAGTCATCTCATAACATGTATATTTCATTAACATATATTAAAATAACATAAAAATATATAAAAATTATAAAAAAAATCTCAAAGTAATATCATAACTGTAATGAGAGCCTAGAATTCCAGATTGATGGTTCTATGTAACACTCATCGAAGAGAACACACTCCATGAGTTAATTAACGTTGATCTAATTCATCCAAGATTTCATGCACATCATGTCTCACCATAATAAGTACACTCTTTATATCTGAAATGGTCGATACATAGATGGGGATCACACCCAAGGATATGGGGTATACCAACAACCTGATCTGGATTAACCTGCTAAGTAGGGGACTGATGCCAGTGTAGTGTTGGTCGGAGAGATACCAAGAACACCACCTAGGAGGGATTCCAACAACTCTATTTAATACTGAAGTTCATCCAAGGGGATCACTATCTTATGCATAGGACATGACACTAAACAAAACCATCAGGGAATGGATCAAGGGAACATACCTAAGTAATCTTGTCTAAGATGAAGTGCAAAAGGGCTCAAAATCTATCCTTAAAGAAATACGTGGTGTGTAATTGAAATACATTGCACATACCTTTGGAATCGGGTTCTACCAATGTATCATGGCCTGTTTATGTGTTTGTGTACGAGTACATGGTGTGTGGCCCACCACAGATGGATTGGGGGGCCACATGGTATCCTAGGAATGTTCTCCCGATATACGTCGAGCTACCTAACTAGGTGGACATGACATGTGGTGTGGGCCACATGATATGTAACACCACCCAGCCTCTTGGGCATGTACACCATGTACATGAAGATCTAGTGGGAAAGGGTCACACAACATGTGAGTCAGGTCACATGACCTGTGATGAGAATATTATAGGATTATAATAATATAAATTTTATCATTTTTGATGCTGAGAAAAAATTAATTTAAGAGGTGGGTTAGATTGGTTACATGTTCTAAATCAAATTTTCTAAAAAAAATTAATATATTATTCAAATTTTCACAATTTTTTGATCATCTCTTCCTTTTAATTTCTATTTAAATTATTTTATTATTCAAAAAACATTAAAAAATCTCCCCTTAATTTAATTATGTCTTTCATTCATCCGTTATTTTTCTTTTTTTTCAGCAAACCTAAAAGTTTTCTTTGTTCATGTCCTTCATAACAGAATAGCATAGGCTATCCATTGTGATTCACATAGTAAAAATGGGAAAAAATATTTTGAGAATACTCATGAAATCATTCATCAACATGGATACAATTAGGATCCCAAAATCCATCATTATGAACGAGGTCATTACGAGAAGACTAGGTTTTAATCAATGTTGGTAGTGAGTCCTCTCTATCTTTTTCAATTATTTTTTGATCATCATTATTTTTAAATATAATTCATGACTCTATTAATATGTAATTAAAATTAATAAAACTTTTATTACAATCATATAACTTTCTATACTTAGTTGATCATTTGTTATATTTTTTGACCACAGTGTCGTTGTAAGAACACTGAGAGGAAGTGGATCTGTGTGGATTTTTTTAATTAAAACCATTTTAATTTTAACCCTTGACCTATAAGGGGTTCTTGGATATCATAGTATCATATAAAACTTAGACCACATGTATTAAATGAAGACAGAAACACAAACTAACAAAGCACATAGACATTTTCAAGATTTACTCACAATGTGTGAACTTATCCCCAGTGTATGGTGGTGGTTATCCAACACATGCATGGCTGATGTCTTATTATTAATAACAACCTAAGTATAAGGGGATAGCCTTAAACCCTTATACCTAATACCAACAAGAATAAATTCAATATAATAACTGGATTAACAAACACTAACTCACTAATTTTTATAAAGTTACACCGACCCATTTGTTTAGTAAATAAATTTGTTTGTGTCATTATGAAATAAGACTAAAATGTTGCATACACATATCCTTTAAACTAAGTAGATTATATATTCTTCCTCAATAGAAAATATCTTCTCATATATGATACCCTACAAATTCTTCAAGAACTTTTATGTTAAGTATATTCATCAACATATTGAATACACACCAGTCTCTCTTACTATTCATCAACATAAGATAATATTTATAATTATCACTTCATCAGTCACTCATATTCTTAAACTATCAATTTATGTCTTCTTTTATGATCTTTTATTTCCAAAATTGGTGCCTCATTAATATATGTTTCTCTCACACAAATATTTTTCTTCAAATAGTCTTTTTTAAACTCTTTAAGAATCCAAAAAACTATATTCCTTAATTAAAATACATATATTCTATTTAATATTATCATTTAAATATTCATCCAAAACCTCTTCTTTTATATTGATCAAATAATACTCTAATAAATATTCAAATAATTATTCTCAAAGAGAGAGAAAATATAATATTATTTAAAACCACCTCTAATATCATTTAGAGATCTTCAAAAATATCCGTGATATGATTCATTTTATTCTTCATGGATCTCATCCCTTTATTTCCTTACACTACCAAGAAACTCACATTCTTTTTTCTGTGTAAAAATTCTCACATTAAATAATAAAATTACGGTGAAAATATTCATCCTATAATACAAATAACTTCTTTAAATATTAGTATCAAACACTTTTGTGAATCAAAACTTAATCCATTAAGAACATTTATATTTAATAATTAAATAATAGACAAGAATAATATGAATTCTTATGTTTGATTCATTTGGGAATATGTTTTTTAATATTAAATGAACATGTAAGAATATTATATATCCTTTGAAAAATTCAGGTTACTATTACATAAAATCATAGTTATTATTAAGTGAGAAATGATTACTCTAACATATCCTTTGAAACCTATGAATTATTAGTATATAAACTCAAACATAATATTATATGGAAGTTTAACTATAAATTTAATCTTACAAAGAATCAGATTAATCTTCAATATTATCAATTTAATTTTATTTAATAATTGAAACTTCAATGTTATTCTTATGAACTTTTAAAATTTTGGAGTCAAATTTATTTAGCTCCAAGCTATTCCAAGGTATAGAAATTTTACTCTTTTATAGGTTTGTGTTATTCTAATATAGACATATTTATTCTTATATAGACCATAGAAAATTATTTATGATTTTATGTATCTTAAGAAAACTCAAAATTATTCTTACATGGATCTAGGTTAATCTTACATAGGGGTAGGTTACTATTACATAATTTTAGTTTACTACTAGGTGAGAGTAGTTTATTTTTACATAATAAGAACTTTATCAAATTTTAAAAAACCCATAACTCAAAAAATAACTATATCCTTCTCAAATTACCTAAAAACAACCCAATAAACTTTAAATAATCTTAAAAAAGTTCAAATAACTTTAAAAATCTCCACAAAAACCTGATGCACTTATAGCCAGTATGAACTCCAATATTCTTCAGAACAAAATACAATTTAAATTCATATTTACTAAATTATATTCTTTATATTTTATTTAAAATCAACCAATGATTCAATGATTATTCTAATCAATTCAATATATATCTCAACTTATCATTTGAACCTCATCATCATCCTAGATAGATCATATATCAAGACATAGTCTTCATGCTTGATAATCACAAGGAATAATATTCACGAACATAAATAAATAGCTTTTGTTCTTCTACATAGACAACCAAATCTTGTTTTTCATAGAGATATAATTATATTTATAAATATCCATTATTTATAAAAATAACCATGTACTTGGAATTACATTTTTTATGAGCCAAGTGACCTAGGTATTTAATTTATAAACTTATTTAACCTATTAATCAAAATATACACACAAAATATCATGTATAAGCATCCCAACACTTCAATTATGATTTCCAATCAATTAAAAATATATAACCTTATTTTAAAATTTTCATCAGTAGTATCTCATATTGATGATCTTAATCAACATAATGTTTTATATTTAATGTTCATCTACCTCCATTAATATATATTTATATATATGTATATATAGTAAGAACACCTTGACGTATCTCAAAAATATCAATATATTGTGTTCTGTATTATTCCCATTCATTGATATCTTATTCTTAAATATTCATATTCACTCATCCCATATTGAAATCCTTTTTTGGATACTTCAAACATCTTCTAGATTTTTCATCTCAAAACATATTGACATTATTTATTATTAAAACAATACAACATGACCTCATCTGAGCATCCAATAATCTACCCCTTGGGTTTTTTGTAAATAACCATAATGAAAATGAATGTAAATATGTCTTAAATAATTTTTTATTTATATACCCCTTATTTATAATAAAATAAAAGGTCAAAATAATATATGAATTGTAAATTAATCAACTCTATGTACAGTTGAGGAATGATTGATATAGAAAAAGTGTGACTAATCGACTTCCTTAAACTATTTTTTCACAACCATGTATTCCTTAATATCTTCATAGTTTTCTTTTCAATTAAAACCCAATTTAATTACCTTAATTTTTGAATATATTCAATAAATAATATTATCATATAAAGCCCACTTAAAGGGGGAGGGGATTGAGTTTTTTAAAAACATAATTGTTTTTATCACACTAGATAAAAAATAATCCATAAGATATATGTTTTGAACTAATTAGAGAAACAAAAGATAATACAAATAATGAAAAAATAGTTTGGAAGATAAAAACTAACCATATTACAGTGGTTAAATGGAAACAATGAACAATATATCATAATAAAATGATTTGGTTCTTCGTAACAATATGTACAACTCTAGAAAATATTATTAATTTATATCACAGTCCTAATAACCAAAAATATTCACTTTTAATCTAGATCAGTAGGATGATCAATACCCATACGAAAAGTATACATGTTCTAAAACCTCAAATTTTCATCAAACTAAAATATCATAAGCACAAATCCTCTCGTAATACTTATTTGATAGATTTCTATAGTAGTAATCGATTTCTATAGAGATCCTCTTTAATTAAACAATAAAAATAAAAAAAATCTTTATTTATAGGAATTCTTCAAACATAGAATTTTAAAATAAGTAGTTTTTATTCTTGGAACTATAAAATAACAAGTCAAATGGAATAAATCAATTACAATAATAAAACCTAGATCTTTTTCAATATAAATTTAAAAAATAGAAGCTATAATAAAATAATGAAAACTAAAACAATCAGAATATCTTAAGTCCCCACTATAATGAACACTTGAAATGGAACCCCTAATCCCCTATATTCTATCTCACTCTCAGTGTCTCCCTCTACTAGGGTAGTTGATGTGATTATTTTATGGTGAGGTGATATCCTTTATTGCTCCCATTCCATCATTCCTCAACTCTCCTCAAGGGTCTCCCCTTAATTATCCTTATTTATCTAGGAATTTGTATCCTACTTTTAGGACTTCAACCATGAATCATGAATACTCTACCAACTAGATCCGCCCTTTTGGACACCATTTTTTGACGTATTTGGCATTTTTATGGTGGTTTTTGATGTTTTGGTGGTTAAAATAAATTTTTTATTCTCGATTTGAGGGAGTTATGTGTTTGGGTTTCTGGTTCTCTCTATAGTCATGGAACACTTCTGAGACCCTTTCCTAGTTCTTCATCTTCTGTTGCATCCAAATCAATTACATCAGGATCCATTTTAGATTGATAGAGTATCTTTCATGGAGGTTTTTGGATTAGTTGGTTGTCCATTAACCAATGTTCCTAGAGTCATGACCCAGGTTGGTTCTTCTTGTTAATTAGGGATTTTTTTCCTGGTTGTGTTACGAGAATTTTTTATTTTAATGAGGTATTCTAATAATGATGGTGTAGTTCTTCTATGATTGGAAATTAGTATTTGGTGTCCTATTGCTATTGATTTTTGAGATTACTGTGGCTTGGTAATTGTTGTCCCTTATTCATTAGGATTAGTTTTGGTGGGGTTTTATCCTTGATGATGAAGTCATTGATTGGTGATGGTGTCTCATCTAATGGAAAATGTAGTTCTTCTTTTTACATATTCTATTAATGATGGATGGAATTGTTTTTAGTTTGGTATGGTCTTTGATGATAGTGAACATGGTTGAATGGTTGGTCATTTCCTTGCTTCTTCTATGATTTCTTTGTGTTATTCATATTTCTTTTTGGGATGTTATGGAAGAGGGATAGTTGGAAGTGGTTTCTGTTACCATGGTAGTGATTCTGAATATAGGGTTTAGAGGTCATGGAAATAGACATAGTTCACTATTGAGGCATTAGACTTCTACATACTCTGTTCTTGCTTTAGGATTCCACCACTCTTCTCCCATTCAGACTTGCGTGGTGGTTTTCAAGGTGTTTTGGGAAATGATGTTTGTGAGGTCTATGATATTATTGGATTCATCTCTGTGGTTTCTTCATTAATTTCTCTGGGTCCTCTCTATAATCGATCTTCTTGGTGGTTGTGGAGATTATTTAATTGGTGATCTTCATGGTTTGGATATTCTATGGTATTCTATTATGGTGTTTTTTTGAAAGTGAAGATGGATTCCAAAAGGTGGTTATCACTGGTGAAATTTTGTCAACAATGGATATGATTTTTGTCAATGTGCATGTGGTATTTTTCCTAAGGTGGTGATGATAGTTTTTGTTTGAAAATTGAAAATTGAAAATTGAAATCAGGGTGCACAATGTGATGTGGTTTTTTGGCTAAGGTGGTGATGGTAGTTTCAGTTTAAATTTTGAATTTTGAAATTTATTTTTGTGGGGGTTTGTGTGAAATGATGCAGTGAATGATTATATAAGGTTCCTACTTAACAAAAAGTGTCTTTTCAAAAAAATAAGAAAAATATATTTAGGAGATAAGTATTTAACATCTCACAAAATTCAACACTTCTATATGAGTCAAAATCTATTATTCGAAGACTGAAACTACAATTTATTGTAATTAAACATTATAAACTAACAATTTTGAACTCCATGAACATTGGGTACAATTATTACATATAAATAACTCATAATATCTAACACAATATTCTAATCAATGTTTTTTACGTGACTTCACATTTCATAGAATGTTCATGTTTTGAAATCAGTTTATTCAGAACAAGGTGAGATAGAATAAAAATCCACATAATAGAACTTAAATAAAAATATTAAGTTAACACATGTAAAGTATGAGGTATATTTTTATTTTTAGAAAAAAATAATATTAAGGAATTAATTTACAAAAAAGGAAAAAATAGATGCAAGTGTGGGAAAAGTGAGACAATCATAACTCAAAAATGAAATTTTCAAGTCATTTCTAGAATTTACAGCTTCATATGAAATTGTAATTTGTTGGAATATTTCTGAAAATATTATCCCAATATAAGGTTAAAATCTACAACTGCTTCATCATTATATATCTCCTTTTTATATAATCTCTATGAATTTTTTCAAAATTATCATTCAAGAACTTATATCACTTGGTTTGCATGAAATAATACCACTTGAGATAAGACACTCCACGATGGATATATCACCCATATATAGTAATTTCACTTCACCTATTTTTCCCCTCATTAATGAGTCACCTTAAATTCATTTCATATAAAAAAATATATTTAGGAATAATGTGGTTCTTCTAGTATCCTTAGTGAAAAAAACATAATTGAGAGTTAACTCTCAACTAAGTACCCCCATTCTATCCAAATAAATTTTTGATATAACTCTTCATGCTTTAATTCTTAATTATCTAAGTATTATTTGTGGTAAAGAATATATTGTTCCAATATATCTCTACTTGTGTTTTTATGATTAAAAAATACCTACTTTTATTTTAAAAATTTTGTTAAGTATTTTTATAATATAATTATGTTACATTACGTGCTTAAATTATTGTTTCACTTCATGCAAGTAATTTGTCTAGGAAATACAAAAAACATCATTAGTTATTCAGAATCTGAAAGTATCACATAATACCTTATCTTAAAATGTTCAATTAAGTTACTCAAGGAAGATCTGTTAGTTATAATAGAAGAGTGAAAGGATTTTATTCTTCTAAAAGAATATCTATAGACAAAATAAGTTGTATAAAATAGAATGAAATATCATATTAAAATTTTGTATTATTTTGGAGGAAAATATCTTTTGATTGGTTGAAGACTGATTATCTTATGAAGACAAGTTGTCATAACTTACAAAAGGTATCCTATGATGAAAAATATGGTCATTAGATATCCTAAAAAGATATGATACTATAGAACAACATGATTAATTTTATAATATCTTGTCAAGTCATCTCATAAATTTAGAGTATATCAAAAAAAGATTATCTGTTTTAGGAAAGACCATTTGAAAAAGGCTTTCCAAAATAGAACAACCTAGAGTATGAGAATATTTTTTTTAAACAAAAGAAATTTATATGTTTTGAAAGTTTAGCTACAAATAATTAATATCCTATAACATAAATATTGTTATATATGTCACTTGACCATTAGTGTTATTCTATATTCATGTATAAACATCATATAAATGGAAGAGTTGGAAACAACATAATATATAGAGATGGAGAACAAAAAGAGAAGAAAATCCATTTCTCCGTTATAACATCAAATATTTTCACATATTGAAAATAAATTCATCTAATGATATGATTATCAGTTCTATCTACAGCACTGGAGATTATCCTAACCTATGCTTGAAGTCTATCATTCTCTTAGGATGAATCTTCATCAACTATTAGTTGTTACATGCAACTGTGTGCTGTAAATGTTTCATAAAACTTGTATCTCATTATACCATGTTTCCTCTTAGTGTTTGTGTGTTTTTAAGATTATAGATAGGTTTTGTAATGGTATATCCTAATTGAAATATCCTAGACCTTTGTACTAAGTGAAAAAGGCTTGTACTCAGCTAGGATCCACCAGTAAAAGGGTTGTTCAGTGAAAATCATCAATCTTGAGGAGTAGAGAATTGGTGGAGTGGACTGGGATATTTTTCTTCCTCGAGCCACTATAAACCTTTGTGTTCAATTTTCATTATACATGAATTTCATTTCTACTATATTTACTATTAAGGAAGAAAATAGAATGTACATACTTTGAATAGGGTGGTCTATTTTTTTCAATGAATATTTTAAGAACTCAATTAACCCCCCTTATTGGGATATTATTTTATTCCTTATCTGGGACAATAATTGGTATCATAGAAAGTGACTCTCAAGTTTAAAGATTTCAACATTTTAATTCTAAAGATCTATCTTTAAATGGATGTTATCACTGATATCTGAGAAGTTACATCAATGTTTAGTGCTCTGTACTTCAATGGTGAAATCTATGGTTTATGGAAAACTCGTATGATTATTTATCTAAAAAATCTTGGTCTAAAAGTCTATAACAAATTAGTTAATCTCTATGAAATTCAAAAGTATGAAATTGAAACCTTGGATGCAGCAACTGAAGAAAAATTATAATTAAACTCTAAATCTATGAATGCTATCATTTATGGGTTGAGACTAGATGACTTTAATAGGATCTGACAATGTAATATTGCATATGAAATTTTGACTACTATTATCATAGCTTTAAAAGGCACTAAAAACATAAAATCCCTTAGATATGATAAAACTAAACTCAAGTTAAGTACTTTCAAAATGGCTGAAGGAGAGAGCATTACATGACTAAATGGAAGAATCACTGAGATCGTAAAAAAATTGATGATCTAGGAATGCCTATCATTGAGCTTGAACAAACATAAAATGTTCTCAAAGTATTACCACCTATGTAGAGTGGAATTTATACTACCATTAAATAATCTATTGAAGTCAATAAATTCAAGACAAAAGATCACATCGGAACTTTCATGATGTATGAAGTTGAAATGGAAACTACAAATGAAGATTACAAAATTATAAAAAATGAAAATGCTACCATGAATGTGTCTACCTCTAAAGATGATAGAAAGAGCAGAAGTATACAAGTCTCTGAAGCGTATGAAGAATAAGAATGCTCCTCAAGAAATGCTGAATCAAATTGTTGGACTCCTCATGTATTATTCATGTTTTAATGATAAAAAATACTATTACTGTTAATTAATCTCAATCTTAATTACACATCTTGCTAATGCTCTTCAAGTCTTATGATGTTAATTACTCTCTTTATTATTTACAAGTCTTATGCATGATCACAAATCTCACTTATATTATCAAGTATTTATATTTATGATTCATGTTCTTTTACTCTATATTTATTTAGCTTAATCCACATTTTGCATATTATTTTTTAAGTATAAATATCGATATTTGTCTAAGTATAGAGACACCGCGAAGGACACACCGTGAAGGACAAACCGTGAAGGACAAACCGTGACTGAAACACTGTGAGCTACTTACCATGACCGAAACACCGTGAGATACTCACCATGACTGAGACACCGTGAAGCACTTACCGTGAATCACTTACCATGAAGCACTTACCGTAAACCACATACCATGAAGACTATACCGTGAAGAAGACACCATTTACATAATCACTATGACACAATTTCTTAACTTTTTGTCAATATTATTTAAATTATACTAACGGTCATATTTGATGTTTTTAATGCAATTAATGTTATTTAATGATAGTTGTTGGAATTACAGGAAACCGTATCTTGTACCTATGAAAATGGAATCATTCCTAATGCCAGAATGAGTGGAATATAGGGAAGATTGAGATGCAGTACACACACAAGTGTAAGCAGTGATGTGAAAGTGTGACGATACAACAAGAAGAACTTACATACACCGGAGAGCACTGTTCTGAAAAAAAGAACAATCCTGAGCAAGAAGGAGATTGCAAGACTTTCAAAGAACTCTCATGAGTGAAATACAATACCACTGAAGAACGCATGACGAATAAAGATATCATTTTCACTCCTGTAGAACAAAAGCTGAACTGCGACACTCTGTTTTTCAACAGAACAAACAGAGAAAGACTCAAAAGAAATTTAGCTGAATCCAACGAGTTTAGATATGCATTGATAATCACTAGAGCTTTCTAAACTCTTATCTATTCTCTTTAAGTGATTTTTTATTTAATTTCGAGCAGTGTGGTGTACTCTGTATACCTCACACACACACTATCTCCTGCATTGAACTAAAGGATATCAAAATCCTAACTCTAAAATTCTTAACTCTTTTTTACCCATGTCAACTGTGGAAAAGGTCCTTGTGTGGACTGATCTCTGTTTTGTTTCCCACGTAGAATAGTGGTAGAGGTCCCTGTGTGGCCTGGATAGTTGTGTAAACTGTTGTTAACCCAAATACAGGGTGTGGATCAAATTTATTTAAATTTTAGAGTACTAAGTCTCAACTTGAGACTGAACCTCTTGTTACATCTTCTGTGCATCTTTAGTTTTAGTTTAAAGTATACTACATATATCTTTTATACTCCATAGATATTAATTTTAAATACAAAACTATTTTAAAGCTACTTTGATAATTAAATTATCAAGTGTTTACACTTATTGTAAATCAGTAGGTTAGTTTCAAAAGTTAGTTTGATCTTGTGGTTAAACTAACTGAGACCTAATTAATATTTGAGAAGCTAAGTGAACCTTTACAATCTGTATAAATTCACTATATTTTAACTTGTTTTATAAATTGGGGGATTTTAAATAGACAATATTTTAATAGAAATTTTAATTGGAACTCAATTCCCCCCCTCTTGAGTATCCACTCCGACCAACATTTGGTATCAGAGGTTGTTTTTATTTAAAGATTTTTTTTTAAATACTCTGTTTTTCATCTGTGATTTTTAGTTTAATCTTTAAAGAACATAAATTTCTATTAGTTCTAAATTTTATCTCTTTAAATTTACTTTCTAAAATCTAGTAATGGACAATAGACTAGAGGGTTCTACTAATAACATGCCACATTTTTTCAATGGTACAAACTCTTATTAGTGGAAGATTAAAATGAAAATTCATTTAGAAAGAATGGGTTTTGATATTTGGACTGCTATAGAATCTCAATATAAAATTCTAGAAATCGAAAGAACAACTTGGGATGAATCTACAAAGACTGCCTACAATAATAATTGTAAAGATATGAATTACCTATACTGTGCTTTAGGAGATGAAGAGTTTAATATAATTTCTTCTTGTAAAACTGATTTTGAAATTTGGGATACTTTAGGTGTTTCTCATGAAAGAACAACCAATGTTAAAAAATTCGATTGAATACATATACTATTAAATATGATAATTTTAAAATGAAAACTGATGAACCTATTTCTGATATGTATCTCAGGTTTAATGATATAGTCAATACAATGAATTCACTCGGTAATGATGCTCCAACAAAGGAACAAATTATGAGGATACTGAGATGTTTACTAGACCTATGGAGAGGCACATCTATTTAAATCAGAGAGTAATGTGACATTGCTGCTCTACCTGTCAAAGAACTCATTGGTAAGCTTATGATGTATGAGGAAAAACTCAAGGTGAATAAAGAGGAAGAGGATGAACCAAAAAGGAAATCAGTGGCTTTTAAGACTACTGCTTCAAAGAACAAGGACAAAGAAAAATCTCAAATAGAAACTGAAAGTTCAACAAGTGAAATCTCAGACTCTGGTTGTGATGCCCTAAATGGCTCAGATAGCCAGAAGCTTTAAGAAATTTTATAAGAAGAAGAAATTTTTCAGAAAATCAAATTACAAAGGAATGTAAGACAATAAGGGACATTGGAAGAAGGACTGGAAAAAGCCAGATAAAAGTGATGAAGTTGTTTGCTATGAGTGAAAAAGAAAAGGACACATTAAAGCAGATTGCCCAATGCTAAAATTCAAGAAGAAATATGATTACAAGGACAGTAAGTACAAGAAATCTATGAAGGCTGCCTGGAGTGCTTCTGAAGACAACACACATGAATCTGAAATATCTGATTCTGAAAAGAATCGTTGCAACATGTGTTTCATAAAAAAACACATCTGAGGTAACCTTAGATACTCCTATTTTACATTATTATTATTATAGAGATGATGAATAATCTGATTCGGATTCTGAAAACATGACTAGTGAGGAATTATTTTAATATTGTAATATGCTGGAAGAGTCATGCAATGAACTTAAGGATAAATAAAAATCATTGAAGAAATAGCACGATCTCACTAAAACTGTTAAAACTGAACTTACTATTGAAATAGAGAAGAATGATCAACTGTTAAAGGAGAGCACTGAACTAAAAATGTCTAATGATCAACCTAGAAAGGACTTAGAGAAGTTTCAAAATGGAAAGGATACACTAACTCAAATGATAGGAAAGCAAGTGGAACCAAAATACACTACTGGAATAGGCTACAAACCTGGACAAGGAAAGTTTACGAAGAATATATTTATTCCTAAATCTGGATAGAATACTACTAGTTCTAGTTCTGGAAATCCTAATGCTTCAACTAGTTATTCACATAGTTATAAATAAAATAGAGTTTATCTTTCAAAATCTATTGATTCTGTAAATTATATGAGACCCATAAGACAAATTTGGGTACCAAAATCATTGATTGCTGACCTGTCTAGACCCAAGAAGATCTGGGTACCAAAATCATACTCTATCTAAAACTGTTTTGTCGGAAACCTGCTTGAAGAGTTCCCACAAGAAGACATGGTATTTGGATAGTGGATATTCAAGACACAGTTCTGGAGATTACTCATGTTTCAAGAGTTTAATAAAGGTTGATAGAGGCTATCTCACCTTTGGTGATAATTCTAAAGGAAAGATCATCAGCCTAGGCCAAATTGGTAACACTGATTCCGTTTTAATTTATAAAGTTTTATTTGTTGATGGACTGAAATATAATTTGTTAATTATTTCTTAATTATGTGATGATGGTTTTAATTTCAAATTTGAAAATGATTCCTGTAATGTTTTTAACTCTAATTTTTTTTTAGTATTTTCTTCATTAAGAAATGAAAATGTTTATGTTGTTGATCTAAATTCCTTAGCTAAACAAAATGTTACCTGTTTAAATGCATTTCATAAAGAGTCTTGGCTTTGGCATATAAGATTAGGACACTACAATATAAACTCACTTAGGAATATAACTAGGAAGAACTTAGTTAGAGACTTACCCAAACTTTTGTTTCCAAATGAAAAAGTTTGTAATCCCTGCCAAAAGGGAAAGCAACACAAAATCTCTTTCAAACCAAAGAAAGAAGTCTCAACTTCTCAACCTCTCGAGTTGGTTCACATGGATCTATTTGGACCATCTATATTTTCTAGATTAAATGGGAAGCACTATGTCTATTTCCAAGTAGATGTCTTTTCTAAATATACTTGGGTATACTTCTTAACTCACAAAAGTGAAGCTTGTTCTTATTTTGTTAAATACTCCACGTCTGTAGAAAACCTTAGTGGACTTAAGATTAAAACTCTAAGAAGTGATCATGGCCGTGAGTTTGAAAATCATGAATTTGAATCCTATTGCTCACACAATGGATATAGTAATAAATTTTCTACTCCTAGGACACCTCAGCAAAATGGTGTAGTAGAAAGAAGAAATAGAACCCTGTTAGAAATTGATAGAACTATGATTAATGAATATGACCTGCCTATTTAATTTTGGGATGAAGCAGTGAATACAGCTTGTTATATTATTAACAGAGTCTTAATTAGACTTGTTCTTAAGAAGACCCCATATGAGTTGTGGAATAATAGAATGCCTCAAGTCAATTACTTTAGAGTCTTTGGTTGCAAAGTCTTTATTCTCAATAAAAAATAATCTTGATAAGTTTGATTCTAAGAGTGATGAAGGAATATTTTTAGGATATTCTTTAACCAGCAAAGCTATAGAGTTATCAATAAGAGAAACAAGTATGTAGAAGAATATGTTCACATCAAATTCAATGAAACTGATCCACATGAGTCTAAAACCTCTCTTGAAAATCTTGAAGAAGATTTATCTATTCTGTACCTTAATGAAAAAATCAATGAACCTGCTATAAAGACAACCAGCTCTGGACTTATTCCAGAATCTTCTTCTAATGAACCTAAACCTAGAGAAGAACCTGAAATTTCTAGTCCTACCTTTACTAGATCAACTAGAATTCTAAAAAACCATCCTTTAGATGATATTGTATGAAATCTTGATAGAGGGACTCAGACTAGAGCTTCTCTTAGAAATCAGGTTAAACATCAAGCCTTCTTGTCACAGCTTGAACCTAAAAACACTGATGATGCTATTAATGATGAATTTTGGGTAATTTCTATGCAAGAAGAACTCAATCAGTTTGAAAGAAATAAAGTGTGGAATCTTGTTGAAATACCTAAGGACACTTTCACCATAGGCACTAAATGGGTGGTTAGAAATAAAGTAGATGAATTTGGAAATATATTTACAAAAAAATCTAGGCTAATTGCACAAGGCTATAGTCAAGAGGAAGGAATTGACTATGAGGAGACTTTTTCTCCTGTAGCCAGATTAGAAGCTATTAGGATTTTATTTGCTTATGCTGCACATATAAATTTTAAACTATATCAAATGGATGTCAAGAGTGCATTATTAAATGGATATATTGCTGAGGATGTTTTTTTTTGAACAACATCCTGGATTATCAAACCCTCATTTTCCAAATCATATTTTCAAATTATCAAAAGCTTTATATGGTTTAAAGAAATCTCCAAGAGGTTGTTATGATAGATTAAATACTTTTATAATTTCTAATGGTTTTACAAAAGGTATAGCTGACCCTACTCTTTTTATAAAATGAATTTCTAAAGATGTTTTAGTTGTAAAAATTTAAGTAGATGATATTATTTTTGGATCTTCAAGAAATTCCCTATATACTGATTTTTCTAAAATGATGCAAAATGAATTTGAAATGAGTTTAATGGGTGAACTCAAATTCTTTCTTGGAATTCAAATCATTCAAAATGATGATGGAATTTTTTTAACTCAAAGTAAATATACTAGAGATCTTTTAAAATGTTTTGGATTGGATAACACAAAATGTAGTGACACTCCCACGAGTACCACTTGTAAGTTGGATCTTGATGAAGATGGTAAATCTATTGATCAAACCACTTATAGAGGAATGATTGGAAGTCTACTCTACCTGACTGATAGTCGTCTTGATATTATTTTTAGTGTGTGTATGTGTGATCGTTTTCAAGAAAACCCTAAAGAGTCACATTTAAATGCTATAAATAGAATTTTCAAATAACTCAAGCATACTCCCAATTTAGGACTGTTCTATCCCAATGGACAATCACTTGAACTAGTTATCTATTATGATGCTGATTTTGCTAGATGTAAGTTAGATAGAAAAAGCACCTCTGGAACATGTCATCTTTTAGGCAATTCACTAGTATCATGGTGTAGTAAGAAACAAAATTCTGTTGCATTATCTACAACAGAAGATGAATACATAGCTATTGGAAGTTGTTGTATGAAAATTTTGTGGATGAAACACACATGACTAGACTATGGATATCAATTCAGACATGTCCCAATAAATTGTGAAAACACAAGTGCTATTAATATTTCTAATAATCCTGTTTCTTATTCTAGGACAAAACATATTGATGTAAGACATCACTTTTTGAGGGATCATTATCAAAAAATGTGATATCACTTTGGAATTAATTGGTACTGAATATCAACTTGCTGATAAATTCACAAAACCATTAAATTATAAAATATTAGACTACATCATACATGATCTTGGTTTGATTAACCATAAATAGATATCTTACTGATCTTAATGATCAATACTTTACTGTATTTTGCTTTACGGTTTCATGCTCACTGTTTTACAATTATTTTTTTATGCTTACGGTCTCACCATTATGATCTTGTGCTCATGGTTTGTTAACTCACTGTCTCACCGGGACTGCACAGAATGGTCATTGTCTCACCGTGACGACCAACAACTGTCTCACCGTGATGACTATTTTTCATCACACCGTAATGCCTACTCATGGTCTCACCGTGAAAATTATTTATATTCTTATTTTAACCCGTATCGCGGTAATTTTTATTTCACTACTATTTGATTTCCCACGTTTTTGTTTTTATGATGATTGACATTCCCAAATGATAAAACATAAGGGTTTCATTCGATTCCTTACCCAAAATCTCTTCGGAATCTTCTCACTCTTGAAAACCTTCTCCTATCTCGCCCAAAACTTTAGTGGATGCAAAGGATGAAGCATCCATATTCACCCTCATCTGAGAAGCGCCGCTCTAAGAAACAGAAGAGGTTACCGAGGATAGCTCCCGAAGGACCTCTAAACCCAAACTTGGTAAGCTGTACTGTTGTACCTAAAAAATAAGTTTTCCATGAGTGGCTATTGTCTAGAAAGTCATTAGTTTTGAAAGTTTTAAGAGAACAAGGATGGATTTAATGGTTCTCTGGACAAAATAGACCGATTTACCTAAGGCTAGTATCTCAATTCTATCAGTATGTGAAGTTTTCCTTTGAGTTTGGAGAAAGTTTTATGGTGACCAGCTGGATCAATGGTCAGAGGTGTTCCTTCTCTTAGAGGCTGTGGGCTTCATGCATAAGAATTCTACATGAAGGAGTTTGTGAAGTCTACCAGAGAGAACCTCCTCCATCTTCTAATATCTTCAATCTGGAAAATGACTTGGAAATTCTAACTGGTAATGGCACCAAGCGAAGGGCTATTGCTGCAGAGCTAGATGGGGTGACTAGACTTCTTTTCAAATTTGATAAAAATTTGATTAGTCCAAGAAAAGGGGATTTTTCTGTAATGAAGTATCAGGATGTGTTCCTGATTCTCCTGTTGAAGAATGGCCATAAGATCAACCTATGCAAGTATGTTATTAACCATATCTGTGAGCTGATCAAAGTCACTTCCAAATCCACCTCCTCGTTTTACTCAAGGATGATTTTAGCCATGTTATTTGCCAAAAGGATGGTTGGACCGAATGAAGAAAAGTTAGAGGACTTTGATTTCTGCTTATCCATGCCTATCATCAGAAGGATGAAGATAAGATGGAACCTCTGGAAGAAGCAGTGTGTTGAGGTTAATGATCAACTCTATAAAAAGTTTAATCCTGTTGATTATCCAAGAAGACCTAAGAATCTATCTGATCTTGTTTTGGAACTAGATGAAGTGGATGAGTAATCAGAAGAAGAAGAAGAAGAAGAAGAGGAAGTAACAGCTGAAGTATCACCTAGAGAAGAAGCTGGAAGACCTTCAATGGAAACAATTCCTATTGAAAAAGAAAGGTTTTTTGTCCCTGCTGTTATCCCTACTAAAATACCTTAAGGAGGGGAAATTTCTATTGGTTTGAGAGAAGAGGAAGATCCTGATTCTATTGAGGATGTCAATCTAGAAACTCATCCTAATGCTACAAGAAAATTGGTTTTTCCTAATTCATAATAGCAAGAAACCATAGAGACCGATCCTGTTGAAGAGGATCTCACTATTGAGAAAGAAGCAAGTCTGGAAGCTCAACCAGTGGAACAATCGGTTCCTGAGATAATTCCCTCTACTAAAGAGAGGATGGAAATTTCCTTTCAGATGGAAAGGAAAGAGTTTGCTGAAGAGATTAGAGATGATCCTGTGGATCTGGATCATGTTGCTGAGCCTATAGTCTCTAAAATGGAAGCACAATTTGAGGGGGAGGAACCTCAAAACCTTGAGATTATGGAAGTTGGATCTGCTGAAGCTTCTCAACCTACTGTCACATATTATGTGTACACTCGGTATGAGTTCCCAATCATTTATGATGTGAATAAGTCACAGCAGGTGACTACAACTGGAATGGATATTTCTTCTCTGTTTCAACTGAAGTCTATAGCTCATCCAGAACCAGAACCAGAACCAGAACCATAGCCCCATTCCCAATCTAAATCAGAATCTATGTCTGAAGATGACTCTGAACCTCTACCTTTACCTTCACCCTTACCCGAGCATCACTCCGTTGTGAATAAAGATGATCTGAAGGTTTTTGGAGAGAGTCTGTTAGCTGGAGTTGAGAAGATCTTATCCTCTCAACCTCATCCAGTGACTCAAATGAGTCAAGAAGATGCATCAATTCTCTTGGAAAATATTATATTGCATATTCAAACAAGGATGATCCGAGAAATTCAAGAAGTTAGAGTTGAAAATAAGCTTCTAAGTGCTAATGTTGCAAATCTGAAAAATATGGTAGCAAACTTGCAGAATGAGTTGTCTTTGAGATCAGAGCCTGCTCCTGTCTCTTCCCTTGCACCTGTTGCTGCTTATCTTATGCCAACTGATTCCACCCTTTCTAGGGAAATTGTGTATCAAAAGTATCCATATCTACTATCTTTTGATGAAAAGATTCAAAAAATACACACCAAGATGCTGGAACGCAAGAGGGATCTTGTAGAAAATCTGAATAAACTCACAAATGAGTACACTGGATGCCTGAAAAAAGTTCTAAAACAGTTTAAAGTTCTATTCGAAGCTGTAAAAGATTCTCCTGCTTTAGGTCAACCTTCTGTTCCTCTTTGGGATGATTCTCTGCTGAGATCTATAATCATGGAAGAACTTCATAATGATTTAAGTGGCTTGGATCTGTCTTCTTTGTCAGAAGTGGTTAAGAACAGTGATCGACCATTGGACTTGGTTAGAATTCATTCTAAGATAGACAATGATGATCAACAGGAGATCACTAAGAAAATAGATTTTTATCTCTCTCGTATTTTCTCCAAAAGTGATATGACAGATCACTTTAGATATCTTGTGGAAAACCTGAAAATCCCTTATGTAACTCAAGCTTTTAATGCTCAAGTTCAGAAACTTACCGAGTTCACCAGATTGTTGGACAAATTCATGGAGAATAAGGACGATTTTGAAAAGGCTATGAAATATGGTGGTGAAATCATTACTGATTTCATCAATATTTTGAAGCCATATCTTTATGTGCATATTACTGCTATAGTTTCTCCAGCTGCTGCACCCCTTAGACCTGGTCTACCTGCCTTAGCCTCAACTACCATGTCAGTCAGCCGAGCTCTTTCTCAGATCCGGCCAGTCATTCCTGACCAACCACAACCTAGATCTTCTACTACTCCTACTTTGACTCCATCTGTTTTTGAAGGTCTACCCTTAATCTCTTTGTCTACCACATCTATTCCTTCTTCTACTTCAGCACTAGCTCCTGCTGCTACTAAAGGAACGGAAAATGTGGATCCCTGAACAATCCAGAGACTGTTTTCGTTTTGATGGGATGCCATTTCTTGTTTCCTGTTTGTATTTCTCTTGTATGATATATTCTAAACCATTTTTAATGAAAAATACATTGTTTCACTTCATTTTCTCTACTTTTTGATAATCCCAAAAGGGGGAGGAAAACCTAAAAGTATAAATACTATAATGAGATATGCTATGTTGCATTTCATTTCTATTTTGACTATACATGATTTGTGATCATCAAAAAGAGGGAGATTGTTTGACTCCTCATGTATTAATAATGTTTTAATGATCACAAATCCTATTACTGTTAATTAATCTCAATATTAATTACACATCTTGCTAATTCTCTTCAAGACTTATGATGTTAATTACTCTCTTTATTATTTACAAGTCTTATGCAAGATCACAAATCTCACTAATATTATCAAGTCTTATATTTATGATTCAAGTTCTCTTACTCTCTAATGATTAAACTTAATCCATATTCTTCATATTACAGTTTAAGTACAAATATAGATATTTGTCTAAGTATAGAGACACCGTGAAGGACACACCGTGAAGGAAAAACCATGAAGGAAAAACCGTGAAGGAAAAACCGTGAAGGAAAAACAATGAAGGAAAAACCGTGACCAAAACACTGTGAGATACTCACCATGATCGAAACATCGT
This sequence comes from Viscum album, assembly GCA_963277665.1. Lineage (NCBI taxonomy): Eukaryota > Viridiplantae > Streptophyta > Magnoliopsida > Santalales > Viscaceae > Viscum > Viscum album. The sequence goes on along the minus strand of OY728163.1, from coordinate 1,851,724,623 downwards.
GAGCTACTCACCGTGACTGAGACACTGTGAAGCACTTACCGTGAATCACATAACGTGAAGCACTTTCCGTGAATCGCTTACCGTGAACCACATACCATGAAGACTATACCGTGAAGAAGACACCGTTTACATAATCACTGTGACACTGTTTCTTAACTTTTTGGAAATATTATTTAAATAATACTAACGGTCATATTTGATTTTTTTTAATGAAATTAATTTTATTTAATGATAGTTGTTGGCATGTCAGGAAACCGTATCTCATACCTATGAAAAGGGAGTCATTCTTACTACCAGAATGAGGAGAATATAAGGAAGATTGAGATGCAGTACACACACAAGTGTAAGCAGTGATATGCAAGTGTGATGATACAACAAGAAGAACTTACATACACCCAAGAGCACTCTGCTGAACAAAAGGAACAATCATGAGAAAGAAGGAGATTTCAATACTTTCAAAGAACTCTCATGAGTGAAATCCAACACCACTAAAGAAGACATGACGAATCAAGATATCATTTTCACTCCTGTAGAACACAAGATGAACTACGACACTCTGTTTTTCAATAGAACAACCAGAGAAGGACTCAAAATCAATTCTGCTGAATCCAAAGAGTCTAGAGATGCATTGCTAATAACTATAGCTTTCTAAACTCTTATCTATTCTCTCAAAGTGATTTGTGTATTTACTTTCGAGCAGTGTGGTGTATTCTGTATACCTCACACACACACTGTCTCCTGCACTAAAATGAAGGATATCAAAATCCTCACTCTAAAATTCTTAACTCTTGTTTACCCACGTCAACTATGGAAGATGTCCTTGTGTGGTTGGATCTCTATTTTTTCCCACGAAGAATAGTGGTAGAGTTCCCTGCGTGGCCTGGACAGTTGTGTAAACTGTTGTTAACCCCGATCCATGGTGCAGATCAAATTTATATAAATTTGATAGGACTAAGTCTCGGCTTGAAACTGAACCTCTTGTTACATCTACTGTGCATATTTAGTTTAAGTTTAAAGTATACTACATATATCTTTTATACTCCACTGCTATTACTTTGAAATAAAAAACTATTTTAAAGCTACTTTGATAGTTAAATTAGCAAGTGTTTACACTTATTGTAAATCAACAGGTTAGTTTCAAAAGTTTGTTTGATCTTGTGGTTAAACCAGCTGAGACCTAATCAATCTTTGAGAGGCCAAGTGATCATTTACAATCTGTATAAATTCACTACAGTTTAACTTGTTTTATAAATTGGGGGATTTTAAATAGACAATATTTTAACAGAAATTTTAATTGGAACTCAATTCCCCCCTCTTGAGTATCCACGACGACCAACACAAATGATGATCTTTCTCAATTTTATAATAATTTAAAAATATATATATAACAAGAGATGAGGATTATGAAGACCTTAAAACAAGCATATAAATCATGGTGGGTACTCTAAATAGTTGAGATTCTATGAATGTAAGAAATATTGGACACAACAAAATTGACTATCTGAAAATAAAAAATGATAAGAATACAGAAAGGAAGTTCCTTAAAAATACAGAAATAAGAAATGTTAGAAATCTACAAAGGCAACATGGATTTCTTCTTAATATTCTAGAAAATTCATTTCATCAGAATCAAAATATAATGTGGAAAATCAAAATTCAAATAAATTATTTATGGTACAGTCGGATGATGCACATTCTTGTTAATCTACTAAGCATGATCTAAAATTAGAAAATGAATATTTATAATATAAAGAACTAAATGAATATTACACCATATTCGAATTCATGTATGAAATCTTGAAAAAAAATACCTTTGAAATTATTATAATAAAATTGTTGGTGTGGAAGAAAATTAGAATAATAAAGTCTCAGAACTAAAAGGATAGTTAGAAAAATCTACTGTCTTGAATTCTGAATAAGTTAAAATAATTGAAAATCTATAGAAGGAGGTTCAATATTTCAAAGATACTATAAGGTTTTTTTAAAAAGGCGAAGAATATTTAAATAAAATTCTTGGAAAAAATAAAGCTAAAAAATAAAAATTTGGAACTAGAATCCATGGTGAAAGATTTATGATTTACAAAAAACATTTTTTCCCTGGTTAAAAAATAAATATCTTTATAAAGTTACTTGGTTTCATTATGGTGATATATAAATTTCTTCCAATATTTGTAATTTAAATCACCATATTGTTGTAATTAAACATTTTTTTCATTGAAAATATTTTTTTTTAAAAAATAAATGGTTTTCTTGAAAATAGAATCAAATATGGATTCCGTGATCACTTATATCTAACATATCTAGACCCAAAAGAATTTGGGTACCAAAAATTATATTGTTTTATTTGTCATTGTAAGAAACTAGCTATATGAATAAAAATGAAAAATATTTCCTAAATAGTGGTTGTTCAAGGAATATGAGTTGATATTACTCCAATTTTATTTCTCTATCCAAATTATATCGAGGAGATGTATTGTTGGGTGACAATTGAAAATGAAATATAGTTGGCATTATAGTTTAGTGGGAAATCCACAGTCTATCCTTATAAAGAGAGTAATTTATATTGAATTCTTTAAGAACAACCTAAAAAGTATTTATCAAATTTGTGATGATGGTTATTCTAATTTTTCTTCAAATAATTTCTTCTTAGTTTGTAAAGATAATTGTTGTATTTAAAGCACATAGAATAGGAAACGATTACATATTGGATCCTAACACATTGTGTAGAAAAAACGTGAATGTTTTAAATGATAAAATTGAACAATCATGGATTTGGAATAGAAGGGATGGACATTACAATGTTCATTCCAAGAGAAAATTGTCTAATTTTTTTTACTTTTTTGACTTTCTTGATCTTAAATTGGGTAGAAAGAAACTATGTGATGCATGCCAAATGGGAAAGAAACATAAGTCATCTTTAAAATCAATTAAAGATGTTTCTACTTATAAACCTCTTTAACTTATCCATATGTATTTATTTAGACAAAAAAGAACCACAATCCTTGATAGTATGTCATTTATGTGTGTGTTAGTTTATTATTTAGCATGATTTACAAGGGTTTACTTTTAATACTTAAAAGTAAATATTGTTTTGTGTTTATTAATTTTTTTAAACTTGTGAAAAAAGAAGAAGATGTTAAAATTGTGTCTTTGAAAAGTGATCATATAGATTAGTTTGAGAACTAAGATTTTAGTTCATATTTCTCTAAGAAAGGAATTAAATATACATTCTGTCCCACCAGGACACCTCAAAAAAATTGTGTTGTAGAACAGAGAAATAAAAGTTTTCAAGAAATTTAAATGACTATGTTATACGAACATAACATGACTAATAATTTCATGGACGAAGCTGTTAACACAACATGTTATATTATTAATAAAGTACCAATAAGACTTTTTTTAAAGAAAAAACCATATGAGTTGTGGAACAACAGAAAAACCCAAGGTAGGATACTTAAAATTATTTGGATGTAAAGTATAAATTTTGAATAGGAAGGATAATCTTGGGGAGATCAACTCAATGGATAAATAATGTATCTTCCTAGGACACTCTACTACTTTCAATGATTATATAGTTTTAAATAAAATATTAAGGATAATTAAAGAATCAGCTCATGTGAAATTTTATGAAAGTGATCCCTTTGATCACAAAATGATTCAAATTAATGATCAACATGATTCGGTAAAAAATATGAGACCTAAATATTTATTTCATGAAAAAAAGTTTGATGATTTGGAACTCAATTATTTTAATCCAAATCCAATAAGGGTAGATACTAGTGAACGGGAAAATGTGTTACCTAGAACACCCATAAACATTAAAGAGCATCCTTTAGAAATAGTTATAGGAAACTTAAATAAATGAGTAAGAATGATAATAAATGTATTAAATTTAGTGGAGCTATCTAAATTTTTATCCAAACTAGATCTAAAATCCATTGAAGAAGCCTTATAAGTTGAAATTTTTCTATTAGAAATGCAAGAAGTGATAAATCAGTTTAAAAGAAATGATTTATGGGAACTAGTTGAAAGACCCTCTAACTGTCCTATGATCAGAAAAAAAGGGTTTTTAGAAATAATCCATATGAACACGATGTAATAACAAGAAATAAAGCTCGATTGGTTTCCAAAGTATATAATAAAGAATAAGAAAGATATTATGAATTAAAATTTTCTCCCGTAACTAGATTAGATGATATTAGAATCCTTCTAGACATGTCAGAGAATGTCATATGGCACCCCTAGGAATTCCACCCATGTATCAAGAAACCATTTAGTCTCACCATCTAGGCCTCACAATGTCCTCTGTAAATTTCACCCAGATCATATGCAGACATCAGTACATATCAACTAAGTCTCACAATAATACCAAGGCATGTCAGCTAGCTCTTGAGATGTCCCCCAGACATGTTAGTCGTCTTTCGAGATGACACTCAGGCATGTCATCCAGGGCATAAAACACCCTATGAGACATGTCACAATAATTCTCATGACACCCTTTAAGATTGTTATCCGTCTTTCACCATGACACCAAGGCAAGTCATCAATATTATGTGACTCCCTCTAAGCTTGTCAGCCAGGATCATGCGATGGGTTCCAGTAAAATCCAATCAGGTCATGCAATGTCATTCAGAAATGTTATCCTTGATCACGAGACAACCTTCAGACATTCCATCTAGGTTATGCACCCCGACCAATTAATCTATGAGGAATCTGATTCCTACAATAAACAGGATATGTAAGACACCTTCTTAAGGCTCGATCCAAAAATAAAATTGAATCCACTTTAGTTTAAGTCCCCTCATGACACTGATATTTTAACCATCAGGACCTAATCATTCCCATTGGATGATCATTCTACCTCATCCATCAGTGGACTAAGAAGCCAACTGAACCATGATGACTTTGATTTGTAAGATAACCAGAATATATAAGACGAATTCCAAAGGAAATATCATCATATTAAACATCCCAAGGATTATCCTAGTACATAATTCCTACATACATGTGAATTAAAACTAATTACTTATTATCCTTTATTTCTCACATAGATCATAGCTCAAGTGGGCTTAGGGAGTTTCAATAGTCATGTCATTCACATCATTAATCTCCACCCGTTGGGGAAATATCAGTATGTAAGCCCTGATGATTAGCATGATATAAACATCCCCCTTATAAGAGAATCTACCTTTGGGATAGTCCCAAGGGAATGAATTAAATAAGATAAATTTTATTCCTTATATATCTAGGATACATTGGATGTATCATTGAGATTCAAGCTCAAATTGTAAGAAATGATATCTTGATTTTAGGTATGGATCTTGATTTAATGTTGTTTTTTAGGAAAAGAAAAGAAATGGGAAATTTTCTAAGTACACGCCATGTACTTTTGGGTACACGTTGTGTACCTATTATCCACAAGTAGCCATGTAATGGTTGTGTAACAGCCGAGTACATGGAAGTGTAGGTGACCTAGAAGACTGCCTAAAGTATGGCCTAGTTAAGGCTAGTAAACAAAGTGTTCATTTAATAGACACTCCATGTACTAGAATCAATAGGTCCCTGCTTTAGGTGGTCTTCCAGGTCACCTACACATCCATGTACTCAACCGTTACATGACCAGTACACATCTACACATGGAAACTGGGTACACAGTGTGTACTCAAAAGTATACGTCTTGCACATAGAAAATTTATCATTTCTTCCTTTTTCCTAAAACATGACCCAAAATCCAGATCCATACCTGAAATAAATATATGATTTTTTACAAACATTCCCCCTTAAAGAAATTCGCCCCTGGATTTCCCTTCCATGGTTGGTGAAGAAGAAACTTCAAACAACTATGGCCACAGGGATAGTACGTAGGCCTCCCTCTCCCATGTCTCATCCTATACTTGCCCGTTCTTCCATATCACCCATACCGAAGAAATAGACTGGCCACATAGAACCTTCATGCTGCAATTCACAATCTGAATAGGGTGCTCTTCAAAGGACACATCCACCTCCAAATCAACCTCTTCAAGTTGAAAAACATGAGATAGGTCTGAAAAGTAACTCCATAGCTATGAAAAATGAAATACGTTGTGCATATCCTGGTACCTTTGAGGTAACTGAAACTAATAAGAAACCGGACTGACTCTTTCCAAAACCTCAAATGGCCCGACGTATCTTGGTGAAAGCTTCCCCTATCTCATAATCCTCTTGTATCCCATCCCCGATGTAACATGCCAAAAACCTGATCTCAGAAATCGAACTCCAGAGGTCACCTCCATCGATTAGAATTAGATTTTTTCTGAGACTATGCATTATCCGTCCTATTCTGAGTCAAATCCACCTACTCAGTGACCTCCTGGACAAGACGAGGTCCAAACATAGCTGCCTCTCCTGCCTCCAGCCAACATAGGGGTGATCGACATGGACTACCATACAAAGCCTCATAAGGTACCATCTGAATCGTCGCTTGAAAACTATTATTATAGAAAAAATCCACTAGTGGTATGTGTCTCTCCTAAGAGATCTCTAAATCCAGGACACATAATCGTAGCATATCTTCCAAAACTTGAATCGTGCGCTCAAACTGGATATCTATCTGGGGATGGTAAGTTGTATTCAGAAGTACATGTATACCCAAATACCTCTGTAGTACATTCCAGACATTATAAGTAAACCGGGAATCCATATATGAAATGGTAGTGTGTAGAACCCCATGCAGATTTACAATCTCTCAGATGTACAACATTCCAATCTCATTAACACTGATGGTTTCCTTAATTAGTAAGAATTGTGAAACCTTCATGATTCTATAAAAAACAACCCAAACCGCATCATTCTCTCGAGGCGACCTCAGTAAACCCATCAAAAAATCCACTGCGACATCATTCATCTTCCACTCAGGGATGGGTAACTACTGTAAAAGTCATATTTTCACTAATGATCCACCTTCAAATGTTGATAGGTGAAACATCTAAAAAACCAACAACATCCCTCTTCATTACTATCCACCAATACTAACGGTGTAAATATCGATACATCTTGGTGATGCTAGGATGAGCTGGCCAAACTAAGGAATGAAAATATTACATCAACTCCTCACATATGTCTGCTGACACTCATATGTTTTTATGAAAACAAAAGACCAAATCATCTCCTACTGTCCACCCAGGAGTAGGGTCCTCACCTAACACACTCTCCCGTAGGACTAGGCCTTCTTAATCTTATAGTTTCCTCATTCACACTCGATCTAGTAGAGTAGATTTATCAACTATAGAAGTAATAAATGTCTTCCCCTTTCTTTTGTGCACCTCCAAATTCATCTCCGGGAAAAAATCCATAAGCTACCACTCACTACTGGCCTCCTGAACTGCCTATATCTGAGTCCTCCTACTCAAATCATCAGCCAGTACATTACCTTTACTAGGCATTTAGGCAAGCTAAAAGTCAAAAGAATAAAGGTAGTCAACCCACATTCACTGTCTAAAATTCATATCACGCTGAGTAAATATGTACTTGATACTTTTGTGGTTAGTGTATACCAAAAAATTCGATCCCAAAAGATAATATCTCTAACAACGTAAAGTATGAACAACTGTAGCCAAATCATGATCGTGCATTGGGTAATTCCTCTCATGTGGCCTCAACTATTGAGACCCATACGCAACGACTCCTTCCCCTACATAAGCACTACTCCCAACCCAATACTTGATGCAGCACAGTAAACAATGTAACTATTTCCTAGATTTGTAAAAACTAGTATTGATGCTGAAGTAAATCTCCCTTTCAGCTCCTGAAAGGCTGAATCACAAGAATTTGTCCCTAAGTACTTGGCACCCTTCATAGTTAGGCACTTCAATGGTGATACTAAGCATGAAAAGTCCTGTATAATGCAGCTGTAGTAACCAACCAACCCCAAAAAACATTGTACCTCAAAGGCATTCTTCAGCTGCTCCCAGGAAACGACTTCCCTCACTTTCTCTTCATCTGTTGATACTCCTATATTTGAGATGAAATGACCATAGAAGTGAATCTGGACCATCTAATAGCGGAATTGTGAGATATTGACATATAAACGATGCTCTATTAGTTTAATCAATACAGTATCAATATGGGTGTAATGGTCATGTCGAGTGTGAGGGTACACCAAGATATCATCCTTGAAGACTAACACAAAATAACCCAAGTAATTTTATTTTTATTTGATAAATTAGTGTGGTTCAGGTATCATCTCCAGAAACACCTTCTTCTCACCTCGGTTCGTACAGGAGAGCGACGAAACTCTAATGAATATTGAGCTTCTCTAGGTTCTTTGTTTGACCTTCGATTGAGACGTCATATGGTGTGTTGGATTCCCACTATTGAGTCCTGTCTTTCCCTAGAGCCTTTCTTCATAATTCCTCCCATTTATTGAGTATTTCAAGGATGGTCATTTTCATGTTTTTTTATATCTACTTTGTTCTATGAAAATTCAAGGGCTGATGTTAAATAGTGTTGATTGTACAACATCAAGGTAGGTGGTTTTTGCCTTTCTTTCGTTGTCTTTGGACTATATATGAAAAAAGTGATGAATAACCATGTTTAAGGTATTGCATGTTTTGTAATTTAACCATTTTAACACATTTTATGGTTTTTTTGATTGAGAAAGGGTTATTGGTTATGCGTAAGGTTTAATACCTGGATTATGGGTGTGTTTCCCATGTTTAATTGATTATGGCCGTTTGGTCTAGAATTCCAGTTAGGAATGATTTGTTTTCTATGCCTCATGTTGTTAGGATAGAGTTACTAATTATATTAGATGCATGTGATTTTCATTATGAAGGTTTTACCAAGGGGAATTGAATGGGAGAGATTCCTGAAGTAGGTTCATTTTTGAATGAATTGTTGTTATGTTGACCAGAGGTATTGACTGTGAGAGATGCCGGGTGGTCATATACTAGAGGGGTTAGACCGTGAGATCTACCCAAATGGTCATTAATAAATGAATTCCAGACCCTAGGGTATTGACTGTGAGAGCTTCTCAGTGGTCATTATAAATTATTGTTGCTATGTTGACCATGGGGTTAGAACCTGGGAGCTACTGAGGTGTTAATTTGAAAATTTTTAGTGCTATGTGAGACCCAATGGGTTAGACTGTCTGAGATTTCCTAGAGGTTCATTATTTATTGAATTGACAATATGTTAAACTATAGGGGTTAGACTGTGATAACAATCCTAGAGTGTTTCTTATAATGATTGAATGATTATGACGAGTCTACAAATCCAAAACACAAGATTGGGCTTAGTCTTACATGATTGTCTAGATGGTCTTCTGAGATGTTTTTTTGTTAATATTACACAGAGGGATACATAGATTAGGCTAGATCTAAGGATTAATTATTCAACAGTTTTAATAATTAATAAATGTAAATGAATGTAATTTTAAACTAAAGGATTGTTTACTTTCGAGTACTTCCAAGTTTATTGCATCATTTCTGCATATTTCCTACTATATATATATATATATTCAATGACAGTTAGGGACAAATCTTTTGGTGGTTGCGTATTGGGATTCTTCTCACACCCTATTTTTTTCATTCTTTTGGGCCCAAAAAGATTATATAATTGCAGGTATACATAAAAGAAAGCACCCTTTTTCATTAGGTACTTGATTTCTGTTGGAGCTGAAGAGCATGAGACCAACCTAAGGCTTGCGATGATGTTGGAGTTTACTTCTTTTCTGTACTTTGGTTTTAGTATTATATTTACAACATTGTTACTTGTTTGGATTCTTTCCTAGACACATGTGACATGAATCATTTCAATACACTCCAGTTGTTATATTACTATCAGTCTCCCCCTATTTACTCTTATTTTATGGTATTAATGCTTTTGATTTTGTAAACTATTGTTATTCTGAATTGTATAATTTTCTAATGAGGGAATAGTTTCCCCATTATCAGACCTTAGCCCTTGATACTAGTCGGTAGCCTCTGGTATTTGGGGAAATGCGCTTGAAGTCATGTGACTAACTGGGTACGAGGCGACACCCAGATCTGAGATGTTACACAAATATCTGGTGCCCAAGTTCCTATACATATATATTTTAAAAATAATGTTAAACTGCATAAGTTTAATGAACTATGTGGGTTTTGATTTCTTTAATTAACAGGATATGTTGGATGCCTCATAATGGCTCAATCCCCTCCTCAGATTATTAACTACCTCCCTGCAGGGCAGAAAATTATGAAGTATCTAGTTATGCGACTTTATCATATAAGAAGCTACTCATTACTGAGAAATTGAAGAAGGTCCTCAGATAGACACATATAAATCACTAATCATATCCCCATTTTCCTCATACGAAAGGGATTAACCTATCATCATTCTGTTAGGGTAACCAGTCTCATATCAAGATTAGAAAGTTATTCCCAAACATATTTAAATCTATTAAAGAGTCCTAGAGTAGACCACAATTCCCCTCAAAAGGGTGTGATGGGCCTGACCTCCCATCCTCTTGACCAATGTGAGTTCTTAAGATTCATTTGTTTTGAAATCCCAATTGACCACCTTCCTTTGTAAAGTAAGTCTATACCCAGTTATGGATGTGTGAAATATTGGAAGTTTCTGTTTAAAATGATAATAGTGGCCTAATGTTAATGATTGTGTATGAAATGGAATCCCTCATGATCAATCATCAGGCCAAACCAAATTCATCTTAGTTTCGCAGTTGTCTATTTCTTGTTGAAACAAACATGGTAAACCTAATGTGAATCTCTCAAAAAAATGATTGGTTAATCATGAATAGGGACACTATTCATTGCATAATGCAAGAAAAAATAATAATAACGAGCCCGATGTGAAACAATAAAATAATAGGATGGTTAGTTTTCCAGGTCTCAGGCCACTTTGTTGGAATATTAATGAAAGATGATAATACTGGTATATATCTTATAGATGATCCTCTATAATTGGGGTTCACATTAAATATATCCATCCTCACTTTGAAAAGTCCACATGACCAGAATGTGAGGATCAAGAATAAAAATAAAATTGTATTAACCATGAATATTTGATTGAGCATGCTTGATGCCTACAATATTTCACTAACAAGTGACCTTTTTCCTTATTTCTAGCATGATTGTAGATACTGATCTCATAAAAAATCCCTATCTAAGATAACTTCTTCATCCAATGATTGTTCTAGAAAATCAGCTATGGATGCAACCTCTGTAGGTCGAAAAGTGATCTGACCTCCCTAATGAATTCAATATCAGGTGGTGAACACAATGGTGAGGTAATTTTATTGATATGGAACAATCCTAACCCCTGAAACAAGTATTTGGATAACCATGATACCCATGAATAGGAAACAGGGAAGACACATTAGTTGAGGAAGGATTTGGATAACCATGAGTGGGATCTTATCCCCACTTCTACAGATGATGTTTGTCAGCATATTCCAAATTTAACTAGCGAGTATGATCATATCTCTACTCACTCAGAGAAAGTATACTGGAATATTCCTATAGTTGACATGGTGGAGGCACATATCTATACCCCCGTTCATGAATTTCATCGAAATATTCTTATGTCACAAGGAGGAAAAAAGTGGGCTCATATCACCACTTCTATCGAAGATATCATCCCATATATAGTGGAGATAAAAAAATTTCAATCTTATATCCCTACACACACTTTGAAAAAATGAAATTACATCTTAGAAATAGATGAAGAATCCAATTGGCATATTTCAGTACTGGTACATGTACCATGACAGGGGCATATTCATCTCTATATAGCTAGGGTAGATCAACACTTTGATCATTATGAAAAAGTAGTTACTCTAGAGAAAGCATACATTATATCCCCCATCTAGGAGGATTATCAGCAAATTCTGGTAAAGGACGTGGCATCAGACCGGTCTCATATTCTTGTTCCAATTGGGGATCACCAGGTGAGAGTGGAAGATTCCTTGGGACATGGGTACAAGCCTGTTGAAAAATTCTAGTGACATATTCGATAGTCTTAGGATTGGGATCATATCGCTATTCTGGTCAGTTCTCACCAGGTGAGAGGGGCCTAGGTCTGAGGATGGGATCATATTCATGTCTAAGAAGACAACTGACATACTTCAATGACCCAAGATAATGCTTGTGTCCACATTTGGTCGGGGCTAACCAAATAAGATTGGAACATTCCTTAGGAGAAGCGCATATTCCTATTAGTGAATCTTCCTATCATATTCCAGAAAATCACAGAAGCTATATGCATATTTCTACATCCACCGATGAAGGACTCCACTAGAATATTTCCGAAGAAATACAAGAGGAGGCTCATATCCCTTCTACCATTATGGACATATGTTGTCACATTCTGGCGGGGAATGAATGTTCTGATTAGGCTCATATTCTTATTCCAACCATGGTTCACCAAGTGATAATGTCATATGCCTCAAGGAAGGATCATATCCCTATCAAAAAATACCATTGACATATTCTAAAGGCTCAAGATTAGGCTAATATTCCCATTCTGATTGAGGCACACCAACTATGAATGGAATATTCCCCAGTACATGATCATATTCCTATTAATAATGAAGAAGATCATTGGTATATTCTAGTAGCTTCTTAGTTGTGGGATCATACTTCTTTATAACTAGATAGTTGTAAACAAATTTTGAAAACTGTCATACTGTTGGCTCGTATCCCTAAAAAATTCCAAAAGGTAGGTCAAAATATTCTGACCACGATGCAGATCGAGGCTCATATCTATAAACTGCTCAAAGACAGTGTCCTTGAGGTTATACGAGACACACTCTAAACCCCTCAAGGGTCTAATAAATCATTAACAGAAGTAGAATATTATCATTACCATGATATTCCTTCTCATGTTAGTGTGGAGATGGATCACAAGGACTCTACTCATAACATCCATTAGGGTCAAACTCCCCATGGTGATATATTTCATAGATAAGGAAATAATACCATTTCTTAGAAACCTTTGTTTAAAGAGGTTTCAAAAACTCATACACCTTCGTATAGATAGGTGCTCAAAACATCAGGTTCAATGGAATATAGTCCCCATCAACATCCAACAACACTCCACTCTAGTCGGCAAGAGTTCCCAAGAAGCATCTTTCATGTTTTGATGGGATGAAGGCATTAAAGTCTGATGAAAATGAGGCCTACATTGTCATATAGATAGAGCTAGCTAGAAAAAACCTCCCCACCATGTTTTGGACCCTCTTCACTTCTGACTATGTGGCTCTAAATGATCTAGAAAAGGAGTTCATGCCCTATCTATGCCAAAATATGTGGCTACTCATCAGTGAATGAAGACTCGACATCTCCATTATATAGGGTATGAGTTTCACATTCATCTCATCAATACACTTTGATATTAGTTGGATATGGATTCCTTTTCCATACCATGAAACCTATGAATGGCAGAGAATGAAAAACTCTTATAAAGTGATTATCATCACACTAAAATAACTCTCCACCGACTGATTTCTAGATCATCACGAGATATGTATAGCCAAGGATGGGTGAAATATGGATATTTGGACTTAACTATGTCCCCAAAACAATAAAAAATTTCAGATATGAAATCCAATAATGTCATATCCTCTAGATAAATTATAGGACTGAGTAATGCCTGATCCATTTGGTCACTACAAAAAATTACCCTACTTCAATGACGCCCATCCATCACAAAAAGAGGAAGAGGATAGTAAAAATTCATTAAATTGGGCCCCTAAAATCTATGAGAATAAATTTAGTCATGGAATCCAAGGATTCAATCAACCTGATAATATCTTGTACCAACTAAATTTAATCATGGGTTGTCATTGTACCCATATCCTATATGAGCTTAGCTGTGCCACATCAAATGAGACGTAATAACAGCTACCATAACTATCATCCATGAGAAAACCCATCCATCTAGGTTGGGGGATTATCTACCATTACCTCCACCACATAAATCATCAATTTCTAAGAGTATTCAGGACTTATCATCAGCAGTAAATAACAAACCCAATCCCACTGGGCTGGGGGAATTTATATGTCAATCAACATCACCGTGTTCATAATCCCCTGATATGGTCCTGGGGAAATCAATGGTGCTTCTAGAACAACCCTAGCATGTTGGGTTGGGGGAATTTATCTCAATAGTCATTAAATACTTAACCAGAATACATGGATCCTAAATAAGAGGATTAATCAATTCCAATTGTGGCCTCATATAACCCTCAACCTGTAGGGTTGGGACCATTTTCATCATCATCATCACCACAAAGAGAATTAATATACTTTAGTTTGGGAGGTAAATATTTATGGTAAACATACCATCCCTTCCTCCAACCACAAGAAAACCTCTTATATTCAGGGCGCATTCGACATTCATGATCAGAATCTCCCTCAAGGCCATTACTAAAATGTCAAGACAAGAGGAGAATAGGCAGAAGGCAATCAAAACCCATGGGGTTCATAATCCAAAATATCCTAATATGGCTAGAGGTTTGAGAAATTAAAGAGATGAAGGTAGTGAAGAATCATCCTGTTATGTTGAAAGTCATGGAATAACCATTATTTTCAAATATTCCTATTTGAATGTTATTGCTTTAAAAATAATATATATGTTGGATCAAGATGAAAATGAATTGGAACACAACATAGATATTATACCCCGAGAGGAGGATTATTTTGATACACCAACTAAGGCTTCACACACTTGGAACCAAATAAGGATCCAAAATTTTGGCATATCTAAATACCAAGTTACCACCTCTCCAGTAGAACACTATTAAAGATAAATGAAAAGGCATGGATATATCCCAATCACCACCCACAAGAGTTCAAGTACCTTCCATGGAGGAACAACTGTCCCAATATGTGAATGAGATACAAATTCTCATATAACTCAATGAGGATCTACTCAAGAGAAACATTCCAATTGGGTATCATATTAATGATAAAGAAAATATTCATCCTCTCATATATCTAGAAAGATATGATCTTCTCGTAAGAGTAGTATCTGAGAATTTGAATAGATATAGATCTAGGAAACCATTCTACATAAATGATGATGTCGAAAATGACTGTGACTTCCCTATATTATGGTGATAGCCTCTCCCTCACTAGGGAGATCATTCATTAATTTAAATAATTGAGAATCAATAGGAGGTGAAGGAATGGACACCTCATCAACTCCTCACTTACTACCTGTAGATGAAAGGTAGCTCAAACAGTAGTACCCCCGAAGTAACTTAACATAATTGAGTCACTGACTACTCAAATACAAGAAATGGAAGGGAAATGCACACCTATGTAGACTTAGAGGAAGACATATCTCATGTGGGTGGATGATACTCTGTCCCAACCCAATTTAAATAATCCTACCTTCTCTACCTTTGATGGTGTAGGTGACCCAAAAAACATATCATAGACATTGTATCCCAACATGATCTGATGATGGGACCATGAT
Source organism: Viscum album (assembly GCA_963277665.1). Classification (NCBI taxonomy): domain Eukaryota; kingdom Viridiplantae; phylum Streptophyta; class Magnoliopsida; order Santalales; family Viscaceae; genus Viscum; species Viscum album. The sequence goes on along the minus strand of OY728163.1, from coordinate 1,851,709,164 downwards.
ATCAATATGAGTCAAAAAATATGAGGTGTTTTGTACAGAATATAAGAGGGAAAAACTTTTTTGGGTACTACATTGTTCCTACAGGATCCATTTTTTGGAATAGAAAGATATTCCTCATTAATCCCTTTAAAAGTCTATCTCCACAATGAGGAAAAATATCATCTTAAAAATGAAAAAATTAAAACAATAAGAAAATCATAGGGTATCTTACTTAATATAAAAATGGAAAGTCTTAACCAATTCACTCCACATACCTTTCTCATAAAAGAAATTGTTGGAAATTTATGATAAAAATCATCGAGATGAGTTTTAAATTCCTATGATCCTAATGAAGTATCCAAGTGGGTTTCATGAGTTAGTAGAAATGGAACAATGATTAGAAGATGAAATTTAGTGAACCCAATCAAAAACCTGACTCATTCTCTCAACATAAGGTAAAATTCTAGGAAAATAAAAAGAAACAGATGTCACTCTCAAGCAAATAATAGTTCCCATCTAGGTACCAAGGTAGGTCCCATACCACATAGAACCTCTTGTCATATGGAGGCAACCAAAAAATCAACCTCATCCAGAATCATAGAGAAATTAGGGTCACCTGTGATTTGAGGAACATATGGATAAAGCATACTCCTTCCTAAATTAATAAGTACTTAGTTATTTCTCAGCATCCATGGACAATAACTTGCTCAAGCTACTGTAGCTGAGGAAGCTTGATGGGGTCAACCTCACTGACCATCCTAACTACTGCCCTTTCTATAGAATGCTAGTTCATAATATTTAGGATTGTTTCATCTTCAAATATTTCCTTCAAGGCATGGTCGATTTTAGAATGGTGTTGTTAGATAAATCCTCTGAGAAGGTGACCTACATAACCTCTACCCATTCAGAAGAAGAGGGTGATTATAATAATTTCTCAGCTAGGTGTGAACATAATTTCAACAACCGGATGACTTGAAAAATAGTTGAACAATATCATAAAACCCTAAGATTATTGATTCTCATACCCACAATAGTTCCACCAACTAATAATGTGACATTAGATATGTCTCTCAAAAGTGGTAAAAACTACCATAAGTAGGAAGAAATATAAAAGGATGAGATATATTTAGGTTCAATTCAAGATCCGACTCATTTAGATTTCTTCCCTGCAATATTCAAAAGGATGGGACTGCCCCACCAAAATGAAACCTCAATGGAAGAAGAGATCATCATTTGTTTTTTCAATGTGATACACTTGGAAGAACTCTTCTCCAAAGATGAATATGCCTCTGAGTATGAGTACACAACAGAAAATTGGGGAATAAGAGGTCGCATGGATAAAAACCGAGGATACTGGGGACAACACGGGTGAGGTCAGACCCAATATTTTGGTCACATCCCCATAGAGAACATATATGCATTTGAGACCCATGGGAAATTTCTCTAGTAATCCTATAAAAGATTTGGAGGTTCCCCAGAATCCTCCAGCGAATATCCACACCCAAATCTATGGCATGATCTTTTATTAGGGGTTTGATTATTTTATCATCCCAGGAATCAGGGCAGATCATAACAACCCACACCACTAGAAGCAGATACTCCCACAACCTCTATATAAGAACCAGGCATGTCCAACTTAAATAACTTGATTCCTCAGCCACATGTCTAGGATTAACCCCACCTCGGGTAGTGATAACCTCTAGAACAAAAGTACAACATTCTGAAATAGATGATGGTTGTCCAAGTAATGATCTCAATCATTGATGTGCTCCATATTTCAAAAGAACTCATTGAATCCTTCTAAAGTCCATAGGAATTTGAGATATAAATCATTATAGATGAGGTTTATTGAAAGAAGACCAAGTAAATAGAATTCTATGTCTCCATATCGTTCACATAACAAGACTAGGAAGAGGTCATACAGGGAAATATTAGACCCCTATATATTTTTGGAAGACTCGATAATGTCGGCATCCAAAGGGGCCTAATTGATAATGGATCTGGGATCAACCTCATACCAGTTTGAACCCTATGATGTTTTGAATATATAAAAGGGCATTTTCTCCCACAAATATGACCATTGAAGGGTATGATAAGTGTGAGAAAATACATCTCGGTAAGATCAAACTCAAAGCTTGGTTTTGGGATCTCACATTTGACATTGAGTTCATGGTTATCCAGCAAGACACCATATACAATGTCCTGCATGGATGGCCCTAGCTCTATAGCCACATTATACTATCTTTAACATTCCATCAATGTCTAAAATACCCCATCAATGGAAAATTCATCATAATACATTGTGACAATGCCCCCATCGATACTTGAAAATCCACATATAGTGAAGAAAGATTCTAAAAAATGTGAGTAAAACAACCAATTATGGATGATGATATATCAGATAAATCCCCCAATAGCTTTGGAATCACCCCTGTAAATACCTAGAGTATGATTGATAGTGACTAATGGCTCCCCATAAATCTAGGTGATGAGATAATCCTTGTCCCAGATGCCCATTCTCTTCCTTTCCCTAGTGAAATTGTAAAATAAAAATTTCTCAAAAAATTCTCTACAATGACACAAGCAGTATGGGATGATAATGTCTCTTCTCACAACCTCTATCAAATCGATAACGATAGAGATACCCCCATATTTTTAACTTTATCTAAGAATGCCTCCATAAACTCAGATGTGGAAGAAGAAGAGGATTCCCTTAGGAAAACCCCTCTCATATTCTAGGAAGGTGTCTTACCCACCATTCATGAGCCTAGAAAGATGAATCTAGGAATTTAAAAACACCCACGAAATATAATGATTATTTATTCTATTCCCCTAAAATATAAATATATGTATATTTCATTTATAAATTTGCACTGATATGTGTTTTCTTGTAACTATATAGAAATTACCATACGGTATCCAGATGTGGCTACACACCATATCAGCATACCCAATGAGCATTGAGGAATTGATCAGTTATCCAAGAGGATTCACCCTTCTTATTCCACTAATGTTGACACAGATATTGAAAAATTTATGAAAAGATTTTTTTTCGAGAAGTTAATACCCAAGATGGCTCACCAATATCATCTATGTCATGAAAAATAACAGGAAGATTAGGGTCTTTATTGATTTCAGAGACCTTAATAGGCACTTTTCAATGGATGATTTCTCATTGCTGATCATATAACTCTTGATCAATGCAACTACTAGATTCCAAGAACTTTCCTTCATGGATGGGTATTCAGGGTACAATAAAATAAATATAAACCCTAAAGACGAGGAAGCTACTTTCTTTATAGCACCCCATGGGAAAGTTTCTATAATGTCGTTTACTTTGGGAAAAATAACCTTGGTGCTATATATCAACATTCCATGCATCATATATTCAATTTATTCTTTGGAAGAATAATCAAATTCTAGGTCGATGACCTGGTTGTCAAATACCGAGGGTGATGTGACCACTTCACATATTGTCAAATGGTCTTCAATAAGCTACTACAACACAATCTGATGATGAATCCACTAAAATTAAACTCCAGGGTAACATTAGGTAAGTTTCTTGGCTTTGTGTTATGCCACCGTGACATTGAGGTTGACCCAAATAAGACTAGTTTTAATTTACCATTGTCACCCCAAAAATTTAAAAGAGTTGAGGGGAATCCAAGGGTACCTCCCCTACATTTGGCATTTCATAGAAAACTTGGTTGATAAATCTCTCCTATACCCTAGTATAATGAAGGATGGAATCTCCTACCAATGGGATGGGGAGTACACATAAGCCTTCAAAAATCTCAAGAAGTACCTACTGAACCAACTAGTTTTGAAGCCTTCGGTGGAAGGGAGGCCACTCATATTGTATGTGGCTAACAAGGAATGCTCATTGGGAACTCTCCACTCACATAAAAATGATGTGTGTAGTGAGAACAACATTTATTAACTCAGCAGAACAGGTATAGGTATCGAGACCTGATACTCGGATATCGAGAAGGACTGCTATGAATTCATCTTCACAGTACAAAGGTGAGGAATTACATGCAGCACCATGAAGTCCATCTGGCCTCTCGTATTGATCCTCTTAAGTATATACTTGTCCTCCCTATGATAACTGGGTGTGCATCCCAGGGGAAATCATTCTACAAGAATATGACATCTAGTTTGCATAAGATAAGGTGGTCAAAGGTCATGCCCTAGCTTATTTCCTCACAACATATCCTTCCCCAGAGAACACACTGATGGAAAATAAGCTTTTAGATGAGGGGGTATTTTATTCCCATGAAACTCCTAAGACATGGGAGATGTATTTTGATGGAACCTCCCTATGTTTTATCTACAAAAGTATGGAAAGCCCAAATCTAAATTGGGTTGTGTTAGGGATTATATTTGTCTCTCCAGACAAATTAGTGTTCCCCCATTCTTTCTCACAATCTGAGGGATTTTTGAATAATGAGGCTAAATAACAATCCCATATAGCTGGCTTGGAACTAGCTCTACAACTATAGATAGACTACATGAATATCAAACAGGATTCAAAACTAGTGATAAAATAGATCAATGGAGAATATTCAATCAAAATGTAAGAATTATCACCTATCACTGGTGACATTAGGGGACTAATGATAGAGTTTAATTTTGAGACAATATTTCCTCATGTTCCCCAATCATAGAATGATCATGCCAATGCATTGTATAATGTATACATAGTCTTGAATGACCCTTATCAGAAGGAACAAATATTCTGTATCAGGTACCAAATAATGGTATCGTCAATCCTTATATGTGATATGGAAGAAATGACTCAGTTCAACACCTCCACAGAGCATGACGAACTGATATACACCCTTAGATGGATGGAACCTTTAATTGGTTATCCCCAAAATGGGACTCTCCTGACATACCGAGCTAGATAGGAACAAACTTTATGTCGTGCAGTGAACTTTATACTACACGGTGGTTCAAATGAGTATAAGTCCCTCTATAAGAATTGAATTGATAGAATCCTCCTTATATGCATACTAGAATAAGAGATTCATGCCTTCATGGAAGAATTCCAGGTAGTCTTCTACGATGCTCATCAGTCAGCGATCAGGGTCTCCCAGAAAATCAAAACATTGGGAATTTATTGGAAAACCAAGATACATGACTATGTGGAATTCACCATGAAATTTCATGAATTCAATATTACTTTAAAATTCATCCATGAACCCCCAAAAATTTCTACATTCAATTAAATATTTCTGGTCATTTTCTATTTGGGGAATGGATGTTGTGGGTCCATATCCCCCAACCAGAGCTAAGAAGTTCTAGTACATCCATACTACTACCGACTACTTTTCTTAATGGGATGAGGTAATACCCATAAAGGAACTGGGGATGAAAAAATCACCAACTTCGTAAATTCCCATATCATTACTAGGTTCAGAGACCATCACATAGTATTGAATGAAAACAACACCAATTTGTATTATAAAGAGTTGAAGAAATTATACCATGAGTATAATATCACGTCCAATTAGTCATCTCACTAACATGCAGTGGAAAATGGACTGATCGAGGCCTTCGATAAGCCTCTATCAAATATAATCAAGATGATAATGAATAAGGATAAGAAGTCCTAGAAAAAATTCTCCTCCATGATTTATGGGGCTACCATACCACCTTGTGTACTACTACACAAGAAACTCCATACCCATTGGTGTATGGGTATCAGGAAGTGTTACCCATAGAATCCCATCTTCTTTTACTCTGAATATCTATTTGTGGACAACTTTTAGATAATTAGAAATCACAAAATCATCTTGATGAATTTGAGTGGATAGATGAGAATGGGTTGCGTACATTTCACAACCATGAAATGAATCAGAATTAGATAAAAAAACATTAATTAGAAGGTTCACCTATGTTAATTCCTATAGTAAGAGTCGGTGTTGAATATAAAGACCTCAATGATACCAGGAAAGAAGCCTCTAATGATGTAACCCAAATGGTAAGGGCCTTATATCATGCATATGTTCTATCATAATGAATATTAATCACTAGCCACAAAATATGGAGAATGTGTTGAACCCCCCACCAATGCGAGGTTTATCAAGAAATACATTGCATAAATATCATCAAGAACCCCTTGTTCTGGCTGCAAGATGTTAAACTACAAAAGATCATCTAGGTTACATGATGATAAACTGAACAAGATCATCTTAGTTTCATGAAGTTAAACTACAAAAATATCATCCTAGTAAAATGATGTTAAACTACAAAAGATTGTCCATGTTTCTTGATGTTAAAATTCACAATATATTTTTTGGTTTCATGACATTAAATTTCAAAATATCATCCTAGTTTAATGAATTTAAACTGTATAATATCATCCTAATTTCATGAAGTTAAAATACACATGATCTTCCTGGAAGTAAGGCATTAAACAAGATAATGTCACAAGTCCAAGAAGTAATACTTTAAACTACACAACATCTCATGTCCTAACCACATGGCACTAAATTATACTGATCATGTTCTTATACATGGTGTTGAAAATCATGACAAATTTCCTTACTTAACGATGCTAAAATATATGGAATATGTCCTTATTGAATGATGTAAAACTACATGGATCCACAGTCTTACTTCCCTTTCACGTCAGTTGACCCACATCCTCCCTGAAAGACATTAAATTTCAAGACTTATGTCCTTACTGCACAATATTAAACTTCATAGGTTTCTAGAACTACTAATGGATTGATTCTCATTTTCAATGAGATATGTAGGTATGCATTGATATTATATCTTGATCCATCCACGACATGATACAAAATTACCCTATCCTATCCTTAATTGCCTATGCATGGTTAAATGAACCCCTTCCATCCCCTATTTCTCACACTAACCATATCTCACATGATATTTGGAATTTTAGTAAGGTATTACCCACACAAACCAGTTATAACCACTTATGATAAGATCATCATGGTCTTAAATACGAGACCTTAAATGAAATACAATGAGTCTTCATCGTATGACATTAAAATACACTGTTAACACCCCTTTCATGACATAACATTTCACTTTCCTATATACTTATCCTGATAGGACCAATTTTGTTGGTGATTGGCCTCTTAGAACACCTTCATTCAATAAATTTATGTGAATTGATTCCTGACATCATAGGATATGTAGTGACCCAAATATCCAACCCCAGATCTAGTAACAACAAAGAAATATAAAATTCCCCCCTCCATGCCTACAAGTTATACTTGCGCACGAAGCTTCTATTTGAATAACTATGTGTTTCATGATTCCTATTATTGAGGGATATATATTGATGCCAAAATTTTCATCCTTGGGTCTAGCCGCAATACCCCTTTACATATCAGGAAGCCAACATCCTTGATGCGTGATGTTAAACATCACATTTCCTCAAGAACTACATATGGATTGATTCCTATTATCATAAGATATATAGTGATTCCAAGATATCCAATCATGTTTATAACTATAAAAATAAACACAAACAATTCTCACCTCTGTGTATGGATCAGGCCCACATAGAGAGTTTCTCTATTAAGAACTATATACGACTTGATTAATTAGTGACACCCTGATCTCCAATCTTGGGACCAAGTACAACAACTAATACCAATGTCCTTACCACATGATGATTAAACTATACGGAAAAAACCCTAGTCACATGACATTAAAACTTAACAACAAATACATCATTACCTCATGATGTTAAACTGTAAGTAAAATTCCCTTACCGCATGAAGTTAAACTGCATTGAAGAAATTAAATCCCTACTATATGATTTTAAACTATAAAAATCATCATTCATTAGCATCCTTTATCAAATGATCACAAGAGCCTTACCTTGGTCAGCTAACGTGTGGGGTTTTTCTTCCATATTTTAAGCACCTCATTCCATAAATCACATTTCATGTATCGAACACCTCAAGTTATTGAAAACCTTTCACAGACCGTGGAAAAATATACCTAGATTAAATAGAACCTTTGTTTGACTATGAATACATGCCTATGGATCCTGCATATGCACCTATTATTTTCATCCAAATGCATCACTCTGCAAAAATGACTTTTTGGTACATGTTAGCCCTGACATCACCGTGGCAGAACTCAGTACCTCAGTGTGTTTTAGTCCAATCCTAGTATGATTGTCCCTTATCATTACTAATGATATGAGAACCTCAATCCATGATTTATAATATTTTCATCTCCAGCTTAGAAGGATGTTGGGATAATTTTGACCTTGGGTATACTAATTAGGCTCTTATATATCATCCCCCATGTTAGGTCTATATGTGTCCTGACATTAAATGTCCTGCACTCTGGTCAAAGCTGTCTGAACTTAAACTCAAGCCTATAATGTTCTAAATCACAATACCTTAAGAAGCTAGTGAAAGAGACACAAAACATTTCGCATTGAAACCTCGCAAAGGCCATCCTAAGAAAAAGTAAAGTCTTTTCTTACTAAAATCTTCATCTCCATAGTTTAGGAAAAAATTTAGGATAAAAAAAATATGGCATAAATCTCAAAGGGCCTACTTTGCGGCCCTAGTAAAAGCCATTCTATTCTCGTAGGAACCCCTAGTTTGGGAAAACAATAGAGTAGTGATTTTTTATATCTCCTCATTGAAATAATATATTCGGTAGGTGGTGACCAATATTTTAGGGTGTTCTAACCCTTCTTGTATATTACACTTTCCATAGATCACACTTCATGATTTGAGCTCATCAGATCATGATAAACCTTCCTTGGCCCCTGTAAAAGGATACCCATCTTCAAGGGACCATTTTATTGACTATTCATGTATGCTTATGGCTCCTTTATATGAACTTATGGTCATCAAACAAATTAATTACTCTATAAAAAATTATTTCTAATCATTATGAGCCCTAACATCATCATGGTAGAATTCCGCACTTCTGTGTGTTCTGGGCCAATCTCGATATAATTTTCCCATATCATTCACCTGACCTAAGCATTATGGACATGATTTACAATATCTGTACCAAACTATATGTGTGGATTCAACATCCTCAATGTTACATCACTAAATTTTCTACACTTTCTCAATGTAGGAATGAAACACTCCATTCCCAAACATTTTGATGGCCCACACCTCATGATTCGAAACCACATTTCCTAAGGATTGGGCTTTATAATTAAGAGATGAACTACCATAGGGTTCCATAAATATTATTAGAAAAATTTACACAACACCCAACCTCATCATATTGACATTTTAGTCTTAAAAAATATCACTTGGCCCTAAAAAAGCGGAGATTAGATTTTCTTAAACATGTTATCGACACATAATGAATTTGACCTACCAAATAAAGGAATATCCTCCTTTAAAAAAAGGCGCTTCAATCCCTGTGATCCCAAGAAACACAATGGAGGAACCTGGAACCTCAAGGCACTATAGGCCATCCCTAACATGTCTTCCACATCCTATATTCACTCACCCGAACTTTTGGGTTATGAGGTATATCACTCATAATCCAAAAATATAGGTGGACCTAGAATACCTAGTATTTTTTAATAAACAGATATCCACCCCATAAATCATACATGAACTAAGGAAAAGAGTGTAAAAACCTCTGTTTAAAAATTCTACTGACACATAAGGTCTTTGAACTTCCAACCAAAGGCATATCCTCCTTGTAGAAAAGGATATCTAATCCTCACGATCAATGACAACACCATGGAACACCTCAACACCCTAGGGTGTTTTGGGCAATTCTTGGAATTACTGCACCATATTCTATGATCATTGATCAAGTCTTTGTAGTAAGACATTAAATTGCATATAATCCTAAGGTATGAGCTAAAAGACCCTAAACTATTGTGATAAAAGGTCTGAGCTAAAAGAACCTAGACTATAGTGATAGAAGGTCTAAGCTAAAATACCCTAAACTACAATGATAGAAGGTCAAATATAAAAAAACCTAAACTATAGTGATAGAATTTATGATTTAAAAGACCCTAAACAACAATGATAAAAGGTCCAAGATGAAAGACCCTAAATTACAGCACAAAATCGATTTAGTCTGCATGAATCCAAAATCATGTGAGGCCCCAACATATAGCCTTGGAAGAAATAAATCTACTATCGTAAATCCTATTATCTTTAGAAAAAGATAAAGAAATATCACTATGGGATATGTTTTCTACCCAATAATCCTTCATTGAATTAGGTGATCTCAAGATATCTAGAGAATATATATCAGTAAGAAATATCATGTTGGTGGGTATTCATGAAAATATATTGATAAGAATCTATTAAGATCTAAATATTTATATCTAGACATTCTGGTTTACTTGATATTATGAAAAGGATGAGTATCATTGGTGATACATATAATATCAGATCATCAAAAATTCATGCACATCATGAATTAAATAAAATTGGACAAAAAAATATAGAGTTAAGCTGATCCATTCATTGATAACATACTAAAGGAGGGGTATTTACAAACTTGAGTCTCACCCATAAACATACAAGCCATGAAAAACTGAAAAAATTACAACTCCATAACAACATGTGCTCAGAATAATCTTTGAACTCTAGAAACCTTTACTCTAGGGAGGTAATAGATTGGTGCAACTGGTCAACCCACTGGAAATCCTCCTCCTTGGAAACAACTTCAATCCTTATCTTCTCAGCCACATCAAGAAGTCCCTGTCACACCAGCAAAGTCTTCTATGATATTTGGAGCGCATATTGAAACTATGATAGATATGATTGAAGGGGGATGATATCAGATTGAAGATTGTTGATTAAAGACTAGAGATGGTCAGTTTCAACCTTCTCAGCATTAACCCTATCTTGATGAGAACCCACATCCACCGCATATCAGAATGCTTCATCTACATCGTTGTAATAGTTCTGTTTCACTTATGAGGATGCCTCGGTAGATACCACCCTTGAATCAAGGTCACTCTTCTTCTCTCTCAGAGACACCACATCCTTTATCAGGGTATAGAGGGTGGTATAATAAAATCACTTTCAACCAATGGTAGGAAAAATAAATCGAATGTGGCCAAACCGATCTTTCAACTCTTCTAAGGTGATCTCCAATACTAAGGCCCAAATATCCTTACACATTTGTAGCCGCATTGACTGGTAGAATGATGCAGACCTTAGGCCTTGATTTAAGACCATCATAGGAATGGAAACATATTATGGGACTAGGTCACTCACAGAAATAGTATTTATCACAGATTTGGATAAAGTGGGAAGGGAACCAGCCTCAGTATTGGTTGATCTAGTCAGAGGAACCCCCTAGGGAGTGGGGAATAGATCCTCCAACCATTGGGGTGAAGAAACTACAAAAAGGGGTTTAGGGGTTTATCATCCAAAATATGAATCATTTGATATCACTAAATGACCAAAGGATATGACCAATGTCAAAAACACACCTTTATCAGTCCCTTTGCTGGAAACATCCACTACACCAACTGTACCTTCATGTGGAGAGTCGACACCCTCTTGTAAAGTGTCTTTGTGGATCATCTAGTGTTTTTCTCTAAGATGTACTTTTCTCATAACCCTTGAGAGCTATAGAAATAAAAAATAATATCAGGAAACATAAAACAAATAAAAAAGTATCTATTATAGAATAAGTATTCAAATTCTAAAAAAATAGCTTCCATTAAGGATAACACGGTTGTAGAATAGCAATTTGTGTTAGTATCTTCCAAAAGTGTGTCCACCCAGACCAGATCAAGTGTTATGATCACAGGGATATCATTAGCAGGAAAAGGGTGTGATAAAGCTGTCACCTCAGCCACCTCTACTTCTTGACGGGCCACGATATATAGCGAAGGGTATTCTAATGAAACCCAACACTCTCTTGCATCCTTAGGAGTGGATACATTATCCTATAATTGGGCTTGTCAAGGACCTACACATTTGTCTCAAGATAGGATATGGTACTAAAATAATCCCAAAAATAGAAGGATGAAATTACACACATACTTGGGGGTCCTATAGAAGAGGACTCTAATAGTTTTGAGTGCTTAATTTTTTCCTTCCCTTCCAGGAAAGGACCTTTCTAGGATTCTAATACTTTTGTCTTTTCTCTTTAAGCGGAAATTATTTCCCTCAACTATGAAATTTTACCTAGGGATCCATCATCATCAGTCTCCTAGTCACTACAAAACTTCTCTCCCACTGATGTACCATGCCGAGAATATATGGGTGATGGAAGGATTGGACAATCCTCTAAAACCCACTACTGAATCAATAAATAAAACAGAAAGGGATTCAGTACAGTTTTAGTGGAACCATGACCCTTTAATCATAGAAATGAGTTCATCCTTACCTCTTCCTCAACAACAGGATAACCCTATTCATCTATGAAAATTTGTAGCATACCCTAAACAACTATTTTGTGGAAAAATGGGGAATAAAATATTTGGTCCATAACACTTTCCAAAGATATTTCAAGGTCTCAGATGAAGGGCTTGACCTCCTCAATATGGTATTAGAAAGTGAACCCTAGAGGGGCTGTGACATGGGAAAAACCTTCCAAAGGTTACTTTGATTGGTGTAGTATACCCTAGAGCTCATCCTTTCAATTCTACATCCTATAATCCTTATATTGTTGATATGCAATAGGAAACAATAAATCTAACACAACTTCAGCCTCTAGAACTATAATCGTTGTATCCGCATCAGTTGGTGCTTCTAATAGTGATGAAAATTGACTTATTTCCTTACAGGGTGTTTATGAGGTTATTTGTCCTCCAAAATACAACTTATTTCTAGTCCACAGATTTTCCCTAGAAATTGGTGGTAACTAAGAATATTTTATTATTAATTTAAATAATTTCATATTGGGATATGAATGATTCTAGACCTCGACATAATGGTGGGATAAACCAATTACTACATTACGAGGAGGAAGATTTGTCTCAAGATGAGTCTCCTCCCAGGTAAACATCAACCAAAATTGGAAGCTACCATATGATGATCCTCAGATCAAACCTAAATAGAGATTGGACATATAGACTATACACATAGGAATTGATAATAAAACTGGCAGGGTGTATTCCATTTGTTCAGGAGATCCCCATCAATATGGGTGGAAATGATTCCCTTGTGAAGTGATGGCATATAACCTCAGGCCTAAATAATGGACCCTCCATCATTAACAATATCTCCCATATACAATGGAAAAAAGATTCTGAAGTATAAATAGTTATAACAGCTCATATAAGCACTAACGTCTTGACACGTCGATGTGACATGTCCTACCCTATTGATACACTGCAGATATGGTTTGAAGAAGACATTTGGTTGATTTGGATTTTTATATATTCATAGCCTCCTAGATGATCCCCCATACAAGGCCTTAACACTTAAAAGGGGAACATCATTCTGTAAGGGTATTTCCATTGTAAACATTTGGTAGAAGGTAATAAATTTTGGACAACAAAGGGATGGCTAGCTCGATACACTCCCCATGCCATGGAGGCTGCCATCATGAAATTGGAAACTCTAACACCACATTTCTATTTAGTTAGTAGTAATAACCCACTGAAGTACATGGAACAAAAGAGGTCTAGTTGGATAGCCCGGTCAACATAGGGTACAACTTCCCATCCCCATTCTTTAAATTTATCTTCTTCAATCACTGGATAGTAAGTTCCCAATAAACTACGAGAGTACTTAATAAGACAGGACTTATGATTATCATTTTTGAATTAGATCAGACCTTCTTAATAAAGTATCCTTCCCATGTATTGAACGAGATATCTACTCTTGTAAGTAGCTCTTTATGGAGGGCCTTTTAAGCCAACCTGATGAGTTCTCTGGTGAGTACAGGATTCCTCATTATGTCATCCCTGGAGGACCCAGGGGAACTCATCATAAATCCCACCCAATGTTGGTTAACCACATTTCTATTCAATATCCAAAAGGTAGACGCCTACCTCACCAAACATGAGGTTGAAAGTGTTTGTATTAGGACACCAATGACAAAACAAGTATATCATTAGAACCTTTTTGTAATAATAAAACATTTGCGAGATCCTGAAAATCACATACATATCAATTCTTTTCAACTCATCATTTAATTTAGAAGCAATGTATTGTACCTAGAAGGTCAACCCCAATCCATTCTATAATGGCCCCTTGATTGAAAGTCCTAGTTTGGAACCCACCCAAACTTCTGGATGGAAGCAGACTTATGTGTTATTGAATAGTACATATTAATATATGAATCAAGTTTGTAATTGTTCCTATTAAAGTCTGTGGGGATTAACATCAGTATATGACCACCTTCATGGTCTACCTTGGTGAAAAGGTATCCTACCTGGGAGATTTTTTCCTAGAAGGTTTTATGGTTTTTCCAAACCCAAGATGTGGGTAAAAATGATGACTACTGTGGAGGAATGAGGCTTTTAGTGGTAAGGAAAAACCTATAAAGAGAAAGAAAATATAAAAGGGGGTAACCCTCCAAGTTTCTCTCCCATCAGTGTTATTAGACTCAACTGAAATGTCCCAACATCATGATGGAATGTATCATCCACATTTAATACAATAGAATTGTGCCAAGCCATCACTACCTTTTAATCCTTCCTCGAAAGATTATGAAAAGTATGGTGAGATTAAGAATCCATCTGAATAAAATTAATTGGCTCATTATATAAAATTTTTTCAAAGGAAAGGCATAAAATCGGCAGCAACATGCGCACCACATAAATCTACAGGGCCTTGTCCAATCACATTAAGGATTCACAAATTTATTAGTCCATGGAGATCTCATGAATTTCATAAACTCGAAAGGTGTCTCATAACCACATGACCCATCAAGAGATTCATGATCGCAAGACCATGACATGGATATGAAATCCATATAATAGTTAAAGGAACATGTGATAATGCCAGTAGATCCCATGAAACCCTCAATATGATTATGCATCCCCATGGAAAAAGTTCAAAAAATTAAAAAAGATATGTCTGTGGATTGATTTAAGAAGGCACCGAGTAAAATGGATTATCACAAAGTAGTTATCACAAAATGGTCTCATAGAGAGGACTCATGATGGGTTTTTGCTAGAATTCCTTACAATGAGGTTATGCAACAAAATTATGGTGTAAGAGATTTAAAGAGTTGACTAGTCAATGATTGAATTCCTATCCTCAATCCTATTTATAGAGAATTCTATGGAATCCAAAAAATCTTCTAGAAGACTAAACAACACTTGATACACTGATTGGTGACAACACCAAAGCCTCAAGAAGGTATCTACATTCCTCATAATTGACACCATATCCCTGTGAATGTTAGTACTGGGGGGGGATTTGTTGACACCCACCAAATGAGCATACAATAATTCAAAAAGGAAGAAATACCTAAATACAAGTATTATTTTCCCTAGAAAACAAAGGAAGAAGAATGTGGCCATTATCACACAGATCATGTGAACCTCCAAGAGACACACGATTTCATGACCTATGGAATGTCATGTGGATAGTAATGTTCAGTTTATATCATATATAAGATCCCATAGACCCCCTTTGACAAGTCTTTATTCTCTTGTGAAGGTTCCCCAGAATGTCAATGATTGTGTGGTGGCTGCCAAATGGGCACTCCAAGTCATGAGTATTTTCAAGTGACAAGTGCCTAAAAATTCATCCAAAATACTTATAAAATAGGAGGAAAATATAGAAAATTTTGGTATAATCTTGCTCCCATAAATTTCACATGATGTATCACTGATAGGTAGAGTGGTTGTCTTCAAAAAAAACTCATACAACATCATGATATCCCTAAAAATTATAATATATAAAAGGAAATAAAAAGGGGGAAGGTGGGATCCTCTGATGGTTGTAAAATCCATGTGATGCAACCATGGATCCCACGAGACGCTGCAGATGCCCCAGTGATATGTCATCCTGGTCATGTTAGAGTCCATTGGTTTGTCACCCCCATCACACAAAAGGTTTCAAAAATGTCTAGGCAGTCTCATGATCCCCATATATCTCATAAAATTAAGAACAAGGGTTTATCAATGATGTTTTCTCACATCACCATAATACATTTGGTTGGTCACAAGATGAATCCCTTGTGGGGGAAGTGAATATCTTTGAAAAACCTTGTGGAAGATCAAAAAATCCCCAATCCTTTGAAAAATAAAATATGGAAATAAAAGTTAGATGAAGGGAGCCTCTTCCTATCATAAAACTCATGCTACACAATAGCATACCCTCTAAAGACCCCTTTACATTATGTTTTGATCTCAGAAAGGCACTCTAGAATGTGATCCTTGTCTTTCAGAATATCCTAGAAATGACATCAAATATCATGAGAAGGAACTTTCAACAGGAATCCTGATCCTGTGAAAGTACTTAGACATATTGTCCTAACAACATGAAAGTCCCTCAACAAGTCTGCATGATTCTACAAGTCCCCTTTAATTTTCCATAATCCAATAAATGGGGTGTTGTCAAGATGATCTTGCATTCAATGAAAATCCTATGACGCCCCCATAATAACATATTGAAGGACCTCATGAAGACACGTTATGCCAAATCCATCCACCGACTCCATTCTGGATTCATGTGATACATTTCATTCTACGTGGAGAATAACTGGGGTGGAGAGGCCTATAAGTCCCCCACCCAGCATGTAAAATCTACAGAAAATCCCATACATAGATGGAATTTTACATAGAACCTTTCACCAGCACACCTAGGCTTTAGAGCAGACTTCATGGAGTAGCTGATCTCATGATTGGGAAAGTCTTACATTAGATTAAATCTTGGGAATAATTGGAGAAATCATGCATCATGCATAGGAACGTATCATGATCACTCACAAATCATGTGGAGGAATTATGGTAGGTTACATGAAGGGAATCCCATCTATTTTCTAAAACACATAATACTTAAAACAAGATAACATTGAAAAAATATAAGGAATAAGAAATAAAGGTTAGAATTGAGTCTAAAAGGATGAGTGAATTATACGAAGAACATATACACTGATCCTCGTGCACTTATCACGAACCACCCGGGTCATGAGACAACACTAGGACATGATACCCAAGTCATGCGATGCTCATTTGGTATACTATTTGGTTAATTAAAAGTACCCTATACATGTTAGAGAAAATCACATGGAATCCCCCAGGCATGCCACCAAAGTCTCACAAAACCCTATAGGCTCACCATCTAGGGATTATGATTTCCTCAAGACATGTCACCAAGATCATATGGTGACATCAGTATGTATCATATAAGTCTTGTGATAATAACATAGAATTCCATCTCACTGTTGAGATGTCCCCAAGAATTTTCTTCTAACTTATGTGATGAAACCTAAACAAGCCATCCAAGACATATAACACTCTCAAAGACATGTCACACTAATTCTCATGATGCCCTCTAATCATGCCAGTTATCTTTCATGATGACACCAAGGTAAGTCATATGAATCATGGGAATCCCTCTAATATTGCGAGTTGGGGTCATGTTAGGGCTTCTTGAACAAGACATTTGGGTATTGTGATGTCCTTCAGACAATTTTACCTTGATCATGAAAAAACCTTCAAAACATTCATCCATGTTATGTGTTGTCCCTCAGACAGGTCAACTGGATCATGAAATTGTCTTTAGACAGGTCAGGAACACCTCCTACAACTTTTCAAGTAGAAAATCAAAGAATTCAATGTGAATAATGAATGAATGAATGGAAGACAAAATGTCCTATTAAATCAATCATCCTAGGACTTGAACCCTTTTCCATCCTCAGTGTGTAAGACATGATGAGAAGGGAATTGTCAGTGTGTAAGACCTAACCAATTTAACAATGAGGACTCTAATTCTTACCATAACCAAGATTTGTAGGATTCGTTCCTAAGGATATAACCCAAACCAAAATGGTTGTACGCTTTGGTGTAAGTCCCCTCATGTCTCTAACATTTCATTCATCATGACCCAATCATTCCCATGGGATGATCATTCTACCTCATCCATTAGTGGATTGAGAATTCAATTATATTATGGTTAATTTGATCCCTACGATAAAAAAGATACATAGGACACCTTCCTAAGGCCTGATATCCATATTAAACATCCCAAGGGCTTTCCCAATATATAAATTCTACATCCATATATTGTGAAACCGATTACTTATTATTCATTGTTTCTCACAATGATCATAGATCATGTGGGGTAAGGGAGTTGAAATGGTCATGTCATTCACATCATGAATCTCTACTAGCTAGGGAAATATTATTATATAATCCCAAATGAGTGTTATGATATAAAAATCTCCTATACAAGGTAATCTACGTTGGGTCTAGACCCAAGGGTGTGAATAAACTATGATAACTCTTAATCCTACTTTTACCCAAATACGTTAATTGTCTCTTCATGATTCAAGATCAAATACCTAGAGCCTATGTTCCCACATATATGTCATTTCTACATGATTTTAAAATGCACTGGTTTAAAAAACTATGTAGATTTTTATTCTTACAACAAACATGATACGTAGGAGCCCTCATAATGGCTTAATACTCTCCTTTGAATATTAACCACATCCCTACATGGCAGAAAAATATGAAGTGAATTATTATATGGATTAATCATAGAAGAATATACTCATTACCAAGAAACAGATTAAAAACTTGGAATATATAAAAATATATTCACTAATGATATCCCCTTCTTCTTTATATAAAAGGGGTTAACCTATGATCATTATGTTAGGGTAATTGATCTTGTATCGGTATGAGGAGGATATTATCAAACATATAAATAATATATAAGATATTCCCATAGTAAAAAATAATTCCTCCAAAATTGGTATGATTCACCTGACGCTTAATCCTATCAACCAATGATAGTTCATAAGCATAATTGGTTCTAAAACCCCAAATGACCAGCTATCTTTGGAAATCAGGTCTATTCCTAGTTATGGATGTGAGAACCATTGGAATTTTCTATTAAGAACAACAATAGTGACTCAACATCACTGATTGTTCACAAAATGATACCTCTCATAATAAATAATCAGGCTAAATTAAATTCACCTCAGTTGCCCTCTCAAAATAGGGATAAATCAATGTTCATGGATTTTATCAATTAAAATTATTTTCTATTTACCTTAGCACTTATTAGATGAATGGATCTAAAATTTTCATTTGAAACTAACCCTTAATTCATTAACTAAATATTATAACACCAAATAATATATATATATATATATATGAGTAAAAGTGCGCATAAGTAATGTAAGGGGGGTTTCCCCCCAAGACTGGATTAAAATAATGATATTATTCTGGAACTATCAGGGAATATCTAACCCTGACACTATGAGTTACTTTATGCTCATTATAGGAAACTAAAAGAAAAAAAATAACTAGATATTTTGATCCCAAGAAAAAACTCCATGAACATATAACTCCTCATGCTGGACAGGGTTATTTCTCACTTGGAAAACATCAAATCGACAATTACACTGGTTGAATTTAGATTTTGGTACACAAATATGTGGTTGGTCCATTAATTATCACTACAGATGAGTAGTCCATAACCTAATTCTTCCCCAATTCTAGAAATATTATTTTCTTCTCAATGGTTTATACCTTCAACTCCTATTTATA
Organism: Viscum album; assembly: GCA_963277665.1. NCBI lineage: Eukaryota > Viridiplantae > Streptophyta > Magnoliopsida > Santalales > Viscaceae > Viscum > Viscum album. The sequence continues at coordinate 1,851,689,546 of OY728163.1, read as the reverse complement.
TATGAGAACATTCTGGTCACATTTGAAGCATCTTTCAAGCACCATTACAAATACATGGATTTCCTTGGTTATTTCACCTCAATACATAAAATTTATGTAAAATTTGGATTACTTTCACACTCTATTTCTATTAAATAGTTTAGGGAATTCATTAAAGAATCAAATCTTACCAATATAGATCTTGCTGGGTTGAAGTTCACTTGGCACAGGAAGTACCTCAATGGTGTAAAGGATAGAATAATTGAAATATCTTTTGTCAATGATATCTTACATTGTTAATGGAGCTCCTTATCAAATGTCATCCTTACTAAAAACAACTATTACCACCATCCCATTATTTTTAATTTCATAGAAAAAGAATAATGGTATCTTCTTCTCTTCATATTCAACAATGCCTAGAATTCTCAAAAAGAATATAGTAAAATTGTTAGCAAAACATGGGAATATTTTGATGGAAAAAACCCCATGGCATGTATCTTCATGATTAAAATTCTCAAAATGATATTGAAGGAATGGATCAAGAAAATATTTTGATTTTTGAATGAAGAAATTGAAGCCCTCTAATGTTCACTCTGCTCTCTTTAGGAGTCCATCACCAAAAATGGTTTCCCAGGAATCTTACTCAAGAAATTGAATTTTCTACCAAGCTTCAATGTATTACTAGGCTTACAGACAACATTTAAAGGGATAAATTCAATGTCATATGGCTTAGTGAATGATATAGAAACTCCAACATTTTCAATTCCCTCTATAGAACTAGAAGTTATAACCAACCACTTTCTCTTCTCAAGGATGGTGACCAAATTCATGAGGAAAATAAATCTCTCTCCAAGAACAATATTTATTATTTCAAGAACCTCTTAAATGACACATTAATCTATCATGGAACATATCATTCATAAACTTATTACTGATAATAAAATCATCATGCTTTCAACTTTCCCTATAGAATTTGAAATTAAAGATGTTGGGTTTCATCTTAAAAAAGGTAGTTCCCCTGGTCCAGATGGCTTTACCAACCACTTAATTTAAGTTTACTGGGATTTCATTTAGTTGTATGTTTGCAATCTGGTTAAGTACTTTTTAAAGAGTGAGTCTCTAGTTCAATGAATTAATTCTCAATTTATATCCCCTATACCCAAAGTTGATAATTCTTGTGATGTTAGTTAATTCAAGATAGTGGTGCTAGTTAATACCATACATAAAGTTGTCACAAAAATCCTATAACATAGGATTTCCAAAATATCATCCAAAATTGTTTTTTTCAATCCATTCAGTTTTATAAAGGGAAGAAATATTCAAGACTATTTACTCACTACCTCAAAATGTGTGAACCTTCTTAGGAAGCCAACCAGGGTAGGGAACATTGCTCTCAAGATAGACATCGAAAAATACTTTGACACAATGGATTTAAACTTTATTGGTAACATGTTACACTAATTTGGATAAAATATGAAATTCATTATTTGGATCAAAGATCTTCTTTGCTCGGCTCATTTATCTATTCTCATAAATGGATCACCAGAAGGGTATTTCACTGCTCAAGGGGGATTAGGCAAGGAAATACAATATTTGTGATCATTTTTTCCATTACCAAAGACTATCTTAGTAGACTATTTTTTCAAATGGCTGAAAAAGGTGATTTTAAGACAATAAAAGATGCTCAAGGTACCTTCACACCCTCATCATTGATTTTTTTTCTGAATATATTATTGTTTTACTGAAGGAGATTATAAAAACATATAAAACATTAAGAATTCTCTTTTTTAATATAAAATTGTATCAGGACAAGTGATCAGCTGGGGGAAATATTACATCTAATTTGGAACAAACTTTAATCCTATTAGAAGAGGGAACATTCTTAATGCTTTGGGTATAAGGGAGGGTTCACCTCCTTTCAATTAGATAGGTGTACCTAATTTTCAGGGAAGACCTAAATAATCCCACTTCAATAATATATTGAGAGGGATTAGAAGAACCTTGTCCTCATGGAATGGAAAATATCTTTCAATGGAAGGGAGAATCTATGTTATTAAAAACATTGTGATCTCTAAACTTTTTTACTCATTCATGGTGTACTTATAGCTGGCCTCATTGATTAAACAAATCAATTCATCGATGAGGAACTTCATCTGGAGTGGTATAATCTCAGAGATAAATTTTTTCATTGTTAATTGGAAACAATGTTGAAAACCAAACAACCTTGGGGTGCTAGGCATAAAAAACTAGAAATTTTTATTCAAGATCTACAAGATCAATTCTTAAGGAAGATAGAAAACAACAATTATAAGTCCCTTGAACTGCTTAGAACCAGATTGATGGAGTGTCTGAAGTCTGGAAAACTTCAATACACATAATCTTCGATATGGCCTTGATTGAAAAATGTGTTTTCTAATGTTTATAGACACTCTCAATGGCTGGAGAATTCCAACTCATCTATTGGATTTTGTAAATAAAATTGTATGGGGACTCCTTTTCTAAATATGTACAACATAGTGTATCAACCAAATGATCATAATATCACCATTAAAGACCATATGAGAATCATGGAGACTCTCTCAAATAAACATAAAGTCACTTCCTCAAACATTGTTTTCACGACACTTGATGACTTCTTGGTTAGGGAAAATGTCCATAATAGATTGCAGGATTATAAAGATTTGTATATCCCTGAGATTAAAGACACTCAAAGTTTGATTGGTGACTTCAATAATCAGTGGATATACCCCTCATACTTCTCACTCCTTTGTAGAATTTCATTCCGTAGAGTTCTAGTTGATGCATGCCTATAACAGATAGGTATTATAATTTTCTCTAGGTGTGACTTATGCCACCATCATATGGAATATTTAGAACATCTATTATTATGATGCGAGATGACTTCATCATTATGGAAAGATCTATTCTATCTATTTGATCTTCATCCCCTCCAAACAAATATAATTGAAAAAATATTGAAGGAGGTGTTTAATCTTCAGCTATATAGAAAATTAAAGAACCTATTCAACGTCACCTATGAATAACTTCTACATGTTATATTGAATGAGATAAATAAATCCATCCAAAACCATACACCATTTATCCTTGAGCCTTATTTGTGGATATTACAGTGGATATATACAGTGAAAATCAATATAAAAAAGGGTATTATAAGAATTGTATTCGATACTTTGTTGTGATGAGTCAACACAACAATCTAGGTGTCTACCCTTTCTCATGGCATGATCGAAGTATTTTTGATTCCTCCATTTGTTGGTTGGCTAAAGTTAAACCCCGATGGAGATTCCAAAGGAAGTCATGGCCTATAGGACTTTATGGCTATCACCCAGGATCAAAATAGAGATATCATTAATTGTATTTATGGGCCTTGTGGAAATTACACTTACCTTGAACCTAAAAAGCTTGAATTAATTAATTTTTTCTACATGGATATGCAAAATAATTGGAATGAAGTTTGGTTCGAATGTGACTCAACTACTATTGTGAAATCTGTGAGGTTTTGTAGCATCCATTTGTCATGGAATCTCACTACCAGGTGGTCCTCATTCATGACCAAGATTTTTAAAATGAAGTACATAATCACTCACGCCTTTCATGAAGCTAATTATATTTCTGATGCTCTTACAAAAAAGGAGTCATAAAAGATGCATGAACCCATGCTGATAAACACCCTCTTGATCTTCTACGTATTCAGAAAAAATAATGTTATAAAATACCCACTTTTTATATGGTGTAACCTTATGTTTGTTTTAAAATAAGAGTGTATTCTCTCATTTTTATCAAAAAAAGATCAGCGGGATGGACACTAGTCTCCTTTGGACTAAAAAGATTATGTATTTTTCCATAGTTCCAAGAATCTTCTCATGTCTTCATCTCTTCCACTACTGTACGAACATTTATAGACAATATACATGTTACTAGATAAAATTCATGCTTTCCATTCTGAATATAATTTTAAACAAGAGAATATTTTGATTAATCACTTCATCAAACATCATCTAATATAATTTAGATATATTATCATATCTCAATGATCTTCTTCATTTGATTTTCAAAGGATGTAAAAATATTTTTTTGATTAATCTTCTTGAAAACACACATTCTATTATTTAAATATACATACTCACTTGAAATAATAGAATTTTAGTGAAAATATTCATATCTCATTCTAAATTCCTTATTCAAATATTTGTATCAATATCAACTTGAATCATATATTAACCCATTATGCCTTTTGATGTTTATTCACTGATGATCATAAAACCATCATCTAATTTTGATGTTATGTTTCATATAGAAATACAATTTTTAGACTTAAATTACCCCATAATAATATTTCTTAGCTCTTAAAAACTCATGTTACTATTGCACTACATTAGAGTTATTTTTAAAAGAGAAATGATAACTATTTGATATCCTCTTGAACCTCTAATTTATTATTACATAGCCTCAACCTTAATATTTCATAATAGTGTAGCATCAATGTTCGTATAATATATCCTCAAATTAATCATATATAAGATTAGTTTAATCCTGAATACCCTTTAAAACATAATATTTATTGCTACAAAACTGTGAATAAATTGGAGTTAATATTATATATCTTTTATTTATTCTAATATAGTATATTTTTACACTTATTCATCTTTGATTTATCCTATTGTAGCACCAATTTATTCTCACATAGAATTTATAAAATTAGTGTTATTCGTATATACCCCAGGGAGACTCGGGATTACTCTTATACAAATCTTGATTAATCTTTCATGAGAGAATGTTACTCTTGTATATCTCTAGTTTACTTTTATATGAGATAAGTTTGTTCTTACACAATAATAACTTTGTAAATTTTTCAGAAACATGAAACTCAAAACATAACTAAGGGCTTCTAAATTCATCATAAAACCACCTTAGAATCAAAAATTAATCACTAAACACTTCAAATAACTTATTAAATTTATTAAACATCCAAAAAACTCATTAACATGGATCTCAAATCACTTATAATAAGTATTAACTCCAAACATCTTCAAATCAACTTAGAAAATTTGTGTATCCTCACTGTCTAAGAGCCTTAAACTCTTCTTTGAACTCAAATAATGATTTAATAAAACCTACAATCAACATAGTTTCTGTATCAACTTAGTTTTCAATTCTGATCATCATACAAGATAACTCCCATATATTATAGCAACATTAATTCATTATAATCCCAAGGTTGAATGTTCACCAATATACATAGCTTGATATTCTTATTCTACAAGGTAAACTTGGACTTCATTTTATTATTGATATCATGAAATATATAAACCACCATTATAAATAAACCCCCCATCAACTTTCAATATCCTCATATATGATCCAAATTATTTAACACTTATTTTTATCAATTTATTAATCCTTTTAAATAGATTCTCTACAAAAAATATCAGACAACTACTTTTTCAAATTTCAGTTATCTTTTCCAATATTCAAAAAATATAACCTTATTTCAACTTGATTGTTGGAAGAAAATCATACCAATATAACATGGGTAACTTAGTTATTTCACTTTATTTTAAATATAACTTCAATAATATATATATTGACTGTAAAAACTCATAGTTGTACATAATGATCCAAGATTATCATACATGGATAATTCATATTTTTAAATTAAAATTGAATACATTAAAAAAGTACATGCCTATGAACCATAATAGTTTAACACCCTAGGAAAAATGGAAAATAATAATTCAATATTTTGAAATATATTCAATGTTTCCCACATATATCTTCCCATTCAGAACTCTTCATAGACATGACCTAAATAAAACCATTCTTTATAACCTATGGAAAGGAAACATAAGAGAAGGTGAAATAAGATGCTCAATAAGGGTAAATAAAGAAGATACATAAGAATAACATGAACATAATGGTATGATAACATGATAATAACATTTTCAAATAATTCCCTTTATATAAAAGATCATAATTATGAGTCGTGTATTTTTATTAGTATTTCATAAGAAATGAATCATAAGAGAATCAAAGGGCTTGAGCCATAAGATCATAACATTGGCTAAAACATAGATTTTTTTTCATGTACATAAGCATAGAAAAATAATTTTCATATAATTCAAGGCTCACTTACAAGGACATCATAGTGGAAAAAGTCCTTTACTGAACCATGTTCACTCCCTGTTCCAACTATATATTACTAAACAGGGTTGACTGCTCATTCAATACATATATTTATAACTAGGTTCACTTCCCATTATAGCCTTGTATTACTGAACCAGTTTCATTTACTATTCCATTACTATCTATCTCATGAGATATATATCTTTATCAAATTATTTTTTGGAGTTATAGGTCTCAACCATCAGATAATGAAATCATACATATGTATTTCACAAGATCATAAACATTCATCATATAATAACCTATGAAATAAAATGTGTATCACAAAAATATCAACATTTTATAACCCATGGAAAATATATAGGTTTCATAATAATTCTATCATAGCATAACCCATGAAATGAGGTAGGCTTCATAAGAATTTTATTGTCGTATAACCTATGGAAGAGAAATGTGTGTCCAAAACATCATTCCATCAAAATATAAACCATTTAGAGAAAGAACATGAATGGTATCATTGGATCATGTCCACAATAAGGAATAGGTAATAAAAACATATTTAATATTAGATTGAAAATAGTTTTTAAAGATCATTCAAAACATTTCTTGAGGAATATATCCTTTTCACTTTGATGAATTATTTCAGAAACATAAAACATTGTGAAACCAATTTTATTTGAAAATAACCTTGAAAAATAATAAAGGTTGATTTAAAAATAATTTAAAAAACTTTTTAAAAAATAATTTTTTAAATCCATTTTATTTGAAATGATATAAAATGATTAGTTAATTTTTTTAGAAAACATTTTTATGAATAAAACATATTTCTAATTGAAGAGAGAAATAAATTTGTGTTTTTATAAAAACATTTTTTCAAATATAATAAGTTTTGAAAAATATAGATATGGTACCATTACTTGAATAAATTATGGATATTCATAGTATCAGAAACTTCATGTGAAATATTGAGAGGTAGATCATGATATTTCAACATTTGAGACTTAATCTTACACAATCTTGATAAATGATGAGATTGTGATATAAAATAATTACAAATTTAGTAACATTGAATCACAATACCCATGAAGTAATAACATAAAATGAAACTCAATATATCAAGGGAATAAATCAATTCATGATATTACTTTTCAAATGGTTTTATATACACCTTGTGAATGAATATAGGTTCATAACATGACATACGTATCAAAGAAGGAAAACTGTGACAAGAATCCCTTACCATATTGGTAACTTTTGAACTGTAAACCCCATGAAAGATAGATACTAAAATTTATATACAATGAACAATAATTTTATTTGGAATTATTATTAAATACATTAATGGGTATCATATACACCACATATAACAAATAAGTTGTGAATATAGCATGTGTCTCACAAAAGTAAAAAAGTGAGATGGAAATCCCTTACCATTTTGTTAACTTTTGAACCATAAACCCCATGAAAGAGATATCATAAAATGGATATGTAACTAACAATAATTTTGAGAATAATCATCAAAATATAATTTAATGATCTGTATATAAAAAACAGAGAACAATGATGTGGTGAATATAGCATGTTTCTCACTAAATTAAAAAATTGATATCGAAATCCCTTACCTTAAGTCTTGAATTCCAATGAACTCATTGAAACCTCTTGTATATTAAATTTAATTTTATTATAAATATATTAAATAACAATATTAATATATATCATACCATATATTGTTTTCTTGTGATCTTTTATTACCCATTTATCAACAATTCCAAATTTAAGTTACGTTTTAGGTAATAACAGCTTTACTTTTCATAAAAGTTTGGATTTTTTATATTTTTTCATCTTAAATTAATAATGATTTCATCATATCCATAATGATAAAAATTATATAAATACCATATTTAATGATTTTTTATGTATTAATATAAATAAAATTAAGAGTAAATTAAATACACCGTTTATAGAGACTAGAGGTCGTATGTACGCATGAATGTTGAATCAATTTCTATAATGGATTGAATGAAAGAAAATTATATGATATATTATTATTACAGAATAATGTTTTTTCAAATATATCACATGTTTTTATTAAAATCATACTTAATAAATTCTGTGTATATCGTGAATGAATTACATCGCTTTGTGGTGCGATAGTCCATCATACACACGAACACCATTATTGTATTCCAACAAGATGGAATGCATGAAGTTATGTGTGATATAAGTAATAAGGAATCATAATAAAATCATAATTATTATATATAACATATATAAAATATAAATCCATCATTATCCGCAACACTGAAAGGTAGTAATGGAAAAAATAAAAAAAATTGTTCATGAGGCGGTAGTTCGACGTACACATGAATGGTGATTTTGTAACCCAATTGATGGAAGTTTCTATGGTTGTAAGAAGTAAAATGAAAATAAAACACATATAAATATATGTAAGAATCCGATTTTATTATATAATAATCATATAGTTACAATTTAAGCGGGTGTATGAATAAATAAAATAAAAACACTTGTTGGTGAACATTACCTCTTCTTTGGGTATCCTCCGTAGGATTTCACTAAGGCCATGAATAATTATATTTTGCTCAAAATAAGGATTCTATAATTATAGAAATCATCATGGAATGTTATTTTGGATTTTTTGGTCAATTCATATGGCTTGATAGGTGTGAAGAATTCAGAAAAGTGAGTACCCTTTTATAGTTGAGGATGTGTGGCATTCTTGTAAATTCTCAAAATTATTCACTATTGGGAGGTCATGAAAACAAAATGTGGGTAAAAATCTTATAATTAAATTTTTGTAGGGATTATAGTTCCATTAAATTATTCCAACAAACAATAAAACACATTTTTAGACATTTTTTCCCTTAACTTACATGTTTGATTATTTTTACCATTTTGGTTCATTCATTATGGTAACTAGTTTTATAATCTAAGAAGTTTATCCCTTAAGAATAAAATAAAATGAACCATACTAGATAAATTAAAACCACTTATTAAATATAGAAAATAAAATTTATAAAATAAAAATCCTACATATGTTTGAAATTAATTATAATATAAGAGCATGTAACATGCAAAAAACCACTTTAACATTAACCGTGATAACTGAGTTTTTACTATTTAACTGTCAATATAGTAATTATAATAAAAAAATTGGTCCATGAAGGGTCAACAGTTTATATTTATTAATATTTCAAAATCACATGGAAGAATATGTGTTTTTTTAGTAATTTTAAATCATTTAATAAAATATCATTTATTATAAAATATCATTAATGTGAATTTTTACAATATTTATTAAATTTTAATTTTAAAAATATAACGAAAATGATGGAATAAGAATATAACGTTTTCAATAATTTTTTTAATATGATATATTAATCTAAAAAAATAATTTAACACAATAATTCATTCAATTTACTTCACTTTTAGTATTTTTAGTATCATTTATTTATTAATTGTAAACTAAATAATTAATGTGTTCCTGTTTCAGAAGAATTTAATGTAATTATTTCATCTATAAAAATAAAAGATAAATTATCACGATAGAAATACTAATTTATCTTTAAAAGTAATATGTATAACCTAACAAACGTTGTTTTCCCCATCCCAAAGAATTATAAATTTTAAAAGTAATAAAAGTATATTTTTGTGTCTTTTTCTTTAATTAACTTATTATATGGGTCATATTCAATGGAATTTGGAAAGTAATTTCCATATTTCAAATTATTTTATAGAAAAGGTCAAAATAAACTCATAAAATAAAATAAATTTATTATTTTATGTTATTTTAACTCTTATCAATGTATTTTATTCCCAAGTAAATCTATTTTTATTTAAGTGTGATAATTAATTTTTACTGCATTCACTATTGATTTTGGTCAAAAATTAATGTGACCATACTAGAAATTTTAAATTATATTGCTTTGAAAAATGGAATCCGTTTTTTTAAATTCAATTCACATAATTGAGAAAAAAATTAATATTTATCTCGTAGACGTGTTGGGAAAGTGATTTTTTAATTGAAAATGTTCAAAACTTTGCAATGTTTATATATATAAATATATATTCAATATGGAAATACTTTAAATAACCTAAATTTTATTAATATATATATTATTTAAATAATTAAAATTTTAAATTAATTTAAAATAAAATTTAAATTTGTAAATAAATTAAATGAAAATGTAGTTTTAAATTAAAATTCAGTATTTTTCACAATTAATCAAAAAATGAAACATTCCAGAAAAATCCAAAAAAGTATAACTAAGTTAATTTTGAAATTAGGAATTCAAAAATGAGGTTTATTTTAGAATTTTGTTAATAAAATTATCAAGAATAAATTTTTATTAATGTTAAGAAAAAGAAACAAAATCATTTTTTTGATAAAATAGTATTTTCAAAACATGTAAAGAAATTATTAAAAATTAATTACTTTTTTATAAATATGTTACCTTTATGTAAAACTATTACATTTAACATTTTAAAATTATTTTTTTACTATAAATTTATATATGTTTAATTTATAGGTTATAACGACTGAGTTTTAATAACTATATTAATATTATATCGAGGTTTTCTTAAAACTAAATGTTATGTACAACGCAATAAAAGCCATTGTTGCATGTAGCACAAACATAAAATGGTGTAATTTTTAACTAAATCCCTAAAATAAATTTAATTTATTAAAAAAATTTCAAAAAAATTCAGGGTGTCACAGTCTACACGCCTTAAAATGAATTTCACCCATGAAATTAATCTCAGTCAAAAAAATGTTTAACATTTGAAAGTTAATTCACATAAACCCCCATAGTATACTTGAATAATAAACCTTACCTTAAAAATTGAAATTTGGAAACATAATGATTACCTAAATAAACTCATAACTAGGTTTCCACATTGGAGAAATAGGTTGGAAGTGAGGATTTGAACATGGATGAAAATCCTAAATAATTATAGAGTATAAAAAAGTTTACTGATCACAAGAAATTGAGTGTTATAGAGAAGGTTAGTGACCATAAAACCATAACCCAAATAGGTTTGAAAAGTTAATTGATATCATAAATTAATTATGATATCATGACAAAATTTTATTTCAATATACTTTTCCTAAATTTGAATAATTTTCACAAAAGATATACTTACTTGATTTCATTCCATTTTATATGCACAATCTCTCGCTTTGTTTATGCCTTGATCAGTTTCCACATTATAACTTACTACTAGAAATGATGGTTAATTTTATATGCTTGAAGAGCCAATGGATCATAAGATCCATAAATATAAAGATAATTTATTCAATCTATCCTTAGTTATTATGACAACAAAATGGTTTTCACAGGTTATCAAATATGGACAAATATTCTTATGGTGAAGTAATGCATTAATATTTAAAGCCTCATATAATGTTCACCATAAAATTTTTGATAAAATGTTAACCTTATTAACCTCTAAAAATATTTAAATCCCAAAAATTATAAATAATGTCACTTAATTTCCAAAATGAACTTATCATTAATCCCCATATACAATAAAATAGATCTTGATTGTCACATAACAAACATGTGAATACCTTGATCATGTATTCTATAGAAACATGGTAATAAACTGAATTGCTATAAAACCTTATTGAAAACAATATTTTTTCATTATTAATTAAATAAAAAATATATTATTGGATATATTCCTTGAATTCAATTTTTTTGTTAAAATCATCCATGATAGAATAATCCACATTGTCAAAAAATCATTAATCGGTTCCAAGTTAATAAGTATTATCTAATTTAATTTATCAAAATCAATCATATTTTAATCCCAACTTCATTATCTCAAAATTTAGAACATATTAAGGTCTATTTTTCACTTATTATTTCATTTTCCATGAATATCACATTTCCATTAAATAATTTTTCCAGTCTATCAACATCATTCAACGTATCATTTCAAATACTTAATGAAAAATTTATAATGAAAAATGATAATATATTTCATGATTCATATAAAATAATCACAAATACTTCATTCATCCCACTTCCTTCTCATACAATTAACCAAGAATGGTCATCTTATTTTTTAACACTTCTTTCCTTTTTTATTTCATTTATAGTCTCTTCATCCTCAACAATATAACCATTTCTCAAACAACCTTAATGATTCTCATCAAATACATTCCCCCAAGGACATCGATTATCATAATTACCATACATTTTAAATTTAAAGTATTTATCCATTGATAATACCTTAGGTGGAAAAATATTCCAATCCATTTTGTTAACTGAAATCTTTATTTTTCCATTGTAGTTACTTTATTTGTGTTTTTATTTTCCTCATTAAAAATTTATTATTGTCTCTATAAGATATTATATTGTGTTATTATTCCTACATTCTCTACATATAGAAAACTAAATCTTCTATCCTCTATGGTCTCTATTACCTAAACTATCAGAGAACTCCATCCTTCTCTTCTTTGGTGAGTCTGAGAGTTGGTTAATGTTCCCATTGTTAATCATATTACCTGAAAACTGATTAGTAATAATAAAAAACACTTTACCCAAATTATCATCCCATTTTGATACTAATCAATAAATCATCCATGAAATTCAATATTAATCAAGTTCCCTCTGGTTCCCACCATAGACTAAAATAAAAAATCATAGTTTTAGAAAAACAGATTATAATTGGAAACCTAATAATCATGAAAATAAATAACAGGATATCTAAATCATGAAAACATATTATTTAATATATGAAACCTTATATTTAACCTATTTTATTCATATTATTTATCTATTAAAATCCTTCAAGAGGGTTAATAATGATTTTTTGAATTTTCAAAGCATATTCCCGGAGAGTGTCTAACCAAGTATTAAGAAAGGATCATTATCATGCACCTGTTTCCAATCGATTCCATATCAATTTGGTGTTTTCAAAGGTTCCACCACTAGGTACATCTTTTACAGATCCATATCCACTTATAGTATCTAGATAGGGATGTAATTTATTTCCAAACACTAATTCTATCTTATACCAAAATTCCAATACATTTGCTTTTACGTTCACTCATCCTTAGACTCATCCTTAGAGATATCCCTAGACATATCCTTATAACTATCCATAAGGATACCAATATAGTTTTCTCACCCAAGTTTCTAAAGGATAATTAATCCTTTTCTCTAATAACAACTAAAGTGACTAGTATTTTCATACATTTATATTTTAACTTTTTATTTTAATATTCAATACATTACAAAATTACATGCCCAAAGACCATAATAGTTTAGTACCTTTGGAATATTGAAACACAATATTCAAATCTATTGATGGATATTTAGTGATTACACAAAGATATTAAAATTTAGTACTCTTCAAATACATACCCTAAATAAAACCTTTCATCATAACCAGGGGAAAGGAAACACAAGAAAGGGTGATCTCAGATTATTAGTAAGGGTGAATAAAAGAGATAAGTAAGCATAACATGAACATATGGGTATGAGAACACGAGAATAATATATTAATACTATACCCTTCATATCAAATATTATAACCATGAGTTATGGAATAAATATTGTAAATTAATAAGACATGAATCCTAATGGAATAAAAGAGCATTATCCATGAGAGAATAATAATGGTATCACTCATTTATTTATGGCATAAACATAAGCATAGATAATTGTTTCCATATTATTCATGGAGCACTGCCAAGAACCTCATAGTAGACAAATTACATTATAAAACAAGGTTCACTACCTCTTCTGCCCTAAATTACTGAACTAAGTTCACTTAACAATCCATCCCTATATTACTGAGACAGTTTCCCTTCCCATTTCATCCCTGTATTACTCAATCAGGTTCACTTACACTTCTAGTCTTTTCAATATCATGAGATATAAATCTTTGCACAATTAATTATTGGTATATATCGGCCAGACCCATCAAATAAGGAACTCATACACATGTTTTCCAAATGATCATAAATATATCATCATATCATAACATATGGAAAAGTGAAATGTTTCATAATCATTTAATCATAACATAACCCATGAAGATAAGTGGGTTTAAAAATAATTTTATCATGGTATAACCTATGAAAGAGAAACTGGTTTCAAAAACATCATTCCATAAAAACATGAAGCATTTAAAGAAAGAATATGAATGGTATCCATAGATCAGGTCCCCATTAAAGTATATGTAACACCAAATGATTTTATCTTAGAAGGAAAACAATTTTATAAAATTATTTAAAAAATTTCATGAGGGAAATATAATATCTACCCCAAAAAATTCTTTTTAAAACATAAAACATTATGAAAACCTTCTTCTTTGAAAATAAACTTGGAAAATTATAAATGAATATTTCAAAATAATTTAAATAGTTTTTAAAACATAAAACATATTTGAAATCATTTTCCACAAAAATTTTATTAAAATATCATTAAATAAATTAAAACATTTTTAGAAAAAATTGTTTTGGAATAAAAAATATTTATTACCAAAGAGAGAAACAAAGTTGGATTTTATTAAAAAAATTAATGATCATAAGTAATGAAGAGCGGAAAATTAGTACCAATAGTTGAAGATATCATGAAATACAAAAGGGGAAGACATTTATTGATAAATATTTTGATGTAGATCATGAGATTTCAACATTTGAGAACTAATCATAAATAATCTTGATAAATAAAGGGATTGTAACATAAAATATTTACGACTTTGGTAACATTGAATCATAATACCAATGAAGGAATAAAGAAAAATGGAAATTGAAATTGAAATTAAATTAATATAAATAAATTCATTATATTACATGTCTAATGAGTTGTATATACACCTCGTGGAACAATATAGGTTTATAACACAACATACGTCTTAAGGAAAGAAAATTGTGACAAGAATCTCTTACCATTTTGGTAACATTTGAATGGTAAACCCCATGAAAGAGCTATCCTAAAATGGATATGTGAATACCAAAATTTTTAATTATAAACATACAGAAATACATTTTTGGATATTATATACACCACATAGATGAAATAGGTGTTGAATATAGCATGTGACTTAGAAAAGTAAAAAGTGAGACAAAAATCCCTTACTGTTTTGGTAACTTTTGGACCATAAAACCCATGAAAGAGGTATTTTTAAATTTATATGTAAATACCAATAATTTTAATTATAACCATTATAAAATAAATTTATGGGAATTATATACACCACATAAAAGACCGAGGTAGTGAATATATCATGTGTCTCATAAAAGTAAAAAATGAGACTAAAGTCCCTTATCTTAAGTCTTGAATTATTTCGTGCTCATTAAAAACTTCTATATAATAAATATATGCTTATTATACATATATTATATAATAATATTTATATATAATACCATATATTATTTCCATATGACCTTTTATTACATGTTGATTAACAATTCCATGTTAAAGTTATGTTTCAGGTAATAACCGCCTTACTTATCATAAAAGTTTTGATTTGTTATATTTTTTGTAATCTAACATTAATAGTGATTTTTTAATCTCCATAATTATAACCATGATATAAATACCATTTATAATAAGTGAATATTAATTTATATAAAATAAATAAATAGGAAAATAAATACACCTTTCATGGAGACGGTAGGTCGTACAAACGTATGAATGTTGTTTCCATTTTCTTATTGGAATAAAAAACTATATGATATATTATAAATCCATAATAATTTTCATTTCAAATATATCACATAATTTTATTAAACTCATCCTTAATACATTCCATTTATAGTGTGAATGAATCTCATCATTTCACGAGGTAGTTGTCTTTTGTACACATGAACGAGGTTATCATATTTACAAAATATAGAAAGAATGAAGGTATGTGTGATATAAAATTTTAAACAAAATAATTGAATCTTAAATATCATAAATATCATTTATAAACTATAAATATATCATTATTACAAACCTTGAAAGGTGGTAATGGAAAAAATGAACAACATCAGTTCAGAAGAAAGTAGTCTGCCATACACCCGATTGATGATTTAGTAACCCATTTGATGGATGTGTGCGTGGTTGTTAGTTGTAACCTTAATATAAAAACATAAATTCATATTTAATATAATATTATTATTATATAGTCATTATATAATAATAATTTAAGTGGTGGAGGAAGAAATAAAACAAAAACGCTCGTTGGTGAACATGACCAGTTCTTCGAGTATCCTACTTAGTTATGTACTAAAGCCATGCTTATATGGAGTTATTTACAAAATAAGTCTTATAGGAAGAGTTTATAGATGCTTTTTAGTATTTTGGGTTGAAATTTGTAGAAGAAAATGGCTTGATATGGGTGAAGATGTGGGGAGAGTGAGTTCACTTTTATTGTTGAGGAGGATTTGTATTCTTGTAAATACTCAAAAGTATTCACTCTTGAGCGTTAAATATAACATAAAGTGGATATAAATATGATAATTATAGTATTTTAAGGATTATATGGAATATATAAACCTCCAACACACAATAAAATACATGTTTTAAACATTTTTTTTCTGTAACACTTATGTTACTTATTTTTACCATTTTGGTTTTTCATTATGGGAACTATTTTTATAATCTAAATAAGTTATCCTTTAATACTAAAATAAAATGTTTCTCAATATATAATATGGAAATAATAATTCTAAAAATGAAATATAATTTATAAAATATAAATCCTATGTTTTTTGGTAATTAATTTTAACATAAGTGCATTTAACGTGCAAAAACAATTCTTTAACCTTAATCACACTAACTGAGTTTTTACTATTTAATGGTAAATGTAGTAATTATAATAAGAAAAATGTTTCATTAATGAAATATTGTTTATATTTATTAATATCTTAAAATAACTTGGCTAAATATAGTTTTTTTATTAATTTTAAATTATTTAATAAAATACCATTTCTTAAAAAATAACATTAATGTCAATTTTGAAATTTTTTTAAGAAGGTGGTGCCTTGGTCTAGGACCAAAGAACATAATTTATTATTAAAAAAAGTATTTACATGAGTATAAAAGATGGTATTATTTTACAGTATCTATCATAAAGGGGTAGTAAATATATAGGGAGGTCATCAAACCAAGTGGTGACATAGTTGACTCCAATATTTACAAGACCATCTGCCACCATGTTCACTTCATGAAATGCATGTGTTATAATATAGTTGAAGACCATGAGATAATTAATACATTCCATCTAGTATGTTGTAATAGGCCACACAAGGTGCATCACACCATTCCCAATAGGTTGAACGCTGGTAGTCGAGTCACTTTTAATCCAGATATTATTCCAACCATGTTACTTGGTAAAGGAGATAACAAAGATCACACTCATCATTTTAGCCTCCAATGATGAAGGTATGCCACAATTTCCATAGATACATCCAAGAATCTTCCTGGGGTGATTTGTAAAAATAGTGTTGTAACCCCAAGGGCCTTGGTGGTCTTTAGAAGCACCGTAGTCATTAACTTTATTCATTTGTTTTTATTTCAAAAATATCAAGACAATGGCGGAATTATAATATATTTTTAGTGATTTTTAACATGATATATTCAACTAAAATAGTAATTTAACACAATAATTCATTCAATTCACTTCACTTTTAATATTTTGAGTATCATTTATTTTATTTTAATGTTAACTAATTAATTACTCTTTTAGTGTTTCTTAAGCATTTAATGAAATTATTTCATCAATAAAAATTCAATATAAATTATTATGATTAAAAAAATCATTTATATTTTAAAATAATATTTATAACTGAACGAATTTTTTCCCTTATCCCATAGTATTATCGAGATTAAAAGTAAGAAAATTATCTTTTTGTCTTTTTCATTACTTAACTTATTATATTGGCCATATTTACAGGTATGCGGAAACAAAATTCCATATTTCATATATGTTTATGTAAAAGGTGTAAATAAACTCATTAAATAAAACTAAGAAAATATTTTATGTAAATTTAACTCTTACCATGCTAGTTTACCCATGCTAACTCCATTTTTACTTTAACCACTATAATTAATTTTTCCACATTCTCTATTAATTTTGGTCTAAAATTAAGTTGATGTTTACCTAATTTATAAATTATGTTAATTCCAAATATGGAATCAATTTTTAAATTTTAAATTGTAATATTTGGAAAAATAACAATTTAAAATTAATCCTGCAGACGTGACGAGATAAAAGGTTCTTTTATGTGAAATTGCTAAAAATTTTAGACAATTTTTTATATATAAATTCAATATAGAAGTTATTATAATGTAAAAAATTGGATTATAATATTTATAACTAAACTAATTATACCTTTAAATAAATATAAAATATAATTTATCTTTATAAATAAATTGAATGAAAAATAGTTTTCAATTATAATACAATATTTTTCATTATTCATAAAAAAATGAAACCTTTCAGAAAATTACCAAAAATTATCCTTGAGATAATTTTTGTAACACCCCAAGCTTCTACGATACGTTTTCCTTTGAATAATACAATAGCTTGTGTTGTACGTGACTTTGAGTTCAAATACACACAACCAATCAAACTAGCCGTTATGAATAGTAATACACACCTTTTGAAATTATATAAATTTTATAATTCAAAATGGACCTCATTTTTGGATTTTGAATATCAAAATTTTCTTTGGGTGAATTTTTGGTATTTTCCAAAAAACTTTCAATTTTTGATAAATTGTGAAAAACACTGCATTATTGTTTAAAACTGACTTTTTAATTAAATATTTAATTATTTTATTTAAATTTATTTTAGGTAAAAATAGATACATAATACATATAAATGTTCAATGGAATTCATTGGAGTCATTTTATAATATGTTTAGATATATAAAATTTTATTGATCTTTTTACCATCTTTTACCCACCTCCTAGGAGTATTTGCAAATTTTTATAAAACATAATTTTACTACTTTTGTGAGTTGAATTTCAAAATTCTGAGAGACACGGTTGATATTAGTAAGTAAAATTTGGTTCAATAAAATGAAAATAATTTTTGGTGAATAGTAACATTTTACTTTTATTTACCATGATTAGAAGTAAATAGGGTAATTAAGGGTAAAAATGATATTATTATTACCCTAACACATGTCCGAATTCTATTGGATAAGTTTAATTAGACCAAAAACAAACTTTGGAATAAAATATGATCCTTTAGGACCACTTATATTAGATTATGGCATTTATTATTATTTTATTTAAAGAAGAGTTAAATGAGTTAAAATCAAAGTTTAATAACTAAACGATTTTTAATATATGTTATTAAATAATATAAATTAGACTATAAATATTCATTAGAAATATAAAAATATTTCCTACATAATGGTATTTTATTTATAATTTTTATACACTAAATAATTAAATTTATTTATGAAACAATGATGATGCAATAATTACCTTATTAATGAATGATTAAAATAATTGATATTACAAATATCCAAATAAACCTAATTTGAGACTTTTAATGAATTCAACTAATTTTATAGGTTAATATGACATGTTATGGTTGATTAAATTAATTTTTTTAGAATCAAAAATGCTGTTATGAGTTTAACAAAAACAAAATACCAAATAGTGTCAAAATTGACATAAAAGAGTTTTTAAAAACAATATTATATTATTAATTGGTATTATATTCCTAAAAATATAAGGTTAAGCCAAAAGGATTAAATAATATTATATATGTCATTAAAAAACAACATGGGGTTCTCTTGGAAGTTTATAGTAAGTTTATTAACCATATAATAAAAAAATACAAAGAGACATGGTAAATGTCAAACTATTTAACTAAGAGTTAAATCTAAAAGATATGGTTAATATAGTGACCCAAACATATCTAAAACCTATTGGTTGAGTGGTTTTTGACCCAACCCCACTGTATCCTTGAAATAAATCATTTTAGAGACATTATAAATCGAAAATAATTTTATTATAAAATAATATTTCAATCTTTTCCTAAGGTGCCCCTCACCCCTCTTACAAAAGGGAACTTCCCCTTATCTCAAATTCAAACCTTCAAAGCCTTTTTTCTTGGCCAAAACCTGACAAAATATCCCCTAAAAGGTCCTCCCTTCATCTTTTAGGCCTTCCTTTAGTCATAAAGCCATCCTAAGGAGCCATTTTGATCAAATCAAAAGGAAGAACCCGAAGAAGAGGTAATTATTTCATCACATCTTTCAAGTTCTTTGCTTCATCAAATTACCATTTCATTATTGTTTCCATTATAAAATAATTACTATATTATCTTCTATATACTGTGATGTTATTATAAAAATGGTACAACCATATTCATTATTCTATATATCTTAAAAATGACAAAGTCACCATACGTGCGTACATACAGATTACAGTCTCCACGTCGTGGTGTAGTTTGTTATTAAAATACTTCATCATTTGGATGGGTATAATAATGAGTTTAAATGATGTAAATAATAAATCTATATATATGATATAACATCTTATTATATATGATTTTAATATCAAAATAATGATATTGTCTCTCGTACGTACGTATAGATTACCGTCTCCATGAACGCGATGAGATTCATTCCCCATCGTATCCATTCAAGACTAATTTTAATTTGATGAATAAAAATAATGTTTAAAGACTTAATATCATTCTGAATATGAATAAGATAAATTTTATCTATAAAAAAAATTACTTACGTAACAAATCATTTAAAAGAAAATGAATCAGTTAACAACTGAAATGATGGTACTACTGAAATTTCATTAGCAAAGAAATATTAGAAGATCATATATGATATAATATTTATGTATATTGTTATTTTATAATTTAATAACAATAATTTAACTATTGTACAAGAGGTTAATGTACCCTTGACCAAGGAAAAGTATAAGGTAAGTGTTAATTTCACTATCTCTTTATTATCTGAGGTTGTTTTTACTTAAGTATCTACTGGGACCTCTTTATCATCAACATTCATGTTTCTTAAAAATTTATTCCAAATCATTTTTACTATTTACTAGACTATGGGTTAAGGTCATTTATACCCTTGTTTGACTTTTTATAAAATGGTTTTAATGGAATCTTTCTATCGTTTTCCAAACAAGGTACCTTATAACCTTTTCGAAAAATTTAAGGTAAGAATGTTTTTTAACTTATACGTAGAGTACATATATTTTCTACTATTATAACATCGTCGAAGATTCCCTTACACTCTTATAAGAATATTTTCAAAATAAATGTTTTCTTTTATAATTATATAACTTTTAAATGATTTCAATATATCCATATATATTTCTCTAAAAAAAGTTTTTATTTCATATATGTCTACATCCTTTGATGGATTTTAAGATTATTTGAAGTTTATTTATTATGATACAAAACATCCATATTGTATTGGAGGTTTTGTTAAATATTTGACTGTAGATGTGTTATTTTTACACCATTCATGGTTTATGGATAAAGTATTGAAATTTCATATTTTAGTTTTAATACGAATGTTTATGTTATGTTTAAACCTTTTCATATGAGGAATGCATTGGACTTAGTAAGTGAGGGGGGGGGGGAGCCCGCTATACCTCCTCGATGCATCGATAGGTCTCATGAGACAAACTAGTGTCTTGACGTAAGGCCTTGACATAATCTTATTTGTAGTCTTGGAATAATGCCTTGACTATGTGGTTATGGAGTCTGGCATTATGCATTCCATCATTATAAAAGTGGCTATTGATATTGCATGTGATTATTCGACTAGTGGAATATCCATGTGAATAAGTAAATGTATTTTTTTTATTTTACCTTTTCCATATTATGGTGAAGTTTATGTTTAAAAGGATTTTGTTTTAGTCTTATATTGCCTTAAATTTTTATGCTTATTTATGAAAGTTTCTGGTATATTGTTATCCTTATTAAGCATGTGAGCTCACCACTTTCTATGTTTTATTTTTCACAGGATGCGAAGAAGTATATTATGACTGACCTGAAAGGACATCAAAAGGTATATGAGTGTGGCCTATGGAGACTATGTTGTTGTAATTTTTCATTTAATAATACAATGTAAAACTTATGAATGTATCTAGTGTTTCCAAGGCTATTAATCTAATCGGTCTTTCGAGACTTGATCTTTTGCGATCATGCCAATGTTATGTAATAATGCACCGACTCTGGGTAACTAGGGTCAGAGTTTTATAGTTGGTATTAGGGAAAGATTAGTACAAACCTTGGAATCTATATTTATAAAAACTCTAAATAGAGAACATTAACCTAAGATAGAGTTTGAGGATTAGTATATAAGAAATTCTTATAATTTTAGTATTATAGAGATTTTGTGAGTTTTCCAAGAAATACATCCCTATCTGGATATGAGTAAGTAGAGGCAGCTCTAGCACAAATGTACCTAGGGGTAAAACCTGAAAACACCTCTTTCAGCTACACTCGAATGGGAACTGGTGAACGACAACGGGCCTTGCTGCACTCTTGGTTACGACACTCTCGGGGGATATACTTAGGATAATTATCATTTTATATAAAAACCATTATGAAGGATTTATGAGTATATACGTCCTTAGAGAATTTTTTTTTATGATTATGGATATTGTACATAAACTGTTCAATTTATGTTGACTATTTTACAAGATTGGAATTATGTATTGCGATTCATAAACTAATCTAGTGTATGCCATTATATAAAAATGGAACCTAGTAGAAGGAATGGAAACAATATCAATGCACGTAATACATGTATAGATTTCCCTCGTACTCAAGATAATTATAGTGGAACTGGTGATGAAACTACTGCTGACCAGCTTGTCACCATACTAGGACAACTCTCTTAGGTTATGAATAATAACCCTACCCATATGGAGCACCATGATCCTCAACATAGAGGATCAATGTCAGACCAATTTGTGAGGCAACAACCACCAACATTAAATGGGACTACAAATCCATTTGTATCTAAGGAATGGATATGTTCCTTAGAGAAAATATTCCATGCTTTGGGGAGTAGAGAAAGGGAAACATTTTCATGGCAGTTTATCGCATCACGAGAGATGCAGATCAATTGTGGTCATCGATTCAAAAAAAGGAAGATGTTGAAGTATCAAATATTAAATGGAGGGAGTTTAAAGATGTTTTCCTAGAAAATTATTTTTATTGTGACTATCAAGAAGATATGGAAAGAAATTTTTTGAGTGTGAGACAACATAAGGATGAGAATGTCGTATAATACGAGGCTAACTTTACACAGTTAGCAAGGCATACTGTAGATTATATACGTAACCCAAGAAGTAAGATTGATCGTTTATTTCATGGGTTAAAATCATTTCTCTATCAAGCAATATTCTCATAATCCTTCTCATTGTACAGAGATATTGTCTAATGTGCTATCAAGATAAAAAAAGAATTATCTATGTCTTATGAATTTAAAGCAAAGAAGGAGAAGAAGAGATCTGGTAAAAACTCTGGAAATGAAAATAAGGGGAAGAAGGGAAAAGTTGGATACCGTCCTGCAGTAAATGTGGGAAGAAACACCCCGGTACTTGCCTGAAGGGAATGGGATTCTGTAACAAGTGTGGTGAAAAATTCCACCAAGCTCCTGATTGCAAGGGGAAGAAAGAGGTTATCAATGTTGAATTCTACAATTTTAGAGAAAAGGGGAATTATGCAAATGAATGTCCTAAGAGTCAAGGAAACATACCTCAGAAAAGGACAAGGGATCAAGGCCAAGATTATTCTATCATTACTGCTGAGGTTGAAGCTCCAAAAGACGTAGTGGCAGGTAATTTAATGGATTCCTCAAGTTTAGAAAATGATTCATTTGATTCGGGATCATTTAATTGTTTCATATCTTCCCAATTTTCTAAAAAAATTAGATATTTTCAATTTGACTTAACAAGGTATTTGTCAGTCAAAACACTAAAGGGAAGTATTATTGCAACAATGTTTTGTGAATCAGTTTCTATTAAGGCATATAAATGTTCTTTATCTGCTGATCTCATCTTCATACCCTTGATTGAATTTTATATAATCCTTTGTATGGATTGGCTTTCAGACCATGATGTGAAAATTTATTATAAGAAGAAGTGGGTTACAATTCTCGATGATGATAAGGAGTAGCTTATCATTAGAGTAGAAACATCACCACCTAATTCTTATCTATATCCACCCCAAGTAGATCTACTAAATTCAATTATTGGGGAGTAAGAGAATGAAATAACTGTGGGCGAGGAAAGGAATTTTCAAATAGAAGACATACCTATTGTACAAGAACATGTTGATGTGTTTCCAAAATATTTAACTATACATCCTCCAGAACAAGAAATCGAGTTTTCCATTGATTTAATTCATGGTTAAAGGCCCATATCGAAGACCCCTTATATAATGGCCACTGTGGAATTAGTGGAACTAAAGAAACCACTAGCGGAATTGAGTAACCATGGATTTATTCTACCTAGTGTTTCTCCATGGGGAGACCTAGTTATTTTGGTTAATAATAAAGATAGATCTATGAGGCTGTGCATTGACTACAAGGAAATCAATGCTATAAAAATAAAGAACAAGTATCCCCTAACATTCATTGATGATTTATTCGACCAACTTCATAGATCTCAATATTTTTCAAAGATTGACCTTCGATATGGATATCTTCAGTTGTGTGTGAAGAAGGAATACATTCCAAAAACTGCATTTCGAACTAGGTACGGGCATTACGAGTTTACAGTAATTCCTTTTGGGTTGACTAATGCACCCTCTATTTTCATGGATCTAATTAACAATGTTTTCAATGAATATTGTAACACCCCAAGCTTCTACGGTACGTTTCCCTTCGAATAATGCGATAGCGTGTGTTGTACGCAACCTCGAGTTCTAACACACACCACAACTAATTAAACTAGCCGTTGTGAATAGTAATAACTACTTTTTGAAATCATATATATTTTATATTTCAAAATGGACTTCATTTTTAGATTCGGAATATCAAAATTAGCCTAGGGTGAAATTTTGGTACTTTTCGGATAACTTTTATATTTTGATAAATAGTGAAAATTACTAAATTTTAATTAAAAACAACTTTTTTAATCAAAATAATTAATAGTGATAAATTGTGAATTTGAGTGGTTTTAAAGTATATTTAGAATATATTTTTACCATTTATTATAATGTTGGTCATTGGACATAATTTTACAATTAAACCAAACATAAACAAGTGTCAATCTTTTGATAGTTATTACCTCTTAAAAACACGCTTTTTGTTTTGACAGCGGGAATTAATTTTAAATTAATTTCTGCCACTTCTGTGTTTTGAATTTAGGAAAATGGATTCCATATTTGGAATCAGGATGTTCAAATTGTGTAAATAGGTAACTTTTATTTTTAGACATTTTGAATAGTTACTGTGGTAAATATTTTATTTACCATGGTTAAAGGGTAAATCCGGTAAATAAGGGTTAAAAAATAATATTATAATAATACAAAATTACCCTAAAACGTGTCCTAACCTTATTGGTGGACACATACCCGACCATGGGCATCCTTGGGTCAATTTGGGGACCCCTTGGATCCACTTGTATGTGGTAGGGACACATTATATTAATAAAGTTAAAATAAAAATAAAAATGGCATAAGCTTACATCTTTTAGAAGAACAATTTTTACATAGGGTTATACATGTTGAATTTTCGATTATAAATATTCATTAGAAAGATAAAAAGATTTCCTACATAATTATATTTTAATTATAATTTTTAGACATCAAATAATTTAAATTATTAATGACACAATAATGATGCAATGTTTACCTCATTAATAAATCATTTAGATAAATAAGATTATAATGATTAAAATATTATCTAAAACCTGTCCAATTCTTATTGGTTGATGTTATTTAGAATATGAGTCATCTTATCTTCGACCTCAATGATTTTTGGACCATTATAAACCGAATATAATTATATTATAAAGTAATACTTTCACTCTTTCCTAAAGAGCCCCTCCTCTCCCTTATAAAAGGAGACCACTTCTACTCATTCCTCACACCTCTCAAGCCACTTGGCTCGTCCAAACTCTGCCCAACTAAGCTCCCCACATCCCTCTCCTCCTCCTTGAAGCTTCCCCTTATGCAGAAAGCATTTCAACAAGTCCTTTGGTTCCAACCAAAGTGAGTTACCTAAATTAAAGGTAACGATTTCTCTTAAATTATTTTCATTTATTTTGCTTCTTCAACCCCCAAACTCTTTTTATTTCCTTTCTTTTGTAACAAAACCTGTATCCTCAATATACTAGGATGTTTTTATAAGAAGGATTCAAACTACACATGCACACAACTCCATCTAATGGATGATGAACATAATGTTTCTGTGGATGGCAAACTAACGCCTCACGAAACGATGATTGTTCAAATACATCTTACCGCCTCTCATGGTGGCCATTATGATGGCACTGTAATTAAATATGATGTTAATGATATATATTTTATATATAAGCTTCTGTAATTCCATTTTATTTCATACCATTATTCGTTTCTTGTTGTATATACATACGATAATTTCATTTGAGGAAGTGCGGACTACCGCCCCCTTAAAATGATATGACTCGTTCATACCACACATGGAACGTATAAAGGATGGTGTTAATGAACTTAAGTAACATATATAAAATATTATATTATACTGGAATAGTAATATACCTATGTATCATTTGTATTCTATTCTTTTAAAATAAAAATTAAATGGAAGTAGCGTTCGTGCGTACGTACGGACTACCGTCTCCACGAACGCGATGAGATTCATTTTCCATCGTATCCATTCAAGTATAATTATCATTTGATGATTTAAAAATGATGTTTAAGGACTTGATACCATTCTGGATTTGAATAATATACAACTTATCCTTTACAAACATGTCTTACGTAACAAAACATACAAAAGCAAACAAGTAAGTTCACACCCGAAACAGCGATAATACTAAGATATTATTATCAAATCAATATTAAAAGATCATATATGATATCATATTAATGTATATGATTCTTGTATAATTTAGTAACAATTATTTCACTATTATACAGGAGGTTAACCTACCCCAACCAAGGAAAAGTACAAGGTAAGGGTTATTTCACAATCTCTTCATTATCCGAGGTTGTTTATACGTAATAATCTACTGGGATCTCTTTATCATCCACATCCATGTTTCTTAAAAATGTATTTCAAAACATTTTTACTATTTACAAGAATATGGGTTTAAGTCATTTATACCCTTGTTTGGATTTTTATAAGAGGTTTATAAAGGAATCTTTCCGTCGTTTTCAAAACAAGGTCCTTTTTAACCTTTTCGACAGAATTGAGGTAAGAATGTTTTTTTTAACTTATACGGCGGGTGCGGTTATTTTCCGCCGTTATAAAATCGTCGAAGCTTTCCATACAAGCTTATAAGAATATTTTCAAAGAAAATGTTTTATTTTATATGGATCTTAAATTATTTCAAAATAAAAGGAGATACTTCTTTAAAAATAATTTTGATTTCATCTATGTCAACATCCTTTGATGGATTTTAAGATTATTTGAAGTTGATTTATTATGATACAAAACTTCTATATTGTATTGAAGGTTTTGTGATATGTTTGACTGTGGATGTTCTATTTTTATACCATTCATAGTTTATGGTGAAATTATTGACATTTCGTATGCTAGTTTTAATACGAATGTTTATGTTATGTTTAAACCTTTTCATATGGGAATGCATTGGACTTAATAAGTGACGGGTGGAGCCCGCTATAGCTCCTCGATGCATCGGTAGGTCTCATGAGACAAACTAGTGTCTTGTCACAAGGCCTTGACAAAATCTTATTTGTAGTCTTGGCACGAGGCCTTGGCTATGTGGTTATGATAGTCTGGCATTATGCATTCCAACATTATGAAAGTGGTTATTGATTTTTGCATGTGATTATTCGATTAGTAGAATATCCATGTGAATAATTAAATGGCATTATTTCATTTTATTTATGCCATACCATGTTGAAAGTTCATATTTAAAAGGCTTTTGTTTTAGTTATACATTGCCTTAAATGTTTATTCTTTCCGCTATATTGTTATCCTTACTGGGCATTTGAGCTCACCCTTTTTTTATGTTTTATTTTTCCCAGGATGTGAAGAAGTAAGTTATGAATGACCTGCAAGGATTTTATGAGGGGATAATAGTGTGGTCTATTGAGACATTATGTTGTTGTAGTAGTTTTTCATTTTATAATGTAATGTAAAACTTATGAATATATCTGGAATTTTCCAAGGCTACTAAACCAATCGGTCTTTCGAGATTTGATCTTTCTTATGATCATGCCAATGTTATGTAATAATGCACTGACTCTGGGTAACTGGGGTCGGGGCGTTACAGTTGGTATCAGAGGAAGTTTAGTACAAACCTTGGAAGCTAGATTTAGATAAACTCTGATTAGAGCACGTAGACCTAAGATGAACTTTGAGGATTAGTGTAGAAGAACGTCCTAGAATTTTGGTATTGTAGAGATTTTGTGAGTTTTCCGAGCAATACATCCCTGTCTGGATACGAGCAGGTAGAGGCGGCTCTGGCACAGATGTACCTAGGGGTAAAACCCGAAAACACCGCTTTGAGCTAGACTCGAACGGGAACTGGTGCACGACAACGGGCCTTGCTGCACTCTTGGTTACGACACTCCCGGGGGATATGCTTAGGATAACTCTCACTATCTTTACAAATCATTATGAAGGGTTTATGAGTATATACTTCCTCAAAGAAAACATTTTTATGATTATGGATTATATCCATAAATAGTTCAATTTATGCTAAGTGTTTTATAAGTATGGGATTATGTATTTTGATTTATAAACTGATCTAGTTTATGCCATTGTTTAGAAATGGCGCCTAGTGGAAGAAATGGAAACTGTATCAATGCACGCACCCATTGTAGGGATTGCCCTCCTGCTCAAGATAATTATAGTGGGGCTGGTGATGCAACTGGTGCTGATCAGCTAATCACCATACTGGGACAACTTACTCAGGTTATGAATAATAACCTTACCCGTATGGAGCACCCTGATCCGCAGCGTGGAGGATCAATGTTAGATCGATTCATGAGACAACAACCACCAACGTTCAATGGGAGTACAAATCCCTTAGTAGCTGAGCAATGGATATTTTCCCTAGAGAAAATATTTCAGGCTTTGGGGAGTAGTGAAAGGGAAAAAGTTACCATGGCAGTTTACCGCCTCACTGGAGATGCTGATCAATGGTGGTCATTGATTCAAAACATGAAGGAAGATGATGAAGTATCAAACATGGAATGGAGGGAGTTCAAAGATCTGTTTTTAGAAAAATACTTTCCTCGCGACCATCGAGCATATATGGAAAGGCAATTTCTGAGTCTGAGACAAAAGGAGGATGATAATGTCACAAAGTATGAGGCTAACTTTACAAGGTTAGCGAGGTATGCTGGAGATTATATTCGCAACCCAAGAAGTAAGATTGATCGTTTCTTTGATGGGTTAAAACCATTTCTCCGTTGAGCATTAGTCTCACAATCCTTTTCATCGTACGAAGACATTGTCTCATGTGCTATCAAGAACGAAAAGGAATTCTCTAAGTCTTATGACTTTAAAGCAAAGCAAGAGAAGAAGAGACCTGCTGATCAATCTGGGAATGGAAATAAGGGGAAGAAGGGAAAGGTTGAATATCCATCTTGTGGTAAATGCGGGAAGAAACATCCTGGTACTTGCTTGAAGGGAATGGGAGTCTGTTACAAGTGTGGTGAAAAAGGCCACCAAGCTCATGATTGCAAGGGGAAGAAGGAAGCTACCAACGTTCAGTGCTACAATTGCAGGGAGATGGGGCATTATGCAAATGCATTCCCTAAGCGTCAGGAGAACTTACCTCAGAAAAGGCCAAGGGATCAAGGCCAGGCTTATGCTATCACTACTGCTGAGGTAGAAGCTCCAAAAGACGTGGTGGCAGGTAATTTAATGGTTTCCTCAAGTTTAGCAAATGCATTATTTGATTCTGGATCATCGCATTGTTTCATATCTTCCCAGTTTGCTAAGAAAATTAGATATTTCCAATTTTATTTAATAAGGGAGTTGTCTGTTAAAACTCCTAAGGGAAGTATCGTTGCAACAAAGTTTTGTGAATCAGTCCCCATTAGAGCACATAAATTTTCTTTATCTGCTGATTTCATCGTCATACCTATGATTGAGTTTGATATAATCCTCGGTATGGACTGGCTTTTGGACTATGATGCGAAGATTTATTGTAAGAAGAAAGAGGTTACGATTCTTGATGATAATGATAAGGAGCACCTTATTTTTAGAGCAGAATCGTCACCACCTAATTCTTATTTAGATCCACCCCCAACAGCTCAACTTAATTCAATTATTGGGGAGGAAGAGAATGAAATAACTGTCGGTGAGGAAAGGAATGTTCAAATAGAGGATGTACCTGTTGTGAAAGAATTTGTAGATGTATTTCCGGAAGATTTACCTGGACATCCTCCAGAACGAGAAGTTGAGTTTTCCATTGATTTGATTCCTGGATCAAGGCCTATATCGAAGACCCCTTATAGAATGGCCACTGTAGAGTTAGTTGAACTAAAGAAACAACTAGAGGAATTGAGTAATAAGGGATTTATTCGCCCTAGTGTTTCTCCATGGGGAGCCCCTGTTCTTTTTGTTAAAAATAAAGATGGATCTATGAGGTTATGTATCGACTACAGGGAGATCAATGCTATAACGATAAAGAACAAGTATCCCCTACCTCGTATTGATGATTTATTTGGCCAACTGCATGGAGCTCAATACTTTTCAAAGATTGACCTTCGATCTGGATACCATCAGTTGTGTGTGAAGAAGGAAGACATTCCGAAGACAGCATTTCGAACCAGGTACGAGCATTACGAGTTTACTGTAATGCCGTTTGGATTGACTAATGCACCCTCTGTGTTCATGGATCTGATGAATAGAGTTTTCAAGGAGTATCTCGATGAATTTGTGGTGGTATTTATTGATGATATCTTGGTATACTCCAAAACCTACGAAGATCATGAAAATCACTTGCGCATTATCTTGAAGACTCTGAGGAGGCATGAATTATATGGGAAGTTTAGCAAGTGCGAATTCTGGCTTCAGGAGATTTCTTTTCTTGGCCATATTGTCTCTAAAGATGGAATCTCTGTTGATCCTTCTAAGACCAAAGCAATCCAAGAATGGCCAGCACCTACGAGTATAACTGAGGTACGCAGTTTTATTGGTTTGGCAGGTTATTATCGATGTTTCGTCCAGAATTTTGCCCGATTGGCTAACCCATTAACGAAGCTCACACGTAAAGGGGTTAATTTTTTTTGGACAAAAGAGTGTGAAGAATGTTTCGAAGAACTGAAGAGAAGATTATTCAATGCTCCTATATTGACTTTACCATCGGGGAATGATGGGTTCGTTATTTATAGTGATGCATCGAAGAAAGGACTTGGCTGTGTCCTTATGCAGAATGATAGAGTTATTGCCTATGCATCACGACAGTTGAAAATTCATGAACAAAACTATCCTACTCATGATCTCGAGTTAGCAGCAGTGATCTTTGCTTTGAAGATATGGAGGCACTACCTCTATGGTGAAAAATGTGAGATTTATACTGATCACAAGAGTTTGAAGTATATTTTCTCACAAAAAGAACTCAACATGAGGCAAAGGAGATGGCTTGAATTACTCAAGGATTATGATTGCACGATACACTACCACCCGGGGAAAGCAAACAAAGTAGCAGATGCTTTGAGCAGAAAAGACCATGGAGTTCTGAACATGATGAGAATTGAAAGGGATCCAATTTTCATGGATCTAGTGAAGATGGACATGGGAATAACCAGGGAAGGTGAAACATCAATGCTTTTTCAAATGGTTGCCAAACCATCTTTACTAGAAAGGATTAAGAGTTCTCAGAACGATGATGAAGAATTTCAGAAGAAGATTAAAGCTGTGAATGATGGGAGATTGAGAGACTTTGTGTATGAAGATGGAATTTTGAAATTCGGGAAGAGACTTTGTGTTCCCAATATACCTGATCTAAAAAGGGAATTGCTGGATGATGCTCATAGTTCCAATTTCTCTATACACCCTGGGAGAACCAAAATGTATAGAGATTTGAAGGAACTTTTTTGGTGGGACAACATGAAGAGGGAGATTGCTGATTTTGTGTCAAGATGTATGGTTTGTCAACAAGTGAAAGCTGGAAGGCAACAGCCTGGAGGAGTCATGCAACCTCTTCCCATACCAGAGTGGAAATGGGACAATGTTACGATGGACTTTGTCATGGGGCTACCAAAGACTCCTAGAAGGAATGATGCAATATGGGTGATTGTTTATCGTCTTACCAAGTCAGCACATTTTCTTGCTATAAGAGAAGATCTACCCCTGGAACGTCTAGCAAGACTATATATTAATGATGTTGTGAGACTTCATGGAGTACCCCTATCGATTGTTTCTGATCGTGACCCCCGTTTTACTTCAAGATTTTGGAAAAGTCTTCAGAAATCCCTGGATACTGAACTTCATTTGAGCACTGCTTACCACCCTCAGACAGACGGACAATCAGAACGGACTATTCAAACCTTAGAAGACATGTTGAGATCTTGCTCACTTGACTTTCAGGGTATGTGGGATCAATATTTACCTCTGGTAGAATTTTCCTATAACAATAGCTTCCATTCGAGTATTCAGATGGCACCATATGAAGCGTTATACGGAAAGAGATGTCGTACACCAACCTGTTGGGATGACGTTGGTGAAAGAAAACTTGTAGGCCCAGAACTGGTGGAGGAAACGGTGGAAAAGGTGAAAGTAATCCAAAATCACATCGAAGCAGCTCAAAGTAGGCAGAAGAGCTATGCCGATAATCGAAGGAAGGATTTGGAATTTCAAGTCGGTGATCATGTTTTCCTAAAGGTATCTCCATGGAAGGGAGTCATACATTTTGGTAAGAAAGGTAAATTGAGTCCCAGGTACATCGGACCTTTCGAAATTCTAGAACGAATTGGGGCTGTAGCTTACCGATTGGCAATGCCGCCAAGTCTCTCCAAAGTTCACGATGTGTTCCACGTATCTCTGTTGAGAAAATACATGCCTGACCCAACGCATGTACTCACCTATGAGGAATTAGAACTGGAACCCGATCTGTCTTATTGCGAAGAGCCCGTCAAGATTCTTGATACGAGAGAACAAGTACTGAGAAACCGGACGACGCGTCTGGTAAAAGTTTTGTGGAGAAATCATAAGATGGAAGAGGCAATGTGGGAACCCGAGGAACTTATGATGAAAAACCACCCGAGTCTTTTTATGCAGTAATACCCTAGAAATTGCGAGGACGCGATTATTTGAAGGAGGGGAGAATGTAACACCCCAAGCTTCTACGGTACGTTTCCCTTCGAATAATGCGATAGCGTGTGTTGTACGCAACCTCGAGTTCTAACACACACCACAACTAATTAAACTAGCCGTTGTGAATAGTAATACCTACTTTTTGAAATCATATATATTTTATATTTCAAAATGGACTTCATTTTTAGATTCGGAATATCAAAATTAGCCTAGGGTGAAATTTTGGTACTTTTCGGATAACTTTTATATTTTGATGAATAGTGAAAATTACTAAATTTTAATTAAAAACAACTTTTTTAATCAAAATAATTAATAGTGATAAATTGTGAATTTGAGTGGTTTTAAAGTATATTTAGAATATATTTTTACCATTTAATATAATGTTGGTCATTGGACATAATTTTACAATTAAACCAAACATAAACAAGTGTCAATCTTTTGATAGTTATTACCTCTTAAAAACACGCTTTTTGTTTTGACAGCGGGAATTAATTTTAAATTAATTTCTGCCACTTCTGTGTTTTGAATTTAGGAAAATGGATTCCATATTTGGAATCAGGATGTTCAAATTGTGTAAATAGGTAACTTTTATTTTTAGACATTTTGAATAGTTACTGTGGTAAATATTTTATTTACCATGGTTAAAGGGTAAATCCGGTAAATAAGGGTTAAAAAATAATATTATAATAATACAAAATTACCCTAAAACGTGTCCTAACCTTATTGGTGGACACATACCCGACCATGGGCATCCTTGGGTCAATTTGGGGACCCCTTGGATCCACTTGTATGTGGTAGGGACACATTATATTAATAAAGTTAAAATAAAAATAAAAATGGCATAAGCTTACATCTTTTAGAAGAACAATTTTTACATAGGGTTATACATGTTGAATTTTCGATTATAAATATTCATTAGAAAGCTAAAAAGATTTCCTACATAATGATATTTTATGTATAATTTTTAGACATCAAATAATTTAAATTATTAATGACACAATAATGATGCAATGTTTACCTCATTAATAAATCATTTAAATAAATAAGATTATAATGATTAAAATATTATCTAAAACCTGTCCAATTCTTATTGGTTGATGTTATTTAGAATATGAGTCATCTTATCTTCGACCTCAATGATTTTTGGACCATTATAAACCGAATATAATTATATTATAAAGTAATACTTTCACTCTTTCCTAAAGAGCCCCTCCTCTCCCTTATAAAAGGAGACCACTTCTACTCATTCCTCACACCTCTCAAGCCACTTGGCTCGTCCAAACTCTGCCCAACTAAGCTCCCCACATCCCTCTCCTCCTCCTTGAAGCTTCCCCTTAGGCAGAAAGCATTTCAACAAGTCCTTTGGTTCCAACCAAAGTGAGTTACCTAAATTAAAGGTAACGATTTCTCTTAAATTATTTTCATTTATTTTGCTTCTTCAACCCCCAAAATCTTTTTATTTCCTTTCTTTTGTAACAACACCAGTATCCTCAATATACTAGGATGTTGTTATAATAAGTATTAAAACTACACATGCACACAACTCCATCTAATGGATGATGAACATAATGTTTCTGTGGATGGCAAACTAACGCCTCACGAAACGATGATTGTTCAAATACATCTTACCGCCTCTCATGGTGGCCATTATGATGGAACTGTAATTAAATATGATGTTAATGATATATATTTTATATATAAGCTTCTGTAATTCCATTTTATTTCATACCATTATTCGTTTCTTGTTGTATATACATACGATAATTTCATTCGAGGAAGTGCGGACTACCGCCCCCTTAAAATGATATGACTCGTTCATACCACACATGGAACGTATAAAGGATGGTGTTAATGAACTTAAGTAACATATATAAAATATTATATTATACTGGAATAGTAATATACCTATGTATAATTTGTATTCGATTCTTTTAAAATAAAAATTAAATGGAAGTAGCGTTCGTGCGTACGTACGGACTACCGTCTCCACGAACGCGATGAGATTCATTTTCCATCGTATCCATTCAAGTATAATTATAATTTGATGATTTAAAAATGATTTTTAAGGACTTGATACCATTCTGGATTTGAATAATATACAACTTATCCTTTACAAACATGTCTTACGTAACAAAACATACAAAAGCAAACAAGTAAGTTCACACCCGAAACAGCGATAATACTAAGATATTATTATCAAATCAATATTAAAAGATCATATATGATATCATATTAATGTATATGATTCTTGTATAATTTAGTAACAATTATTTCACTATTATACAGGAGGTTAACCTACCCCAACCAAGGAAAAGTACAAGGTAAGGGTTATTTCACAATCTCTTCATTATCCGAGGTTGTTTATACGTAATAATCTACTGGGATCTCTTTATCATCCACATCCATGTTTCTTAAAAATGTATTTCAAAACATTTTTACTATTTACAAGAATATGGGTTTAAGTCATTTATACCCTTGTTTGACTTTTTATAAGAGGTTTATAAAGGAATCTTTCCGTCGTTTTCAAAACAAGGTCCTTTTTAACCTTTTCGACAGAATTGAGGTAAGAATGTTTTTTTTAACTTATACGGCGGGTGCGGTTATTTTCCGCCGTTATAAAATCGTCGAAGCTTTCCATACAAGCTTATAAGAATATTTTCAAAGAAAATGTTTTATTTTATATGGATCTTAAATGATTTCAAAATAAAAGGAGATACTTCTTTAAAAATAATTTTGATTTCATCTATGTCAACATCCTTTGATGGATTTTAAGATTATTTGAAGTTGATTTATTATGATACAAAACTTCTATATTGTATTGAAGGTTTTGTGATATGTTTGACTGTGGATGTGCTATTTTTATACCATTCATAGTTTATGGTGAAATTATTGACATTTCGTATGCTAGTTTTAATACGAATGTTTATGTTATGTTTAAACCTTTTCATATGGGAATGCATTGGACTTAATAAGTGACGGGTGGAGCCCGCTATAGCTCCTCGATGCATCGGTAGGTCTCATGAGACAAACTAGTGTCTTGGCACAAGGCCTTGACAAAATCTTATTTGTAGTCTTGGCACGAGGCCTTGGCTATGTGGTTATGATAGTCTGGCATTATGCATTCCAACATTATGAAAGTGGTTATTGATTTTTGCATGTGATTATTCGATTAGTAGAATATCCATGTGAATAATTAAATGGCATTATTTCATTTTATTTATGCCATACCATGTTGAAAGTTCATATTTAAAAGGCTTTTGTTTTAGTTATACATTGCCTTAAATGTTTATTCTTTCCGCTATATTGTTATCCTTACTGGGCATTTGAGCTCACCCTTTTTTTATGTTTTATTTTTCCCAGGATGTGAAGAAGTAAGTTATGAATGACCTGCAGGGATTTTATGAGGGGATAATAGTGTGGTCTATTGAGACATTATGTTGTTGTAGTAGTTTTTTATTTTATAATGTAATGTAAAACTTATGAATATATCTGGCATTTTCCAAGGCTACTAAACGAATCGGTCTTTCGAGATTTGATCTTTCTTATGATCATGCCAATGTTATGTAATAATGCACCGACTCTGGGTAACTGGGGTCGGGGCGTTACAAATATCATGATGAATTTGTAGTGGTATCTATTGATGATATCCTAGTATACACCAAAATCTATGAAGATGATGAAAATATCTTTCCCATTATTCTAAATACTCTTATAAGAAATGAATTATATGGGAAATTTGGAAAGTGTGAATTCTGGATTTATGAGATTTCTTTTCTTGGACATATTTTCTCTAAGGATAGAATATCTGTTGATCCTTAAAATACCAAGGAAATCCAAGAATGTCTAGTACCGATGAGTAAAACTGAAGTACACAATTTTATTGGTTTAGTAGGTTATTAACGAAGATTCTTCCAGCATTTTTCCCTGTTGGCTAACCAATTAACAAAAGATCACACGTAAAGGGGTTAAATTAGTTTGGACCAAAGAGTGTGAAGAATTTTTTGAAGAACTATAGTGAATATTAGTCAATTATCTTATCTTTACTCTACCATTAGGGAATGATGGGTATGTTGTTTATAGTGACGCTTAAAAGAATGGACTTGGTTGTGACTTTTTGCAGAATGATAGAGTTATTGCCTATGCATCACGGTGGCTAAAAATTCATGATCAAAACTATCCTACACAAGATCATGAGTTAGAAGCTGTAATCATTGCTTTAAATATATGGAGACATTATCTCTATGATGAAAAAATGTGAGATATATACCAATCACAAGAGATTGAAGTATATTTTCTCACATAAATAACTCAACATGAGGCAAAGGAGATTGCTTGAACTACTCAAGGATTATGATTTCACTATACACTACCACCCAGGGAAGGAAAATAAGTTGGAAGATGCTTTGAGTAGAAAGGATCATGGAGTTTTGAACAAGATGATAATTGAAAGGGATCCTATTTTCATGGATCTAGTAAAGATAGATATGGGAATAACAATTGAAGGTCAAACATCAATTATTTTTCAAATGGTTTCCAAACCATATTTACTAGAAAGGAAAAAAAGTTATCAGATATATGACGAAGAGTTTCAAAAGAAAATTAAAGCTGTGAATCATGGGAGATTGAGTGACTTTATATATGAATATGAGATTTTGAAATTTTGGAAGAGACTTTGTGTTCCCAATTTAACTGATCTAAAAAGGGAATTGTTGGATGATGCTTATAGCTTAAATTTCTCTATACACCATGGTATCACTAAGATGTGTAGAGATTAGAAGGAACATTTTTGGTGGGAAAACATGAAGAGGAAGATTGCTGATTTTGTGTCAAGATGTATGGTTTGTCAACAAGTGAAAGCTAGAAGGCAATATCCTGGAGGAGTCATGCAACCACTTCCCATACCTTAGTGGAAATGGAATAATATTATGATGTACTTGGTCATGGGGCTACCAAAGACTCCTAGATGGGATGATGCCATATGGTTTATTGTTGATTGTCTTACCAAGTCAGCAAATTTTCATGAATAAGAGAAGATTTACCACTTGAACATCTAGAAAGAATATATATTAATGAAGTTGTAATACATCATGGATTACCCATATCGATTATTTATGACCGTGATCGCCATTTTAAAGAAAGATTTTGGAAAAGTATTTAGAAATCCATGGATACAGAACATCAATTGAGCACTGCCTACCACCCTCAAACTGATGGAAAATCAGAACAGACTATTCAAACCTTAGAAGACATGTTGAGATCCTTCTCACTTGAATATCAAGGTATGTGGGATCAATATTTGTCTATGCATTTTCATATAACAATATCTTCCATTCAAGTATTCAGATGGCACCATATGAAGCGTTATATGTCAAGAGATGTTGCACACCAACTTGTTGGGAAGATGTTGGTGAATGAAAACTTGTAGGCCCAAAACTTGTTGAATAAGTGATGAAAAAGGTGAAGGTTATCCGAACCCACATCAAAGTAGCACAGAGTATGCAGAAGAGATATGCCAATAATTGAAATAAGGATTTGTAATTTCAGGTAGGAGATCATATTTTCATGAAGGTATCTCCATGGAAGGGAGTTATAAGATTTGGTAAAAAGGGTAAATTGAGTCCCAGGTACATCAGACCTTTCAAAATTCTAGAACGAATTGGGGTTGTAGCTTACCATTTGGAAATGCCGCCAAGTCTCTCCAAAGTTCACGATGTCTTCCACGTATCACTATTGAGAAAATACATGCCTGACCCAACGCATGTACTTACCTATGGGGAAATTGAACTGGAACCTGATCTATCCTATTGTGAGGATCCTGTAAAAATTCTTGATACCAGAGAACAAGTGATGATAAACCGGATAACTCGTCTGGTAAAAGTTCTATGGAGGAATCATAAGACGGAATATGCAACTTGGAAACCCGAGGAACTTATGATGAAGAACCACCCAAATATTTTTGTGTAGTAATATTCTAGAAATTTAGAGGATGAAAATATTTTAAGGAGGGTAGAATGTAACACCCCAATCTTCCATGGTATGTTTTACTTTGAATAATACAACAGCTTGTGTTGTACACAACTTCGAGTTGAAACACACTACAACCAATCAAACTAGCCGTTATGAATAGTAATACCCACTTTTTGAAATTTTAAAAAAAATTTATTTCAAAATAGACTTCATTTTTGGATTCGGAATCTCGAAACTTGATTAGGGTGTTTTTTTGGTATTATTCTGAAAACTTTCAATTTTTGATGAATAGTGAAAACACTGCATTATTGTTTAAAACCATATTTTTAATTAAATATTTAATTAATTAGTTTAAATTTATTTTTGGTCAAAATAGATACATAATACCTATATTTGTTCAACATAATTCATTGGAGTCATTTTATAATAAGTTTAGATATATAAAATTTTATTGAACTTTTTACCGTCTTTTACCCATCTCCTAGGAGCATTTTCAAATTTGTATAAAACATAATTTTACCACTTCAGTGAGTAAAATTTCAAAAATCATAGATACACGGTTGATATCAGTAAGTAAAATGTGGTTCAATAAGATGAAAATAATTTTTGGTGAATAAAAACTTTTTACTTTTATTTACCACGTTTAAAAGTAAATAAGGTAATTAAGGGTAAAAATAATAATATTATTACCCTAACACATGTCCTAATTCTATTGGATAAGTTTAATTCTACCAAA
This sequence comes from Viscum album, assembly GCA_963277665.1. Lineage (NCBI taxonomy): Eukaryota > Viridiplantae > Streptophyta > Magnoliopsida > Santalales > Viscaceae > Viscum > Viscum album. Next base: position 1,851,649,299 of record OY728163.1, on the reverse strand, counting down.
AAACACCCTTAGGAATAAAATTTTATCATTTAGGTCCACTGGGATTATATTAGGACATTTATTATTATTTTATTTAAAGAAGAGTTAAAAGAGATAAAATCAAAGAATAATAACTAATACATTTTTAATATAGGGTTAAATATAAGATAAATTATAATATAAATATTAATAGAAATATAAATTTATTTACTAAATAATGGTATTTTATTTATAATTTTTATACATTAAATAATTAAATTTATTTATTACACGGTGATGATGCAGTAATTACCTTATTAAGGAAAGATTAAAATAATTGATATTATAAATATCCCAATAAATCTACTTTGAGACTTTTAATGATTTCCCCTAATTTTATATGTTAATATGACATTTTGGGGTTGATTAAATGTATTTTTGTCTAAGTAATAATGTTGTTATAAATTTAACAAAAACAAAATACCAAATAGTGTCAAAATTGGCATAAAAGAGTTTTTAAAACAAATATTATATTATAAATTGGTATTCTATTGCTAAAAATATACGGTTCAGCACAAGGTCTTAAATAATATTAAATATTTCATTAATTAACCACTTAGGGTTCTCTTGGAAGTTTATAGTAAGTTTATTAACCATATAATATAAAAATACAAAGAGACATGGTAAATGTCAAACTATTTAACTAAGTGTTAAATCTAAAAGATAAGGTTAATATAGTGACCCAGACCTATCTAAAACCTATTGGTTGAGTGGTTTTCAACCCATATCCACCTTATAATTTAAAAAAATCTTTTTAAATCCATTATAAATCTAAAATGATTTTATTATAAAATAATATTTCAATCTTTTCCTAAGGTGCCCCTCACCCCTCTTATAAAAGGGAACTTACACTTCTCTAACATTCATGACATAAAAGACATTTTGCACGGCCAAACCCTACCCAAATATTCTCTCATCTATCCTCTATTAATCCTAGAGTCATTACATTAGTCAGAAAGCCAACCTAAGGATCCCTTTTGATCAAATCAAAAGGAATAATTCAAAGAAGAGGTAAATATTTCATCACCTATTCCAAGTTCTTTTCTTCTTACACTTTCTCTTTATTTATTGTTCAAATTATAAAATAATAAATCCTGTATCTTCTATATTTTGTGATGTTATTTATAAAATGGTACAACCATATTAATTATTCTATCTATTCTATAAATGACAAAGACACTATACGTGTGTACATACGGATTACCGTCTCCACGTCGTGGTGTAGTTTATTATTCAAACTCTTCATCATTTGGATGAGTATAATAATTTTTATAAATTATGTAAATAATAAATATGTATATATGATATACCATCTAATTATATAAGATTTTAATATCAAATTAATGATATTGTCGCTCATGCGTACGTACGGATTATCGTCTCTACAAACGCGATAAGATTCATTCCCCATTGTATCCATCCAAGAATAATTTTAATTTGATGATTAAAAATAATGTTTATAGAATTAATATAATTCTGAATATGAATAACATACATCCTATATATAAAAAAACTTACATAAGTAACAAATCATATAGAGGAAAACAAATCAGTTAACACCAGAAACGATGATACTACTGAAATATCATTAACAAAGAAATATTAGAAGATCATATATGATATCATATTTATGTATATAGTTCTTTTATAATTTAATAACAATGATTTAACTATTATACATGAGGTTAATGTACCCTCTACTAAGGAAAAGTACAAGTTAAGGGTTAATTTCACAATCTCTTTATTATTCGAGGTTGTTTTTACTTAAGTGTCTACTGGGACATATTTATCACCCACATCAATGTTTCTTAAAAATGTATTCCAAAACATTTTAACTATTTACTAGAATATAGGTTAATTTAATTTATACCCTTTTTTGAATTTTTATAAAATGGTTTGAAAGGAATATTTCTGTTGTTTTCCAAACAAGGTACCATATAACCTTTTTGACAAAATTAAGGTAAGAATGTTTTTGTAACTTATACAGCCGGTGTGGCTATTTTCCGTCGTTATAACATCGTCGAAGATTACCTTACAATATTATTAAAATATTTTAAAAATAAATGTTTTGTTTTAAAATTATATGAATTTTAAATGATTTCAATATAGAAAGAGGCATTTCTCTAAATTGTTTTTGATTTCGTCTATGTCTACATCCTTTGATGGATTTTAAGCTTATTTGAAGTTGATTTATTTTGATAAAAAACTTCAATATTTTATTGAAGGTTTTTTGATATTATTGAATTTGGATGTGTTATTTTTACATCATTCATGGTCTATGGATAAATTATTTACCTTTCGTATACTATTTTTAATAGGAATGTTTATGTAATGTTTAAACCTTTTCATATGAGGAATGCATTGGACTTAGTAAGTGACAGGTGGTGCCTGCTATAGCTCCTCGATGCATCGGTAGGTGTCATGAGACAAACTAGTGTTTTGGCACAAGGACTTGAAAAAATCTTATTTTTAGTCTTGTCATAAGGCCTAGACTATGTGGTTATGAAGTCCGACGTTATACATTCCATCATTTTAAATGTTTCTATTGATATTACATATGATTATTCGACTAGTATAATATTCATGTGAATAATTAAATGAAATTATTTTATTTTATCTTTTCTATATTATAATGAAGTTCAAGTTTAAAAGGATTTTGTTTTATTCTTATATTTCCTTAAATGTTTATTCTTATTTATGAAAGTTTCTGTTATATTGTTATCCTTACTGATCATATGATCTCACCCCTTTCTATGTTTTATTTTTCCAAGGATGCAAAGAAGTATATTATGGCTGAACTATAGGGATAGTATAAGGGATATGAGTGTGGCCTATGGAGATTATGTTGTTGTAATTTTTCATTTTATAATGTAATGTAAAACTTATGAATGTATTTAGTATTTCCAAGGCCGGTAAGCTAATCGGTCTTTCAAGACTTGCTATTTTGTGATCATGACAATGTTATGTAATAATGCACCGAATCTGGGTAACTAGGATAAGGACTTTACAATTTTGACATTATAAATTCAAAAATGACGTTTATTTTTTCAAATTTATTTTAAAAAATTGTCATAAATTAGTTTCATTACTTTCACAAAAAGAAACAAAAATCATTTTTTTGAAAAAAATAGTATTTTCAAAAATATAAATACTTTTTGAAAAATTAATTATTTTTATCAATGCATTTAATTTACCTAAAACCATTATTTTAATATTTTCTATTTATTTATTTCTATTAATATCTGTAATTTTAACATCTAGGTTATAACAGTCCAGTTTTAATTACCATATTAATAATATATCGAGGTTTTGTTAAAACTCAGTTTCATGTGCAATAAAGGCTAAGACAGTGTTACATGTAGCACAATATTAAATTGGGGTATCGTGTAAATAAATAAATCAAATAAATTTTATTTATTGAAAAAAACCATAAAAACTAATTTGGTTACTCTGAATCTCAAGAATATTAATACAATGTATTCACCAGTCTTCTCATTTATTGAGATCTTTTTATTCATTCTTCATCTTAACCTAAAACATATTAACATCCTTGCTTGGTTACATAAATATTATTCTAAAACCATCATCCAAATATATTTTTAAACCATTTTATATTGAAAAAAATAAACATAACATCATTATAGGGTCCAATAATATCTTGTTCAGGTTTGGTTCAATTATACAACAAACATGAATGTTGTTATATTATGATGTTAATTTACATTATGTATGTATATAAAAAATTTTATACTTATAATATATGATATTAATGAGAAATTATATTATTTAAATGGTTAAAAATATAGATATACTCCTTAATAATCTTATTAATAAGTATCTATCGATTATATAAGATTTGAGAGAACATTCATGGAATTCATAAGTAATAAAAAGTGGAACATCCAATAATTACACTTTTATTAGAATAATTATCTTCCATGTTTAAGTTCATTATATTAATTCATAGTGTATTTTTTCTATTTTTAAGGTTTATTAATACTTAATCATAGTAATAGAATAAAAATAAACAAAAAAATTAAGATTATTAGGGATGAAATATGAAACTTTATAAAAACATGGAATGAAGGACTCTATGAAATGGAGTTACTTACAATATAGATACCTGATATAACATTAATATTTTTTATGATATTTATTATGATAAAAAGTTGTAAAAAAATTTAATCACACCCCCATAGGTATCCACATGCTAAGTAGAATTTTTCATTATATGAATGGGACTCCTCTCCCCACATGATGTGAAATAATTTCTTGATGAGAAAGAGGATGAAGAAGAGAGTGTTAGGTGTCTGAGAGGTTTGACCATTTATAAAAATCACTAAATTTCATGGAAGTGGATTTATATAACATATAAGGATTCTTAATGTGTGTTCTAGAATTTAATCATACAATATAACTCATGATTAATATTTATGGACAGTTCATGTTGCTATTGTATAAATGAAACAACACCGTTAAATTTATCTTTTTAAATGGTTCATTTAATGATAGACTATATGGGATAATGGTTCTAGTATAACTAAATTAATGTAATTCCATATAGAATGAAATATATTTTATTCCCATATAGGATCAGAATCATACAAATGACCCATCTGTATCATATACATTATTAGATTTAGGGATTATATCCTTCAATATCCCAATTTCACTAAAGGATAAAAGACTTTTATCCATATAACATTATATTGTATCATATATGATAGCATGTGAAATCATATCCAAAACTCATTTTGGATATCTTCCAATGTACTTTTGTAAAGCTATCACTATCTTCACCATGTATCATATCATATGTAATAACTTTTTAATACCCATCCAAAAAACATTTTAGATCAATGATAAATAATTTTTAGAGTATCACTCTAAGTCAAATTAAATACCCATTAATTCAACCAAAAATTGTGACCCCATAATACTTTATTGTTGTAATTCCCTCACCCCAGAAGCCCATAGCTGGTGAATTATTTTAATAAATTGGCAAGATCACAAGGAATCAAGTCCCGAAGGACCGACCAGTTTAGCAGTCTTGGAAAATAGATTACATACATGAATGTTACATTACACATTATAAAAACAAAACAAAACATAAATGATCCTTTGATAATTCCATTAATACCCTAGATTTACACTGCATATTAATCAAAATATACTTCTTGGAATCATTGGAAAATAAAACATAAGAAAGGGGTGAGCTCAAATGATTAGTTAGGGAAAGAAACACAGTGTAAGATCACATAAACATTAGGAATGGTGAATAATTTAAAACACATGCCTTTACAAATAATAATCACGAACAGTTTATGGTGGGAATATGAGATAAGTAAATAATTCCATAATAAAACATAGACAAGGGTATTATACTAGTTGAATAACCACATTAACCATAAATAATATTTTCATAATGAGGGAATATATAATTCCAGACATACTGAAACATTTTATCAAGGTCTGTGCCAAGATGTCTTAAAATGAATAACGCCTCGGCCAAAACCATATATCAAATTTAGGAAATTCCTCAGCCAATTCCATGTCTAATTGTCTCATGAGACCTACTGATTCACCAAGGAGCTATAGCGGGCTCCACCCGTCACTTACTAAGTCCAATACATTCCTCATATGAAAAAGTTGAAACATAACATAAAAATTCATATTAAAACTTGAATATAAAATGTCGATACTTTAACCGTAAACCATGAATGGTATAACACATACACAATGGAATTTATCACAAAAAATTAAATACAATATGGAAGATTTGTATCATAATAAATCAACTTCATACAAGTATAAAATACATCAAAGGATATTGACATAGATGAAATTTATTTGTAAAAATATTTGAGAAAAATATCCCTTTTTCATAAAAACTTTTAAAAGTCACAAAATTTAGAAGGGAAGACATTTAAAGAAATTTTTGAATCAAAGTGTCCCATTACACTTTGAATCTTTTGAAAGGAATTAATATTTTAAAAACATTCATATCCAAATAAACGAATCCTTAAAAATCATTTTGAAAACAAGGAAATTAATGAGAATGATTTAGAAGAATAGATATTTAAAACACTTAAAATTATGATCTAGTTAAAGAGTCCCTTCCATAAAACCTTAAAATACCCCTTTTGAAAATATATTTATGAAACATGGATGTGGTGGATAAAGAGGTCCCAGAAGATATTCACATAAAAACAACCTCGGATAATGATGAAATTATAGAATTAATACTTACCTTGTAGTTTCCTTTGGTCGAGGGTACGTTTAACCTCATATGTCATTAAATTATACCAGAACCATATTCATATTTATTATATCATTCATGATTCATTTACGACTTTATATTACCCCTTTAATAATGATTTCCATGTTAAATTAACATTTCGAGTAATAATCTCTTTCTTTATCATATGTGTTTTAACCTGTTATTCTTGATCGTATCATTTATATCATGATTTAAATACTTCCAGAATATAAAAATTGATTTATATGTCATATATATTGAGAATATAAATATTTATAATAGATGGATATATGAAATGGGAGGCACCGTTTATGGAGACGGTAGGCCGTACTTATGCCTAAACGCTATTTCCGTTTTCATATCATATTGAACAGAAGTAAGTTAATGAGATATATGTAAGTATAGACACAGACACACACAAATATATACCTCCAGTATCATTATTATGTCATATATTACATACTTATTAATAATATATATTTTTATAATCATCGTTGAATGGTGAACGTGGAAATGAATCTCCTCGCGTCCTGGAGATGGTAATCCTTACGTACGCACGAGTGACAATATCATTATATTGATGGTGAAATCATATGTAATTTGTAGGTATATAATATATAAAAATTAATTAACATGTTATATTTATTTTTTACATCAGTTATAATCATTATTATACTCATCCAGATAATGAAGTGTTTGAATAACAAACTACACCACGACATGGAGACAGTAAGTCGTACGTACGCACATGTGGAAACTTAGTCATTATAGGATGTATAGAATAATTAATATGGTTGTACCATATTTATAATAAAATAAAAGTAGATATAAGTTATTAGAGTTATTATTTTAGTATGGAAACAACAAATAAGGAGGAAGTGGAAGAAGAAAAGAACTTAAAGGAGGGTGGTGCAATTATTACCTCTTCTTCAGCTGTTTTCTTTTGAGTTGATCAAAAGGGATACTTAGGTTGGATTTATGATCAAAGTAAGGTCTCTAAGATAAATTTAGGATAGTTGATAAGGTATTTGGGCAGGGTTTGGCAGAGAAAAATGGATTTGGAGTTGTGAAATTAAGAGAAGGGGAAGTTCCCTTTTATAAGGGGGTGAGGGTCACTTTAGGAAAAGATAAAAACATTAATTTATTATACAATAATATTCAGTTTATAATGGCTCAAAATAAATTTATTTATAACCTTAGGTGGTTATGGGTCGAAATAATCTCAACCAATAGGTTTTAGAAAATTTTATGTGACAATTTTACCCTTATCTTTTAGATTTAACTCTTAGTTGAATAGTTTAACTTTTACCGTGTCTTCTTGTATTCTTACACTATATGGTTAATTAACATACTATAAACTTACTAGAGAACCTCAAGGGGTTAATTAATGACATATATAATATTATTTAATCCATTTTTATGAACCTTATATTTTATGGAATAATATTTCATCCAATAATATAGTATTTGTTTTGAAAACTAATTTATGTCAATTTTGACACTATTTAGTATTTGGTTTTTGTGAAATTCATCACAACTTTATTACTTCAAAACAAATAAATTTAATCAATAATAAAATTTCATATTCACCTATAAAACTCGTGTATGGCATCAAAACCTTCAAATTATATTTATTATAATGTTTACAATATCATTTATTTGATTCTTTTATTAATAAGGAAAATAATGAATCATTATTATTTCATAAATAAATATATTTATTTTATGTCAAGAAATTATAAATATTAATATATTCATGTATGAAATCTTTTTATATTTCAAATGAATATTTATAGTTGAATATATCAATTATATAACCCCATATAAAAATGGTTTACTAAAAGGTACATGCTTTTGTTATTTTTGTCATTACTTTAGATTAATTAATATAAAATGTCATTATCACTCCCTAGTGGCTCCATGGGGTCCTAAAATCGACCCAAGTATGTACATGGTCAGACATTTATTAGCCAATAGGGTTAGGACACGTGTTAGGGTAATTTAATATTAATTTAATATTATTTCATTACCCATATTTACCGGATTTACTCTTTAACCATGGTTAATAAAATATTTTCCGAAGTAATTATTCATAATATCTAAAAATAAAAGTTACCTATTTACACAATTTGGACCTCTTAATTATAAATATAGAATCCAATTTTCCAAATTCAAAACACAGAAGTTGCAAAAATTAATTTCAAATCAATTCTCGTTATCAAAACAAAAAGCATGTTTTTAAGAAATAATAACTATCAAAAGATTGACAGGTGTTTATGTCAATTTTAAATGTGAAATTACTTATAATGACAAATTTTTTATTAAATGATAAAAATAAAATATAATTACACTTAAAAACCATTCAAATGTATAATTTAACACTATAAATTATTTTGATTAAAAAAGTTGTTTTTAGTTAAAATTTAGTATTTTTCACTATTCACCCAAATATGAAATTTATCAAAAAATCACAAAAAATTTATCAATACTAAATTTTTATGTCCCTATTATAAAGAAGAAGTTTATTTTTTGGAATTGAATATATAAATGTTTTAAATATTGTATTTAAAAAGGATACACCATTAAAAGGCGTTAAAATTGTATTTTTAAAAATACTTCTTTTATCTGAATAAAATGAATTTGTTCTTATATTATGTCTAAGAAACAAATAATATGGATTGTAAAATTTTATAGAGTATATAAAATTCAAAATTCATTTAATAATATTCATAACCGGTTTTTGAACCACTGGTTTTGTAAGTTGTTGTGCGCTTAAACTCAGTGTTGCGTGTTGCACAAGTTATTGAATTACTTTGAAGAGATAACGTAGTATGAAATATTGGGGTGTTACATCCTCCCCTACTTCAATAAATTGTGTCCTCTCAATTTGAAATTGTTCTTTGAAAATAAAAGGTTAAAAATAGAAAAAACTTTTTTGGAAAACCCATATCAGAAATTGGGTTAATAAAATTAGGCTTAATAAGAGGGAAAGGGAAATGAAAATTCTCCACCAAAATATGATCTCGATTAGATGAAAATTGGTGTTAATTAGAGACACATAATTGGAGAAAAAACGTGAATATTTATATGGAATGATTGAGGTCATCAATCCCAAACAAGGGTAAAATTGAGGGCCTCAAAGCCATTAATCTATGATGATTTAAAATATCGCTTGTTCCAAAAAAATAAGGTATTAAGATAATACATTTTTGTTTTTATGATCCCTTACCTAATGTTTAAGAATTAATTTATTCATTGAATAAGAGGAAAAAAATATACTTGACAAGTAGAGTTTTATCCTTCAACTAATTCCTACCACAAACTCATCTTTCACTCCAAAAGATAATTGAATTCCAAAATATTCTATTTATTCTAATCGTATAGGGTTACTAAAATAATGAATTTATAATTAATTTGTTAGACTATTTAAAAAACTATATTTTACAAACTATGACATCACGTATTTCAGTTGTAGGTGATCTACCCTTGTCACCCTTCGGTGGCAGGTTCAAGTCTCACGACCCTACCAGATGTGACGGGTTGTCGCCCGACCTCCAAGTTGTCCTTTTTATAACAATCCAAAAATAATCTTAATAAATTATTTAACATTAATAATAGTATCCAATGTCAAACTTAATCCATTAAAACCTTTATAATCATCCAAAATAATTCTATCCAAATTCACAGTCCAAAATTTATATGGATGGTAAACATAATAAAGATTCTTCTTTCCATGTAATAACATGTGAATACCTTCATCATGTATTTTTTTAAAATACAGTAACACCCTAAATTACCATAAAACCATATTTATTACATTCATGATACCTTATTCTTTATTGAATACAGGATATACTTTTTATATCAAAAAATGTGGTAAACTCCAACAGTGATGGAATATACAAATCATTAATCAGTTTCAAGGTAGTTAAGAATATCCAATATAATTTGTCCAAATTAATCATATATTATTTCAAAAATAACTACCTCAGTATCAGAACCATATTATGGTTTATATTTCTCTCAACCATATATTTTCCAAAAAACATTAACCTGCTATTGAGTCACTTTTCTTGGTTCCACAAAATCTGAAGTCCTCAATGAAATAGTACTGCAGTACAATATTTATATACTCTATAATTCTTATAACATGTACATCAATAATACAATTATCAAATGAAAAAATACTTTAATAAAAACATAAGACCTCTAATCATTCCTCTTCATCTTCGGTATTATCATAACTTTATTATTGTCCAATAGCTGCATTTGGGGTATACTCTGATGATTTGGACATTGATTTTCATAGTGTCCCAACTCCTTACAGATGAAGCATTGTATATTTGAAACCTATTTCTTACCCTTTCAATCACAAAATTGGTGTCCTTTTCCTCCACTCTTTTAAAAATCTCACATTCCCTTCAAGAATTTACCATGGTGATTCTTTCCATAGTTATCACATATGAGAAAATACTTTTTTCCCCTCTTCCCTTTATCTATATTTTTCTCTTCCATCCTTTTCCTCTCTTGATTCCCTTCAAATCCATAGGGCTCAGATATTTTTTTACATATCTTATTAACACATGATACTATTTGTTCATATGATAAGAATATGTGGGAGACTATTTGCCTTTTAAATTTTGGATTAATACCATGAAATATATGATCCTTCTTAATCTTTCGATCATGCGTATTACTGGAATTATCATTCCTTCTACTAGGCACCATTTCAAAACAATGGCATACACTAGGTTAGTTTATGAATCACAATGCATAATTCCAAACATGTAAAATAGCTAATGTAAATTGAAAATATTATGAATATAATCTATAATCATAAAATGTTTTATTTGAGAAAGTATTACTCCAAAATCCTTTAGAATGGTTTGTAATGAAAATGTTAATTATCCTAAGAATATCCCCTGAGAGTGTCATAACCAAGAGTTCTGCAAGGCCCATTTTCATGTACCAGGGTACCCCAGGTCAAGCCCAAAACTCCTTTTCAGTGTTTTCACTCTGAGGTACATCTGTGCTAGAGCCGCGACTACCTACTTGTATCCAAACATGGATGTATTTCTTGGAAAATACACAAAATATCTGCATTACCAAATTTCTAAGAAGTTATTCTATACTATCTCCAAAGTCTATCTTAGGGTAATGTTATCTAATTAGAGTTTATATATATCTATTTCCAAGGATTCTACTAAACATCCCCAGGTACAAACTGTAATGCCCCGACCCTCGAAGCCTACAACTGGTGCATTATTTTAATATATTGTCATGATCACAAGGAATCATGTCCTGAAAGACTGATCAGTTCAGATATCTTGGAAAATAGATTACATACATGAATGTTACATTACACATTATAAAAAAACACAACATAAATGATCCTTTGAGAATTCCATTAATCCCCTAGATTAACCCTGCTTATCAATCAAAATACACTTATTGGAATCATAGGAAATTAAATCATAAGAAAGGGGTGATCTCAAATGCTCAGTAATGGTAAGCAATACTGTGGGAGATAACATAAACATTAGGAATAGTGAATAATTTAAAACACATGCCTTTAAAAATAATAATCATAAACAATTTATGGCAGGAATATGAGATGAGTAAATAATTCCAGAATAAAACATAACCATGGGTATTCTACTAGTCGAATAATCACATGAACCATCAATAATATTTTTATAATGGGAGAATGATTAATGCAAGACATTCTGAAACATTTTGTCAAGGCCTCAGCCAAGCTGTCTAAAAATGATTAAGGCCTCATCCAAAACCATATATAAAATTTTGGAAAGGCCTCGACCAATTCCATGTCTAATTGTCTCTTGAGACCTACCGATAGAGGGCTCCACCCATTACTTACAAATTCCAATACATTAATCATATTAAAAGGTTGAAACATAACATAAAAATTCTTATTAAAACTAGAATATGAAATGTCAACACTTTAACCATAAAACACGAATGATATAACACATCCATAGTCAAATATACCACAAAACATTCAATACAATATGGAATATTTTTATCATAATAAATCAACTTCATACAAGTTTAAAATCCATCCAAGGATGTCGACATAGATGAAAATGATTTTTAAACTCTTTTAGAGAAGTATCCCTTTTTCATAAAAACATTTAAAAGTTACACAATTTAAAAATGAATACATTTAAATACATTTTTGAATCAAAGTGTCCCATACCATTTTGAAACTTTTGAAAGGAATTAACATTTTAAAAACATTCATGTCCATATAAATAAATCCTTAAAAATCATTTGGAAAATAGGGACATTAATGAAAATAATTTAGAAGAATAGAGATTTAAACCCTTTAAAATGATGATCTAGTTAAATATTCCCTTCCAAAAAACTTTAAAATATTCCTTTGTAAAATATTTTTATGAAACATGGATGTGTATGATAAAGAGGTTCCATTAGATACTCACATAAAAACAACCTCATATAATGAAGATATTGTATAATTAACCCTTACCTTGAAGTTTCCTTTGGTCGAGGGTACATTTATCCTCCTGTATAATGAACATAGTATGTTATTAAATTATACCAGAACCATATTCCTATTTATTATATCATACATGATTCATTTATGACTTTATACTACCCATTTAATAATTATTTCCATGTTAAATTAACATTTTGGGTAATAATATCTTTCTTTATCATACGTGTTTTAACTTGTTATTCTTGATCTTATCATTTAGATCATGATTTAAATACTTCCAGAATATAAAAATTGATTTATATATCATATATATTTAGTATATAAATATTTATAATAGATATATACATGAAATGGGAGGCACCGTTTATGGAGACGGTAGGCCGTACGTACGCATAAACGATGTTTCCGTTTTCATATCTTATTAAACGGAAGTAAGTGAATGGGAGATTTGTAAGCACACACACACACAATATACATATATATATATATCAAGTAGAATTATTATGTCATATATTACATACTTATTAATAATATATATTTTTATAATCATCATTGACTGGTGAATGTGGAAATGAATCTCATCACGTCATGGAGATAGTAATCCGTACGTACGCACAAGCGACAATATCATTATATTTATGGTGAAATCATTTGTAACTATATGGTATATAATTTATACAGAATAATTAACGTGTTATATTTATTATTTACATCAGTTATACTCATTATTATACCCATCTAAATAATGAAGTGTTCGAATAACAAACTACACCACGACGTGGAGACGGTAAGCTGTACGTACGCACGTGTGGTGAATTTGACATTATATGATGGATAGAATAAAGAATATGGTCATACCATATTTATAATAACATAGAAGTATATAAAAGGTTCTATAGTTATTATTTTAGTATTGAAACAATAAATAAAGAGGAAGTGGATGAATAAAAGAACTTGAAAGAGGGTGGTGAAATTATTACCTCTACTTCGGGTGTTTCCTTTTGAGTTGATCAAAACGGCTCCTTAGGTTGGATTTATAATAAAATTAAGGCCTCTATGTTAAATAGAGGATAGTTTAGAAGGTATTTGGGAAGGGTTTGGCTGATCCAAATGGATTTGGAGGTGTGAAATTAAGATAAGGGCAAGTGCCCTTTTATAAGGGGGTGAGGTTCACTTTAAGAAAAGATTAAAATATTAATTTATAATACAATCATATTCAATTTATAATAGATAAAAATGAATTTATTTAGAGCCTTAGGTGGTTATGGGTCTAAATCCTCTCAATCAATAGGTTTTAGACATGTTTAGGTTACCATTTTAACCTTATCTTTTAGATTTATCTCTTAGTTAAATAGTTTAACTTTTATCGTGTCTTATTGTATTCTTACAATATATGGTTAATAAACAAACTCTAAACTTACAAAAAATCCCCAAGTTGTTAATTAATGAAATATATAATATTATTTAAGCCCGTTTTTATAACCTTAGATTTTTTGGAAAATTATATCAACCAATAATATAGTATTTGTTTTAAAAACTAATTTATGTCAATTTTGACACTATTTAGTATTTGGTTTTTGTGAAAGTCATCACAACTTGATTACTTAGATGCAAAAACATTGAATCAATAATAACATATCATATTCACCACAAACTTTCATGTATGGAATCATAACATTAAAAGTATATTTATTTTAATATTTACAATATCATTTATTTGATTATTTTATTAATAAGGAAAATAATGCATCATTATTGTGTCATAAATAAATATATTTATTTTATGTCTAAAAATTATAAATATAATATCATAATTTAGGAAATGATTTTATATTTATAATTAATATTTATAGTCAATGAGATAAATTATATTACCCCATATGAAAATGTTTTACTAAAAGATACATGCTTTTGTTATTTTTTCTTTACTTAAGATTAATTAATATAAAATGCCATTATCAATCCCTAGTAGCTCCATGGGGTCCTAAAACCTACCCAGGGATGAAAATTGTTGGAAACGTATCATCAAATAGGCTTAGGACATGTGTTAAGGTAATTTAATATTATTTTAATATTATTTCTTTACATATATTTACCGGATTTACCCATTAACCATGGTAAATAAAATATTTTCCAAAGTAATTATTCATAATGTCTAAAAATAAAATTTACCTATTTACACAATTTTGACCTCATGATTCCAAATAGGGAATCCATTTTACCAAATTCAAAAAACAAAAGTTGCAGAAAATAATTTAAAATTAATTTCCGTTGTCAAAACAAAAAGCATGCTTTTAAGAAATATTAACAATCAAAAGATTGACATGTGTTTATGTCAAATTTAAATGTGAAATTATTTATAATGACTAAAATTTTATTAGATGATAAAAATATAATCTAATTACACTTCCGAACCATTCAAATGTATAATTGAACACTATAAATTATTTTTATTAAAAAAGTTGTTTTTAGTTAACATTTTGTATTTTTTACTATTCATCCAAATATGAAAATTATCAGAAAACCCCCAAAAAAATATCAAAACTAAAATTTTATGTCTCTATTCTAAAGAATAAGTTTATTTTGTCTAATTTAATATATAAAAGTATAAAATATTGGATTTAAAAAGGGTACACCATTAAAAGGCGACAAAATTGTATTTTTTGAAAAATACTTCTTTTATCTGAAAAAATAAATCTGTTCTTATATTATTTTTAATAAACACATAATATGGATTTTAAAATTTTATTAAGTATATAAAATTCAAAATTCAGTTAACACTATTCATAACCTCTTTTTTAATGGCTAGTTTGGTAAGTTGTGGTGCGCTCAAACTCGGTGTTGCATGTTGCACAAGTTATTGAATTACTTTGAAGAGATAAAGTACTATAAAATCTTGGGGTGTTACAATTGTTTTCAATAACTAAACTTAATACCCTGCTACAATAGTTCCTAAGTCTGACCTGACATGGATCGAAGGGAATTCCTTGTCCCCATGGGATGGTGACTAGTACATAAGAATCCAGAACAACTAAAGGGAATGACTTTCCCAACGAAAAAAATCAATATAGAATAGAAAATGGTAAAATAATGAAATTAATACCTTTAAAACACTCATCAAGGATAAAATTACCATTAAGTAGATAGATAATGATCAAATGGTGAATCATCTAAATAAATGATATGAAATCCATCCAAAAAAAGAGCTCAAAATCTTTATGCAATGAGTGGATCACAACTCCACTGGTCACCATCACCACTCAAGGTCCCATGAAATAAGCACACCCACAACCTCTAAGTGGTTCTTTACCTATTATAAGTTCTAGAATAATATAATATTCTAATTACTAATAGAAAATTTAGGGTGTGATAAAAAATATCCCAATACGATTTCACTAAATTTCCCATAAGAAGTTTCATAACAAATAAAAAAATTATACTTCAATTTAAATAAATATAATTCATGAAAAAGAATATTACACAATTTCATTAAAATAATTTTTTCAATATAGTAATAAGATAAGTGTTGCAAAAATAGGCTTAAATGATCATTATCATAAAATGCAAAGGACATGAATAAATCAGTACAATAAAAAACTGGCATGGAATAATAAAATTAAAAAAGCACCAGGGTAAAAAAACCAGAGTTTTTTTAGTTATGGGATATAGGATCATAACACTAATTAGTCAATCATTCATGGATTAAAGTGTGTGCATAAGTCTCTAAGGATCATACCATAATGATAGAATCAATCGACACCCCATCAAGGAAAATAAATCTGAACATGGTTTAGTTAGAGTTTTAATCGTCAATATATTGGTAAGGATTTAGAGACACAGTGTGACTACTCAAGATCATATGTGATTTGAATCAATAAATCAGTCAATAAATCATGGGAAAATCATTTATTTTAACTTAGTTCATCATTCACAGTAAAAATGCCTAATTTCAAGTTTCAACATTACATTTCAATTTCAAAAAGAAAAAGGTTTTCATTATGTTCATGCCTTTTAAAATATTGTTTCATTTAAATACATTTTTCTCACAAATAATTATCAAATCATTTCATCAAATAAATTCTATTTCAAGTCATATTTTCTCAAAATTACACCAACTAATTTTAAACCTGTGAAAAGGGATTTTATTTGACAAATCCATTCCATTTGAAATGGAAAATAAAACACAATGAATTCAAGGAAATAATTTGAAAATAAATTTCATTTTAATCAAGCAATCATGTTTCATATATAGGGAAAATCCTTATTGAACCACCTACCTTTAATTACATGATCAAATAATCACCCGAATGGGAACCGCTAATAGAGAATCAAAGGCAAGTAAGATCCGAGAGGAATACCAATAATTATAATCCATCAAATCAAGGTTTTGATCAATAAACAACATTTGGATCCATCAACCTCAAATAAATTTAGATGATAAGAAAGGTGGATTACTAATCAAGGAGATTATAGTTACTAAAGAGAGATAAATTTCATCTACTAGCCCTTTTATCCCAGATAAAAGTTATTAGAGAAGTGAAAATCCTCTCTAAAGAGCCTCTAAAAGATAAAGGGTTGAATTTTGTTTGATTAGGATGTGTTTTGGATTTATAATGAGGTGTTTTGGAATTTGATTACATCTTTAGAGGGATTAAAACCTATTTACATGGTTTTAAAGGTTGGACTTCATGATTATAGTTAACTATAAATATAGTCGTGCCCCCTTACTGGTCTTCTAGAGAGATCAGAATGGTTCGTATTCACTGTTAGGCAAAACTTATGCCAATTTTACTCCACTTCTTAGTATACTAATGAAGGGTGAATGTTTTGGATACATGGTTAGAAAAATATTCCCCGACCATCCATTTCACAACCATCCCATGAAACACAGTTTGAAGGTGAGGCAATACGGTTTAACCTAACCATGTTCCACCCTATAGTTCCTAAAGATAAGGCCCACAATATTTTGGGTATAACCATGTGGTTTTTTCTAACTACGTTCTGACCATTCATAGCCACAAAAAATCAAAAAAAATTTAAAATACCATAAAAACAAAAACTGGGTTCCTAAAAAAGAATGATCATTTCCAGGTTTTAGAAGTACCATAATGATAGTAACGGGTTGTTATAACCTCCCCACTATAAATACATTTTCCCCCAAAAATATTATTAATAGGATTCCATATCAAAGAGGTAAGGCACTAATCTCTTATCCGATTATCATGCTTCCGAGTCTCATGTGAATTAGAGCCATGCTTCCAAAGAACATGAACCAAAGGTATGTAATTTCCCTGATGAAACCTTATCTTAGAATCAACAGTATAAACTGAGTGATCATTCACAAAGCGAAATGGTAATATACCTTTTTGATCTTCTCAGTATCCTGAAACAGTAGGATATATCTCATGTAATACCCTCGACTTCGGGTATGTAACCCTTTCCTCATGTTTTTTATGTAAAATGTGAGTTCTATTGAAATGGTGTGGCTTTGAATGCTTTTGATGAAAAAAATAATGTTTCCATAATCGTGGGTGTCTTCTTAAAATAAGGTGTTTCCATGAAAGAGGGTGTTTCCATAAAATATGGTGTTTCTATAAAATAGGGTGTATCCCGAAAGGAGGTTGTTTATATAAAATATAGTGTTTCCATAAAAGGTCTATGTCCATAAAATAGAGGTTTTTCTATAAAATATGGGTGTTTCCATAAAAGGGGTGTTTCCTCAAAAAAGGTATTTCTTTAAAAAAGGGATGTTTCCATAAAAGGGGCCTTTACATAAAAGGGTGTTTCCATAAAAAGGGTAAGGGTGTAGGTTGGGAGATTTTGGGGGACTTAGAAGGATTTTTTGGGCCAAAAGTAAGGTCACATAGTCTATGCACTGCTGGCGCAAACCATTCAGTTAAACCGTGCATAGAGGTCAAAACTAGATCCAATTTTATAGGAACTTTCTCATTTTTGCTGTAATTATTTATTTTTTTCTTAAAAACGCCATTTATTAGATATTTATCTCTCTATAATGTTTGATAACCTTTCCCACATGATTTGGATCCAATCTTAAGCCCTCCCATGGTGATTTCAATTCTGATACTCACAGTAACTTCCTGATTTTCATCAGTTTGTCTCCTTTTCTTAGATCTCCTTCATCTATATTCTTGATTTCTTAGATATAAACTTATTGTGGCTAGATATATTATTTTTAACATAAAATAAATCTATATATGGTTTTTTTCTAGATAGAGGAGTAGATCTAAGCTTTTTTTGGAATCTTGATCTGATTCTTGAGGTATGTCACCGTTCTTTCCCATTTTGTCATGTTTTCTTTGACCTGGTTGGATATACATATATGATTCCATTTATTTCTTATATAAACAAATATAATGGGTATATAAACGTATTTTATTCCAAATAATTCAATATTTATTCAAAATCATCCTAGTAGAATAGATCTAAGGCCTCTCTTGGAGAATCGACCCAGCTTCTTGTGTGTTCTTCATTTGTTATCGAATTTTGTGAAAACCTTCGAGGTAGGTGGATTCACTCTAATATAATCTTTCTAGAATTGATTTTATTAGTTTAAAATTGATTAAATTTAATAATATTTATTGTTAAATATTGGTTTGATTCATGGAATAACTCTCTTTAGAGATGATTTATCATTTTTGGCAGATTTATGAAATCTTGAAAAATTGTTGTGCACATTTTTTTAGTTTATTGAATTTAAAATTGTGAGATAAAATGGGAGAATTTTCTAGAACTTCTAAAAGGTTATTTTTGGAAGTTTTTTTCAATTTAAAATTCATTTTATTAAAATTACTTGGAATTGTAATGGTTTTAACAAAAAATAGTTTTTAATAAAAAGGTGATTTTATTGAAAGGGTTGTTTTGGAATGATCTTTGGGAATATATGGTTTGTGTGTTCATGTTGAATATATGGGTCTTGGTTTAAATATGACCTTTTACTCAGTACCAAATGGTTAATGTCATATGGGATAAAATTACCTTGTGATGACTTGGTAGATTGCTGAGAAAACGATCTTCAATATGGAACTGTTATAATGTAGCATGCATGGTTGGTTGCATGGGTGTGTGGAATGGTTTGGGTATTCCAAAAATGATTTTTCAAAATTGTTTTTAAGATTTTTAGTATTTTTATGAAATGTTATATTACTAGAAAATTGGCCTTAATTTCACTGGTACTCTTTTGTTTCAAATGGTTTTGGAACTTGTTTATATTTAGTTATACACTATTTTCGAAATTTGTTTTGTATAAACTATTTTATAATAATGTTTATATCTACTATATACTAGTGGAATGAGTAGGGAGGTCATTGGGGATATAGTACTGAGTTTTATACTCACCCCTACTTTGGTACTTTGATGTTTTTTTATATTCTATCTTCTGGGACAGGGGGAAAGGTAACGTTCTACCCGTTTGTAGCACCACTTCGTGATGCTCAGGTTGTCTGGTGATCTTGGAGCATGGGGTGTGTGAATCTTTGAGTCTTGTGTTCTACTTGGAGTCTTTAGTTGTTTTACACTATTTATTTTATATATTTTTATGTATTACATTCTTTCTTATTTTGGAGTGGTTATGATATGAATAAAGTAGTTTAGATGTATTACTTTTATTCATGCATCTTATACTGAGTTTTTAAGTTATGGTTTTATTGGTTAATTATTTTATTATTAATGGAAGAATTCTCCCCCACTTTTATTGAAACCCTTCAGAATTTATTTCCAACATTTGGAATCTTTGGGATTCCCCTATGTCCAAGTAATGATTTGTTGTTCTATTAAGCCAATGAGAATTAGTGGGTCATTATAAATAGTATCTACTTGTTCATCCCTTACCTAACAAGTATTCATCGGTGTTATTGGTCTTAGAGATAAAATTCCTTCTTGTATATTACTTGGATTGGAATATTAGAAAGGAGTAGTATTTTCGGAACATTCAATGTATATAATAAAAGGATGTAGCTAACCCATTTAGGCTGAACATCAATTTACCAGGGAGTAGGGTACATAAGTGTTCGGAGACACTTCTAGGAATTTGAAATATCATTGTCATGGGATTAGCCAATAATATGATCATGCCATGCATTAGAGGAATGAATTTCCACTATGAGTGCATACATCTTTTAGAGTAATAATTTATGTTTTTAAATGTGTTGATTTTTGAAAAAGTATGAAATTGTTTTTCAAATGAAATATTTTTAAAAAGGGAATAGTTATTGTATTTTGAAAATAGTTTGATTTTAAAAAATGGTTGAACATGAAAAGGTTTTCATTTAAAAAAAATAATTTTGTGATAGTTGATAGAATTTTAAATTCTAAGCCATCAGTTTCTAGATAGTTAGACTTATAGATTTTGTTGTTAATTTAGAAAATGGCACCTAGTAGGCATCATACGAACCAACCGGAAGAAGCTGTATAAGATGTGGTTGCACCTTAACCACAAGTGAAAACAAATTTGGTCCATAATATTGTCCAAGAATTACAATATGTGGATTTGGGGAACTGAAGGGATGATCCTTGACACATAGATCATTCCATCCAGTTCATGAAGTAGAATCCACCCATCTTTCGGGGTGATTCTGAATAAACAAAGATGGAGGTACGGTTAAACAGGATGAATCATATATTAAAATTCATCGACAGACCAATAGATCTCAATTTCAAGCTGGACACATACATGGGAGGATATATATTTTATGTATTTCTTATTTAATATTATAAAATTATGTAGAATGACATGTGATGTTTATACTTTTTTCCATATAATTTCAAAGTATTGGAATTCTACCTATATTTTATTGTAAGTAATAAATCATTTATGATTATTGTGGTGTGGTAAAAACATTGTAGAATGTTGATTGAGTATATTATAATAAAATTTGGTTATATTGAGTTACATCATTTTCTCACAACAAAATATATATATATATATATATAATAATTATAAAATAAATTTACAGTAGAATTAAAATTGGATAATATTCCTGTGAAACTTTTGAAGGAGATGTAATTAGTGAATTTACTCTCAGTCTACACTTGAGGGGAAACCAAATTAGCTACATTTTCATGCTTCTCATTCGGGATGGGAAACCTATTTATCATATAATTTTATTTCAGATAAATTTATATGAATATAAGTTTTTTATTAATGAGAGGATTTTTTATGATTCTTTTATAAGTTTTTGACTATTTTTGTGTGTGGAAATTATGCATTATTCAATGTTTTTGGTCAATCTTATTTTGGTTATCTATATATATTCGACTATTTTTCATGTTATTGGTCTATATAGAAATTATTATCCATTTTATACAATTGTAGATAGAGGAAAGGTATATATATGATATTTACTTGATAATAGCTTCCATATCCAAGTGGCAATGAGTATAAACAAAATCAATTTTTTGGTTATTGATGAAATTATGATTGACTAAAAATTAATTTAAATTAATATAGATAAATATTGGAATTGAATAAATCATTATGAGATCATTGGAAATTAATTTCCACTATTACTATAGTGGGGTATATGAGTTTTGTGGTGTTTCTATTTACTGATATTTTTACAATGTTTAAGTGATTTTTTTTATCTATGGTGAAATGACTATATAAATCTAGAGGGAAATGTATAATTAATTGAGTGATAAAAATATATTAACGGGAATTATTCATTATTAGATGATGCTAGTGTTAATTGGAGGGATGAAAATCTATGTTTTATTAGATTTTTATATATATCATTGTGATCTTTCATTGATATGGTCAAGGAAATTTTTCCTGGATATGATTGAAATACAGATTGATGTTATTATTTTCATGAGTGAAAATCTATATAATATGTTATTTTTTATATAGTGTAAATTGGAATTGATATAAATGTCAACGTGTCTATCTATAAATATTTTAACAATTATTACCATCAAGAATTTGTCTTGATTAAATGAAGATATCTAAATTATATCATATTGGCATTCAATCATTATTTCCATTATAAATTTAGTTAATACCATTTTAAAAGAGTTCTATTTTTATTAGTTACTCTAAAAGGTGATGGGTGTATTATGTGATCATTTAAAAATAATAATTTTTCTTGACCCAATTTTATGATCTCATTGAATTTCAATTAATGGACTATTTATTTATAGTGAAGAATTAAATGATTTATGACAATAATTAGTTCAACTAGGTGAGTTATCATATGGATTAATTAGTAAATTTATATTTACTTTGGATTCATTATGTTTTACAAATCATTGAGTTTTTTTATCTATGGGAAAGGTTTGATGAAGAGACTTTTCATGATATTTTTTTGGGTTATAACCTTAAGCCCTATTCTTAATTATGGGGAGTATAATGATAATTTAATGTAATTAATATAGGAATGTTTCATATTATTTGTTATACTAAGGAGATTTCCACAATATTAGTATTGGTTGTGTTTTATTTAATAAGATATAATTCTGGAGTATTGATTATTGAGATATTTTGAGCATGGTAATTATTGAAATAATATCATTTGTTTCTTCATTTTTATGAGAATTAAAATAATGAGTTACTTCTAGATGGATTATTTAATAGTTTCAATGATTCTTGGGAGGATTTTGAGGAATTTTTTAATAAATAGTTATATCCCCATACTTTAATGATCTACAAGATGATGGACTTATTTAGCCTGATGCTAGGGAATCTATCTATCATGGATTATGTGATAAAATTAATGAATTTAGTACAGTTTTCACCAGATGTTGTAGAAAGTTCATCCTTGAAGGAACACATCTTCAAATCAGGTATGAGGTAAGAAATTCGATCGAAGATTACAGTTATCAATATTACTAATTACACAAAGTTGGTGGCCAAAGTGGTAGTGGATGAGTGAGAAATGTCCAGAATTATGGTAAGATGAATTATGAGGATCCCTATAAGAAATAGTGGAAGCTCTAACGTTGGGAGCATGTGAAGAAGGGACACCTATTTCCAAGGTGGGAATAGGACTTAGGATCAGACATCTCGATCAGTAAATCTTACTCCGTGAACAAAGAGCCAAGAGAGATGCTACTAATGTGGTTCCTTTGACCACATGAAGAGAGAGGGTACAACACAACCAAGATCATTCCATAATTACAACAGGACATGACATCTTAAGACATTTTTTCCCAGTGCTCTGAGGTCAGGTGTTGGAGACACTTCATAGGAATAACAAGTACCATATGCTTCAATTGGAAAATGCTAGCAGAATCAGTCTCATCAGTACAGTAAACCTAGCCATGGTGTTTCTCGAAATACCATGACTCCTCAGCAAGGGAAATATTAGCAAGGAAATAAAGAGCATATTGAAAGGATGAAGCAACTATATGGAGTTGAGCAGATGATTGTGGATGAACGTACTAGACCATCTATGGTTAAAGGTATGAATGTTTTGAATTCTACCCTTATACAAGTGCTTCTTGATATTGGTGCATCACATTCCTTCATTTATTCTCATGTTATTGACCTTATATTCTTAAAACATGAAATTATAACTTCAATGATAAAACATCAAACTCTTCTCGGTGAAAGATAATGTCAAGCTTTCGTGTTTAAATATTCCTCCATAACTGCTGATAGAGCTGAACTGAAGTTATAATTCTTAGTGTTGGACATGGATTTCTATGATACAATCAAGGGTATGGGGTTTTTGACAACGTTCATGGCTCACATTGACTGTTATAGTAGAATGCTCAGTTTCACAACTAATAACGGCGTCAAGAATCTCTTCAGAGGACAGAAGGTTGTAATGAAAGGTCCAATAATATTGTTGGCATCAACAGTGGGAATGATCTATTACCTATTGGATGTGTGTACTTTGTAATCCATTTAAGAGATTAAGGATTTCATTTTTCCAGCATTTGTGGATTTATTTCCATTTGTATTTATTGAGAACTTCTTGGGGTGACCATAAGGGAAGTGGAGTTTACAATTGATCTCCACCTGGGGACCACTCCAATTTCCCTTCCATCATATAGGATGACCCCAAAATAGTTAAGGGAACTGAAAGTGAATTTATAGGAGCTATAAAGCAAAGGTTTTATTCAGACAAGTATGTATCCGTGGGTAGCACCAATCTTGTTCATGATGAAAGAAGATGAAAATCTTTGGCTGTTCATTGATTATCATAAGCATAACCAAGATACAATAAAGAATCAGTATCCACTACCACATATTGATGATCTGTTCGATTAATTTGTGGGAGATAAGTGTTTCACAAATATTGAATTGGAATCAGGGTATCATCAATTCCACATTCAGAAGGAAGATATTCTAAAGATAGATTTTCGAAGCAGACATGGCCACTATGAATTTTTCGTCATGAATTTTGGTCTAACTAATGCACCAGTGGTCTTCATGGAATTGATGAATCAGATATTTCAAAAATATTTGGACTCTTTTGTTTTCATGTTTGTTGCGACATCTTGGTGTATTCAAAGACAAGGGATGAACATGAGAAACACTTGGAAAAAGTGTTGGGAATCTTGAGAGATCACTGTTTGTATTCCAAACTGTCAAAGTGTGATTTTTCATACAAGAAGTACGCTTTCACGGTGATTTGATTTCTAAAAAAGGTATTTTAGTGGACCTTAAAAATATAAATATTGTTATCTCATGGTAACCACCGAGTAATGTCTTGGATATATGAAGTTTTCTTGGTATAGATGGTTACTACCAATGATTTGTTCCTGACTTCTCATGACTAGACTCACCAATGACTACTGTAAAAAATAAGAATGCTCCATTCTAATAGACTTAAGAATGTTATAAATCTCTAAAGGAGCTTAATGTTCTCCTTACATTAGAACCTAAACTATTTTTTTCAGAACCCGAATAGGGGTATTGGAGTACTGTGATGCTTTGGGATCTGGTTTAGGCTGTGTTCTCATAAAAGGGGACTTTATTGTGGCTTATTTTTTATGGTAGTTGAGATTTCATGATAAGAGTTACCCAACAAATGATTTGGAGCTATAATTAGTCATTCATTCCCTGAATACCTCGCACCATTTTCTCTTTGGTGATAAATTCACTGTGTTCACCGATTATAAGAGTTTGAAACACATTTTCTCACATCAAGATTTAAATCTATGAAAAAGGATATGGATGGAGTATCTCCATATGTTTGACTTTGACATGATGTATACACTGGGAAAGTGGAATTCGGTGATAGATGCATTGAGAAGAAAGTCATATAATCAATTAGAAAAAGAGGCTTCATATGAATAGAAATTTATGTTAGTCCTTTCTAACTTTCATGTGGAATGTGAAGACCAAGGCGATGTTGTGGTTTTTTTCATCTACAATTGTTTATTATTTATTAATGATGGTTAAAGAGGCACAATGGTCTGATGAAAAATTGTATGGTTATGAGTTCAAAACTCGATTGTGGGGAGACCATTGAGGGCTGGAAACTTGATGGGGATGATGTGTTGTGGTTTAATGATAAGATGGTTGAACCAATAGCTTTTCAGGAACAATTTTTTATTCTTATCACCATTCGAGATGGAATATACATCAGGTTTCACATATGATGTGTAAGGCTTTGAATGTATAATTTTGGTGGAGCGACATGAATAAAAAAATGGTTGAGTTTGTTTCAAAGTGATTAACTTGTCAGAAATTTAACGAATATCATCAGATACTAGTAGGTATATTGTAGTATTTCCCTATCCTAGTGTGGAAATGGGAGCATATAGGTATGTATTTTGTTACCGGCCTCCCAAGAATGGTTTAAAAACACTATTCCTTATGGGTGATAGTGGATCGACATACCATGTTAGCCCATTTCATCCATATTCATGAAACTCATACGATGGAGGATCTTTCCAAAACATATATCCAAGAAGGGGTAAAGGGAATGGCATACCAATTTCAATATCGTCAGAAAGAGATTTGAGGTTCACATCTCTCTTATGGAAATCCTTATATAAATCCCTTGGAACTCAGTTGACTATGAGCACAACATGCCATCCTCAGACAGACGACCAGCTTGAGAGGATTATACAAATGTTGGAAGATATGTAGCAAGCCTGTGTAATGGATTTCGGTGGCTCATGGGAGGATTATATTCCCTTAGTAGAGTTCTCATATAATAATAGCTACCAATCCTCAATACATATGTCCCCTTTTGAAGCATTATACGAGCGTCCTTTTTGTTCTATATTATGATGGGTGGAAATAGGTGAACCTTACTTAGTGGGGCTTAGTATTGTCTAATAAATAATAGATAAGATTCAATTGATTATAATGAGTTTGGAGATGGCTCTAATTCGTCAAAAATCTTATGCAGACAATTATAAATGACTGTTGTCCTTTGTAGTGGGTGATCATTCGTTTTTAAGGATTTTTCATAGGCTTGGACACCGTCATTTTAGGAAGAAGGGAATGTTATATCCTCGATACATAGGCCCCATTAAGACAATAGAATGGGTTGGATAGGTGGCATACCGATTGGCACTACCACTATGGATCAGTTCGGTGCACAATGTGTTCCACATATCTCAGTTGGAGAAGTATCAGCCTGATCTTGGCCAGGTGATCAGATGGGATCATGTTGATCTAGAGTAGGAAGCTTCATTGATACATTTCCTAGTGGGGACTATGGATATGAAAGAGAATGTCTTGTGTGGGAAAAGCATCCTATGAGTTCGGGTTTTATAGAAACATGGTCATATTCTGGAAGAGACTTGATAATGTGAGAAGGAAATGAAAGAGAAGTTCCTAGAACTCTTTTTGGACAGTGATGGTTTTCTACTTTCCAAGGATAGAAAGAAAAATTTTGGGGATAATATAGTATTCTATGTCTAGGTTATGTAACCATTTCCTCCTATTTTTATGTAAAAAGTGTGTTTTGTTGAATTGGTGTGGCTTTGAATAGGTTTGATAAAAAAGGGTGTTTCTATAAAAGAGGGTGTTTCCATAAAAAAGTTGTTTCCAAAAAAGAGGGTGTTTCCATAAAATAAGGTTTTTCTATAAAAGGGGAGTTTCTTTAAAATATGGGTGTTTCTATAAAAGAGGGGTGTTTCCATAAAAGGGGTGTTTCTATAAAATGGTTGTGTTTCCATAAAAATTGGGTGTTTCCATAAAGAAGTGGTGTTTCTTTAAAAAGGGTTTTCCATAAAAAGGTAAAGGGTAAATTATGGGAGAGTTTTATGGAATTGGAAGGATTTTTTGTGATAAAATGAAGGTTGTATGATCTGCGCATGGTTGGCCCAAACCGTGCGGTCAAACTGTGCGCAGAGGTCAAAACTAGATACTATTTTCTAGGAACATGCTCATTTTTTCTATAATTATTTATTTTTGACTTCAAAACGCCCCTAATTAGAGATTTATCTCACTATAATGTTGTATAACCTTTACAACACAATTTTGTGCTAACTTGGAGCCCTCCCTTGGTGATTCTAATCCTGATTCTCGTGATAAATTCCTGATCTTCATCATTTTTGTCTCGTTTTCTTAGATCTCCTTCTTCTCTATTATTGATTTCTTATATCGACATCTTCTATGGGTAGATCTAAAATTATTAACATAAAATAAAGCTATATTTGTTTTCTCTCTTGATAGTATATGATATCTAAGCTATTTCACATATTCTTGATCCGATTCTTGAGGTATGTCACAGTTCTTTCCCATTTGGTCATGTTTTCTTAGATCTGTTTAAATATACTTCACTACTACCCTTTCTATCTAAGATCTAAAACTATCATGGGTGTAAATAAATTGTTGGATTCTAAATAATTCAATATTGAGTCATGATCCTACTCGAAGAAGATAACTAATGCTGTTTTTGGAGAATCGACCTAGCTTCTTGTGTGTTCTTCATCTGTTGTCCTGTTTCATCAAAACCTTCAATATAGGTGGATTCACATTCATATCATTTTTCTAGAATTTATTGGATTAATTTCAAATTTATTTACTTAGATAATATTTATTGTGAAATATTGGTTGGATAAATGGAATAAATCTCTTAAGTGATGATTTATCATTTTTGATAGATTTGTAAAATCTTGATAAATTTTTGTGAAAATTATTTTAGTTTATATAATTTAAAATGGTGAATTTAAATGGAGGATTTTCTGGAACATATAAATGGGTTGATTAATAAGGGGGTTACAATAAAAATGCATTTTTTTAAATGAGTTGACATTGTAATGATTTTAATGAAAAATAGTTTATAATAAAAAGGTGATTTTATTGAAGGGGTTGTTTTGGAATGATAGTTGGGCATATGCGGTGTGTGTGTTCATGTTTCATATACATGGATTGGTTGAAATTTGACCTTGTTCTCAGTTACATATGTTTAATTAATCTTGGGATAAAATTACCTTATGATGAATTTGTAGATCGATGAGAAATTGTTCATGAGTATGGAACTGTTATAATGTACCATTCATGGTTGGTTGTATGGGTGTGTAGAATGGTTTGAGTGCTCCAAAACGTATATTGGGAAATGGTTTTAAATCATTTTTAGTAATTTTATGAAATTTTATCTTGATGTAAAAATGGTTTTAATTTCAATAGTACACCTTTGTTGCAAATAGTTTTGGAAGTTTTTTATATTTAGTTATAAACTGTTTTGGAAATTTTTTTCGTATGTACAGTTTTATAATAATGTAGCTAACTCTTCGATACTAGTGGCGTTAGTAGGGAAGTAATTGGGTATATCCTAATGAGTTTTACACTCACCCCTTATTTTCCACTTTGGTGCTTCTGTTGATGCTATCTTCTGGGATAGGGGAGAAGGTAACATTCTACACTTACTTAGCACCACTTCTTGATGCTCAGGCTATTAGATGATCTTAGAGAATGGGGAATATGAAGCATGTAGTCATATGGTTTTCTTAGAATCTTTAGTTAGTTTTGACTATTTACTTTGATATTTGTTGAGTCTTCTTCTATTTCATACTTTGGAGTGTTTTTGATATAAATATAGTAGTTAAGATGTCTTGATTTTTTTCATACATCATATAGTGATTTGTTTGGTGTGGTTTTATTAGTTAGTAGTTTTATTATTAAAGGGTAAATCATCCTTCACTTTCATTGAAACCATTCAGAATTTATTGATAGCCTTTAGCGTCTAGGGGATGTCACCTAAGGCCATGTAATGACTTGTTGTGCTCTCGATCCAATGAGAATTTGTGGGTAATTATATCTCAGTACAATATTTCCTTTATTTCAAATATATCAGTGACCTAATCAAGGTAAAACTCTCAAAAACACATTTTCACCAAACTGAAAATGCCAAAGAGAATCAAAGATGACCAGTATAGGATTTATTACAACATTTATCCATCACCATTCTCTGATAAATTAACAGAATCCTTTTCATGATCTCTTGGACACAACTGGGTCCAACCTGGGATGTTTTACCAATATTTTTTCAACACAATATAGATTTACATGACTCGCCATGAAAGGCCTTAAAGGGTTTCATCTTGATAGATGATTGGTAACTGTTGTTACAAGAAAACTCAACATGTCCCAAGTGGATATCCCAAGCTCCACCAAAGTGGACGACACAAAAATAATGCATTTCTTCAAGAATATTAATTGCTCTTTTTTTCTACCCATCCTTTTATTAATGATATGTCACGATGAAAATAATAGGCCATCCAATTTCGTCTTATATGTATCTAAAAAATGATATGTAAAAGAAGGATATCTAATAGAAATTATTGTAGATGAATGTCCGGGAAATATGATGATATCCTACACATAATAACTTCCCAAATAATATAAATTAGTGGTACTATGAATGTGAAAAAGTGAGATATTTCAAGCTGTCGATTTATTATTACCCTTATCAAATTCTTCCCTTTAGGGGTATATGGAAATCCAACCATGAAATCCATCAAAATCAGAACCTACATTCAAGTTAGAATGTGAAGGGGCTAAAGAAAACTTATCAGATTTTTATTCTCATAATTTTATTTACATTTTTTATAGCAATGAGAAAAAATAGTGATGTAACACCGCAAAATTTTATAAAATATTTTTTTGAATAAATTTAATTTCGACGACATCTTGTGTTACATGAAACACTGAGTTTTAATGAGCTGCAAAATATATTAACATTATTATTTAAACATGAACATTATTATATACCTATTAATCTTAAAGAAATAAATATTAATAACAAGATTTTAAATACAAATTATAATTTTATTATATAAATAAAATATAT
The DNA here is from genome assembly GCA_963277665.1 of Viscum album. Taxonomy (NCBI): domain Eukaryota; kingdom Viridiplantae; phylum Streptophyta; class Magnoliopsida; order Santalales; family Viscaceae; genus Viscum; species Viscum album. Next base: position 1,851,618,326 of record OY728163.1, on the reverse strand, counting down.
TAATAAAAAGGTCCTTAAGTTTTGGTAAACTTTATATGTTTTGAAAATATTTTTTTCTCAAAAAATGCTTATTATTTATTTTTAGTAGTAATAATAAAATTAATTTTTAAAAAAATTATAAAATTATAAAAAATAAAATTCATTTTTAAAATTTGAAAATAAAAAATAACTTAGGGTGAATTTTGGGATTTTTTTAAGCGATTAATTTTTTGATAAATAATGAAAATTACTGGTTTTTAATTAAAATTGCCTTTTCATTTGTACAATTTATAAGGTTTTTTTTAAATTTAAAATTGATTTAAAATTAAAATTAGTTCATATATATATATATATATATATATTAATTCAATTTAGGTCATTATAATCACTTTCATATTGAATTTTTATATAAAAACATTTTACTCTTTTTAATATTGTCTCTTTAGAAAAACCCTTTATCATCAAACTGTGAGATAAATTTTATATAACATTCTCCCAATTAGGTGAAAAGAATTTGTAAAGATGAATTCCATATTTTCTATACTCATATTTTATATTATATAAAAATTCAAATATTTTTTTTCCTAAATGACTAGTAAAAATAGTAAAAATAAAATATTGCGGTTAAGGTTAAAATGGGTTTCCCAGAGGTTAAACACAAAATATAAGAGTTTATATAACCTAGAAATTTTAATACCACAAATTTTATGGACATATTTTGAAATTATCTCATATAAATTTATACATTTATCCATTTGGGGATTTTTTTTCTTGTGAAAAACATGGATACACCTTTTTCTTTCCAAAAATTAGAACTATGCCACTCACTATACTTATTAAAGTCCGCACCAAATCCTTTCATCTACAAAATTAAAAAACCGTTTCTTTTTGAAACTAAATAAAAATATATATTCATTAAATTCAAAACCACATAATAGATGTCTTCTTTAGATCAAAAATCCAATCTAGTATGGATTTTGGTTAAACATAAATAGGTTTTCTGAAGAAGAGGTAATGTTTTTAATTTTGTGTTTTTGTTTTAATTATTATTCTAAATAATTAAAACATTATTAAATTGTTATGATATAATAGCAAAATTTTATAAAATAAACATATATTATTTTATTTTAATTTAATAACCTATATTAATATCCACCTCCATCATATGGGATACAAAATCATTAGTTGTGTGTACAGCGTACTACCGCCTCGCAGACCAACGCCATTCATTTTTCCATTACCAACTAAAATGTATGGATATAATGATAGAATAAATTTTTATATATTATATTTATTATATTATTATACATATTGAATTGTTATATCACATATATCTTCTTACTTTCCATTATGTGGAAATATGATAACATCACTCGTGTGTTTGGCAGACTATTGCCTTGCGAAGCGATATGATTAATTCATGGTTTTCATGGAAGTAAATAAGGATTTATTTAATAAAAATATGTGACATATATGACATACAAATTATTATTTAATGGTAATATATTACTTACCTTAATTTATTTACATCTATCAAATAAATGGAAATAACATTCATACGTACGTACGATCTATTGTCTCTAGGAACAATGAATTTAATTTTCCATCTATAGCTTTTATAGACCACTATAAATACATACATACCGAATATATATGATATATATATCATGATTAAATTTTTGGATGTTATATAACCATGTAAAAAGTAATAAGGCCAAAAAACAACAAATCAAAACATATATGAAAAACAAAGGAGTTGTTATCTGAAACATGACTTTAACGTGGAATTGTAAATAAATAGGAAATAAAATGTCATAAGTAAATAATATATTGTATGATATATTTAATTATATTTATTTAAATGTTTTATAATAAACATAAGTTAATTATACACTATGATTGAATGTGTTTGAAGAAAATTGAGACTTAAGGTAAGAGATTTTTGGTCTCAAATTTCCTTCATTAGGACATAATTTATATTAGGAACCTATCTTCTTCAATGATGTTTATATACTATCCATTTGATATGCTATATCATTATTTTCATTATTTTCATTATAGTAAAATTTTCATTTGATTTTATTATATAATGGGGCCTACGATTCAAAAGATACCAAAGAGGTAAGTATTTTATGATACAATCTCACTATTTATCGAGATTGTTTATGTTTATGATTATAATTACAAAACACTTTGATATATCCCTTAAGAAACCCAATAATTTTATTATAATATAGTTATTTCATTAGAATACATGTTTCCTCTTCATTTTTCTATCTTTATACACTTAATATTTCAAAATAATGTTTTTAAAGAAACCCAAATTTATATATCTATTTGTTTGAAAAACCTTTAACATCCATGTACATGTTCTCTAAAAAAGTTTTATATTTTTAATGTTCCAAAATGATTATTTAATTTCATTTTACCCTTTATTATAAAAATGTTTTAAAAGGAATATTTATTTCATTTTTAGAAGAAGTCTCATTTTTTTGTAGAAAATGATAAAGGAATATTTGATTTACCGTCTACAGAAAGAAAATAATTTTCCACCATCTTGACTGTTATTTCCTTTTAATATTACCTTATATGTTTTTAATTTTATTTAAAAAAAATCTATTTCCAAAATATTGTAATAATTTTTATTTTTAAAAATTTATTTTTAAATAAAAGGTATTGTATGATCCCATCCTTCTTCCAGGTATGACTCTTTTAATTTTTTTGGCGAAGATGAGTTTTCTTTGTTTGAATTAACAAAAAAATGATTTATCAGCAGAATTTTGATAAATTTGTTAAAAGATTTAAATTTTAGTTAACATCTTTTAATATTCAATTGAATATTTTGGGAGTTTCCACTGAGTAAAGTGTGATATTTTTAGCACTGAAAAGTCTTGGTGAAGACTGAGTAAAAATATATTAAATATAATATATTAAGTGTGTAATTTTTATTCAAAATAATTTAATATCTCCCAAACGGTGTGTCGTACATAAAATCCACAAACAGCATTGTGTCCAGAAATGGGTATTTACCCTAGGCGGGGTGTAAAATTTGTATTATTCGGAAGTTTGGACATCTTTCTTCTGAAAATTACCTATTTATAATTAATTAATTAATTAATTGATTTTTTTTAATTTTAATGAATTAATATCTCTCGAATGGTGTGTCGTATGGGAAATATGAGAACACCATTGTTTCTAGAACAAGGTGTTTAACCTAAGTGGGGTATAAAATTTTTAAGTGTCAGATGATTGGGCGTCTCACCCGTGAAAATAAACTTTTAATATTTAATTAATTATTTAATCCTTTTTTTAATATTAAATAAATAATATCTCTCAAATGGTGCATCATATGAGAAATATGATACCATTGTTGGGTCTGAAATGGTGGGGGGGGGGGGGGGTTACCCGAATCAGCGTATAAATTTTATTTTCAATGGGAATTTGATGTCATTTTACTTTTTTAAGTTAAATGATTAATTTTATTAATTTAAAAATTAATCTGAAATTAATGAAATTAAATGAATAAGTGTATTATTATTAATAAAAATAATATAATTAATTATAACTATATTATTATTAATAAAAATAATATTAATAATAATAAGTGTATTATTATTATTTTTTCAAATATAATGAATGGAAAAGTACATGTGTAACTAAATATATATTTTTTCATTTAAATGATAATCGACATTTCACCACATGTGAATAATTGTTTTTGATCAATGTAATAGTAGTGAAATTGTTAGTCAATACTAAATAAATGAAAATTTGGAGTAAATATTAAATTATTATTTTTTTCAACATTTAATTAATGTAGTTGATGAAACTCTAAAAGGTGAAATATACTTTATAATAATAATATATATTTTTGTTATTATTATTACTAAATTCAGAAAATAATTGTTGTCAAAACATTGTTTCAGCCATAACTATTTCGTATGGTGTCAGATTGACACGTCGACAGTAGCAGCGTGACTCTAAAATTAAAGCGTTCATTTTGAGACCAATGTTGAATATTTAATTCAGGATCATGGTATAGGTCCATGAAATTTCCTATATGATGATGGGTTAATGCATGAAATTAATAGATGGGATTAATAAATAAGTGATAAAATTAAAAAATGTAAGTAAATTAATTATTGTTTAAAGAGTTGTGATGTTATTTTAATGGAAAAACATTACAAAATTTACATGATGTGAAATGGGAATTCATATCTAGTAATTTTGATTCTCTGCATATTTAAAAAAAGGTTTCTAGTATTGCATAGACATCCAGACTCACCTCACCTCTGTTTCAAGGTGCTAGAAACCTCTCTTCTTTGCTGTAGAGCCTTTACACACCTCCATTTTGAATCAAAAGTTAGGAGAAAACCTCCACATTGGACCGAATCTCCTTAACGCACAACCATCTTTGATCGAAGACCATCCGTTCACCACCCGTGTTTCAGATCTAAATCCATTTCTTCTCAGTATTTATAATTGATCTGCTTTAAATTGAGGTTTTCTGTTGGCGAGTATTCGTTATCATCGTTCTTGACTTAGGTGGTCCAAATTTCAATCAAATAATATCGATTCGTTTATGCATATATTATTTTATAAATTTTATGATATGATTAACAATTGAGTTTTTTCTATATTCAATTAATTGATTGTTTAAATTAATTAATTTGGGGGATTGTAAAATTTGGAATATAATTAGTTAGATTAAATAATTAATTGATATATTAATTATGCGGATTTTATGATAGAGGAATTGGTTAATTAATTTCGGAATTCATTAATAGTCATAATGTTGTTAATTAATTTGGTTGGCTTAAATAATTAAATAATTAATTAATTATTATGATTTTGTAATGAAGGATTTGGTTATTTAATTGTGTAATTAATTAATGGAACTGGTTGATTAATTAATTAATGTGATAAATGTGATTATTTAATTATTTAATCAAATAATGAGATTAATTAATTGATGAATTAATTAATGAATAAATTTTATTATTTAATTGGTTTAATTAGATTATGTGATTAATTAGTTGACAAATTATTTAATGAAAATGTGATTATTTAGTTTTTGTATTAAAAAATTGAATTAATTGATTTAATTAACATAATTATTTAATTATTTAACTAAATAATGGAATTTATAGAAATAATTAATTTGTGGATTAATAAAATTGGGGTTGAATATGGGCAATTAATTGGTGAATTAATTAAGGGTATTGGGTTAAATTAATTAATTTAGGAATTATTTAATGGGAATAATTTGGATTAATTAATTATTTAATTAATTAACAGATGTAGTGTTATGATTTTTGAGTTAGTTTAATTAATTGAAGAATTAATTAATGGGGATTGTTGTGTTGACAAAATTGAATGAGTAAGGTTAATTAATTGGAGAGTTAGTTAATGAGGATTGTTGTGTTACAATAATTGGATGAGCCATATTTATTAATTGAATAAATAATTAAAGGAGATTATTGAGTTGAATAAATTGAATGAGTTAGATTAATTAATTGGTGAATTAATTAATGAGAATTTTTGTGAATGTGAAATTGAATGAATTAGATAAATAAATTGATAAATTAAGCAATGTGGATGGTTGGGATAATTAATTGACAAGGTTGAATAATTAATTATTGAATTAATTATGAGGCAATGAGATTTGTAAGTTGAATAATTAATTGTGAAATTAATTATGTGATATTGAAATATATGATTCGAGATAATTAATTATAAAATTAATTAGAATTTATTGATATTGTGATTGATACAATTAATTATAGAATTAATTATGAGATTTTGAGTTGTGGATATTACTTAATGTCACGACCCATCCCTCGGGCCCCGTGCCATGACATACCCTAAAAATGCCTCCTGAAATCCAGGGGTTAGAGACTAGAGCTGAAGGTGTCAATCTGTATGTTGGAGGAATTTTTTTGATTAACTATATGCACACACAGGCCTGACCACATCCTATAAACTAGAAGGGAAAAATAATTATACTAAAATAATTGTTGAGTACATGTACAACTGAAAAAAAGTGGGCCATAATACAAACCCAACAAAAGAACTGAAAACAATATTGTAAAAAAGGACTTGGGTAGACATCTGCTGAAAACCCCACATACAGGTAAGAGTAGTGTAGCTACTAGAATCTAAAGTAGTATGTCCCATCCACCTAATATTAATGGGCCCCGGCTGCTCCTAGGCCACCAAGTCCTCTGTTGAATCATTTTTCATCTGCACAAGACACAACACCTATGGACGAAGCTTGTGTAGGGGTGAGTAACACAGTACTCAGTAGGGGAACCTAGTCTACTAAGGAGAAATACCTAAAAGAATACACAAACAAAAGCCACAAAGTAAAGAGAAATCACACCAAGTTCAGTCAAAAGCATATTAAGAAGGTTCATTGATGATAGTGATGAACATTTCATACTATTGAGGGACTCAACCCTAATTAATCACTGCTCATCTGTCGGGCCACTAAGAATCCACATGACTGCTGCTCGTCTACCAGGACACTAAGGATCCAAACGTCTCCTACTCATCTGCTGAGCCACTATAGATCCACATGGCTGTTGCTCGTCTGTCAGGACACTAAGGATCCACAAGGCTTCTTCTCATCTTCCGGGTGACTAAGGATCCACACGGTTACTAATCATCTCTCGGGCCACTAAAGATCCACACGACTTCTGCTCGAGCCATCGATCGTACCTCAACCGCCACAAAGTCTCACATAGAATAACCCAAAGGACCACGCCATCGTAAGGGTTTCAACATAACAGAAGACATGTTGAACAGACACTCGGTCTATAATATATGGACATTTTAGTAATCAAGGACCAGTTGCATCAGGGCCCAATCCTACCCGGTCAGACTGACCCGACCAACCCAGCCCGAGGTTCCCACTTACCCCTGTTTAATTTGAATGGCTTGACCTGACCTCATTCGGGTCAGGGTAGGTTCGGTTTAGCAAAGCCAATGGGCCAAGCCTAATTGGCCTCACTATGCTCGACCTAGTTTAGCCAGGGGTCCAACCCACCGGGTCACCTGGAAACTTGGTCTCGTCCGGCCTGGCCCGCTGGTTGGGGGGTAGCCCGCGAACTGGAGTTCAGTCCACCAGGGGCGGACCAGTGGTATGTGCCTGAGATGCGGATGTTGCCACTGTATCCCCTCCCTGTCCCAGCAATACCCATAAGCAGTGGGCCACTCCTCCCACATGGCGGCCGCCTGGCGTCGCGTCCCGTGCCTGCTACGGCTGATAGGCTGCGACCTCTCCTCCACCACGGTCAAGAGATCGTGGCTCACCAGGTCACCTGGATGGCCTAGACATGGGCTGCCGCCTTTAGGCGGTGCTAGTCGGCACCACTCCTCCATGCCACTAGGGTGTTCCACCTCCCTCTGACCTTGGCCACTACCGCAGGCCATCGACGAGGCCGGCGTGTTGGTGGTTCCTTCTGTGGGCCAACAAAGTCACTCCAGTGGTCTGTTTCTCGATCCTATTATGCCTATGGGCCTCTCGGGATGCCTCCATCCCTACCTTGGCCCCAAATTCATATTTCAACCAATTTGAGGATATGACCATGAAGAATACACATACGAAGGGACCCATGCCTAGTTCATGTCATCTCGTGCCCTCCATGTTAGTGGTTTAAAATAGGGGAAGGTCCATTGACTACCATTCTATCGATCAATAAAAATTAACCCCAAATAGAAAACCCAATAACAAAAACCTTCCACATGAATGATTGATCGGCATATTAACTTATTAATGGGTTAATCTACATTCTTCATTTAGAATAAGAATGAGGAAGAACTTCAAAATAAAACAAACCCCTACTTCTTTGTCATTGGTTGCTATAGAGCTTCATCCTCAAGGTTATAAGAGGTCAATGTTGTTCGTTGTTCTTCAAGGTACGTCGAAGTTGATGACATACCTCTAAAATTTATCATTCTTCATTAGGGATGAAATCCGTCAGTTTTTCGTTAGAGAATACTCACAGTTTAATGCTCATTCCTATCATGCATCAAAGAATTAAAAATAAAACATATCACAACATTTCTGTTATACTGCGACATCATGTCATTACACTATTTCTTTTATGAAACAAAATCGCTGTTACATGTCATTAAAGTGTCGTTAAACTGCATGTTAATGATCCATTAACAAGTTTCATTAATGGGTCTCACCACTGCCTTGTCGCTGCACCATAGCTTCGCCAAGTCTTCTCTTATTGGTGAGAAAAAGAAATAAAATAAGTTTTTAAGTTATTTTATTAGTTTTCTCAAAAATTCTGAAAATTACCTTTTTTATTTGGTCCTTGCTAGTCGAGGTTAATTTTTTTCTAGGCAAATCTCAATGTTCTGAGTTCAGCGGTACCCACATATTTTTTATCCAAGAACCAGTTAAAAAGTTAGAAAAACTCACTTGCATGTTTTCTCAAGATACCTTAAAAAAAGTTCAAATTTTCATTCTGGGCTCTCCAAACCTTTGAACGATGTTCCGTTAGAGTGTTTAGTATAAAAATAATTCTATTTAATTTAAAAAAATTTACACGGAAATTCCAAGAATTTTACAGTTAATTAATTGTTAAATTAATTAATGGGAATATGGATTAATTAATTTTTGAATTAATTAATGCAATGATGTAATTAATTAATTATTAAATTAACTAATATGGTGATGTGATTAATTAATTATTGAATTAATTAATGTGACTATATAATTAATTAAATATTGAATTAATTAATGTAGTAATGTAATTTATTAATTATTGAATTAATTAATGTGGTGAAATTATTAGTTAATTGTTTAATTAATTAATGGGACATTTTCATTAATTAATTTTTGAATTAATTAATGTAATGTTGTGATACATGTGACATGTAATATTGTGACCAAAGATTAATGTTGATTAATCTTGAATAATGTGATGTCTATGATATTTTTTCGTTTTTGAGAAATGGGTTGTGAGACATGGACTGATGCTAAAAACACTCACGGGGTGCTAGACATAGTGTTTCACACCCATGATATATCTGTATGATTGATAATTGGGGTTTGAGATAGGGAATGATGCTCCAAATACTCATGGGGTGATAGACATGGAGTTCTACAGCCAACATGAAGCAAAATATTATTTTATGGGACATGGACTAATGCTCAAAATACCCATGGGTTGTGAGATAGGAACTGATGGTCCAAATACTCATGAGGGTTCTAGATATGGAGTTCTACACCCATTAATTTTCACTAGACTATGGTTCCAATTATCAGTGATATAAAATGAATTGAAATGGATAATGAAAGAACATTAGTTTAAATGAGATGTGAATTGATAATGTAAAATGGTTCAGACTTCGGTAGGGGATGAATCAGGTTTTGAGATATGGGTGTCTATGGGTACCTGGAGGTTTATAGGGGTACATAAGGGATAGTTGAATAAATGTACTTTTTTACTTTATTACTTGAATTTTATTCTTTATACAAATTGATACACTATTATTGACTGGATTTGTTTTAGATGTCATTGGTGGTGGCCTACTGAGTTGTACTCACACCTTACTCAGGTTGCCTGATCGGTACCTATTTAGACTATGTTTCATGGACTGGTTAAGGTAAGAAACTCTGAGATAGATGGTTAAGCCGAGATGGATCTTGGATGATGGAACTAGGTGTGGTTCAAAACATACTTGGGTGTCATTGGTGTCTTTGTTTTTCAGTTTTCATTTTAGACACATGACACATACTTCAACATAACATATTTTTTGTTTCAGTTAGATATTGTATTTCCTTCTTTCATTATCTTTAGAATATGGTATTGTTATTTATATATATATTTCTTATGATATTATTTATTATTTCGGCTGGTGTTTACTCTGATAAAAGAGGGTATAGTCTCCCCATGACTGACTTACCAGACCCTTGCTGCTAGTTAGTAGCCTCTGGCATATAGGAAGGCATGCATGTGGTCATGTGCCGACCGGCATGGGGTACCATTGCATGAAACCCGGGCCGGGATGTTAAAAAGTGTTATTAGAGGTCAGGTTTTCTTTTCTTTTTTCTTTTGTATCGCTATTTGGGAAAGGTACACATAAGAGAAGGAAGAGTCGGGGCTTGGTTATGAGATCATTCAAGGGAATAACTACCTCATGTATAGGGGAGAACCTAAGAACCCAGGGTGAGATTGTTGTTATTGCTGTTTTCTGTTACAATTGAATATTATTTCTCCTTGGGTGATGCACTTGTTGTGTGATGTGATTATTGTTTTTTGAGATTTGTTATGATTGACTTGTAGATTAGTATAACATGGGGCTTGAGTCTGCAAGCATCATTCTAGGCACTCAAGATTATTTTTTGACATGCATCATTGTAGCACACTTAGGAAAATGGTCTTTGGGTAAGTTGTTGCAGTTGAGCTGTTTTCCCATGGTTGTGAAATTGAAATGAAAATGGTGAATAAATTAATGATTAAATTATTAATTTTTGGTTTTTAGGAACAATTAATTGTATAATTAATTGTAAGACATTAGTATCATAAATTGGGGATAATTAATTTTAGAATTAATTATGTGATATTATAATTAATTATTTGAATAATTAATATGGGAGTTAATTATGGGATGCTGATATCTAGAAAGAAATTAATTAAATATGGAATTAATTAATGAAACTGATGGATTAATTAATTGATGAATTAATTAATGTGAGTAAAGATATTATTTAATTTTTTAATTAAATAAAGTGATTAATTAATTAAAGAACTAATTTATGTGAGTAAATAGATTATTTAATTGTAGAATTAAATAAATTGATTAATTAGTTGATAAAGATATTAAAATAATGCAATATGATAATAAATGGGTGTCTAAATGATAAAATTTAATAATGAGAATCTATTTTCCTTTCATAAATTGGATTTAGGTGTAGCATGGTTAAGGGTAGTAAGAGTGCCCCATATTTGACTATGTGGCAGGAAACTGGGATGAAAAACTAGTAATGAAGGATTGGTGGTGGTATTCATCAATGAATTCTTAGCGTACTTTTAATTAGTTATGATCATGTCCCCTACCTTGACATTGTCCCGAGTACGCTGAGAACGATCTGGCTTTATTCCTAGCTAAATGAATGTGTTTTTATTGGATATGGGGCCCATTGGAGAAGGTGTTTATGAATCAATATATAAGTAGAGATTGATGGTGTGAGGTACTCCATAAAAAATTAACAGATTAGAAACCCATGATTTACCGGAGGTCGATAAAAACTATGGTTGTTGAGCTACTTAACAAGAGAGGTTAACAAAGCTCCAAAGGTGGGTAGATTATAATAACCTAGTGTTTCTTAAAGGTTCTTGGGAGTAATTCTTGAGGATATGCTAGTATAAGGTTGGAAGATTGTAAAATCCCATCTATCTTCTAGGTACGACTCTTTTAGTTTTTTGGGAGAAGAGGAGTTTCCTTGGTTTTAATTTACAAAAAAACGATTTATTAGAAATTTTTTGATAAATGTATTAAAGGCCTTAAATTCTAGTAATCATCTGCAAATATTCAATTGACTATTTTTGGGGTTCGTACTGAGTTAAGTGTAAGATTATGAGCCTTGTAAAGTCTCATTGAAGACTGAATAAAAATATATTAAATATAATATATTAAACACACACTTTTTATTCAAAATAAGTGAATAACTCAAAAACGGTGCATCATATAGAAAATCTGAGATCAAAATTGTGTCCAAAAGAGGGTTTTTAGTCTATTCAGGGTATAAAATTTGTAATCATTATATGTTTGGATGCGTCGCTTGAGAGAATAACCTTTTTTATTTAATTAATTATTTAATCCATTTTTTAATTTTAAAAAATTAATATCTCTCAAATGGTGAATCGTATGGGAAATCTATGACCACCATTGTGTCCAGAACATGGTTCTTACCCTAGGAGGGGTGTAAAATATATATACGTCATACGTTTAGATGTATCATTCACTAAAATAACATTTGTATATTTAATTATGTATTTAATCCATTTTTTGAATATTAAATAATTAATATCTCTAAAACGGTGCATCATATGAGAAATCCAAGAATAGTGTTGGGTCCGATATGGAGGTTTTACCCTTGGTAGGATATAACTTTCATGTGTAATGGGTGTTTGATGTTATTTTAATTTTTTAAGTTAAATGATTGATTTTAATAATTTAATAATAATTCCGAAAATAATAAAATTAAATGAATAACTGTATTATTATTAATGAAACGAATATTATATATAATAATTTTGTTATTACTAATAAAAACAATTTTATTAATAATAAGTGTATTATTTTTATTTTTGCAAACAAAATGAATGGAAAAGTACATGTGTAACTAAATATTTTTCTTCACTTAGATGATAAACAATGTTTCTCCATGTGTGAATAATTATTTTTGATCAATGTAATAGCGGTGAAATTATTAATCAATAGTAAATAAAAGAAAATGTAGAGTTAATATTACATTATTAACTATTATCGACATTTAATGAATATTATTGGTGAAACTTTAAACAATGAAAGATACTTTATAATAATAATCTTTATTATTTTTATTATTAAATTTCAAAAATAATTGTTTTCAAAACACCGTTTTATCCATAACATTTTCATATAGTGTCATATTGACATGTCGTCAGGGGCAGCGCGACCCTAACAATAAGGTAATAATTTTAAGACCAATGTTAAATATTTAATTCAAGATCATGGTATAGTTCCATGAATCACTTAATATAGTGATGGGTTGATGCATGAAATTAATAGGATAGATTAAAAAAAAGTGATGAAATTAATAAATGTAACTAAATTAATTGTTTTTTAAAGAGTTCTGATGAGATTTTATTGGAAAAACGTTTCAACATTTACACAATGTGAAATTGGAATTCACACTGGGTAATTTTGAATCTCATAATGTTAAAAAATATGTCTCCAGTGTTGTGTAAACCTCAAGACTCACTTCTCCTCCACTGTAGGGCTTTGGAACACTTTTTTCTTCACCATAGAGCCTCCACACACATCCATCTTGGACCAAAATTCATTAATACACCTTCATCATGGACCAAATCACTTCATGCACCACCATCTTCGATCGAATACTCTTCATGAACTTCCTCGATTTCAGATCTAAATCCATTATTTTCCGCATTCATAAGTGATCAACTTCAAATTAGGGGTTCTATTGGTGATCATTCATCATCACCATTAGTTATGTTGGAGGTATAAATCCCATTCCCATAGTCTCGATTTTTTTATGCATATGAGATTGTAAAAATTTTATGATATGATTAACAATTGAGTTTTTTCAACATTCAATAAATTAATTTGGTAAATTAATTAATTTTGGGGATTGTGTAATTTTGAATATAATTGGTTGGTTTAAATAATTAATTGATAGATTAATTATAAGGATTTTGTGATGGTGAAATTGGTTAATTAATTTTGGAATTAATTAACGACCCAAATATGATTAATTGATTTGGGTGGTTTAAATAATTAACTAATTAATTAATTATTATGATTTTTTAATGATGGATTTGGTTATTTTATTATGGAAATAATTAAAAGAATATGTGGATTAATTAATTGATATATTAATTATTATGAGAAATGTGATTATTTAATTATTTAAATAAATAATGAGATTAATTAAATAATGAATTAATTAAATTAGAAATGTGATTATTTAATTGGTTGAATTAAATAAAGGGATTAATTAATTGATGAATTAATTAATGGAAAATGTGATTTTTTAATTTTTTAATTAAATAATTGATTTAATTAATTGATGAATTAATTAATTGAAGTAATATAATTATTTAATTGTTGAACTAAATAATGGAATTGGCATAAATAATTAATTGGTTTATTATTTTAAAGGGGGTTGAATGAGAATTTAATTAATTGTGAATTAATTAATCTGAGATGACTTGGATAATTAATTGGTGAATTAAAGGAAATGAGTTAGATTAATTAATTGAGGAATTAGTTAATGGGAATAATTTTTACTAATTAATAGGTATATTAATTAATGGATTTAATGTTATGAATTTTGAATTAGATTAATTAATTGGAGAATTAATTAACGAGAATTATTGTGTTGACATAATTGACTGAGTTAGGTTAATTAATTTGTGAATTAATTAATAGGGATTTTTTGTGTCACAAAAATTAGACGATTCAGATTTATTAATTGAAGAATTAATTAATAGAGATTATTTTTTTGAATCAATGGAATCAGTTAGATTAATTAATTAGTGAATTAATTAATGAGAATTTTTATGAAGGTGAAATTGAATGGATTATATTAATTAATTTATAAATTAATTAATGTGGATGGTTGGTATATTGAATTGATAAGGTCAAATAATTAATGGATGAATTAACTATGAGGTAATGAGATTTGAAATTTGAATAATTTATTGTGGAATTAATTGGATGATATTGAAATAAACGATTTGAGATAATTAATTATATAATTATTTATAAGTTATTAATATTGTGAATGTTTTAATTAATTGTAGAATTAATTATGAGATTTCGAGTTGTGGATATTGATTAATTAATTGTTAAATTAATTAATGTGATAGTATCATTTATTAATAATTGATTTAATTAACATGATAATGTGATTAATTAATTAATGTGAATATGTGACTAATTAATTATTTAATCAATTAATTTTATCATTTAATTAAATAATTTTTAAATAAATCAATATGTTGATATGATTAATTAATTATAGAATTATATTTAATTGAACTATATGATTAATTAATTGTTGAATCAGTTAATGTAATTATGTAATTAATTAATTGTTTAATTAATTAATGTGGGGATATGATTAATTAATTGTTGAATTAATTAATAATACTTTATGATTAATTAATTGTTTAATTAATTAACATGATGTTGTGATAAACGTGACATGTAATCTTACAATTAATGAATAATGTTGATTAATCTTGAATAATATGATGTATGTGATATATGTTCTTTATTGAGAAATGAGTTGGAAGATAGGGACTGATACTCCAAATTCTGAAGGGGTGCTAGACATGGAGTTCTACACACATTATATATATGTATGATTAATAAATGGGGTGTGAGACATGGACGAATGCTTCAAATACTCACAGGGTGATAGACCTGACATTATACACCGAACATGAATGAAAATATTGTTTTATGGATCATGGACTGATACTCCAAATACCCATCGGTTGTGAGATAGGAACTGAGGCTCCAAATACCCATGAAGGTGCTAGACATGGCATTCTAAACCCATTAATTGGCATTGGACTACAGTTCGAATTAGCCATGATATTAATTTAATTGAAACGGAAAATGAAATCACATTGGTTTAAATGATATGTGAATTTATAATATAAAATGGTTCAGACTCCAGCACAGGATGAAATAGTTTTTGAGATATGGGTGTCCATGGAAACCTAGAGGTTTATGTAGTTAAATAAGGGATAATTGAATAGATTTAGAATGTTTACTTTATTACTTTTATTTTATTCTTTACATGACTACATACATTATTATTTACTGGATTTGTTTTAGATGTCGTCATTGGTGTCTTAATGAGTTGTACTCACACCCTACTTAGGCTTTCTAATCGATACCTGAGATGAAATTATGTTTTCTGGACAAGTTAAGGGAAGAATCCTTGAGTTAGATGGCTGATCTGGGATAGAGCTTGGATGTGGGAATTTGGCATGGTTCAGGACCCGCTTGGGTGTAATTGGTGTCTTTATTTTCTAGTTTTTCATTTTAGACACCTAACACATACTTCAACATGGAATGTTTTCTATCCCAGTTAGATATTTTACCTCCTTCTTTCATTATCTTGAGAAGTTGGTAATATTATTGATATATATTTCCTCTTCTATTATTTATTATTTCTACAAGTTTTTACTTAGATAAAAGAGGTTATAGTCTCCCCATGACTGACTTACCAGAACCTCACTGCTAGTTGGTAGCCTCTGGCTTATGGGGAGGCATGGATGAGGTCATGTGGCAGTCCAAATCATTGCACTGGTGCATGAAAACTATGTCTGGAAATTACAGGTATTTGCTCAAGAAATGTTCCTAGTGATGTTTCAAACTTTTTTTCCATATAAGATTACATCCCTCAATGTTATTTACATTTTACTATGGAAATTATCTAAGGATAAAATTCTAATTATTTATGCAGTTAGTTTATATTTATGATGAAAAGATGTTTATGCAACTCATTTCTCTTCCACAGGTTATACCATGAAAAAATTATTATGCAACTCACTTATTTTTTCATGGTTTATTATTTATTTAAACGATAAAATGATTATGAAACCTGTTTCTTTTACATATGCTATGATATGATGAAATATTTAATAATTCCATTTTAGGGGGTTGATATAATAAATGTTTTATGATCTTTCGGAACACATATGTATGATTTTCATTATTTGATGGGTCAGAACTATATATACCTCTAATGAATTAGGTAAAGTTTGATATATCATGGTACCAACATGACTAGAATGGGTGTGATCCCCATTCAGTAAGGTACCCTATCCGTAACGATAGTCTTTGGAGTTAACCTTGACTACTAATATTGTTTGGGGATTGAAGCCATTTTACCATCATAGTATTGAAAATGATCCTTGAACAACTGAGGATATGATTTTACATATTTATGTGTATTCCATAAATCTATGACATATACAATTGTTATGTATTCATGGTTCATGTTCTTTGATTTCATTGTGTTACATATCTTATAAGAATCCATGATTTATTCCATTACTCAATTTTATGATATATGATCTGCATGGTATGCTTTTCAAATTTCAGTATCATGTTCTCATACCCTTATACTAATGATATCTTAATTTCACCTTGGATTACCCTTACCAAGAATCTATAATCTCCCTTTATTAGGTTTCATTTACCTAAGTTATAATGACAGGTATTATTTATTATATGTTTAAGAAGTTTTATAGTTATGAATAACATAATAGAAGATAATGAATATCTCTTTTATACTAGTTTTTTATGTTTCCAATTTTCTAAAGGTACTATAACTTTATGATCCTTAGTCCTGTGTTTGTGTAATGTAATGAATATTAAACTAAAATGATGTAATGTCTATGTATAATAAGTTAAGGTCATTATAGTTGGTATTAGAGGAAAGGTATTGATGGAATCTAGGATGAGAAAACTTTATTGATACCTCTAAGGATATTTTTAAATATAAGTAAAAGGATGAATCAATGTATATGAAAATGACTGGGAATTTTGGTAAAGGATAGAGCGAGTGGTTTATAAGAAATTACATGCCTATCTGGATTCAACTAGTAGAAGTGGCTATGGGCTTGACCCACCTGAGGGTAATAACTCCAAAAATGGTGTATTGGGATAGATTCAATTGTCACCTAATGTATGACAATAGGCCTTGCTGCACACATGGTTTTCCACTCTTAGGGGATATGATTTTAGAAATTCCAAATTACTTTTATGATGATGGATTTAAAAATATGATGACTATGAATTAACTAGGATAAACTTAAGGTGTCATAGATTAAAAATGAGGTGTAAATATTTAGACATCCTATAAGTAATATTTCATGATTATGTGATTTTCCACTATGATTATGGTTTCTTATACTATGCTTTTTGGTTTTAGTCAATGGATGGAACCTGAAAGAACCGTGTTAATGATGAGTCTGATAGAGAAAGAAATTATTTCCCTCCTAGGTATACAAATTTTATGGGATATGTAATGAAAAATCTTGTTTCTATGCTCACAAATGTTTGAATCCAGGAATCATGATGAACTTCTAAATGAGAAAATGAGGGGAAAATGTTCTGTTGAGTCCTTCATGAGGTAATTTACACCTTATTTTATTGGATCCACTGATCCAATTGTTTCTAAGAAATGAATTAATTCAAATGAAATGGTATTTTCCATTAAATTGTTTTTATAACATGGAAATGTCATTCCGATTGTCTATAATTTGGAAGGTGAAGCAAATCAATGGTGGAATCACATCAAGAATAAAGGTAAACATAATGAAAATGATTAAATGGAGTGGGATGATTTTAATAGATTATTTTATATAATCACTTGTATTTTATCTTTTGTATAAAATGGGGATGGTATTCCTTGAGGTAATGTAGAAGGATGATGAATTTGTTGGTGCAAATTAGGTATATACTACAAAACTTGTGAGGTCTTCTTCTATAATTCTCATCTAACTTGAATGTAAGGATGATTAATTATTAAATGAATTAAAAAAGTATTTGAAGGGAGTTATCCTTAATGGAAATTAGTATCTATAAATAAATTGTTGGATTTTATCTCAATGTGGAAATACATATCATAGTTATCCATCAATCACATGTGTTTGACAAGAAAATATAGATTTAGTTATAATGATACTCTAAAAACCATGGGGAGAAGAAGATGATCCTTCTTTCATGCATGATGTATTGAAGGAAAAATGGAGGACATTTTTGTAATGGTATTGGTAAATGGTTTAAGTATATAAAAAATGCCATCAAGAAATCGAATGCTGAAGTGATTGGAAGAAGTTAGCTAATGATACAAATAGGTAGAATTCTCCATAGAAGGCACCACCCAAATTTTAGTGTTTCAAATGAATGGAGTTTGGGATTTATGCTAACCAGGGCCCAATTATAAAGTTTAATGAAAATTATAAACGTACAAAACCCCTTATGCTGAGACATAAAGGGAAATATCGGGTGATAATATTTTTAGATTAGGGGTGTGATAACAATGTGTTGAAAGGTACACTTACAATCCACAATAGAACTATTTATGTCCTAATTCACTCTCAATCAAATAATTCTTTCATATATAAATAATTTTGGATGGGTATGATGATTCCACCCAAACAATTATGTATAGAATTATTAGTTAAAACCCCTAATGGTACAATGGTCACATCTCATGTATATTATTCCTCTCTTGTTCAAGTTTGTGAGAATGTGATTAATGAAAATATTTTCATTATTCATGTTGTTTAATTTGATGCTATCATTGGAATGGATTATATTTATCGACATAAATCCCACATTAAGATAAGAGGAATGGAAGTCACATTTGATATTCTAAAATATACTATGATCTTCAATCTATGTCATGATAAATATGATCTTTTTATGGAAATTAAATCCATTATACATGTTTTTATTCCTATTCAAGATAGAAATATATATTGTATGGTTGGGGAGAATATCAACATCAATGATATGCCTAATATAATATATTTTTTCTATGTATTTACAAAAGAGTTTAATATCCTTCAACAAAAATGTGAGTTTGAGTTCTCAATAGAAATCTTACATGGTTCCGCGACTTTTTCTAATACAACTTATAGAATGGCATCGATTGAGTTGTAGGAATTGAAGAAAAAAACTCCAAGGGAACAATGAAAAGGGAAAAATTCTATAAATTGTGTCACCATAGTGTATACTTATTCTTTTTGGTAAAAATAAATATGGATTTATGTGACTCTAAATTGATTATTGAGATATGAATGGGATCACAATCAAGAATAAGTATCCTCTACCACGTATTGATGATGTATTTGATCAACATTGAAGATTTCAATACATTTCCAAGATTGACCTTCATTTTGGGTAACATCATTTCAAGGTCAAGAAGGAGGATGTACCCATGAAAACTTTCCATACAATTTATGGACTCTTTGAATATATAGTGATTCTATATGGTCTTACTAATTCCCCCAGTATCTTTATATATTTAATGAATAGTGTCTTTAGAGGTTAACTCTATCAGTTTTTGGTAGTCTTTATAGTTGATATTCATATATATTCAAGTTCATGGAAAAGAATGTATATCACTTGACAATTTTAATAAGGACCCTAAGTAAAGAAAAAATATATGAAAAATTTACAGTGTGAATTTTAGAAGCAAAAAGATTCATTGAAGGGTTATATAATCTCAACATAGAGAATATCTATAGATCCATCAAGGACAGAGGCTATTGATTGTTGGACCAAACCAAAAACAATTAATAAGATCCATATTTTTCTTGGTTTATATGGATACTATCAGAAAAATTTGGAGAACTTCTCATGAACAACTAATCTACTCATTAATTTAACTTTGATGTTAGTTATGTTCCTCTATCCAGGTGAATGTGAGAAAAATTTCAAGGAACTACAGATATGATTAGTCAGCATTCATGTACATAAATTAACCTATAGTTAGGAAGGGTTTCTAATCAATTGTGATGTATCCAAGAATGGATAAGGATGTTTTCTCATGCTTAATTACATGCTTTTATCTTAATCCTCATTAAAATTAATGGTTCATGAGAAAAATTACCCAAATACTGATTCGGAGATTTCTACTATAAATTTTTCATTAAAGACATAGAGAAATTATATTTATGGAGAAAAGTGTGATATATATACCGATCAAAAAATATTAAAATACATATTCACTTATAAAAAGATGTAAAAGCACCATAGACAATGGTTAGAGCAGATTAAGAATTATGACTGATCAAAACATTACAACCCTAGTAAAGTGAACATGTGGCTGGTGATTTGTATCAGAAGTATAATGCTAGATTATCCATGATAACGATAAGAAAAGACCCAATATTTTTGTATTTTTAAAGGATAAATATGGAAATTATAAAGGATGGGGAGGAATATTATCTATCTAAATTTAATGCCCACCATAAATCCAAGTGAAGATTAAAGAGGTGAAATATGAAGATATAAAGATGAAAAACAATGATAGAAATATTCCTAAGTTTAACCTTGATCATGATAGAATGAGATGGTTTAGAAACCATGTATGTGTTCCATCAATATTTCATTTAAAAAATGAGATGTTATAGGAATCTCATAGTTCTTAATTCCCTATTCATAATGGAATTATGAATATTTGTATCGACCTGGATGAGTATTTATGATGGGATGTCCTGAAGAGAGATATTGTAGAGATTTTATCTTAATTTTTGTTATTTAATAATGTTAAGGTAGAGGAAAATGTTTAAGGGATGATACATTCATTACCGAATCTTGAATGGTAATGAGAAAACATCACTATGGATTTGGTCATTGGACTCCCCAAAACATCTAAAGGGAATAATACTATATGGGTTGTAGTCAATCACATAAAAAATTCAACATACATCATTGCTGTCATAAAGTATTTCTATATGGATCATCTTTCCAGGATATATATTAAGGAAGTGGTAAAATTATATAGAGTACCAAATTCTATTATATTTGATCAGGATCTAAGTATTGCCTTGAAGTTAAGGGAAATTCTTTAACAGGCTTTCGATATGGAGTTATATTTGGGAACATAATATCATCATAAAATAGATAGTAATCCTAATAGAACAATTCAAACCATTGATGATATTATGAGACTTTGGTCTATGTATTTTAAAGGTGTTTTGGATCAACACCTACCATTTTTTGAGTTTTCATAAAAAAATAGATTTCACCCTAGAACTCATATGGCCCCGTATGAAGAACTCTATTAATAGAAGTGTAGAACTCCAATATAATACAATGAAGTTTGAGAAAGAATGCTATTGGGACCAGAGATAACTAATGAAATGAAATATAAGTTTAGACCAATTCACAAATACATAATGGCAGCGCAAAATCGGTAGAAAAGTTAAGATGGTGATCGCCGATGTGATTTGGAATTTGATGTTGGTGGAATGGTGTTTCTAAAAATTTCTCTATATAATATGGTAAATCGATTTTGAAATAAGTAAGATATAAATAATAGGTATATATGTACCTTTGAAATTCTTGATCTTGATAGGACGGTAACCTATCAGTTGAAGATTCCATGAAATCTATCTCATGTTAATGATGTGTTCCATGTATCTCTCCTAAAGAAGTATGTACCTATTCCATAAAATGCACTGAACTAAGATTTCATACTAATTGAGCATGATATTTATTTTTATGAAAAACTAATGGAGATTCTAGACTGAATAGAGGAATTTCTGATAAAAAATACTACTCACTAGGTCACATTTTTGTGGCGAAACCACCGATTTGAAGAAGATGTATGGGAACACAAGGATATGACGAGGTAGAAGTATCCTCATATTTTTTTAATAGAGTGATCGAATTTAGAGGGTTAAATTTTTTTTATGGTGGGTATAATTTAACACCCAAATATTTTTATGATTTTTTTTGAATAAATTTAATTTCATCAATATCTTGTGTTGCATGAATTTGTTTTATTTAATCATTATTTTTATTACCTAGCTGTTAAAAATGGTTTGATGAATATAAATAACCAAAATTTTGATACTATTTAAAATGGTGTTATATAAATAAAACATATCAATAAAAAAGACATAATTTTTGGAAAATTCTTTTTATGTTTCAAAAATACTATTTTATGAAAAATTATTTTTCTGTATTTTTGTTAACAATAATAGATTTTTTTAATTTTTTTTTGAAAATGAATTATATAAAATTAAATTAAATTTTGAAATAATGATGTTAAAATTATCTTGGGGTGAAGTTGTGAGATTTTTTTGAAAAGTTTGATTTTTTTAAAAGTTTGATTTTTCTATGAATAGTGAAAATTAATGGTTTTTACTGAAAAAATCTTTTTATATTAAAGTTTTTATAAGGATAATTTTTTTTAAAACACATTGGGTTTAAAATTATCATTAGTTAAATTATATATATATTAATCCAATAAAGATCATTGGAATAATTTTATTATTTAATTTTGATATAAAAACATGTTAAACATTTGAATATTTTCTCTTTGGAAAACTACTTTCTAGTCATATATATGGGATTAATATTAAATTAAAATTTTCACCCTTTGTAAATATAATTTTTAAAAATGAATTGAATATTTTTAATCATAAAAATATGTATCGTATACTCAATTCAAGCTTATTTTTTGTCAAAATAAAATGTAAAATACTAAAAGTTAATTACCATAGTTAGGAATAAAAGAGGTTTTCTCAGTGTTAAACTAAAAATATAATGGTTAAAATCACATATAAAATTGTATGAATATCATTTTATGGTAATATTTGGATCTTATAAACACTATATTTAGAAAAATATCCATTTTGGATCCCAATGTCAAGTGAAAAATGTGGGTACATCTTTTTATTTCCAAAATTACAAGGGTGAAACTCACCTCAGTTATAAAATTATATCCACTATTATCTCATATTAACACCTAAAAAACCATTTGGGTTATAAAAAACCTACAAATATATATTATTTAAATCCCCCCCCTATATCCAACATTCCTTGGTGAGATCCAAAATCCAATCTAGAAAGGTTTTAGGTTAAACCTAAAGAGGTAGTTTGAAGGAGAGGTAATGTTTTGAACTATTAGTTTTTAGTTTACTTTTATTTTAATACATTAAAATACTATTAAATTATGATGATATAATATCAAAATAATATAAAATACACTTATATTTTTTAATGTTAATTTCATAACCTATATCCATCTCCACATCCATCAGATGAGATATGAAATCAACATTCGTGTGTACGGTGGACTACCACCCCGTGAACTGATGTTATTCGTTTTTACATTACCCCCACTCACAGAAGAAAATAAAGATGCACTAAATGTTTATATATTATATTTATAATATTAATATATGTTTTGAATTTTTATATCACATATACCTTCTTACTTTACATTCTGTAAGAATTTGATAATATCACTTATGCATACGATGGACTACCGCCACACGAAGCAATGTGATTCGTTACACTTTACATGGAAGGTAATGTTGAGTCAAAAAGGATATCTTATGACTTCTCCATTCCTTATGGTTTTATGTTTTGAAAATGAAAAACACTTTTTTTATATTCTGAATATTTTTAAGTTCTGTATTTTTCTTAAGATCCAGAATTTTCTTTCAGTTATACTTATAGATATATCATTATGTTTTTCCATTATGTTAGACATACAAATCTATCATTTCAATTTTACATTTTGTTATATTTATAGATCTGTCATTAAGATTTGTCATTCAGTTTTTATGATACTGATTCCGGTGTATATATGATGCCGATTTTCAATACCGATTCCGGTATATATATGATGTCGATTTTCAATACCAAATTCGGTGTATATATGATGCCGATATTCATGATGCGGAATACAGTGTATTTTTGACTCTGGTTTTATGATTCCATTTTCTTGAGAATGTTATTTCTAAGAATCCATTTTCCTGATTTCATAAGATTATATTTTCATGATAATGTTAGAGTTTCCTAATGTATCATTCCAATGATATCGGATTCCATGATTTCTTATACCTAACATTTATCTTTAACTTAATACTCTTTCTGTTACTCGGAATGATGTCATACAATCTGTTATAAACAAACCATTTAATGTTTTCCATGTATCCAGGTCCCTCCGATATTTAAGGAAAATATGACCTTTGGAAAGGAGCCGATCGTTGGGATGTTTTGCCTATAAATACATGATAATTTGAACAAGATGTGTAACTTGAAAATGAACAAGATTCTGAAGTGATTTATAGTGATAGAGGCTCTTACAACTCTCAGTGATTCATGAAGATGTTGTGAACAACTTGTTCAGGTGTGAAAAACTTGTTCAGACTTGCTTAGTGCAGACTCTGATCATGCTGATCGTGGGATTCCGGGTTTGGAAGACAGAGGTTCCAATTTCCTTCTAAATAGAGGGCTTGTGGGGATATCAAGACAAATAACGATATTCAGATTGAGGACTTACCTGAGTTTGGGTAAAACAAACATTTTTGAAAGTGTAAATCAAGGAACCTTTATCCAAGGTTATTGGATACCCTTCTCTTTGGGTTAAAATAATCCTATTGTTACTTCTTTTCTTTTATAAGTTGTTTTAATTCCGCTGTTGTATCTTAACTTTGTTAAAGTTAGAAAGTATAAATTTCTTATACTTTGTAATTTTGTTACTCATATTATATTATAGATTCTATACTCTTTAAGGTAGAATCTTTCTTTTAATAAATTAGAAAAGGTTTCTTTAAGAGGTCTTGTGAATGTTTTTTTAACCTTGTTAAACATAACTTTAAAGGTTCGAACGGAATTTTTAAATTTTAAAATTCACCCCCTCTTGTATATTGAGCATCTATATTCTTATTTCAATCCTTCAATTTGTATCAGAGGAGGTTTATGATATACTTATATCTATATATAAGTTTTCTTTCTCAAGTTTTCCTTTTCTTATGTTCTTCATTTTTGTTCTTAAAGTTTTACTACTAATATGTTTTGTAGAAAAAAATACCTTTTTAGTAAGGAAGGAATTATTGTTGGATCTCTAGACAATATAAATCCTAATATACCACTAATCTTCTATGGAAATGACTATGAGTACTGGAGAGATATAATGAATACCTTTGTAATAAACACAGGTGTAAATAACTACATTATTTTAACTAGAGATTATATGATTCCTGACAAGGAACTGAGAACCTTTACTAATCCAGAAAAGGTGGAATATCAGCTTAACTTTAAGGAACGTAATAATTTGCTATATTCCATGACTAGAAACATATATAACCAGATTTCATCCTGTGAAGATGAAAATATTATTTGGAAGAATCTTTTAGTAACTCACTTTAGAACTTCCAAAGTTATTGAAACAAGAAGAGTTACGCTCAGGGTTGAGTATCATGGTTTCTGCTTTCATTATGGAGGACCCATATGTAAGGTAAAAAAAAGATTTATCAATATTGTCAACAATGTACAATCTATGGGAGAAAAAGGTATGGATGATGATGCCATTGTACAGAAGATTATTGTCTTCATTCCTAATGAGTGGGAATCCAAAAGAACTACTATAGATGAGAATAAGAAAGTTACTCATATTTCTCTTGATGAACTGTTTGGAACTCTTATTCAACATGAAACCAGAATGAAGAGAGATGCTGATAATATTAAGAAGAAGAATGGAAATGGAGGATTTGTTTTTAAAACTACTTCAAATCATATGAAATCCAAGACTCCTGAGAGAACAACAAGTTCAAAATCTAAGAAGGCCAGTATTCAATCTGAATCCAGTGAATGTGAAGCTTCAGAAAATTAGTTGGAATGTATTTCTCGGAGGATGAACAATATTGTTAGATAGAAGAACTTTCAATATAGATACAAGAAGAAATATGGAAAAGATATGAAAGATGTAGAAGTGACATGCTATGAATGTATAAGTACTGGTTATATCAGACCTGATTGTCCCTTTATTAAGAATAAAGTCAAGAAAGACATGAATTCTAAAAGAAACAAGAAGTTATACGGATCAAAGACTAAGAAAGTCTTTAAATCCAATGACACTTGGAGTGCCAGTAGTAAAGATTCTTCTGATTAATCTTCAGAATATGAATCTTCTGGGTAAAAGAATATTGGTCTAATAGCTAGAGCTCCTTTTCAAAATCATTACTTTATGGATAAGGTACAAACTACTGTATCCTTAACCAATATGTCTTTTAGTGAAAATTTTCTAGACAGTGGTTTTTCTTTAGATGAAGAATCTTCTTCATCAAATAATGATAATGATTTGATTTCCTATGAGGAAGTTTCTAGATTTTCTGCGTTTCATGAAAATAGAAATTGTAAAGTTTCTAAGAAAATTGATAAAGAAAATTCTAGCGAATCTATTTTAACAAAAGGGATTTTAGATATTTCCAAAGATGTTGATGAGAAAAATGTTGTTTTAGAAAATATTTCTAAAAAACTTGTGGAAGATAATTCTTAGAAGAATAAAATTTCTTAGGATCCTAAAAATCTTATTTTAGAAAAAGATTTTTTAGAGGATAAACTTAATTCTAAATCTATTATTCTTGAGGATAAGAATTTAGTCCTAAAACTAAAATCTGAGATATTTTCCTTCAATAAACATATTTCAAAATTCAATTCTGGTATGGAAGATTTTGACAAGATGTATTCCTAGATCTGACCTCATGGTAATAGTCTGGGTTTAGGTTATTCTCATGAAAAACCTATCTTTAAAAATAATTATTTTGTTTCTCCTAGATCCCATTTTTGTACTAAATTCCAAAGTGGTGGGCATTAGAAGAAAAAAATTTCTTTAAATAAGGTTCAATACCTTGGGTTTCATAAAGCTTATTTTTCCAAACAAATATGGTTACCCAAGCTCTTATTATCTAATAATTCCGGATCCAAGCATATTTGGATTCCGAAGATCTAACTCTTTCTTTTTCAGGAAATTTATGGTAGTACCAACAACCTATGGTACATGGATAGTGGATGTTCCCTGCACATGACTGGTAACAAATACTATTTTAAGAATATTTTAAAAACAAAAGGTGGAAAGGTAACTTTTGGTGATAACTCTCAAGGAGAAATTGTTGGTATAGGTAACATTATTCTTCTTGGTAAAGCTATTATTTGAAATGATATTTTTGTAAAAGTCCTTAGGAACAACCTCATAAACATAAGTCAACTATGTGATGAAGGATACCTTATGAATTGTAGAAATGATAAATGTTTAGTTCACAATTCCAAGGATGAGTTTATTTTCTCTGCCCTTCGGAATGAGAATGTGTACACCTTAAACCTAAAAGACCTTAGAAGTCAAGATCTACCTTGCCTTAGTGCATTTGAAGATAAATAATGGTTTTTTCATAAAATACTAGGACACTGTAATTTAATGAATCTAAGTAAGATTTCTAAGAATGAACTTGTTCAGGATCTACCAGAACTTATGTTTGTGTCTTCAAAAGTCTGTGATCCTTTTCAATATGGAAATCAACATAAATATAGCTTTAAATCCATAAGTGAAGTTACAACTTCTAATGAATTACAGTTAGTGTAGATGGATTTATTTGGTCCATCACAAACTGGAAGTATTAGTGGAAAATGCTATGTGTTTTTCCTAGTTGATGACTACACCAGATTTACCTGGGTCTATTTTCTTGTAAAGAAATATGAAGATTTTTCTTGTTTTAAAATCATTAGAGCTCATGTTAAAAATGAGAAAAACCTACCATTGATAACAATTCCTAGTGATCATGGAAGAGAATTTGAAAATTCTGATTTTGAAACTTTTTGTAGTAAAAAAGGTATTACTCACAACTTCTCAGCTCCAAGAACTCCTAAAAAATGGTGTGGTCGAAAGAAGAAATCACATTCTTCAGGAGATGACAAGAACCACGTTGATCAAATATTCAATAGCCAAACATTTTTGGGACAAAGCTGTAAGAACATTTTGTTATACTATAAACCGAGTTTTAATAAGAATGTTTCTTAATAAACACCTTATGAGTTATGGACTGGCTGAAAACCAAAAATTTATTACTTCAATGTTTTTGGATGGAAATTATTTATCTGGAAAATAAAGGATAACTAATATAAATTTTCACCTAAATCCGATGAAGGTATTTTCCTAGGTTAATCTACTAACTCTAAGGCATATAGAGTTTTTAATAGAAACCCTTGCACTTTGGAAGAAACCGAACATTTTAATTTTGATGAAAATGATCCTTTTGTTTTCAAACAACCTACATCCTTGGATGTGTTTTCTAAAACCGATCACCAACCTTTGATAGAAGATCTTTCAGACAAGGATAATGTTCAAGAAAATGTTTTTGAAACATTTACCCCTGAAGATTTTCAACCTTATGTTGATGAATAGGTTTTTCAAAATCAAAGTCATTTGTTACTTATGAATCATCCTAGTGATAATATCATTGGAAATATTAATCAACCAGTAAGAACAGAAAGTTCTTTAATAAATGAAGTTGAACATATTTCATTTCTTTCCCAATTTGAACCAAATACTTCTGAACAATCCTTGGGTGATGAAGATTGGATAAAGGCTATCCAAGATGAACTCAATGAATTCGTAAGGAATCAAGTTTGGAATATGGTTGAAAAACCTAAGGAAACCTCTTTTATTGGAGTAAAATGGGTTTTTTAGAAACAAATGGGATGAAAATGGAGTCATTGTTAGAAATAAAGCAATATTAGATGGAAATGACTATAATAAACAAGAAGGAATAGACTATGAAGAAATATATGGTCTTGTATAAATACTTGAAGCTATTCGTATTCTTCTATCTTTTGCAGCATTCATTAATTTTAAACTCTATCAAATGGATCTTAAGTGTGATTTTTTAATGGTTATGTACAGAAGGAAGTCTATATAGATCAACCACCTGGCTTTGAAGATACAAAATATCCTAATCATGTTTATAAACATACCAAAGATTTATATAGACCTAAAAATCCCACAGAGCTTATTATGAAAAACATTTAGGATTTTTTCTTCAAAATAACTATGTTAAGGGAACTGATAATCCAACCCTTTTCATTAAGAAAAATTATAAAGATGTTTTGATTTCTGAAATTTATGTTGATTACATCATCATCAGATCAACTCAGTCATCCTTAACTATTTCTTTTGCGAATCTTATGAAATCTAAGTTTGAAATGAGTATGATGGGTGAGTTAACATTTATTCTTGGTTATAAAATTTCACAAAAACCAGAGGGAACTTACATATCCCAACATAAGTATATCAAATATCTTTTAAATAAATTTGGGTATGACAACACTAAGAGTATATGTATTCCCATTGGAACCTCTAATACTCTTGATATTGATAAAGCAGGGAAACCTGTAGATCAAACATAATATAGAGGGATGATATGATGTTTACTGTACATAATAGCTAGTCGACTTGACTTAATGTTATCAGTATGATAATGTGAAAGATTTTAAGGAAATCCTAAAGAATCCCATTTAAAATCCATAAAATGAACTTTCTGGTATTTAAAGGGAACATTAGATTTGGGACTATTTTATTCCTCTGGAAATGATTTTGAACTAAAAAGTTTTTCGGATGATGACTTAGGTGGTTTTAAAATGGATAGAAAAAGTATATCTGGAACTTGTCATTTCTTAGGAGATTTCTTTGTTTCTTGGTCTTGCATGAAACAACACTCTATAGTTTCCACTAATGAAGCTGAATATGTAACAGCTAGAAGTTGTTGTTCTCAAGTGTTGTGGATGCAACACACACTCACATACTATGGTATGAGTTTTTCTAAAACTCAAATTATGTGTGATAACAAAAGTTCCATTTCCCTATGTAAAAACCCTCAACATCACCCTCATGAAAAGCACATAGATATTAGACATCACTTTCATAGGGATCACACACTAAAAGGAGATATTATTATTCAATTCCTTGGAATGAAAGAGTAACTTGTTGATATTTTCACAAAGCCTCTACCATCTGATAGATTTGAATATATTAAACAGAAGCTAGGTATTATTTCTATAAGGTAGACATTCATATCTACTTCTTGTTTAAATCATCTCCTAATATTAAACTACTCTTTATTTCAGGGGGAGTACATATGTTTGTTTATTTTATTTTTTTAAAATATTTTTCTTTCATTTGAAAATTTTGGATTTAAAAATTTCATATTTGAAAATTTCAGATTTGAAGATTTTGGATTTGAAAATTTTGGATTTGAAAATTTTGGATTTGAAAATTTCGGATTTGAAGATTTCGGATGTGAAAATTTTAGATTTGAAGATTTCAGCTCTGAAAATTTTGGATATGACAATTTTGGATATGAAGATTTCAGATTTGAAGATTTTGGATTTGAAAATTTTGGAATTGAAGATTTCGGATTTGAAGATTTCAGATTTGAAGATTTCAGATTTGAAGATTTCAGATTTGAAGATTTCAGATTTGAAAATTACAGATTTTAAAACTCCCAAGAAAAATTCTTAGAATACCGATAAATCGCTCAGAGTATTCCAAAAGGTATTCTTTATTACTCTGTGTCTTAAATTTTGGTTGTTAGTAGTTCAAAATTTCTTAAATTCTGGTTTACCTTACTTCAAAAGACCAAAATTCTTATTTTTGTATCCATTCTCAACCGTCAGATCAGATCAATATTTTGTCAGCCGTTTGATTATCTTATAGATGTTGAAAAGTCATATATATGTCAATATAAGGGGTGTCTCATTCTCATGTATCACACCATCCTTACTATTCCAGTGCCAAAGCTCTGTTGCCATCAAATCTTTCGTTCTGAATTTCACCCTGAATGACTCTTGAATCCTCAGTAGATCAGATTCCAGTTTCCAAGGAGATAAAGGACTGGTCAATCTTTAGGGAAAGGTTAGTCTGCCCAATGTTCATTGAAAAATATGATTCCCTTATTTTTAAGGTAATAAAATCTAATGGATGGGAAAGCATCTATGTTGATAAAGAGAAATCTCAGGATCCAGTTTATCTTGATCTCCTTATTCAATTCTATGAATTAGTTTCTTTCTTTAAACAAGATAGTAGGGATCTATTTAAGTTCAAATGATATGATAAGGCATATACAGTTCCATACAAAGAGGCAGTAAATGTTCTCAATATTCCAAATGAAGGGGAATCTCTTCTATGCTCTCAAAAACTCCCTGAGAAAGAAGGTTCTTTTGAGAAATCTAAGGCTTTGGATTGGATTGGTCTCAAATTTGTTAAGAATCCGAAGATCACGAATCTCTAAATGAATCAAAAGATGGTAGGCCTTTATATTCAAGGATTTCTTATTTGAAGAAAGGGAGATAAGTATTATTTGAAGATATGTGATATCTATCTCTTATACTTCCTTGTCAACTTAAGGAGGATCAACTTGGTGAAATACAACTTTCTCACCATTCAGGAAATAAAAGGAGGATCCATCAGATCTCAGATCCTTATGTACCCAACAAATATTTCAAGGATAGTTGTTTTGTGTCTTTAGGAAATGAATGTTCCATGTCGATCAGTCTCGAATCCATTCAATATATTATTGCTAAGTGATGACACTCTAAGGATGATGAAGGTAGAGTT
The DNA here is from genome assembly GCA_963277665.1 of Viscum album. NCBI lineage: Eukaryota > Viridiplantae > Streptophyta > Magnoliopsida > Santalales > Viscaceae > Viscum > Viscum album. Next base: position 1,851,586,435 of record OY728163.1, on the reverse strand, counting down.
TATCCCAGAATCCAAAAACATTGAAGAAATGGTTTTCCAGAACAAGGGTGATGTTCTGGAATCTTCAAAGACTATATCTAAGAAAAGAAAACTTGATGAACCGAGCTTTCTAGTACCCGTTCCTGATATCCCGGTATTAGCACCTCCTCCTACTAAGAAACCAAAATCTTATTCAGATGCAATAGTTGCAAAGTGGAGAGAAATTCCATCCACCAGAAAAGAAGGAGATCCTTGTTTTTTATTGAATCCCATGGCGGCTAATGCATTGAAAATCAACCAAGGTGAAAGTCTTTAAAAAGAAAATAAGGAGAAGAAGTTAAAGAGGAAATCCTCAAAAGCTCTAGTGTGCTAGTCTTTATTGAAAATTGTGGAAAAGAAGCCTAAAAAAGTTCAGGAATCTAAAGTTTCTCATAAGAAACTACTGGCCACTCCGGAAATACAGAAAGCGAAGAAAGATCTAGTTTTATCAGAAAATGCTCAAGAAGTATAATATTATATAGTCCAAGAAGATGATGATGATGTTTTAAGGAAAGTGGAAGATTATTTTTGAAATCATTTGAGTTCAGTTTCCAAATCTGTTTCATTAGAACAATTCAGAGAACAAGTGGAAGAGGAAATTGAGGAAGAAGTTTAGGAAGAAGAAGAAGTTGAGGAATAAATTCAAGTAGAATAAGAAGAACAATTAGAAACGAAGTGGAAGGAGAATATAACGAAGAAGTTGAACATAAAGGTGAGTAAGAGGATGAATTTCAAAATGAAGAATATGAACAATAAGATCTTAATGTTATCCAAGTATCTGATGAACAAACCCCATTCCAAAATCTTGAAAAATGCAAGAGTGTTTTGGTTACCTCATAGGATAAATAAACTCCTCAAAAGTCCTCTAAGAGAATAGAGAGACAAGATTACATAACTCCAAGAGAAGTTGAGAAATGAAAAGATGTTTCAGGATCCGAGTACTCTTCATCTATTGAGAATGATTTTGTCAAGATATCTCTAATAAAGTTGGTAAGTACTATTCCGATTCTTGCAAACATAGATGCCCAAAGTAAAATGATGAAAGATACCCTGAACCAAAATATAGAATCAATAAATATGCTTATGGAAATGGCTGTCATGAAAGAAGCAGACTTCATTAATATTTTGATTGATTACAAATCCCAGAAGGTAACTTGTAAGAAAGTCGTTAACTTCACCAAAACCATCAATGAAGAGCTCATGCAGTTTTGTTATATCTTGGATTCAATAAAGGGAGCTTTTAATTCTTGTGAAACTGAATTCAAGAAGGTTAAGGCTTCAATATCTAAGTAGGGTATTCAACTCAATTCGGTTTCCCAATCTATTAGCAGTGACAAGGAAGTCAGAGATGATTAAGAGAAAATGGTTGCTGCTCAAGAAAAAAGGATTTTGGATTTAGAAAAGAAGAACCAGGATCAGGAGATCTTACTGAATAAGTTTCATGATGATCATAAATAATTCAAGAAGCTCAAATTACTGATAATGATGATGTTGACTGAGCAGAAGAAGACAGAATTAATTTTATTTACATTCCGATGTTTTGTTGTAATATAAACCTTATTTCTAAAATTTTATTATGAATTTTCTTGAATATCTTTCTTTTGTTTTTGGATGTATTATTGCTTAACCATTCAGGTACATTTTATACTTCTCCATTCCTTTCCCTCTTTTTTAAAATCACAAAGGGGGAGAATTTCTTTAAAAGAAGAATTTAATCTTCGATTGGGAGAATCTATTAAGGGGGAGTTATCTTTTAAGAAGAGATGTTTATCTAAGGGGGAGTTATTCCCTTAAGAAAACCCAGACTTCAAAGATAAAGAATACGATCCTTGGGAAACATAACCTAAGTGGGAGTTAGTCGTATTCATCCAAAATCTTATTCAAAGGGGGAGATAAGTTTTTTATTTGTTTATCTAAGTCAATATATTATTACTTAATAAAGTTGTTTGTGCTTTCCAAAAAGGGGAAGATTGTTGATTCAATAAGGATATCTTATGACTTATCCATTCCTTATGGTTTTATGTTTTGAAAATCACAAACACGTTTTCTAAGTTATTATTATTTTTAAGTTCTATATTTTTCTTAAGATTCGGAATTTTCATTCAGTTATACATATAGATATATCATTACGTTTTTCCATTCTCTTAGACTTACAGGTCATTCATTCTGATTTTCTATTCTGTTATAATTACAGATTTGTCATTTAATTTTTATGATATTGATTCTGGTGTATATATGATGTCGATTTTCAATACCGATTCTAGTGTATATATGATGCCAATTTTCAATATTGAATCCAGTGTATATATGATGCCGATATTCATGATACCAAATCCGGTGTATTTGTGACTCTGATTTTATGATTTCGTTTTCTTGAAAATGTTGTTTCTAAGAATCCATTTTCCTGATTTCTTAAGATTATGTTTTATTGATAATTTTAGAGTTACCTAATGTATCATTTTAATGATATCAGATTCCAAGATTTCTTATACCTAACATTTATATTTAACTTAATATTGTTTTTGTTACTCGAAATGATGTCGTATAGTGTGTTACAAACTAACCGTTGTATGTTTTCTACGTGTCCTGGTCCCTCTGAGATTTAAGGAAAATATGAACATTGGAAGTGGGATGATCATTGGGAAGTTTTTCCTATAAATACAAGATCATTTGAATGAGCAAAGTAACTTGAAAGTGAACAAGCTTTTGAAGTGATTTCTAGAGAGAGAGGCTATTAATACTCTCAGTTCATCATGAAGATGTTATGAACATCTTGTTCAGACTTTCTTAGTGTAGAGTCTGATCGAGCTGATTGTGGGATTCAGGGTTTGGAAGACAAAGGTTATGATTTCTGTCTAAATCAAGGGCTAGCAGGGATAGGAAGATAGATACCGATCTTCGGATTGAGGGCTGACTTGGGTTTGGGTAAGACAGACTTTATTTAAAGTATAAATCAAGGAACCTTTATCCATGTTTTTTGGATACCATTCTCTTTGGGTTAAATTATCCTATTGTTACTTGTTTTATTTTACAAGTTGTTTTAATTCCGCTACCGTATCTTAACTTTGTTAAAGTTGGAAAGTATAACTTTCTTATACTTTGTAATTCTATTACTTTGATTATATTATAGATTCTATATGATTTAAGGTATAATGTTTCGTTTAAGAAATTAGAAAAGGTTTCTTTAACAGGTCTTTTGAATGTTTTTTTAAACTTGATAAACTTAACTTTAAAGGTTCCAAAGGAATTTTTAAAGTATACAATTCACCCCCCTCTTGTATATTGAGCATCTACATTCTTATTTCGATCTTACAGGTAATAAGGATGATTTTTTAAAAAAATATGTGATATATATGACATACAAATTATTATGGAATGTTAATATAATATTTACATTTTTTTATTTCAATCCTTCATGAAAATCAAAGTAGCATTCATGCGTACGTACGACCTACTATCTCCAATAACAATGCATTTTGTTTTCTATATCTAAATTAAATAGAAAATTTTTAATAAATATATATTGAATATATTTATTATTTATATAATGGTAAAAAATTATATATTTTATTTAACCATGATAAAAGTGAGAGGACCAAAGAAATAACAAATAAAAACATACATGGAAAACAAAGCAGTTATTTCCTTAAAAGCGACTTTAACATAGAATTGTTAATAAATAGAAAAATGTCACAAGTTAATAAAATATTGTATGATATATTTAATTATTTTTCTATTATATTTTATAATAAATTTATATTTATTATATGGGAGTTTGTAATGTATACAAAGGATGTTGAGACTTAGGGTTAGGGGTTTTTGTCTCAAATTGCATTCTTTGCAACATAAGTTTTATTATGTACCAATATTCTTCTACGAGGTGTATATAATGACCTATTGACATGTTATATCATGAATATTCATATTTTAATAATATTTCGTGTTTAATTTTATGTTATTCTTTAATGGGGAATACAATTCAAATGAAACTCGAGTGGTAATGGTTTTATGATATAATCTGATTATTTTTTTGGGATTGTTTATGTTTATACATCTGATGATGAAATATTATGATCTATATCTTAATAAACTCATGAATATTATAATATTATGTTTATATCATGAGAATAAATATTCTCACTTCATTTTTCTAACTTTATACATTGATTTTTTTAAAATAATATTTTTAAATAAAACCGACCTTATTTCTCTCTTCAATTGAAAACCCCTTCTCTTCCATGTCCATGTTTTAAAAAATGTTTTAAAAAAAATATTTAATGTTACAAAATGTCAGTTGAAATTAATTTTTACCCTTTTTATTTTGTATAACTTTTTTAAAAGCAATCTATATTTCTTTTTAATAATACGCCCCACTTGGATTTTATCGAAATTTTGAAAGTAAACATTGTTTTAACGTGTAGGGAATAAACTAAAGTTCCCAACATCATAACCATTATTTTATTTTAGGATTACTTTATAATTATCCTTTTTTCATAGTAAATTATTTGCAAAATATTTTATGAATTTGTCGTTTCTAAAAATTATTTTCCATAAGAAATGTTCCGAGTGATCTTTCAAAATAATTTTCCATCTAAGATGACATCCTTTGAGGTTTCTTATGATTTATCATTGATATTATATAAGGATACCATTATTATTATTTATCTGGAAGTTTTATATTTATGATAACCCAATGTTTAGAGAACTATTTATCTTCAATGGGTTATTATATGATAAAATTCTAAAGAAACTTTCTACATTTTCAATGAATTTTGCATTGATGAAATGATGAAATGATGGAATGATACCGAAACATGTTTCTTTTTCATAGGATATGTTATGATGAAATGTTTATAAAACCAATTTATTTTCTTGGGTTCTAATATGATGAAAATTTTATGTTTCTTTGGCTTACATATGTATTATTTTCATTATGTTAAAAGTGAGACCTATATCTCCCTCCAATGCATATGGTAAATATTTATATCTCATGGGAAAAATACTTCTAGAATAGTGAGTGAACCTAGTTCATTATATGTCTTTATATAATTTTAAAGTCTTATAAGTGAACCATAAATACTATTATGGTTTGGGGAGTGAACTGATTTCACCATGTTAGTCTTGTGAATGAGGCTTGAACTACAATGGAAATTATTTTCTATGTATATGTGTATTCCATAAATGTATTATTTATATCAATGTTATGTTATCATGGTTCATGTTGTTTGATTACATTTTGATTAGTTTCTTATAAACTGATAGGAATTATTCCATGACCCAAGTTTATAGCTAATGATATGTTGGGTATGGTTTTTAAATGTTATTCTTATATTATCATACCCTAATGCTCATGATATGTAGATATATCCCTTGTTTACCCTTACATAAAATCTAAGCTCATCCTTTCTTATATTTCCTTTACATTGGTTATGATGAAAGGTATTATGTATGATATGTCTAAGAAGGTAGATAGTTATAAAGAACATAGTGGGAGATGATATAGCTCACATATGGACCAGTTATATATGTGTCCATTTTTCGAAAGACACTATACATTTTCTATACTCATGTTTTTTTGTGAGTAATGTAATTAATAATAATCTAAAAATATGTAATATCTATATATGATAAATTCGGATTTTTATAAGTGATATCTCATATTATACATACTCATTAGAATTTTCTCTTAATATCATAGAACATCTTTGTTGTACTAGAGTGCACCTCCCTCTAGGAACTATGGAAATCCCTCATTATAGTCTTCCTTAATGAAAAATGTATGACGTACTAGATCCAAAAGCATAGGATTCCATTAGATGATAAAAAGAAATTATTGATGGTCTCCAAAACATAAAAGGAGTCCCTATATCCATAGAATTCATCATCAGGCTACTATTCCTAAATAATCATCTTGAGAAGATAAGAGGTCAATTGGACACTTAAAAAAACCCAGTCTTATCCTCTTTAAATCCTAAATGAATATAACAAAAGAGCACCATCTAATTCCACACATTGGATGATTCTTTCATGGAATGGGTTAGAATTTTCCTAATCAAAGCATTAGTGGTTTTATTCTCGTTACTGGTGTTTTAGTCAATATCAAAATTAAAAAAATTTAGGTACTCTACTCACCACCTTTGATGAAGATTAAAATATTTATAAGAGAATCTATTAATTGGGATTTTTTATTAGAATAAATGGTAAATATTTCAATTAAAATTTAATGTTTCTAAATCATTAGAATATGAATCATAGCTGTGAGTTCAAGATATTTAGTAGTATAGATATCATCATGTGGTGTAAGATGTTGAGAACCATAGGTTACCATGTGATCACCCGATATTAGAATGCATCCCAAACCATAACAAAATGGGTCACAAAAGATCAATTAACCCTGGTCAGCTTTTGGAAGAGTCAACACTATCAAAAAACTCAAAAGTAACACAACTAATCAAAATAATTCAGACGTTTTAATTCTCACAAAAAGTTTGCTCTCTTCTGAGTGAGAGAGACCATTAGAGAAGAAACCTTTGAGAAATATTTGACGAATTGGAGGTAATAACATGCTAATCCCAAGTTTCTATAAATCTCAAAAAAAATTTGTAGATGTTACTTTGTTATAACATCCTTCACATTATCAGGATCAATTAAAATACCATGGTCTGAGACTACACATCCAAAGATATTAACTTATTAATCCAAAAAATATATTTTGATAGTTTGGAACAAAATCAGTGATCTCTCTAAATTTCCAAAATATCTCTCAAATGATTTACATGATCCTACACTATAGATTAAACAAATATTTCATCAATAAATACCACCATGGATGAATTTGAGATACTCATGGAATATAATTTTCTTCTATGAAATAAAAATTATAGGGACATTGGTTAGACCAAAATGCATAATAACATACTCATAATGGACATACCTACTCTTGAAGGTGATATTCAGGATATCATATTCCTTGATTCTAAGACGGTGATAAAAAATAAATATCAGTCATTGAGAAACACTTTCCCGTTTAAAAAATTCAAATATATCATCAATCTAATGAAACAAATACTTATTCTTTACCATTACTCGATTGAGTTTTTGGTAGTCAACACAAAGGATAAGTGTTCCATTATATTTTATTGAATAAATAAAAGGCATCAACCAATGATTCACACTAGATAAAATAAATCCTTTTTCTAACAACACATCTAACTAGGTCTTTAACACTTTAAATTCATCTATTTCCATATGACAATAAGGTTTAGAGATAGGTTGGGTACTCAATACCAAGTTAATAAATAACTCTACTTCCCATACTAGTGTAAATCCAGAAAATTCATATGGAATCATGTAAAGAAACTAAATCACAACTAAAGGAAGATAAATTATCAAATATTCTTATCTTATATCAAAATAAAACACTTATATCACTATATCCAACTATAAAAGTGGTATTATGACGATAATTTACCATAGGTGCCATTTTCCTTTGAAAACATGATATACCCCATATGTGGTTGTGAAGGAGAACACTTGATGATAGTAATAAATTTAAGATTTATGGGAAATCATTAAATACATCCTAATAATTACATCCAATTTTCTCATTTTGACAACCAAGAATTTCTAGGTGAGTAATATTTATAACAAAGAGAATATATAAGAAGGGAATCCGAGACCTTGATCTCTCTTCATTCTGTGGGGAATGAAAATATCCATCATATAAGATATAAGCTACATAGGAAGTTTTAACCTATTAGAAATTTGAGTTTAAAAATAATAATAAGATGAAACAGTATTAAATAGAGCAATCATTAAAGATGAAACTCTAGTGATGGTACCTCTCACTATCTCTGGACCCACATCAGCTTCTTCTAAAGACTCTTCCACTACATGAATAATATTTGTTAAATATTCCTAGGTTGGGAACCATTAATTATTTATGCACTTGACTAAATCGAAATTAAATTTTGTGTAGATGAGCTTATTCTACTACATGAGTTATAATAGTAAAGATAAAACATCGGTAGGTGTCTTGAGAAACCACATGAACCATAGTTATTTGGCGTCTCTACACAAATCCTCTTCAAATTTCTGATCATTCCACATATGAAGCAAGTAAATGACACTATTCTTGACACTATAATAGGTTTGGAAGATTCTTATTATCCAGATACACCAAGAGACACATCACACTTCAACTTTACATTAAAAGAACTAATAGAATTTTCATTTTGAGATAGAGGAACTCCCGTCAACCCTGAATTACCCACCAGGTTAAGCCCATACATTAAATCCCAATAAAAAAATTGTATAAGAGGTAATATTTATCATGAAAACATGAGATAAAATATTATACTCAAGTTCCATCTTGAATATTTGGGCCATTATATTTTTGTTCATCACTAACTTAGGAGAAAAATTAACAGGTTCAGAAAACTAGTCTTCAAACTGATTTATGGTTTTATCACCCTATCGAAGGAAAATAAATTCCATAATTTTTTTCAAAACTATTTAATATAGATTTAAATTTAGTGTAAAACTATCTTTTAAGTATTTACACTCTAAAAATTCATGTACCGTCATCATGACCATTGAATCACACCACCTTTTTTATGACATTAAAGATTGAATATAGAATATTTCACCATTATAGCATATAGTATTTATAAGAACTCAAAAATAATCTCAATATTATTCAACCAATCATATGCCTCTTATGGATCATTTGAGTCTTGTAAAACTGGTGGTTTATATTAAAAAAGATCCAATGTATGGTCTCTAGTTTCATGCTTTCATGGTTCCACTACTGGGTCCTAGACGAGAATAGGTGAAGCTACTTATATCAAATCTTGTACATCACACACCATTATCTCAATTAGTTTTTTGATCAACTTGAGGGTTCTCTTTCAATGTTTCTCCAGCATATTCCTCTTAAGGTCCGCTAAAATGTCTCCTTGGGGGCATGGTACTATATAAAATCAGCACAAAACATGAAAAAAACATCAAGGATAATTAGATCATCAACTAAATCAAGATATATATAAAGTATCAATTTTATCAGATAAAAGTCATGTTTCCTAGATTTTAAAATACTCTAATCAATTTTATTAAATTACTAGAATTAAATGAACTTATTACGCAAATATACTTATCCCAAACACCCATGGTTACTAAAGGATTTCAATGAAGAGATATGGTTAGGAACTCACTCATAAACAACCCCTTTAGTCCAAACAATCCTACCTCAAGTCTACCAGGAAATCCAAAATAGCATACTAACCTCAACAAAAGATGATCAGTCTTCTATGATACAATTTTGTCATGAACCATCCTAAATACCCTGGTACACCGATACCCAAAATGTGTTGGTCGGAGAGTGATGGCAAGAGGGGGGGTGAATTGCCTTTTTAAAAATTAATTAACAATTTAAAAACAATTTATAAATGCAGCGGAAATAAAAAGGGGCAAGACACAATTTGATAACGGAGTTCGGCTTAAACCAAAGCCTACGTCTCCGCTCCCAACTCAACCGTTGAGAGATTTACTTCAGCTTTCTTTTTAATGGTTGTAGCAAGAAACCCACTAGCCATTTTAAGGTAGGCTAGATCACCTTCGTACAGCTTTCTTTTTTATGATGGTTGTAGCAAGAAACCCAAAATGAAAGTGAGGAAGAAAAGGATGGTTTGTTTTAATACAAACCCAATGAATAACTAAACAATTGAAATAAATAAATTACAACAAACTTGAGGAAGCCTTGAGCGCCAAGAGTGTGAGAGTAGTTGATGTAGAGGCAGCCCAAGCTTCAAGCATCACAAGTACCCTTAAGGAATTTGTCGTTAGAGCTTCAAGGGATCAAAATATCATTCCAATGTTTCGGTGTGGTTCCCGGCATCCATCCTCGTCTATTTATAGGAGAAATATCCCCAAATACTTCAATATAGCCGTTGGAGGGCTTCCGGAGCCGTTGGGGGTCAAAAGTACAAGTCCGGTCAAAGCCCAACGGCTAGTTTGACTGGGCTTACCGGCTGACCAGTGCTTGTCCACCGGCTGGCCGGTGCTCCAGACAGAAGGAAGAGCTTTCTGTCTGGGCTCCACCGGCTGACCGGTGGCTCCTGGTAGAGAGCATTGCTTCTGCTAGAGACCACCGGCTGGCCGGTGGTAATCCACCGGTTGGCCGGTGGACTCAGAGAGTCCTTTTCCAGTCTCCTTGGGCCAACACTTTGGCAACCTTTTTCCTATCATCAAACAAACTAGAAAACAAGTTAGAACAAGATGAGAGTGATTGTGATCATTAAAATCTAAGAGAGAGGGGTACAACAATCTCCCCCTATTTTGATGATCACAATCACAAATGAGAAATCTTTTAAAAAGGATATTCCAAGTAAAAAGAAATAAGAAACTTGGACATGGAAAATTTTAGAGATCATTTTAATACAAGAATTTCATAGATGTATCATGTATTGAAAATGATATTAATCTTGAAAGGATTTAAATAAAGATAATGGTTCATTTTGAAATTGTAACCATAGGTCATTTAAAAGAGAATGGTTCATTTTGAAATTGTAACCATAGGTCATTTAAAAGAGAATGGTTCATTTTGAAATTGTAACCATAGGTCATTTAAAAGAAACAAATGAAAGCAAAAACTTAACCATTTAAAAACAGATTTTGATGAAACTAATAACTTAAAATTGAACTTTTAAAAAGAGCACTTAATTAAATGAAATACGTAACTAAGTAAGTAATAGAGAGTTTTTCTCCCCCTTTGGGATTATCAAAATAGGAGGAAAAGTATGAAAGAAAATTAGAAAAACAATAATAAGGAAGTAAGAAATGAAAAAAAGGATTGATAGATAAGACAACTTGAATTTTATAAAAGATGAAACGTTACATAGAAAGTTCAAAATACAAATACAAAGACAAGTCAAAAACAGGAAAGGCTCTATTCACTCCTAGAGGGCTGAGAGTGACGACGACGCCTGAAGGTCGGAGGAGCCGGAGGAGCCTGGACCGCCTCAAAGCGACGATCTAGAGAATCGATCCGAGAGTGGATCTGATCAAACTGAGAGCTGAAGTAAGAAAACTGTAAGTCGAGCCGGGTCTCAATCTGATCTTAGAAGCGAAGGAATTGATCAGCCGTCACCGACAAGCTACCAGTATCAGTGGGAGGGGGCACAGCCTCAGCAGGCTCCGGTGAATCATCACCCACTCCATCTCCCTCATCAGCAGTAGCAGCAGCAGCCTCACCTTCGCTATCACCACTCCCTTCCTCTTCATCATCACCACTGTCCTCACTATCTGAAAGAGGATAGGCAGCGGCAATGGCAGGAGGCATGGCATGGGAAGGAGGGTGTGAATGTGTCTGAGGGGAGTAAGCCTTGAGAAGGCCCTCCTTGTCAGTAATCCACTCCTGACGCCAAGGATGCCAACGAATGTTCATCCGTTGCACCATCATAAAATTGATGATTCTATCCTTCTTTGGCTGCTCGAAGGAGGTAGCACGGAGAGGGACATCAAGAAAGGTAAAGATTTTGGTCAACAAGCGCCCGTGAGGTAGTGTTTTGGACCGGCGCGGGTGCTCAGCCACATAAGACATGGCTCGGAATAGGAACCAGACCAAATTGAAATGAACGCCTCTGGTGATATAAGAAAGAAGATAAATATCAATAAATTTCACCGTATTGTGATCACCGATACGGGGTGCAAGGGTGGTCTGAATGAGGCGCTCAATGATGCGATGGTTAGGGGAGAGCTGGGAGAGCTTGAAAATGGTATTGGTGGTCTGCCCTGTGAGTTGCTCAAGAGCGACAGCAAGATCAAAATCAGCGTCCCGAGGAAACTCCCCCTGAGCAAAAGCATGAGGTCCAACATGAGGAACCCCTAGCATCCTGGCAATCTCCAAAGAAGTGAAAGTGATGGGTTGCCCAAGAGCGGTGGTGGAAATGGTATCGACGTCGTCAGAAACCGACCACGTCAGGTGAGCATAAAATTCTTTGACAAGAAGAAGATAAATAACATCCTTCTCAGGAGGTTCAAAAAAGGAATGCCAGTGTTGATATTCAATGATTGAGAAAAGCTCAAGACGAGCAGCAGAAAGCCAAGAATAATCAATTACTCTACCCGGCAGAATGACTTTGTCATGCCAAATGTCCGGAAGTTGAGGGATTGAAGGAGGAGGAGGTGCTTCTTGAGCGATGCCCTTTCCTTTACGTGAAGATCAAGGACCCATGATGGAAAAAGAGAAAAAATTGAGAGATATTGAGAGAAAATGGAGTTTGAGAGGAAAAGAAGAAAGAAGGGAGGCTTGGGCAAGGAGGAGGCGCGGGTTTGGAGGAGGCGCACGAGAGAGAGATAAGAAATGAAGGGGAAGGGTTTTATTTTTAAATTTAACCCTTCCTCCGGCTGGCCCAAAAAAGGAAAACCCGACACCACCGGTTAACCGGTGATGTACCACCGGTTGACCGGTGGTATTGAAATTCATAAAAAATTAAAATAAAATAAAAAAGAGTTTAAATAACTTAAAAAAAATAAGCAAGCCAAAAAGAGTCAAATGTTTAATAGTGCTCATTGACGAATCATTCCTAACTCCCCCTTAATAAAATCTAAACGTTAAACCGGGAGCGGTTTGGTAAAAATATAAGCTAATTGGAAATCAGTAGAAATGAAGTCCAAAGTGATATCCCATTTTTGAAAATGGTCACGAAGAAAATGATGCCTTAAATCTATATGCGTTGTCCTAGAATGTTGTATTGGATTCTTAGAAATACTAATGGCACTAGTGTTTTCACACCGTATAGGGACATGATCGTAGGAATGGCCATAATCCAAGAGAGTGTGCTGCATCCAAATAATTTGGGCACAACAATTACCAGCTGCTACGTACTCGGCCTCGGCAGTAGAAAGACCAACACAGTTTTTCTTTTTGTTACTCTATGAAACAAGGGACTTTCCTAGCAGAGGACAGTTTCCACTAGTACTCTTACGATCTAATTGACATCCACCAAAATCAGCATTCGAATATGAAGAATGTTCGAAAGAAGTATTAGAGGGATAAAACAAACCAATGTTTTTGGATCCTTTTAAATACTTAAAAATCCTTTTGACCGATTTAAAATGAGATTCTTTGGGACTGGCTTGAAAACGAGCACAAAGACAAACACTGAACATGATGTCAGGACGGGTCGCAGTTAGGTAAAGTAGACTCCCGATCATACTCCTATAAAGCTTGTTATCAACCGGTTTCCCGGCTTCATCTAACGTAAGTTTACAAGAAGTACTCATGGGGGTACTAATTTCCTTTACTTGATCCATACCAAAACGACTTAAAAGTTCGTTTGTGTATTTGCCTTGGCTTAGAAAAATACCATTTGAATTTTGAAGGATTTGAAAACCAAGAAAAATTTTTAATTCCCCCATAAAGCTCATTTCAAATTCTTTTCTCATTAAATCTGAAAAATCAGTACAAAGTGATTCTTTGGTTGAACCAAAGATAACGTCATCAACGTAAATTTGGACAATTAAAAGATCTTTGGAGGTGTGTTTTAAAAATAGGGTACAATCAGCTTGACCCATTTTAAAATCATTGTCTAAAAGAAATTTTGTTAACTGCTCATACCAAGCCCGAGGGGCTTGTTTTAATCCATATAGAGCCTTGGTTAACTTAAAAACATGATTTGGAAATTTTGGATCTTCAAAAACGGGGGGTTGTTCAACAAAGATTTTTTCTGAAATAAAACCATTTAAAAAAGAACTTTTAACATCCATTTGAAAAAGTTTGAAATTTAAGTGAGCGGCGAATGCCAAAAAGATCCTAATGGATTCCAATCTAGAAACGGGTGCAAAGGTTTCACCATAATCAATTCATTCTTCTTGATTATAGCCCTTAGCTACTAGGCGAGCCTTGTTCTGTGTTATATTTCCTTGATCATCAAGTTTGTTCCTAAAAACCCATTTAGTGCCAATAATTGGATGATCATTGGGTCTTTCAACAAGAGTCCAAACATCATTTCTAGAGAATTGATTTAGTTCCTCTTGCATTGCAAGAACCCAATTCTCATCATTAATGGCATCATTAATGGTTTGAGGCTCTAGTTGAGAAAGAAAGGCTTGATGTTCAACCTCGTTGAGGATTGATCTTCTATCTCGAGTACCGGCTTGATGATCACCTATAACATTTTCTAAAGGATGGTCTCTTGAAGGTTTCCAAACCTTAGGCAAGGTGGAAGGCGAAGAAGGTGAAGAAGGTTCTTGAAGGTCATCCTCCTTGGGAGGAGAAGAGGAATCATTCAAATTAAGCTTATCAAGCTTATCTTCAACATCTTCAATGACCGGGTGAGGTTTTGGAAGAGTTTCATCATATTTGACATGAGATGATTCTTCAATGGTTTTTGAACGTTTATTGAAGACACGATAGGCTTTGCTTGAGTTGGAGTACCCAAGAAAAATACCTTCATCGGATTTGGCATCAAATTTCCCTTGGTTATCTTTTGTGTTAAGGATAAAGCATTTACAACCAAAAACTTTAAAATAACCAACTTTGGGCAATTTGCCTTTCCAAAGTTCATAGGGGGTTTTCTTAAGAAGGGGTCTTACAAGGACTCTATTGATAGTATAACAAGCAGTGTTTACCGCCTCGTCCCAAAAATATTGAGGGAGGTTGAATTCACTAAGGAGGGTTCGAGAAATTTCTTGGAGAGTTCAGTTTCTCCTTTCAACCACTCCATTTTGTTGTGGAGTCCTAGGGGCAGAGAAGGTGTGATTGTATCCTTGAGAGGAACACAATTCATCAAATTCTTTGTTCTCGAATTCACCTCCATGGTCACTACGGAGCGATAGAATTTTATATCCTTTTTCGTTTTCTACTTTCCTAGAGAATTTCAAAAAGGTTCTACAAGCATCATTTTTATGAGCTAAAAAGAAAACCCAAGTGAAACGAGAAAAGTCATCTACTAGGAAAAAGGTATAGGATTTTCCACCTAGACTTGCTACAGGGGTAGGACCAAAAAGATCAAGATGAAGGACCTCAAGAGATTTTGAAGTGGACACTTCCTTCTTAGATTTGAAAGAAGATTTGTGTTGCTTGCCAAGTTGGCATGGCTCACAAATCAAATCTTTCTTAAACTTAAGTTTAGGAAGGTCACGGATGAGCTTGTTCTTATTAAGCTTTAGAAGTGAATGAGAGCTACAATGCCCCAACCTTCTATGCCAATGCCAAGACTCATTGTCAAGATCACTTAAACATTTAACATTTTGGCTAGCTAAAGACTTTAAATCAATAATGTAAACATTTTGAAAACGGGAAGCAGAAAATATCAATTTGTTTTGAAAATCAAACACATTGCATAAATCATTTTGAAAATTCACCGAAAAACCACTATCACAAAGTTGACTAATGCTAATTAAATTATGTTTTATACCTTTAACAAATAAAACATCTTTAATTAAGGAGGAGCTACCAAAACCAATGGTACCTATTCCGACGATCTTGCTTTTTGAATTGTCACCGAAGGTGACGTATCCTCCATCGAATTCTTCAAGGGAGTTGAACTCGGAGGGATCGCCACACATGTGCCTTGAGCATCCGCTGTCGAGATACCACGAGCCATTCGAAGGCTTACTTCTTTGGTGTTTATCCTACAAAATCAAGAGAGAATAGATTTTGGTACCCATATAAGTTTGGGTCCGGAAAGATTAGCTAAAAGTTACTTTTGAACCCATACTAGTCTAGAGGGATACATCCTAAGATATTCATCCGAGTAGGTAATGATTTTGGGGTGGCCATATCTAGCATTTTTACAATCGCATTCATAAATCATATGTCCGGTTTTTCTATAATAATTACAAAACTTATTTTGAGAGATCCCCCTTACAAAAGTAGTGGGTGGTCTAGAAGAGGTGGCTTTCTTGTTAAAGCCAAGTCCATGTGTGGTTCTAGCCGAACATTGAGAACCTAGAAATTTGGTCAAATTTTGTTCACCTTGGGTGAACTTGGAAAGAGATTCCCTTAAATCTTTAATAGTTGAATTCAAGGAATCAACATTTGGAATATCTTGGACCTTAAGGGCAAGTTCCTCATTCTTTTTGAGAAGTTGATCTTTTTCAGAAATTAGAATTTTGTGTTTCTTTTCTAAGGCCAAAAATTTAGAGGTGAGTTCGTGAAAACCTTCCTCTAATTGATCTCTCTCATTTTGGAGATCTTCATAATACATGTCATTATTAAAAGAAGAAGATGAGGAAGAGGAGTCGGAAGAAGATACCTCATCAAGTGCCATTAGGCATTTTCCACCTTCATCGCTTGAAGCGCTTGAAGACATGGAGTCATCGCTTGCACTCCATGTTGACGCTTTGAAAGCCTTATTGTTTTTCTTTCCCTTTAACCTTTTCTTGAAAAGAGAGCACTCCGGTTTGATGTGGCCTTTCTTTCCACATTCAAAGCATGTAACTTCTTTTTCTGCTTTTGGATCTTCCTTTCGTGTCCTTTGAAAATTCTTCTTTTTCTTCATGAACTTGCTCATTTTTCTTGCAAGTTGAGCAATCTCGGATCCGCTATCATCGGAGGAGCTTTCTTTCTTTGCTTTGAATGCTATGTTCTTTTTCTCCTTGAAGATTTTACCTTCTTTATCGGCTTGCCTCTTCATGGTAATCTCATAGGTCATAAGTGATCCAATGAGTTCTTCAACCGGCATTTTCTTGACATCTTTCGCTTCTTGGATTTCCGTCACCTTTGGAGCCAATGAGCTTGGTAGGACCCAAAGAATCTTCTTGACCATCGTCTCTGTAGAAACATCATCTCCAAGAGACTTTCTCCCATTACACACATCGGTAAAGCGGGTAAACATTTCCGTAATAGATTCGTGTGGGTGCATGGTGAAACTTTCAAAATCTTGACGATACATATCTAATCTAGTGTCTTTGACTTTGTTAGTGCCCTCATGGGTCACTTCCAAAAGCTTCCAAATTTCATGAGAAGTGGTGCAAGTAGAAATACGATTAAATTCATTACGGTTTAACCCACAATGAAGAGCATTCATGGCTTTGCCATCAAGATCAAAATTAGCAATGACTTAGGGGGTCCATTTAGACTCATCTTTGCTAGAGAGAGTGTAGCCTTGCATAACAATTCTATATATAGGATAACCAATACTTATAAGAAATGTAATCATGCGAGTTTTCCAATAAGTGTAGTCGGTTCCATCAAAGAATGGAGCCCGAGTCATGGAATACCCTTAGGGTGCTTGTGAGGAAGAATCCATCACTATGGATTTTAGGTTTGTAACCGGTTAAGGTATTACACAAACGTCCCTCTGATACCAATTGTTGGACGGAGAGTGATGGAAAGAGGGGGGGGGGGTGAATTGCCTTTTTAAAAATTAATTAACAATTTAAAAACAATTTATAAATGCAGCGGAAATAAAAAGGGGCAAGACACAATTTGATAACGGAGTTCGGCTTAAACCAAAGCCTACGTCTCCGCTTCCAACTCAACCGTTGAGAGATTTACTTCAGCTTGCTTTTTAATGGTTGTAGAAAGAAACCCACTAGCCGTTTTAAGGTAGGGTAGATCACCTTCGTACAGCTTGATTTTTTATGATGGTTGTACCAAGAAACCCAAAATGAAAGTGAGGAAGAAAAGGATGGTTTGTTTTAATACAAACCCAATGAATAACTAAACAATTGAAATAAATAAATTACAACAAACTTGAGGAAGCCTTGAGCGCCAAGAGTGTGAGAGTAGTTGATGTAGAGGCAGCCCAAGCTTCAAGGATCACAAGTAGCCTTAGAGAATTTGTCGTTAGAGCTTCAAGGGATCAAAATATCATTCCAATGTTTCGGTGTGGTTCCCGGCATCCATCCTCGTCTATTTATAGGAGAAATATCCCCAAATACTTCAATATAGCCATTGGAGGGTTCCGGAGCCGTTGGGGGTCAAAAGTACAAGTCCGGTCAAAGCCCAACGGCTAGTTTGACTGGGCTTACCGGCCACTCGGTGTCTGGACCACCGGCCGGCCGGTGGAACCAGACAGAGAGCTTGCTCTCTGTCTTGACCACCGGCCTGCCGGTGGCCCAACACCGGCCAGCCGGTGGAGACCAGACAGAAAGCTCTGCCTTCTGTCTGGAGCACCGGCCAGCCGGTGGACAAGCACCGGTCAACCGGTAAGCCCAGTCAAACTAGCCGTTGGGCTTTGACCGGACATGTACATTTGACCCCCAACGGCTCCGGAAGCCCTCCAATGGATATATTAAAGTATTTGGGGATATTTCTCCTATAAATAGATGAGGATGGATGCCGGGAACCACACCGAAACATTGGAATGATATTTTGATCCCTTGAAGCTCTAACGTCAAATTCTCTAAGGCTACTTGTGATCCTTGAAGCTTGGGCTACCTCTACATCAACTACTCTCACACTCTTGGCGCTCAAGGCTTCCTCAAGTTTGTTGTAATTTATTTATTTCAATTGTTTAGTTATTCATTGGGTTTGTATTAAAACAAACCATCCTTTTCTTCCTCACTTTCATTTTGGGTTTCTTGCTACAACCATCATAAAAAAGCAAGCTGTACGAAGGTGATCTAGCCTACCTTAAAACGGCTAGTGGGTTTCTTGCTACAACCATTAAAAAGAAAGCTGAAGTAAATCTCTCAACGGTTGAGTTGGGAGCGGAGACGTAGGCTTTGGTTTAAGCCGAACTCCGTTATCAAATTGTGTCTTGCCCCTTTTTATTTCCGCTGCATTTATAAATTGTTTTTAAATTGTTAATTAATTTTTAAAAAGGCAATTCACCCCCCCTCTTGCCATCACTCTCCGACCAACAAAATTGTCCTCACATAGATCAAAGGGAATTCCCACATCCCCATCAAGGAGTAGGAATTTCCTTTCACCATGTTTGGCCTAGTTTAGGTATCGGTGTACGAGGATATTGGGTATGGTTAATGAAAATAGTGTTGACAAAAATATACATCTCCAAATTCATAAATGTTTGAAAATATTATAATCTAAAAAAGAATCAATGAAACTAAAACTATAAATGGAACTAGCATGATCTTCATAAAAAACATGTATCTCCATACATATTCCGACATGTATACATTATATGAAAACTTTCATTCATATTTCAATATCTTTTCCTAAAACATCAAGTTACCATGTGACATTGAGTATGTCAATCGCATATATCCAACTCATTTTATCTTTATTCTCAGAGTATAAAATAACCTAGTTGATGAATATATCACATGACATTCAAAAATATAAATAAGAGCATCAGATGTAACATATCAAAATAGAAATAAAATATATTAATGTTGTCACAAACTCACACAGTCTTTATTAATTGAGTGTCTGGATTTAATTATCATCATATTTTAGGACCAATCCCATACCAATTATGGTCAAACAGATGATATGGTCAACAATACAATCAATTATTCCCATATTAGCTAATTCAACATATAGAATTTCTTTTTTATGGCATCCAAGTATAATGGTTATCATGCTTGGTATCTCACCAACCATAGGTTTGTGGACTCTAATATGATTCATGAACCCCTAATAAAACAAATAAATTTGTATAAATGTACAAATGTAATACTTATTGGGTGATACAATGTACCTAAACAATCTAATTCTTTGTTTTGTGCCTCATAAGCATATTATATATCTCCATACAAGAATCATACCTACACTAACCTTAAATTTTTTTCATAACCTATAATACTCTAAGATGAAAATTAGTTATTGTTAACTCAAAGTCATACTTCGATAGGTTAATTATTATCAATATTCATGAAATTTATATCTGTATAGAAATTTAAATATCTAATGTGAAATAATGATAAAGTATATATTTCCTCTAATATGATACATTCAATATCCATAAAAATCTTTTTCAAAATATATAATAAACTCAAAAAATCTTATCTATCATGTCATATATGATAAACATCTATATTAACCTTATGTATGCTTCATTTCCATATATTTTTTTATCTTTTAACATGATAAGTAATTATTGTCACATATTTATGTTACCATGTGGTGAAACCCTAACAAAAAAAATAGTCTGAAAAATATAAGAAGTAAGAAAAATTGAATAATTATGACATTAAGGAACCATATTACTTATATTTTAACCTTTTGAACATATTAAAACGTCTGAAATTCTTAAAATCAAATGTTATGATACCAAATTTTATTTCCTACTTTGAACTATTTATAGTTGCATCATCATCATCCTTCGAACTCATTCCATCAAAATATACCTTAAAAAATTTCAAATAATATAAAATTTATATTATTAGTTAATGAGTATATCCTAAACCCAGTAATGATAAAGTGATATTTAATATTTTTATTTTAACTATTGAAATTTTTATAAATTCACATAATACCCATACCCTAAACATTTTTAGGATATCAAAATTAATTCACTTTGTAATTATATTGGTACAATACTCTAGTGATATCAAATTATTCATGATAACTAAATGTAAATTTTTACATTTTCCCTTATTGTCACTTATCCTAAACCCTTTAGGAGACTAAGAGATGAACACTATAACTTTAGACTCGCATAATTCATTATGAAATAGCGATATTCACTTTTTAAATGGTAACTAAATGAAATAATTTACATTTTTATTTTCCATTAGATATTCTAAAACTATTTTACAATATTAAGTAAAAACTATATTAGTCTTTAATGGGTATAATCCTTTGTTTTTTAACATTGAAATTATAAATTTCCAATAATACTATCACTAAACTCTTAGTTACTATATACTTTTTATAATGTTGTTCCAAGATACAAAAAATAATTTCTATTTATGAAATAATATTTATTTCCTTTTAGTAAGATTATTTAGAAAATATATTATTCTCTCTATAAGATATATTGTATTCTATGTGTTGGGAGTATTTTAATTTAAAAATAATACTTTATTAATATATAACACTAATGAGTGGGAATAACATTCCATAAAAATTTAACAAATAGTTTGATAAAAATTTTATATTGGATAAAAACATTTTTATTCCTATATTATTCGAAAAAAATGTTATAGAACATGAAGAATCATAAAACATGTGTATAAAATAAATCAAATCACATTGTTTATAAAAATTATTTTTTAGTAAACAACATATCTTATCATATAATAGAAAAATTTAAGATACAAATCCTTCACTTATATTTATCCAAGCTTGTCAAATTTTTTTAATTAAATTATTGATGTAAAAAAATATTATATAAATGAAAACTATAATCTATATAGATTCTTCTTAATTATTTTAATATCCCATAATTTTAGATTATTTTTTTAAATATAAAATTGGTATCACATACCCTTAAAAATAAAATAATTTATTTAAATAATCCCTTTAACATATATAGGTATTCTATATATTTTCCTAAATCTCATTTAGGTATCTTGATAATCCATCAATTGGAATTATTACTCCTCCATAAAAACCATATTTTCAATGAACATGACTATATTCTTCAAGAAACATTTCTAGACACTTTAAAAAAAAAATTATTTTAATTTAAAAATTTACCCAATAGCACTATATATATATAACACTATAATCTTGGCATCGTATGTGATTTTCATTAATCTAAAATATTTTAGAACATACTGTTAATAGTTCTTAAATTAAATAATATTTTTTGAATATTTACATAAATTACAATAACATGAATTTATTTAAAAATGAAAAATTGATTTACAGTCTCTATTATAGCATATTATATAATTTAATAAATTATAAACTGTGTGTATCATAAACTCCAAATAATCTCATCGAAACAAACATTGTTTACATGCTTCACTCTAGAGAAAAATGAGAAAAATATACATCTTATGACATATTCAACTAATATTGAAGTATCCAAGTCTCAAATATAGTAACTACGTTTCTACAAAACATAGACATCAACATCTAGATTTATCAGTCATTTCTTTCTTTTGTTTATTCTTCTGTAGTCTGGTATATTTACAACACTTGTAAAAAATGTAGTTGGTTTCCCATTCCATTCCAATAATATAAATTAATTCTCTAACTAGTATACATGAAGTGAATTATTTTCATGGATTCTTATATCCTTTTAGGTAATCGAGAAAATTTCTTCTCCAATTGCGATTTTTTTATAAAGAAAACATTTTATTATATTCTCCTTCTTTGGATTAACTATTTGTGTTGACTCTCAATGGCCTATTTTATTCCACTTTAATCTAAAACATTTTCCTCTTATTTTTTGTACCATCAACATGGTACATAAGAATGGACAACCCATGTCATTCAGAACTATCCTCAACATATTGAGAAGATAAAGTAATTTTTTATTGATTTATTTTATATTATAATTCACAAAAAAACTTCCATATCCTTTTTGGTAGTGGTTGATGATTGTAATTAGTGGACAATTTTTTCTCAAAGTGGTGACCAAGCTACTCTAAGTTGTTGAAATACCCAATAATATTGAGTACATGGGTGGATATTAAGGTTCTTTATATCACCTTTCATAAAAAAGGAGAATCATACACTTCATATTCTTTATTCCTACCATGATCATGATAAATCCATCTCATATTTTCTATCAGTTTATAAGACTATATGGTCTCATGTTTCTTATAATGTTTTGGATCGATGGTAACAAGAATGTGTGTAGAGACTACTTGTACATATTTTAGATGCTTATTATATTCATCTAAATAATTTTTTGAATATATTCTTCTACTAGCATTATATGAGGATGTTGTTCCAACATATAGAACTATTCTTCTTGGTTTAGAACTATTAATTTTTTTTTGGTATTAGTCAAGTATGTTTCTACAATTATATTGATTCTTTTCATGGATTGATCTCATGATCATGTTTTAAATCTGATGAGTATAGTGCTTTAAAAATATTCAATTAAGAAATTAATTAAATGGGAACCCACTAAAATGGTGACCCCTTTTAAATCAATCATATAAATTAATTGTTCATGATCTATATTTCACTATATAAATGATTATGTTAGTTATTTCATCTCAAAATTAAGTTTTTTTAGGTAGGGAATCATCCAAATAAAATAATATATGAATCATGGATTGTTGGGTGTAAATTTGTTTGCCTAATCTATCATATGGGTAAACCCACAGATATCCTTTTTGTATCCTAACCATTAGGGTTTCCAAGCTAGTGTAATTCAAAGAAAAAAAAATTCAATTTAACATTGGATAATCTTGTGGTACCCATCCAAGGAATAAAAATACCCAATAGGGCATCCTATAGTAACTTTTTAGTTTTTCCCCACACACGATAATCTAGGGGCATCGAACTATATCATGAAACTACATGGATTAATGGTCGAGGTATTGAAAGGTGATTTATTGCATGTAATATTACTCATAGTATTTAAAGTGGTTTAATTTCACCATATTATCTCATGTTATGTCTATTTATGTGTGCAGGATTCTAGGGATTTAGTTTCTAATTCTATTCCCTCCCCCAAATCAATATTTTCAAACCATCTTGATGTTTAACTCTTTAGATAACCCACATGTTAGTGTTAATCACTCAAAAATCGAAACCAAACATATTTATACATATCTAAATACATATATTCATAAGGTACATGAACATTTCAGGTAAATACATAGAGTTATATGAAATTTAAAATGTTAACATGACAATGTCTAGAGTGATAAATAGACAACCCCATTCCCCTTTATAGACAAAGAATAATCCTCCAGGCAAGTAGGTAGTATGACCCTAAGTCCCTCTCCTTAAGGAGACATTACTCAAAATAGAACCCAATTTATTATAACTCTAACACATAATATTCATAAACTATATTCAAAATATAAATTCAATATCATATGTTCATTTACACACTATGGTCAAGGTAGATAAAAAATACATTATGAAGTCATTATTAGAATGATAAGGAAATGTACCATTTCCTAGAAATAGTTTAACAGTTAAACTAAGTAATACATGCTTCAAAAAATAAATATTCTACAACTATGAATAATATAGGTAATAACATTTTAAATAAATGAATCATCCAAATATTTAAACATGAGATAAAAATTTATGAAAAATTGATAAATAAAACCTAACTATAAACATTCTATAATTTTATCTTTATATTAAGAACATTTAATAATTTCAAATATAGACACTTTATATTCACTTTCAGTGTAAAATATTTTATATTATTCATTATATGTAATTATAACATTAAATATAGGATATTTTTTGAATTATGGAAAATTTATAATCATATTTATATTATATAAATATTTACACAATATAATATCATATATATAATAATATATAGCCATCGATCATATCAGTCATCAAAACTATTTTTTATGGTTTAAATAATATTCCAAATAATACCCTTTAGTTTGAGGATTTAAAATTAATTAATTATAAACAATTATAAATTTAAATATAAAATTTTATATTTTGGCATTATTTAGGTGATTTATAGGAATTTTAAAAATTACCTTTTTATGATTAAAAAAATATCTTTATTTATAATCCATAAAACATGAAATGTATATCTAATAGGTATTTTAAATTTTATCTTTAATATTTATATAGTATTTCATAAAAAAAATATTTTTTAAAAAATACTAATTATTTATAAATCGCATATAATTAATTAATTAATTTATATTTTATTAATTAAAATTATCCTTAAAGTAACATTTATTATAATTTAGAAACTATTTACACATTTTTAATTCAATTAATTTTTTTAAAAAAATTGGTTTCCCTCAGCACCGTGACTTACACAACGATATGGTGCTTCTTATGGCTACATACCTTTATATAGGCCATCTATGTAAATGTAAACCATTCCACAATGGTGTCCACAAAAATTTGGTATACTTTCTAATTTGTTTTGATAAAGCATGGAACCTATGTGAAATGGAATCAATTTGACACATTGTTGAAGATTGTAAATCTATTTCGCATGTGTCAATGATAAATTCATGAAATAAAATGGTTTCCCCTTCATTCCTTAGTGAAGAGTGGCTGGTAATTATATATGCATTAATGCTTAGCACGTGAATTTTAATGATTGACAATTTGGCATGGTGATGGGATTAAAAAGACTTGGTGATGGTTGATGCAGTTCTTTATTATTCAATGTTCTTCATTTCACAAACATGACTTCATAAAACATGGATTATAGATCACTCTGATACAACTTTGGGTTTTTTCAATGTGGATTGACACTCGGTCATTACAGCGGATGAAAAGGAAACCACAAATTCAGGATCTCCATGGAAGAAATATAAAATCAAGTAAAAACGATAAATGAATAACCCATTGAAATGGAATACCTTACACTATATACTCCACATCAACCTTTGATCCTTATTTGATGGAGATCACTAAATTTGCTGTCAAAAGCCTACCACCATTGTAGGTATCCACGGGATAAGTTGAATCATTCATCTTATAGTTAAGACACCTCACCTTCATTGATGTGATGGTATATCATTATTTGAAGGATGAATAATAGGATATTTTCAAGCATCTGAGAGGTTTATTCAAGTATACCCACAACTACCATTGCAAGGTAGTCGATTTATATAACACCCAATGATTCTCCTTTGGAATTGTAGAATTTAATCATTAAATGTAATGTGTGAGTAAATTTTATTGTCATTTTTTGAATCTATCATATTAATAGAAGATCTCCCTCATGTTTCACCTTTTCAAAAAGTTCATTTAACGATATCATACATAGGATAATGGTTCAAGTAAAACTAAAGTCATTTAATTCCATGAAGTACGTAATAACCATATGTCGCATGTGTGTTAGGGCTCATATGACACACCTATTTGTATCATATAGTTAATAGGATTTATATAATATATACTTTAGAATTTTATATCATTTAATCTATTCCAAGGATTTATTAAGGTCCCTTTATAATGATCTTGTCTAATTTACCAATTTTGTAAAGGAATATTTTTATCTCTATTTATTTTTGGTTCATTATCAATAAATTTCTTCCACTAATTTATAAATTTTTATTTAAAATGATTTCATTTAATGTTTTCTTATTGTAATTTTATTTAAAATAGTTTTTATTTCTTTCTCCATAACATTTAAACCATTTATTCATGACCTCTTTGTTTTAATAGTAAATTATTAAAATTAAATAGACATTTCATCTCGATTTTTTTAAAAAATTTATTATACTCACTGAAATGGGTTTTCAACTAGGTCAATACCCCCTTTTGTAATGTTCCATTAATATTTATTTTATTTCACTAAGTATATAACTTTATAGAAACAACCAATTTTATTTTATTGATGTTTTTTTCTTATGAATATTTATATATAACCAATTTTATTTTCATTGGTTTACTATGCAATGATTTATTTAATATTTCTTTGAAGATAATGTGCCACACATATGTATAGTTATATAATTTTCTGATGGGTGATACTATAATTATATAGCCCTATAATGCATTTTTTAAGGATTTATATCTCATGAGATGATAATGTTATGTGTAGAAATGTTGTAGTTATATTTTTGTACTATGTTATGCATAAACATGACACAATTAGATTTTACCATTAAGTTATGTTAGTCTTAGAATATATCCTTGACACATATTATGATTTTCTATGTGCGTACATGTTCAGCATTGTTATGAAAATAATCCTTATGTTATTATTCATGTTATGTTATATGGTTTTCATTCCTTTGGGAATGATTTTATGATTATTTTTTCATAACTATTTTTTCATTTTATACGAATGCCTTTATAATCTTCATAATTATCACTCTTTTTATTTGATTAATATTTCAAATGTTTTACCACTTAATAATCATTTAAGCTCACAATTTTTCTATATTTACCACCTCCTCATGTAATGAAATAGAATATTATGTTTAATATGTCTGAATTTAATCATGTATAATGGATATTAAGGGATAAACAAATGTTGTATAATTTAATAAGATGGATATGTTGCACATATCCAAAGATGATAAACCTTCGGGTTCTAGGTGTGTGAATTAATAAATATTTTTTACGTAAATTCTTGAAAAATTATGTAATGTTTCAGTATGTTATGGATGGATCATCTTAGTTAGTATCATTGTGGGGTTTTGTTAATTTTGGAGATTTGGTTTTTAAAATATAATAGGATAAAATGAAATGAAACCAAGGTTTATTCAAAAGTTTCATAGGACGAATTGAATGTGTCATAGGTTAGGAAATATTTGGATTGATTTTCATTATAATATGATTATTTCCTCTAAATATCATTATTCTATTCACACATTAACCATTATGGTTTGATTCAATTACTAAAACCATGAAGAATATATTAAACAAAAAATTTAAGGGTCAATTCTATTATTATCCCAATGAACAAATGAACGAGATAGGAGTTGGTGTGAAAAATAGAATGGAAATGTTTATATATTTATACCATGTTATCATTAATAACATTAACCTTTTCAAACTCAAAAATATTCAAAAGAATCAGTATCCCATAATCAAGTACTTCCTATGAAAATGTATACCATCCTTTAGTGGGACTTTTGGTCTTCAAATTATAGAGAAAAAGATTAACACATCAAAAAAATTATTTTTTTATTCTCAGATGTTTAGATAATTAAATTTTACTTTTTCTATTATTAATGTAGAAGGTTAAGTGAATAAATGTTGAAATATCATCAATATCATAAGGGAAAGTGAACAAATTAACTCTATAGAATAGGTGGAGTTTATAGAAATATTTTTGAATAAATATTTTTCCAACTCTAAGTAAAAATAGGGAGACAATTCCTGGAGTAGTAGAAAGGTTGATGAGCCTATTTGTTCTTATGAGGTAAACTTTACGACACATTCAAGGTACACCTTCAGTTTTGTTATTGTCCCTGAAAGTAAAATCATTTGATTATTTAGTGTCATGAAACCAAACATCTGAATTTTTTAACTATATTTGAATTTTTTTAGATATGAATAAATTATTTGATGTGCTATTAAGTTGGATATTTAAATTTGTTACTGTCATTATACTCATGTATCTGGGTACAAGAAAAGGAAAACTGAGCTTCATAGAAATATAGAACGATAAAAATCATGGAGAAATGAGGATTCAACTTCCTATATTCCAAAAAATAAGATGAATTACTTAGTGAATTCCCATAAAAGAATGAGAAACTTATTCAAGTTTCAAATAGGATTCCATAAATTTCACTATTGTGGAAGAGATATTAATAGTCCAATTAATAAAATATAAGAAAATTAAGTTTAAAATAATTAAACATCTACACTTTAATGTTTCAATAGTAATAAATTTTGGAATTATACAAGATAATGAAACAATCAATGGGTTAATAAAGAAAATCATAATGGGAAACTTACAAAACTAAGGGAGTTATAGAATAGCTATGTAATGACAACCACCAAAGTAGATCATGGAATCAAAATAATGAAAGGTAAACTTATCATGAAATCATGTATGGAAAAAATATTATTTTATTACAGTTCAATTCACACCTTTATGCCAAGAAAGTTTTCTTTGAGTATCAATTCATTAACTAAAATATTTTATATTAAATTTTAGATAATAAAACATAGTGGTTCAACAATTTCCTTCCAAGTTTGTAACTCTTCTCTAGATGATCATTGTGGGAAGATATTTCATGGTAATATTATTATTATTCTTTTAATGAAAGTTTATGTGATATTGGTAATGGATTCTTTATCTCAACATATATACCATATCCTGTTTTTTGTGATAGGAAAACCATATTTCATGTCATAAATCATTCCATGATCATATATCAATGAAAGGATAATTATAAACTTCTAGCGGGAACAAATTTTGAAACACCTTGAGTTTTTATGAATTTTTTTCATTTTTGAAAAAATTAAATTTATTTGATGTCTTGTATTTAATTATATACCTATTTAATATTGTGAAACACACAAAACCAGATCGGGTTGAGTTATATGCAACACTCAGTTTCTAAGAAACAACATTTTATTATTATAATTATTTAAAAAGAATAGTTATAATCTAGCTATTAGAATGGAGAGTATGAACATGATTAAATGATTTTTGAAAATATTTTTTTACACATGTATATATTATTAATTCTCTGGTGGAAAAGTAATTATAAATTAAAATAAAAACCTTTTTTAAAATAAAAGAAATTTTTTTTTGAAAAACTATTAAAATGCACTAAAGTATGTTTTAAACCAATAAAATAAAAAAAAATCCCTATTGTTGTATTATATTAATGATATATATATATATATATTTATAATAAACATAATTTTTAACATTCATCCTATTTTTCTCCATATATGATATAAATATAAATCCATTTTTACACATAAAAACTGTTTTTTCTTTTAAAAAACAGTTTTTTCACCTTGTGATATTGTTCTTATTTTAGAATGAAAATTTGACATTTTTATAAACATTATTTGAAAAAACAAACTTAATTTTTTAAGTCAGGATTTAAAAATTTACTTTTTAATATTTTTTGGTATTTCTCTGATAGTTTTCATTTTTTGATGAATGTTGAAAAATACTGTATTTTAATTGGAAATGGGCTTTTCCTCTAAATAATGTCTAATATTAAATTTTATTTTAAATTGGTATTAAAGTAACATTAGATAAATTATACAACTGTTAATCCAATTTCATCCACTTTAATCTTTTTTATATTAAATATAGATATTAAAACATCTCACACTTTTGAATATTTTAACTTTTAAAATCTTATTTCTCACCCCATATAAGGGATTAATTTTAAATTAATTTCAGAATAATATTTTTTTAAATTTAGAAAAATGGATTCCATATTTGGATTAAATTTTTTTGAATTTATTAAATAGGTCCTTTAATTTTGGGGAAATATGAATAGTAACATTGGTAATTTTGTTAACGAGCTAAAGGGTAAATTAGGTAATTTAGGATAACAATTAAGTGATAAAGATTATAAAATGACACATAAACATGCCAAAATTATATATAATGAAGTTAATTTGATGCTTACCACCTATGGTTCTAAATTAAATTATTTAATAGACACTTTTCTATGAAAATGAAGGAGATATTATTAAAATTAGAAGAGAGTGAGAAAATGTCACTTAATTTTATTAAGTATAATATTTTTAATATGTGGTTAAATAGAATATATTACCCACTATAAATATTATTATAAAATATAAAACATTTACATACATCGTGGTATTTTTTTTAATTTCTATTGAATAAATAATTATCACAAATAACTACACAATGATGATGTAGTAATTATATAGTTAATTAAAAAATAAATTAAATGATATTAAAAATAAAACAATAATAAAATTTGAATTAATTAAGGTGATTAACGAATTTTTTTATGTGAATATGACATATTAGTAGTGAATTAATTTTTTTTGAAGTTATATTCTTGTATTTCTTTTCCCAAATTCAATATAATGAATAGTTTCAAAATTGACACTAATGATATTTTATAAAAATGATATTTTTTTAAATTATTTTAAAATAATTAAAATAAAATAAAAAAGTAACTTTTATAAGGACTTAAATTTCATATAGGTACCATTTATGGACAATTTACACCATTTAAGTAAAAATTACAATTTTAAATATTGAAAATATTTGTTACCGTAGTTAAAATTAAAATAGGTTGACTAATGGTTAATCAAAATTATAAGGTTTAAAATAATACAAAATTTTTATAAAATATATTAGTTGATGATATTACAATAGTATATTGTTTTATATTCTAATAAATATCCATTTAGTGGTAATTTTATGGATATTGAATTTATTTTAATTTAATCTTTTTGAGAAATTACAAAAGTTCCCATAACCTCCATTATAAAAGGACACCTCCTCCCCATCTCATTTCAACACATTGATTCTTTTTTATTAGCCAAAAACTATCCAAATATCCTTCAAAATTACCTAAAATAATCCAATAATCCTTCCATTGGTTTGAAATCAAACCAATGAAGTCCTTTAGTTCAAACCAAAAGAAGATACCCGAAGAAGTGGTTGCATTCATCATCAGATGTTTTTGTATTATTTCTTGATTAAACCCATTTAATTATTTTTATATCATGATTATATAATAACCTAATTATATTCATTATAAAAATATGTTTTTATTTAATGGTTATGACCTACAACTTCACACACTTTCATCAAATGGGATACACATTCATCATTCATCTGTATGGTGGACTACCGTATCGCGAACAATGTCATTTGTTATTCCATTACCACATTTAAAGGTTGGGAATTATGATAGATTTAAATTTTATATATTTTATATATATTATTTTTATGATTTTATTATTATTTTTGATATTTTATTTCACACATACCAATATTCTTTCCAATTTTTGGGAATATTATAACATCGTTCATGTGTACGGTGGACTACCACCTCGCGAAGCGGTGTGATTCATTCACTCTTTACATGGAATTTATTAAGGATGGTTTAAAAAATAATAATCTGATATATATTACATAAAAATTATTCTATAATTATAATATATAATATAATTTTCTTTCTTTAATCTGAAAATAAAATGAAAATAACATTTATGCATACAAACGACCTACCGTCTCTATGAACAGTGTAATTTATTTTATGCATCTATCATTTATAAATCACCATAAATACATATATACTGAATATATATGATATTTATATCATATATACCATTCTATAGATTGTTAAATCAAGATCTAACTAATAGGACTAAGAACAACAAGTCAAAAAATTTATAAAAAACAAAGTGGTTATTACCTAGAACATTACTTTAACATGGAATTGAGAATAAGAGAGTAAATTAAAGTAATAAAAAAATTATTTATGGTATTATATATATCAACTTTCTTCTTTGGCATATGTATAATAAAATTATATTTATTATAGATGGGTTTTAAATGTTTACGAAGGTAGTTAAAACTTAAGTTAAGGGAATTTTTAAATCAATTTCAATTCATTGGGTTAAACTATTATTTCATTCCATGTTTATGTGTGAAATTAATTTTGATTATATTATGTTACATTTACTCATATTTTATGTGTATTTATATATAATACACATTATCAATTTATTTTATTAATGTTCAATTCAATTATATTATATTTTTATAGGTTTTTTTTCACAATCTCATTTTGATTCGAGATTTTTTGTGCTTAAATATTTGATGAGGAATATTTCTCTTCCATGGTCAATTTTTCTAAAAATGATTCCAATTTATTTACTATTACTCTATGATTTTTTAAATTATTTTTTACCCATTTTTTTCTTTTTAAAAAATGGGATTAAATTATTTTTTCCCATTTTTAAAACATGGTACATTGTGACTTTTCTGACAAAAATATAGGAGGAATATTTTTTACACATATATGGCATGAGAAGATTTTCCCTCCATTATAATGCTATAATTAATTAAATATTACTTTAAAATATTATAAGGTTATTTAAAAAATGTTTTATTTTATAAATCTGTGACTCTTTAAAAATAAATGATTTTTAAAAATAGAAATTTTATTTTTCATGAATTATTTCAAGTTATCTTTTAAAAATATTTTCTATCTAAGATAAAATTATTTGATGTTATTACTAATTTACCTGGGTTTTGTTTCAAGTAAAATATCCTTATTCATTCTATATTTGGTTTATTTTTATGATGGAATGAGATTTATGAAACCCGTTTCTTTCACATGGGTTATGTCATGATGAAATGTTTATGAAACCCATTTCTTTTTCATGGATGATGATATGATGAATGATTTATGTTCATGTGGCACACATATTTATGGTTTTAATTATGTGATGGTCTTGACCTATATCTCTATCCAATTCATTGTGTAATTAATTTTATCTCATGATATAGTTTGGGGAAACAAGTCTACATGCTTGATTCGTTATGGGAAACAAATTATTGTACTTAATCCATTATGGGAAAAAGGTTGATGTGCCTGATCAATTATGGGAAACAAGTAGAAGTTATTTTTCGTTTCTGTTAAAAAGGATAATGGGATTGATCCATTATGTTAAACAAGTCGATGATCTTGATACGTTATTCTAAAAAAGTCAATTTTCTTGATCCATTGTAGGAAACAAGTTGATGTGCTTGATCCGATATATGAATGTGATGATAAATCCTGATTAGAGAAACTTTGTAGTTAACCTTAACAAATGAAATTTTTTTCTATATATATGATTATTACACACACATTTATGATTTTAACATATGTTTCGTGATTGATTTTTGATGAATTTTCATTCTTATGATTCTTGTCTTGTGAACTGCCAATCTTTATTCCCCGAATCATGATTATGATATTTTTTGTACTGGGTATGGTCTTGAAATTTTTTTATCATGTTCTCATACAACTATTTACATAATATTCTTTTTATCTCTTATATTTTCCATTATTAAGAATATGATCTCAACTTTTATTATGTTTCTTTTCCACAGGTTATGAATAAATTTTTTATGTTGGGGTACTAAAGAGGAATCTATTTTTGAGAAACAATGAAGATCTTTCACCAGGCAAGAATTTTTTGTTCCGTTCTTCCAAAGGAAAAAGACTATAATAGTCCTTGGAAATGTTTTAGTGTAATGTAATGAATATTGATCTAAAAATATACAAAACACATGTATGAAAATTATAGGTTGTTATAGTTGGTATTAGAGAAAATTTTTAGTAATCATTTGGATATAAGGTTAATAAAACCATAATATGAAACCTAAGGATAATTTTAGGAATATCAAGCGATCATTAATAACCTAGAATTATAATTCAGGTGTAATATATATAAATTTTATAATAAAGTTTCCTAGATTATGTGTTTTTTACTACTATGATTAGTGTTTCCCACTCTATTAATTCTAGTTTAAGTCAATGGTTCGAACCCGAATCAACCACATTAATAATTAATGTTATAGGAAATGAAACGTCATAGAAAACTAGCTATTATGGGATCCAGAACGACAAATTGTTTTTCTATGCTCACAAATATTTATCAAGAGATGATTCATGATGGATTTATAAATGAACAAAGAAGGGGACAACATTCCATTGAGTACTTCATGACGAAGGGTCAACCATATTTTAGTTGGTATTCTGATACACTAGTGGCTGATCAATGGATAAATACCACTGAAATGAATTTTTTAGTTATTTAATTTTCATAAAATGATCAATTCATCTTGGCTTTCTATTTTTTGCAATGTTAATCATATCAATGTTAGAATATTATCAAGAATACTAGATAATGGGATGAAATTGATTCCATAGAATAGGATGAGTTCAAGAACTTATTTTTCAATAAGTACTTTCCTTATATTCTTTATAAAAAATTGGAGAAGGAATTCGTTGAGTTAAACAAAAAGTATAATGAATATTTTGAAAACTGCATAGAAAATTTT
The DNA here is from genome assembly GCA_963277665.1 of Viscum album. Taxonomy (NCBI): domain Eukaryota; kingdom Viridiplantae; phylum Streptophyta; class Magnoliopsida; order Santalales; family Viscaceae; genus Viscum; species Viscum album. Next base: position 1,851,551,951 of record OY728163.1, on the reverse strand, counting down.
ACAAGACATGTGAGGTATTCTATTAGAATTATCATCCAACCTAAATGTAATGTTGATCGATTTTACAGTTGCTTAAATCCAAGTCTCTGAAGTGTGTTAGTCATAAAGGAATTCAGTAGCTATGAATAAATCATGCGATGTTCAATCAAGGTGGAAATAGAGGGTTGAGTTACATATCAATATCATGGTTTTGAGAATAAATGGAAGATGGAGTTTAAAGGAAAATATAAAAACCATAGAATAAATAATATTAGTTCTCCTTTACATTCAATGTGTGGGAAGAAGCATGCAATAAATTTTCTCAAGGGGACAGGTAGATGATTCAAGTGTGGAATGGTATGTCAACTAGAAAATTGATGTCAATGTTATTGAAAAAAATTATCTAATTTCATGAATAGAGAGAAGTATTCACAAAATTAACCCCCACACTTCCATGATTCAGGTGTAAGGAATCTGGGAATTATATTAATCAGGGGGAAAATATAATGGTTAATAATGTTTATTGATTTCATTAACATATTAAACCCAATTTCAATGGTAAATATCATGTGATCACTATTGTTAATGTGGTTTAAATAACAAATTGTAGAATGATTTAGTTTTTATGTATTTGAATTCAAGAATAATGTTGTATAAGTACTTTTATAGTATTATTGTAACTCCCCGACCCTAGTTACCCAGAGTCAGTGCATTATTGCGTAACATTGGCATGATCACAAAAGATCAAGTCTCGAAAGACCAATTAGTTTTGTATCCTTGGAAACACTAGATACATTCATAAATGTTACATTACATCATAAAGTAAAAAACTACAACAACATAGTCTCCATTTTCCACACTCATATCCCCTTCATACTATCCCTACAGGTCATTCCTAAAATACTTCTTCACATCCTGGAAAAATTAAAACATTGAAAGGGGTGAGCTCAGATGCTCAGTAAGAATAACAATATAGAGGAAGCTTTCATAAATAAACATAAACATTTAAGGCAATGTATAACTAAACAAAATCTTTTTAAACATGAACTTAAACATAATATGGAAAAAATAAAATGAAATAATGCCATTTACTTATTTACATGGATATTCTACTGGTCGAATAATCACATGAAATATCTATAACCACTTTCATAATGATGGAATGCATAATTCTAGACTATCATAACCACGTATCTAAGGCCTCATGCCAAGACTACAAATAAGATTTTTTAAAGGCATCGTACCAAGACACTAGTTTGTCTCATGAGACCTGCCGATGCATCGAGGAGCTATAGCGGGCTCCACCCATCACTTATTAAGTCCAATAGATTCCTCATATTAATAGGTTTAAACATATCATAAACCATAACATAATCTTATCACATTAACATGCATAAAGGAAACATAAAATTTAAACATTTCAATCACAAGATATCAATACAAAAAATTGAAATAATAATAATAAGAACACTTTCAAAACCATTTTCAATACCAAAATAAAAGAAAATTAAAACTTTGTATTTATTTTTCATTTTAAAAAAAAGTTATGGCTTGTAGAGGAAGTCGAAACTCAAATAATAGTCACAGTGGCGGAGAAGTCGTTGTCGCCGCATACGCAAGAAAAAACATTCCTTTTGTTGTTTAGTAAAAACGAATCGTATAAAAATATTTCTTTTGAATAAAACTAAAAGTCAAAGGGGTTTATACACAGTATAAAAGAAAGTTGTGTATAAAACAAAATATGCCTCAATAAAAGGAGATTGAGACGAAGTCCTTACAAAGATAATTTTTTTAATAAAATAAATCTATTATTTGTATTCACTATAATTACAGATAAATAAACTATAAATACAAGATAGGACATAATAATATCATGACATAATTTGAAAGTAGGATATTAATCCAAATAATGGAAATTGGGTTAAGATGTTCCCTTACCTCATGTCCGACTTGACTCAAATGTTCTTTAACCTCCTGAATAATAAACTATAGTTAATTTATAGTTTCTTAAGAACCTTTTTGAAGTTTATTATTCCTTTTATATCACTTATTACCATGTTATGAACATTATGTAATTATTTAAGTTAATAACGGTCATTTTGTCGATCTTTGGTACTTGAGTCAAAAATAAACTTCTTATAATTATAAGTTGTTCATGTGGTGAAATATCCATTATATCCAGCATTATATTCATGATTTAGATATCGTATATATCATATATATTCAGTATATACATTCATTCATAATATTACGTAACATTTAGAGGTAAGAAATGAAATGCACCGTTCATGGAGACGGTAAGTCGTACGTACGCATGAATGCTACTTTAACTTCAATTTTGTATTTAATGGAATGAAATTATAATTATATAAATTTATAATATAATTCCAGTATAATATAATGTATAATACCATTTACTCTATCCTTTATACATCCCACATATGGCATTAACTATTCGAGTCACTTTGAGGGGGCGGTAGTCTGCACTTCCTAAAATGAAATTATCGCATTTACCCATAATGAAAATCATAAAGGTATGCCATAAATGTAAAATACAGAATCATAAAGAAAAAAAAAAGATAATATATATCATATATAAAAATATTGTCATCATAATTGCCACTATGGGAGGTGTTAAAAGAAAATTGAACAATCATCGTTTCATGAGGCAGTAATTCCCCACCCACAGAAATAGTATGTTCTTTAACCATTAGACGAAGGCGTGTGTAAGTGTAAATAAAATCCTTCTCATAAAAACATCCTAGTATATTGAAGATACTTGTTTTTTACAAAATAAAATAATAAAAAGAGTTTAGGGGGTTGGAGAAGCAAAATAAAACAAAAAAAACATTAGAGAAGACATTACCTTAAAATCGGGTAACTCTTTTTGATTTGAGCCAAAGGCTTCCTTGGGAAGACTTCTGCCCAAAGTGAGGCTTCTAGAAGTAAGAGAGGGAAGTTGTGAGAGTATTTTTCCAGAGGTTGGACGATCCAAATGGCTTGAATGTGTGAATAAGGTGGTAGTGGTGGGGGCCTTTTATTAGAGGAGAGGAGGGGCACTCTTGGAAAGTCATGAAATGTCACTTTATTTTATAATGAGTTTCAGATTTTAAAGGTCCCAAAATTATATATTCCGAGGATAAGGTGATAAGGTTTCTAAATATACTCATGCAATAGGTTTTTTACAAGTTTAAGTATTATATTTTACATTATCTTTTCATTTTATTTAAATCGTTAATTAATGAGGTAATCACAGCATCATCATGGTGTTATAAAACATTTAATTTATATAATGTCTAAAAATTAAAAAAAATATCATGATGTATTAAATATTTATATCTTTATAATTAATATTTATAGTAAAAAATATGACTTGTATAACACCATTTAAAAATTGTCTTAGTAAAACATCTCATATTTGTGACATTTTTATTTTGACATTAAATAAAAAGTTTTTAATGTCATTTTCCTACCAAAGTGTGTCCATGGGGTCCCCAAGTTGACCCATGGATTTTCTTGGTCGCCCATGACTCATCCAATAGGGGTAGAACATGTTTCAAGGTCATTTTATATTATTATAACATTATCTTTACCTTAAATTACACGAATTACCTTTAATCGCGATTAATTAAACTTAAAAGTTACTATTCACCCAAAAATTATTCTAATCCCATTGAACCCCATTTTACTTCCTAATGAAAACCATGTATGTCGGATTTTTTAAAATCAAATCACAGAAGTGGTAATGTTTCATTTAAATGAAAAATCAGTTTTTTAACTACCACTTAGTGGTTTCACTATTCATCAAAAATTGATGTTTTTCAGAATAATGCCAAAATATCACCCTAAGATATAACTGATATTCCGAATTCATAAATGATGTCTATTTTAAAAAATTACAAACATATAAGTTTCATTAATTAATTTTATAATTAATTCCCACTGTCACAACAAATAGCGTGGTTTTAAGAAACAATATATATCAAAAGATTGACAATTGTTTATGTCCAATTTCAAAGTGAAATTAATTCTAATGACCACCATTGGATAAAATGGTAAAAATATATTCTAATTATAATTTAAAACCACTCAATAGTATAATTTATCACTATAAATTATTTTGATTAAAAATGTTTTTTTTAATTATTTTTCACTATTTATAAAAAATTGGAAGTTCTCAGAAAAATACCAAAAATTCAACATAGGCTAATTTCGATATTCTGAATCCAAAAATGAAGTCCATTTTGAAATATAAAATATATATAATTTCAAAAAGTTGGTATTACTATTCATAATTACTATTTTGATTGGTCGCGGTGTGTTATAATCTTGAACTTGCGTACAATGCAAGCTATTGCATTATTGAAATAGAAGTGTATCATGGAAGCTCGGGGTGTTATGTTCTCCCCTCCTTCAATACATTGCGTCCTCGCAATTTGAAATTTTTCTTTGAAAATAAAAGGTTGAAAATAGAAAATACATTTGTGGAAAACCCACATCGGAAATTTGGTTAATAAAAATATAACTTTAAAAGAAAGAAAGATAAGTACAAAGGCCACCCGAGATAGCCCATACTAGGATTCTATGAAAATATGGATATGGAAGAAAAACAGACCATCAAGGTCTGATGGAGAGTTATAGAAAACAGGATTAGGAGAAAGTTAACCATAAGAAAATAAAAAACTTGTGATTGGTTAAACGGTCATTTAATCCCCAGTTGGAAATGTTAGCCGACAACGTTTTTGTTTTAAGTTACCTTTTATAAAGTTGAGTAATTTATTTTAGAGATTTTCTAAGAACGTAAGGAAATATACTTACTTGTCATGTAGGCTTTCATTATTTATTATTTTTTTTATCACAAACCCATATTTCACTCTAAAAGGTAATAGAAATCAAAAATATTCTATTTATCCTAATTGTATAAGGTTCCAAATACCATTTAGATTAGGAAAACATTTTTGTAATAACCAGGGACTTTCTGTAGGATAGTGGTAGGTAATAAAGGCATGTCGCACTATGGTTGTGGATTCGATTCCTGCAGATTTTTCCGACGCGACAGGTTATCCCCCGACCTACAGGTTGTCCTTTTCCTATAGTATTATAATATTCGAAAATTAATATTCAGAAATGTTTTAACCTTAAAAAATATTATCCAAGGTTCAACTTAATCCATTCCATCCTTTATAGTCATCCAAAATATCTATGTCCAGACTTTTTCTAAAAGTTCTCTACATTCCAAAATCAATTGTTACATCAGATTCCCCAAACAAAGTAATGTTTCTCTTATTGTCACATACTAAAAATATTATTACATTAATCATATTAAATCCTTAATGAAACAAAAAGTACTGCAATATAATCCTTATATATATCACATTATCCTTATAACCAGAATATAAACCTTCAGTCTAAAAGCACCAATACATTAATTATTCCACTTCAACTATAGTAACAGCATAAGATTGTCCTTGATCCCTTGGCCTTTTCTGAGGTAAGTTTCTCTGACGCTTACGACATTCATTTGCTTAATTCCCCATTTCCCTACAATTGTAGCATTCAACATTAATAGCCTCTTTCTTTCCCTTGCAATCACGAGCCTGGTGACCTTTTTCTCCACATTTATAACAAACTCTCATTCCTTTTAGGCAAGGACTGGGGTGATTCTTCCCACAATTATCACATAATGGAAAATCCTTCATTCCCTTTTTCCCTTTATCTGTCTCTTGTTCCACCGTTCTCTTCTTCTCTTGCTTTACTTTGTTGTCATAAGACTTAGAGAATTCCTTTTCTATCTTGATAGCACACAAGACAATATCTTCTTACGATGAGAAAGATTGTGATACTAAAGCTCGACAGAGAAATGATTTTAACCCATCAAAGAAACGATCAATCTTACTTCTTGGGTTACGTATATAATCTGCAGCATGCCTCGCTAACCTTGTATAGTTAGCCTCATACTTTGCGACATTGTCGTCTTCCTTCTGCCTCAGACTCAGAAATTTCCTTTCCATATCTGCTCGATGGTTATGTGGAAAGTATTTTTCTAAGAAAATTTCCTTAAACCCCCTCCATTCCATACTTGATACTTCTTCATCTTCCTTTGTTTTTTGAATCAGCGACCACCATTGATCGGCATCTCTAGTGAGGTGGTAGACTGCCCTGACAACCTTCTCCCTTTCGCTACTCCCCAAGGCGTGGAGTATTTTCTCTAAGGAGTTTATCCATTTATTAGCTAATAATGGATTTGTACCCCCATTAAATGTTAGAGGTTTTTGCCTCATGAAGCGGTCTAACATTGATTCTCCACTTTGCGGATCAGGGTGCTTCATACGAGTAAGGTTATTATTCATAGCATGAGTGAGTTGTCCCAATATGGTAATAAGTTGATCAGCACCAGTTGTATCTCCAGCTCCATAATAATTATCTTGAGCAGAAGGTAAATCCCTACACGAAGTGCGTGCATCGATACGGTTTCCATTCCTCCCACTAGGCACCATTTCTAAACAATGGCATAAACTAGATTAGTTTTGAATCAAAATACATAATTCCATACTTGTAAAATACTTAACATAAATTGAACTATTTATGGATTTAATCCATAATCATAAAAATGTTTTCTTTGAGGAAGTATATACTCATAACCCTTCATAGTGGTTTTTAAATAAAATGAGAATTATCCTAAGCATATCCCCCAAGAGTGTCATAACCAAGAGTGCAGAAAGGCCCATTGTCGTGCACCAGTTCCCATTTGAGTCTAGCTCAAAGTGGTGTTTTTGGGTTTTACCCCTAGGTATATCTATGCCAGAGCCGCCTCTACTTGATCATATCCAGACAGGGATGTATTGCTTGGAAAACTCACAAAATATCTATAATACCAAAATTATAGGAAGTTCTTCTATACTAATCCTCAATGTATATCTTCGGGCTATGTGCTCTAATCAGAGTTTATCTAAATCTAGATTCCAAGGTTATTACTAAACTGCCTCTGATACCAACTGTAACGCCCCGAACCCAGTTACCCAGAGTTGGTTCATTATTGCGTAACATTGGCATGATCACAAAAGATCAAGTATCGAATGAACGATTAGTTTAGTAGCCTTGGAAACACTATATACATTCATAAATGTTACATTACATCATAAAGTGAAAAACTACAATAACATAGTCTCCATTTTCCACACTCATATCCCCTTCAGACTATCCCTGCATGTCATTCCTAAAATACTTCTTCACATCCAATAAAAATTAAAACATTGATAGGGGTGAGCTCAGATGCTCAGTAAGGATAACAATATAGCGGAAGCTTTCATAAATAAACATAAACATTTAAGGCAATATATAACTAAACAAAATCCTTTTAAAAATGAACATAAACCTAATATAGAAAAATTAAAATGAAATAATTCCATTTACTTATTTACATGGATATTCTACTGGTCGAATAATCACATGTAATATCTATAACCAGTTTCATAATGATGGAATGCATAATTCCAGACTATCATAACCACTTAGCCAAGGCCTCATGCCAAGACTACAAATAAGATTTTGTCAAGGCCTCATGCTAAGACATTAGTTTGTCTCATGAGACCTGCCGATGCATTGAGGAGCTATAGCAGGCTCTAACCTTCACTTATTAAGTCTAATTCATTCCTCATATGAATAGGTTTAAACATATCATAAACCATAACATAATCGTATCACATAAAACATGCATAAAGGAAACATAACATTTACACATTTCAATCACAAGATATCAATAAAAAACATTGATAAGATAATAATAAAAACACTTTCAAAACCATTTTCAATACCAAAATAAATGAAAATTAAAATGTTGTATTTATTTTTCATTTTAAAAAAAATTTATGGATTGTAGAGGAAGTCGAAACTCAAATAATAGTCACGGCGGTGGAGAATTTGTTGTCGTTGCATACTTAAGAAAAAACATTCCTTTTTTCATTTAGTAAAAACGCATCGTATAAAAAGATTCCTTTTGAATAAAACTAAAAGTCAACGGGGTTTATAAACAGTATAAAAGAAAGTTGTGTATAAAAGAAAATATGACTCAATAAAAGGAGATTGAGACGAAGTCCTTAAAAAGATAATTTTTTTAATAAAATAGATCTATTACGTGTATTCACTCTATGTACAGATAAATAAAGTATAAATACAAGATAGGAAATAATAATATCATGACATAATTTGAAAGTATGAGATTAACCCAAAGAATGGAAATTGGGTTAAGAAGTTCTCTTACCTCATGTCCGACTTGACTCGACCGTTATTTAACCTCATGAATAATAAACTAGAGTTAATTTATAGTTTCTTAAGAACCTTTTTGAAGTTTATTATTCTTTTTATATCACTTATTTCCATGTTATGAACATTATGTAATTATTTAAGTCAATAACGGTCATTTTGTCGATCTTTGGTACTTGAGTCAAAAATAAACTTCTTATAATTATAAGTTGTTCATGTGGTGAAATATCCATTATATCTGGAATTATATTCATCATTTAGATATATTATATATCATATATATCTAGTATATACATTCATTCATAATATTACGTAACATTTAGAGGTAAGAAATGAAATGTACCGTTCATGGAGACGGTAAGCCGTACGTACGCATGAACGCTACTTTCACTTATATTTCGTATTTAATGGATTGAAATTATAATTATATAAGGTTATAATATAATTCCAGTATAATATAATGTATAATACCATTTACTCCATCCTTTATACATCCCACATATGGCATTAACGATTCAAATCACTTTGAGGGGGCGGTAGTCCACACTTCCTAAAATGAAATTATCGCGTTTACCCATAATTGAAATCATAAAGGTATGACATAAATGAAAAATAAAGAATCATAAGGAAAACAAAAACATAATATATATCATATATAAAAATATTGTCATCATAATGGCCACCATGAGAGGTGTTAAAAGAAAATTGAACAATCATCGTTTCGTGAGGCAGTAATTCGCCAGCCACAAAAACAATATGTTCTTTAACCATTAGATGAAGGCGTGTGTAAGTGTAAATAAAATAATTCTCATAAGAACATCCTAGTATATTGAATATAATGGTGTTGTTACAAAAGAAAATAATAAAAAGAGTTTAGGGTGTTGGAGAAGCAAAATAAAACAAAACAACATTAGAGAAGACATTACCTTAAAATTGGGTAACTCTTTTTGATTTGAGACAAAGGCTTCCTTGGGAAGACTTCTTCCCAAAGTGAGGATTATAGGAGTAAGAGAGGGAAGTTGGGAGAGTATTTGGGTAGAGGTTGGCTGAGAAAAATGGCTTGAATGTGTGAATAAGTTGGTAGTGGTGGGGGCCTTTTACAAGAGGAGAGGAGGGGCACTCATGAAAAGTCATGAAATGTCACTTTATTATATAATGAGTTTCGGATTTTAAAGGTCCAACACTTATATATTTCAAGGATAAGATGATAAGGGTTATAAATACACACATCCAATAGATTTTTGACATCTTTATGTCTTAGATTTTACATTATCTTTTCATTTTATTTAAATCATTAATTAATGAGGTAATTGCTGCATCATCATGGTGTCATAAAAAATTTAATTTATATAATGTCTAAAAATTATAAAAAAATATAACGATGTAGGAAATAATTTTATCTTTCTAATTAATATTTATAGTAAAAAATTATGACTTTTATAACCCCATTTAAATTTTTTTTAGTAAAACATCTCATGTTTGTGACATTTTTATTTTAACATTAAATAAAAAGTTTTTAATGTCATTTTCATACCAAAGTGGCGCCATGGGGTCCCCAAGTTGACCCATTGATTTTCATGGTCGTCCATGACTCATCCAGTAAGGGTAGGACATGTTTCAATGTCATTTCATATTATTATAACATTATCTTTAACTTAAATTACACTAATTACCTTTAATCGCGATTAATTAAACTTAAAAGTTACTATTCACCAAAATATTATTTTAATCCCATTGAACCACATTTTACTTATTAATGACAACCATGTATTTCGGATTTTTGAAAATCAAATCACAGAAGTGGTAATGTTTCATTTAAACGAAAAATCAGTTTTTTAACTACGACTTAGTAGCTTCACTATTCATCAAAAATTGAAGTTTTTCAGAACAATGCCAAAATTTCACCCTAAGTTATAATTGATATTCCGAATTAATAAATGATATCTATTTTAAAAAATTCCAAACATATAAGTTTCATGAATTAATTTTATAATTAATTCCCGCTGTCACAACAAATAACATGTTTTTAAGAAACAATATATATCAAAAGATTCACAATTGTTTATGTCGAATTTCAAAGTGAAATTAATTATAATGACCACCATTGGATAAAATGGTAAAAATATATTCTAATTATAATTTAAAACCACTCAATAGTATAATTTATCACTATAAATTATTTTGATTAAAAAAGTTGTTTTTAAGTATTTTTCACTATTCATAAAAAATTGGAAGTTCTCAGAAAATACCAAAAATTAAACATAGGATAATTTCGATATTCCGAATCCCAAAATGAAGTCCATTTTTAAATATAAAATATATATAATTTCAAAAAGTGGGTATTACTATTCATAATTTCTATTTTGATTGGTCACGGTGTGTTAGAATCTCAAACTTGCGTACAATTCAAGCTATTGCATTATTGAAATAGAAGTGTATCGTGGAAGCTCGGGGTGTTACAATTATGGAGTAACAAAACATAAAATAATGGTCCACTATATTTTTTTAAGGATTTTAATGAATATTTGACTAATACTAGTAACCATGGAAAGTGATTGAGGTGGTAAGTTGATATTGGAAGGTAATGATAGAACTTAATATGTGAATGATGATAAGATAATGAGTTAAAGAGATGTGTGATTATGTTAAAATAAATGGTATAGTATTGATAACCTTAGAATTTATTATAAATATGATGAAAATGTTGTTTATGATATCATAGATTGAGTTTATATAATTTTTGTATTTAAAGTATGAAGAAATAGTTAATTTTTGAAAGCATTCATGTTTTCACTAAGGTTTTATAGTAATTTCGTTTATTACTATGTTTCAAGAGAATACATGATAACAGTCTTCACAAGTTTTGTGTGTGAAAATTAAGAGATATGAAAGTATTTTTGGGGGATAGATGAAAAATTGATTTTGTAAATTTAGAGACCCTATTTTTAATTATTTTGATTTTAATAGTTTTGGATGGTTTATATTGGTATCCATTTATGATATTGTTTATGTCAAACTTTTGATGAGGTTTTAGAGATTAAATTATTTATTAACCATATAAATATTTATGCCTATAAAACAATCGATACTAACCATTTATATTATGATGATAACATGACATTGAAGGTACCAATTTTCATCCCATTATGGATCTTATAGTCCACTTTTTCTATCAGTATTACAATTTCAACTTCATTTCATTGAGTAAGAAATGAAGGGGAGATTGATCAAGGCACAACCAAAGAGTGAGATTGTACTTATGAGATAACATCAAGTAAGTATTCATTCTCAAATTATTTTGAAATTAAATTTTATCTAATTATAATAACTTATAATGATATCACTGTCTTATTTCAAACCTATTTGATTTATGGTTTTGGGTTCATTAGCCTTCAAATGACCACACTCTCTATCATTCTTCTTCAGAACTTGATAAATGAAATTCTCTTCAATGTCAAAATTTTTACCTTCCACTAATGTTATCTTAATTTAAATCCTAGTAACTTTGTAATGTTCTCCTTTTACTTTTCCTCTTTTTAAGAGGAAGTTTTGTTGACCTTTTTTAAGAGTTGGGTTTTCAACAAAGGAATTTTCAAATATCCTAAATTTATTTTTGAGGTACTATTTCAAATTTTGAGGATGAAAATTATATAAATTCATGTTTTTTCAGGATAGTTTATTATTTATTTGTGCTTCCAAAAAACCTCTATCATGTCCATCATGTATACATTTTATCTCTCCTGATGAATTACATACTTAACCCTTCACATATACTTATCTCAGAGGTCAAACAACCAGAGGAAGATCTTTCTTATGAGGAACAACCAGTTGAAATTATTGATCATACAGATATTGTTATAAAAAACAAGATCACTCACCAGTTCTATTATTTTTTTGGCAAAACAACCATTTTGAAGAATCTACATGGGAACTTTAGGTTATTATGAGGCAAACATATCCTCATTTTTTTATATTAGAGTGATGAATTTTAAGTGTGAAGTTCATTATGAGGGTTGTAGAATACAACAACCCAAGTTTTAATGAACTTTTTATTTTCATTTAGAATAAATTTAATTTAACTAATGTATTTCATTTCACACTAATCCTTGTTAATCTTGTTCTACAAGATATACCAGCTTAGGTTGTGTTACATGCAACTCTATGTTTCTAGGAAACAACATTTTTTATTTTTATTATTTAAACAAAAAAATATAACGTAGAAATTAGAATGGAGAGTATGAATAATATTAAATTAATTATAAAAATCTGTTTTACACATGTATTTATAATGGATTCATTTTTAACCAATTAATTCTAAATAAAAAATAAACCCTTTTGAAAATAAAAGGAAATATTTTTCTGAAAAAACTATTTAAATTTGCACATGTATGTTTTCTACCAATTGAATAAACAATTAAATCTTGTTGGATTAAAATAATTGTATATATAATTATTCAATATAGTTTTTAACATTAATCTTATGTATTTTCTAGACATGATATAAAAATAAATCAAGTTTTATGCTTAAATAGTTTTATTTTTCAGAAAAGTTGTTTTATAATATTTTGATGGCACACTTATTTTTAAACTAAAATTTTAAATTTTTATTAATTTTATTTGAAAAAATAAACTTCATTTTTGAAATCATGATATCAAAATTTAATTTTGTGTATTTTGGGATAAGTTTCATTTTTTGATGAATATTGAAAAATACTCCCATTTAATAGAGAACTGACTTTCCATCTAAATAATTTTTAATGTTAAGTTATATATTTAATTTGTTTTGAAGTAAACTTATATAATTTATAAATCAATTAATCTAATTTAGTACATTTTAAAAAATTTCATATTAAATTTGGATAAAAAAATATTTCTAACTTTTGAACATTTTTACTTTAAAACAATGCGCCTCATCAATGATGTTAATTTTAAATTTATTTTATCCACTTATTTTTTTAAAATATTGAAAAATGTATTAAATATTTTTAATAATAATTTAAAAATTTAGTAAATTGGTCTCTCTATTTCTAGGAAATATGAATAGTAACATTGGTTAATTTTGTTACCACATTAAAGATTAAATTGGGTAATTTATGATAAAAATAAAGTGACAAAGACTCTAAAATGACCCTAACACATGAATAAAATTTATTGAATGGACATATTTCGACACTTAACACCTATGTTTATAAATTTAATTATTTAGTGGATACTTTTCCATGAAAATTACTTATATATTATTAAAATCAAAGAGAGTGACAAAATGTCACACTCTTAATTTTAATATATATAATATTTTTAATATGGGATCAAATAAAAGATATGATCGATTATAAATATTATTATGAAATATAAAATGTTTATATATATCATGGTATTGTTTTTAAATTTTTTTTGATGAATTAATTACAATAAATAATTATAAAATTATAATGTAGTAATTATTCAATTAATGAAAAAATTGATTTAATTATATTAAAAATATTAAAATAAATATAATTTTAATTAATAAAGTTTTTATAAGAATTTTATTGGTTAATATGACATATTAGGGGTCTATTAAATAATTTTTTTGAAGTTATATTTCGTTACCGATTTTCGTAAAGTAAATGTAATGAATAGTGTCATAACTGATGCAAATAATATTTTAGGAAGATGATATTTTATTAAATTATTTAAAAATCATGAAGATGTTAAAAAATTAAAAGATATTATGATAATTTATAAAATCTTATTAATTCATTATTTATGGAAAATCGAAACATATATGTAAAAACTAAAATTTTCAATATTAAAAAAATTATTACTATAGTAAAAATTAAAATAGGTTAACTAAGGGTTAATAAAAATGATATGGTTTAAAATAATATAAAACCTAATCAAAAATATATTTTTTGATGATATTAAAACCTTATCATATATTCTCTTTGAATACATATCCATTTAGTGGTATTTGGAGGGAAAATGAATTTATTATAATATAATCTTTTGAGAAATTCAAAAAGTACCCCATATCTGCATTATAAAAGGGAACATCCTACATCATCTCATTCTACCTCATTTATTATTCTAGATATTCAAAACCCAATAAAAATATCCTACCCAATTCCCTCCCATCGTCCTAGAAGCCTTCTTTTGGGTTGAAATCCAACCAAGGAAGTTTGTTGGTGAAAACCAAAAGGAAATACCTGAAGAAGAGGTAACATTCAGCAACATACATTTTGGTTTTATTTCATCCATAAAACAATTCAATTATTTTTATATAATGTTTATATAATAAACTAAGTATCCTAAATATACTTAGATGTTTCTATGTTAGGTTTACCACCTAAAAAATCACACAAACCTATATCAAATGTGATACACTCTCATCGTTCGTGTGTACGGAGGACTACCGCCTCGTGAAATGATGTCTCTCATTATTCCATTAACACCTTTTAAGGTTTGGAATAATGATGTATTTATAGTTTATATATGATATATATTATTTTAATTATGTTATTACCATTTTTTAATTATTATATCACACATACATTCATTCTTTTCTCTTTGTGGGAATATGATAACACCATTCTTGTGTACGAAGGACTACCACCTCACAAAGTGATGTGATTTGTTCATGATTTAAATGGAATGTATTAATGATGGTTTTAAAAAATATTATGTGATATATATTATATACAAATTATTATATAATGATAATATATCATATATTTTTATTTGTTTAATATAATAAGAAAATGAAAATAATATTCATGCGTACATACGGCCTACCATCTCCATAGAATATGAGTTTTATTTTCTACCTATAACTTTTATGAATCACCATAAATACCTAGATACTAAATATATATGATACTTATATGATGGTTATCATTATTTATATGAATAAAAAATTATCTAAGTAAGATTACAATGAATAATAAATCAAAACATGTACAGAAAACAAAGAGGTTATAATTAAAAATATAACTTTAACATGGAATTGATAATAATATAGTAATATAAAGTCGTAAGTAAATCATATATGGTTTTATATATTTGAATATGTTTATTTGTTATAAATATATTAAACATATATTTATTATACAGGAGTTGTTAATAGATACTAAAGATGTTAAATCTTAAGGTAAGGGAATTTTTAACTCAATTTCCATTCATTGGGTGAAACTATTATTTCATGCCACGATTTTGTGTGAGATTGTAATTACCCGGACCTCTTTGGACCATTAATCTGTAAAGATTTGATGTGTTCAAACACGACACGTGTTATAATAATAATTTTTGATAATAATAATTGATAATGGTGGCATGAAAATATTTGGTGTTAATTAGATTAAATTGTTTTAATTTAAACATTGTGAAATAAAAGAAATAATTTTGAATGTATTTAATTCAATGACAGGAGGTTCATGGTTTCTTTTTGATTTATTTAAATTTTAATAAACAATAAATTATCTGTGTAATGGGAATGTAATGGGAGGTAGCTCAGTGTTGAGGTAATTGTGGTCGGACATGGTAAACGTGGAGAACGACAATAATAATAATAATAATAATTATTAATTGGTGATGAGTTAATAAATTTTAATTGGAGATCTGTTATTATTATTATACTAAATAATAATGATAATGGTGACACAAATATGTGTGTGATTGTTAGATGAAATTAAATGGGATTAAATTAGATCATTAATGATGGGTGTTATTATTATTAATTTTATTAATAATAAAGTTGAAGTGAGAAAGAAGGTGGGGCGTGTTGGACATGGAATGAGGAAGGCGAGGTGCCACTTTTGGTTGAGTGAGGGGATTATGGAAGAAAGAATTAGATTGGAGAGAGAAAGGGTTTAAATGAAATAAAGATTTAAAATTTAATGCAATAAAAAAATAAGTTAAAAAGAGGAGTCAATCATGGGGATAATGCACACCAATTTGAGAAATCTTGTACATGGGATTTGGAATTGAAGAAAAATATGGTTAAATAAAATAATAATAATATAATAATGTAATTATTAATTTTGTTTGGAAAACAGTGTTTCATCCATAACATCTTCGTGGGACCTCGGTTTTACAGACTGTCAGTGGCAGTGCGACCCTGACTTCAAGACAGAATTTATGAGTCCAATATTGGATGTATTTTTTGGGTTTTCGTATCGAGTACCTGAAACGCTCGTGAATTAATAGATTTAATATTATTATTAAATCGTCGACCCATCGTAACTCCCGCGTGCGTTGTCTGATTGACCTGCCATAAGTCGCGATGTGATCCTATCATTAATACGGTCGATTCAAGTCTAATGTTGGATATAAAATTATGGTTAGTAGTTCAGGTCCACGAGACACCCAATATTAATAATATCATTATTATTACGGGATCTTGTATCCAACATATCTCCCTCATACGATATCGGATTGACAAACCGTCAGCGGTAGCGTAACACAAAAATTATGATGGTTATTTTAAGTCCAATGATGAATAACCTTTTATGACTCATGTCTCGGGTCAATAAAACACCTATTATTAATTGAATTTATTATTATCCTTAAATGTATGGAAACTGCATGACGTGTCATGTGTTGACCAGTCAAACAACGTAACAGTTGTATGGTCATGTCGTGTATTCATTAATACATTATGTGTACCATTTTAACTTTTTTTTTTCTTATATAAGAGAGGGCCACATGTTATTTATGGACCCTCTTCTTCTCCACACGGCGATGCTCCTGGAAGACCCAGAAGCCTTCCTCTTATCTTCATCATCCGAACTCTGATCGTTGATGTGTTAGTGGATACAGGATCATGTCGACGAGGCGAAAATCGTGCACTTTAGTCCTTTCCCTCTTCTTCTACTCCCTCTTTGCATTTTCCTACCGAGGATAGTGCTAATATTTGACGGGAACGACGATCTTCGACAAACATCATCTTAATGGTACGTTCTACCCCGTTATTATTCCTTACTTGATCTCTTCTTTATATTCCTCCTTGCCATTCTATGACAAGTGACACCATAAACCATAATGGAGTATCTATTGGTTATTAGTGCGGTTGTGCGACATCGTCCACGGGAGGGCGTAGTCGTCGGGAGGAGTGATCGAAATCCTCGTGGTGGTTGTTCTCACAGAAGGACATCAAAACCTATTCAAGTAGGGATCTTAACTTCGTCTCACTCTCTTTTGTGCATCATGCGGGGTGGGTATCCTCTTGTTTTCATGATATACGGTTGAACCAATAAATAAAGTTAATAACTAGTCAAAGAACGGGTTTGTGGAAATTCTGTTGATGTTGTTGTTTTTTCCATCAATGATTATCCTTTGATTATGTTATGAATTGAATAGGCTTATGCCTACTGAAAATCACCATCATTGGGGGCCTTTTCTTTCACAATTAAATGTTTCCCTGTTTTTCTAGATTGTTTTGTGGATGAAATTTCATAGAATGTGGAAATTGGTTAATCATGTAAAGTTGGATGATTAAATGAATACCTGGAACCCCTGTATGGTCACCCCGGTTGAACTAAATGAAAGAATGAATTTGTGGGTGCTGGTTGGGGTTTAATTATGTGAAGGGGTGTTTTGTGGGCTGTTGTTGAACAGGTGAGCAGTGGGGCTGTGGTTGGCTGGGTTGTGGGTTGGCATGTATGATATGGTTGTGATGGGAAGTGGAGCTGTTGTAAATGGTATCAAAGGGATGATGATGTGGTATGGATATTGTTTCTGATGTGTTGTGGTTATGGTGGTTGGAATTAGGTCTGCAGGGATGGGTTTTTCATATGAATAAAAGTAGAAGAGATAACTAATGAATTGTTGGGCATGGTAGTTCATTAAATAAGGAAAATAAATAGAATTGAATGGCTGATAAAAGAAAATGGTATTGTGTTACTTGTGTTTTCTCTAACTTTATTTGTGGTTGGCAGGGATATGTTTTACGAATTATTGATCTGGTTTGGTTGTAGTTAGTTTCTCGGTAGTAAAGGAACTGATAAAATAAAATGATTGAAATAAGAAAAGATTAATGGGGTTTGGGGCTATTTATTGTGTACATACTTTTGAGGTAGTAGTGTCGAGGAATGTGCTCAGATATTTTGTGTAGAAGCCTTAGGATGAGCTGATTGGTTGATATAATTATATAAATCTGTACTTTTTTATGTTTTTTTAGGAACCCCACCCAAGTTGAGCACTATGTTCCGAACACCCATGGGATGGGAGGGTGAGATTCTCAAACATCTAAAGGATGGATTGTTACTGCTCTTCCCTATGCTCCGTCTTCCAGGTTCTATAGCCTAAGATCCTTCTGGCAGGTTATGACAGATATTTCCCAAGAGTCTTCGGGATGAGGATGTGATATGTTCCCAGGTGTCTTTGGGATGTGATGTGATGTGGTTCCCAGGTGTCTTCGGGATGAGATGTGGTTATGACCGAGTATTGAGTGCCAGAAGGATACTATGATGTCCGGGGATTGAGTGCTGGCAGGATACTATGAGCTTTGTATGGAGAGGTTGTGGAACTAGTTCGAGCTTTGTATGGCTAGGTTGCGACACTATCTCAGGAAGAGGGGGAAGCATCAGAGCATTAGGTGTGATAGATTGAGCAGTATTTAGTGGGAAGGTGGTGTGGGGTACCCATACTTTGATAATATTACTATACTCTTCTATTGACTTATGATATTTGGTGAGTGTGGCTTGTAAGGTTGGGTGGATAGATTCCTTGCTAGGCTTTGGTTCCTTCTTTTTTCTCACGGGGCATTAGGATGTCTCCCCACATGTGCACGAGAGATTTAGGTTTTCCTACTGAGTATACTTGTATGCTCACCCTATGTTTATTTTCAGGTTTTCAAGAGGACTTCAGGGACCGTGTGGGACCTTGCTAATTGGGAGTTGGAGTTTTTCCGATTTCAGTTTTTTATTTCTTATTTTTTATCGTACTTTGGAGATTTTCTTGTACTTGTACTTTTGTTTCAGTATTTTATAAAACATGAACATGGGTTTGGTTTTGGGTTTCTTTTAATTTACTTGTTCCTTTTTCTTTTTGTGTTTGACTCATCCTAATTCCTGATCTTAAATAATAAAAAGGGTAATTCCCCCCATATTTGTGAAAACTCATACCCTTGGTGCTATTCGCCACTTCGGGTCCTACTAGGGGTGGGACTCGGGGGGTCATTGTCTCCCTTTCACCATTGCCATCTCAGGAGGGGAATCTTTGGTGGGATGGGGTCATGAAAGAATGGTATTAGAGGCTGATGGAAGAGAGATAGGATAGAGTATGGAATTAGGAACAGTGAGGATTGCATGGGATGGTAGGGAAACAGTGTTGGCTGATCTTGGTGCGTGACATAGGCTAGGGAAGACTGACTAGGACATGTGATTTTATCCCCCCCCCCCCATGATCTGTTGCAAGGACTCTGAGCTTACCAAATGACCAACTAAGACTACAATTATTGCAGGTTAGAGACCCTTGGAAAGGTACATGCATCATCATGATTTGTGTTTTACTCGATTTGGGTGTTTTGGGAAAGAAATCAAAATAAAATGATAAAATAAAACCTTGAGAAAATTTCCTTGTTACTTGGGATTAGGCGTTCCTTTTTTACCGAATAGCTATGGCACATTGACGTCAATAGAAAGGTAGAGGAGTGGGACACAAACAGTTATACCCAACAGAAGTGAAAACCATAGAAATTCAAGAGATCGAGAGAGATGTTTTCAGTTTTACTTAAATTCTCTCGTTTATGTTTTGTTTAAACTCAGGAGCATCACACTCATTTATTGGAACTCATTCTCACCCATGCTTGTGCCTGAACCTTGTTTTCATGAGTATATAATTCTAAGTTGTTTACCTCTTTCTTTTAAATGTGTATGAAGAGTCCTAACATGTGGGGAGAGGAGGACTTGATCCCTAATAAAGTCACATTAATGTGGATGCAATTATAACCATGCGGGCGAGTCAGTGTCTCCCAAAGCGGATAGTATCTTGACATGCGAGAAGGAATTTTCCAATCCATATGTTGGGGCAGCATGTTGCCTGTTTTGTGTGGTGTTGGGGCAGTATGTGTTTGAGAAATCCTAAAATATGGGGGTGGGAGGACCTAATCCCTAATCGAGACGCATTAATGTGGATGCGATTAAACCCGTGCATGTGAGTAAGTTCCACCTACAACAACTAATATCTCGACATGGGGGAAGAAATTCCCTGACTCATATAATTAGGGTAGTGGTTGGATTCCTGTTATGATGAGAGCCTTGAGAGGTATCTTGCGGGGTGGTTGTTCGGACCTTTCCCCTTTTTATGGGTTGGTTTTTAATTCTCTTTGATGAAAATGTTTTGAGAGGTATCTGATGTAATGGCCCGGACCTCTCCGGACCATTACATTGTAAAAATTTGATGTGGTAAAACACAACGTGTGTTATAATAATAATTTTTGACAATAAGAATTGATAATGGTGGCATGAAAATATTTGGTGTTAATTAGATTAATTTGTTTTAATTTAATCGTTGTGAAATAAAAGAAATAAAATTGAATGTATTTAATTCAATGAGGGGAGGTGCATGGTTTCTTTTTTATTTATTTAAATTTCAATAAAAAATAAATTTTCTATGTAATGGGGATGTAATGGGAGGCTGCTCGACATTGACGTAATGGTAGTCGAACATGATCAATGCAGCGAAAGTCGATAATAATAATAATTATTAATAATAATTGGTGAAGAGTTAATAAATTTTAATTGGATATTTTTTATTATTATTATACTAAATAATAATGATAATGGTGACACAAATATGTGTGTGATTGGTAGATGAAATTAAATGGGATTAAATTAGATCATTAATGGAGGGTGTTATTATTATTAATTTTATTAATAATAAATTAGAAGTGAGAATGAAGGTGGGGCATGTTGGGCATGGAATGAGAAAGGGGAGGTGCCACTTTTGGTGGAGTGAGGGGATTATGGAAGAAAGAATTAGATTGGAGAGAGAAAGGGTTTTAATGAAATAATGATTTTGAATTTAAAGCAATAAAATAAATAAGATAAAAAGAGGAGTCAATCATGGGGCTAATGTGCACCAATTTGAGAAATCTTTTGCGTGTGATTTGGAATTGAAGAAAAATGGTTAAATATAATAATAATAATATAATAATGTAATTATTAATTTTGTTGGGAAAACCGTGTTTCGTCCATAACTTCTTTGTGTGACCTTGGTTTTACAAACCGTTAGTGGCAGTGCGACCTTGAATTCGAGACAGAATTTATGAGTCCAATATTGGATGTCTTTTTTGGGTTTTCGGATCGGGTACTCGAAACGCTCATGAATTAATAGATTTAATATTATTATTAACACTAGTGGAAATACGGGCTTTAACGTCGTCGTAATAACGTCGGTTTTTTAAAAACCGACGCGAATAGTATATGCGGGGAATTTTTGGCGTCGGTTTTACACAAAACCGACGCCAAAAATAATTATGTTTTTTTTTTCGCGTCGGTTTTTCTAAAAACCGACGCGGAAAACCTCTTCGACCGGATTTTCCGCGTCGGTTTTCATGAAAACCGACGCGGAAAATATAGTCGAAGAGGTTTTCCGCGTCGGTTTTTCTAAAAACCGACGCGGAAAATCCTGTTTTAATCGGTTTTCCGCGTCGGTTTGTAGAAAAACCGACGCGGAAAACCTCTTCGACTATATTTTCCGCGTCGGTTTTCATGAAAACCGACGCCGAAACTCATAAAAAAAATATATTTCGCGTCGGTTTTAATGAAAACCGACGCGAAAAGTCTTTTAAAAATATTCACGGACAGAAACCCTCATTTTGTTCGTCCGTCGAAATCGAGTTCCGCTGCGGCGCTTCGGACTCCCGACGACCTTCGAACTTGATTTGCGATCTTGAACGGCCATTGTTGAAGGTTTTTTGTCGTCTGCACGATTTTGGGTATGTGTTCTTCCTATTTATCTCTTGTTTCATATCCCATTGTTTATTTCTTTATCAATAACCCTATTTTGCGTGATTTGGATTATTGGTTAGATTTTAGTTGTAATTTATCATTATTTTTTGTTTGTATTATCATTGTTGGTGTAGATTTGATATTGTTTGTTTTTGGAAGTAATTATACCGGTCGCAGTTTGGATTTAACATCTCAATTCGGGTTGAATAATTATGTAAGATTTTATATTATGTTGGATTTTAAATAATTATGTAAGATTTTATTTTATTTTATTTCAAACTAGATTAAAAGGGGCTTTAATTAAAAGTTAGAAATTTTGTAAGGTGAGTAGTGGCCTAATTAGTATTTGTATACTCATGTTTATCTACATTTCAGTTTTAGGATCTTATCCAGTTCTTTTTCCCTCTTAGGATGCATTCTGTTTCAGTTTGGGTTAGTGATTAGTGGGGACTTGAGCTCAGTTATTGTTTTACTTATCAAATTATCCCAAGTGTGCCTATTATAGGTTTTTTACGGATTTATTTAAATAGAATATGTGTAAATTTTTTCCATTTAAATGATGTTTTTACTACTTAAAATTATGGTTAAAAGTGTATTGAATTACTTTTGTGAGGACTAGGTGATTTAGGAGATGAAGTGTATTGAGGGAATTAGTTTATATCTATTTATAGTTATTCTTTATATTATTTCTACTGATTCAAATTTTGTGTTGATGTATAACCTATGGATAGGTCATTTCAGATTTCTGATAGAAATATGATGTTAATTACACTATGATTAATGGGTGAAATCATACCTAGTGATTGTTTTAGATGCCTATAATGCTTATTGTTAGTCTATGAGGATTAGGTACTCCCCTCAAGTATGTCATGGTCTAGTTTAGGTGTTTAATGGATAGATATCTTGGGTTGGTTCATGAAAATGGTATCAAAACCAAGATTTTTCAGAGGGTTTGGGTTTCCAAGTTCCCTTTGTTATTTGGCATTATAATGTTATTATGGATATAGGTTATAAAAAATCTAGTGCTACACATTGGGAAAAGTGTCATAATATCTTTTCCATTTGAATCCTTGAGTGTTTATGTAATTCTAGGATTTATTGTTGGATTTTGATATTGATTTTGATTGGTTTTATGTGTTTGATATAAAAATGATGATTGAATTACCAATGATGTGTAATCTATTTGGGGGTTCACTTAATATTGGGGTGATGGTGGATGAAGATTTGTAGCTATAGGTCTATCCCCCATAGTTAGGCCAACCATATGGAGCCCTTTTGAATAGTTTTAATGACTCTTCAAATCCCACAAGTAGTTTTGTTAATCGAGTTCCACATGTGTGTTTTAATACACATTGTTTTAAATAAGGATAGTTATTGCACTATTTTTCACATTAAGTTTTCCATGATTCATTCATGTTACATCAAATGAATAAAAAAATAAATATAGTGTGATCAATAGTAGTCATAGTGAGAAATCATATTATCTTGTATGTCATTCATATAATATTTATATCATGGAACTTTATTTTCAAAAAATGAAACCTTTGATTTAACCATTTTGTCCTTGTATTTCAATATAACACACATGTATATAATATTAAAATTAACTGTTTACTATATTTGTAAACGTGTTTCATATTTGATGTCTTTTATCTGATTATCAATAGTTTTTATGGAATATGTTTTTGTTTACAATTTATCTGATAGATATTTAAATGTTTTTATGTTTTAATATATTCATCAATTATATTGTGATATCAGGTATTAATGGATCATAATTGGATTTATCTACGAAGAACTACTAGTGAATATGAAAGAGGAGTTGACAATTTTTTGGAATTTGCTAAACGGCATAATCAAAATATTGATTTGATTTTCTGTCCATGTGTGAAGTGTGTAAATATGAGAAAGTTAAACTTCAGAGAAATCAAAGATCATCTCATTTGTTATATATTGGGTTTCATTATTAGTTAAATGTTTTATAACTGCAGTGTCATCGTCAAAATGGAAGCGTTGAATGTGGTTATTATATTCTACGATTTATGTACGAGATAATCACAACTGGGGAAACTACTGATTTTCATAAGGTTAGTTGTATTAACTTTTTTATATATTTTCATCCACTTTCTTCTATTTATTAATTTCATATCATTCAATATTATTGTAGGTATTCAATGATTCACAGTCATATTCTCAATCTGATATGATTCATATTCAATCTACTTTTGCGGACTATTTGTTAAGTCTGATTAAGATTTGAGGTATGTATACTAATATTTATAAATAATATTATATATGGGTTTAAAAAACTAACTCTTATGATATATTAGGTGTTTGAACCTACTAATAATCAAATGAATGCTTCAACAATAACAAACAATGAGCATGTCATATATTTCAGGTACGTGTATTTTAATTCTGATTTACTGAGTTTTCTCAAGTGCCTCTGCAAAAACTGTTTTATTGAATCTACTAATAATCAAATGAATCCTTCAACAATAACCAACAATAAGCATGTCGTATATTTCAGGTACGTGTATTTTAATTCAGAATTAGTTATTATATTTCTTTTCATTGTTATTTCTTAAAATCATTTGTCTGTACAGTGACAAATCTGTAGGGTGGTACTTGGATCATGAACATAGAGATTCGTATAGCGAAATAACATTCACAAACACTAAAAATTGTCTCCCTTGAATGCACAGCAATATCTTCTAGGCCTTTTTATTTTTTATGCAAATAAATATCGAAAAATGATTGCCGAGAAGCATATCACATAATACCTGAAACAACGCTTAGTGGGTTTGCACAAAGATAAAATAGAAGGCGTCAATTTTTAAGGTATGTTTCTTTATGTATCTTCAATCTGCATTTGATTTCAATTTTCTAACCTATTTTTTGCACTCAAATTTATTTCTCTGTTATTCCATAACTTAAACAAATAACAATAGTGAATAGGTAATGCACGTCTATACAGAGCAAATATAAAAACCTGAGGTTGGGGGTGGTGGGGATTCTATGGTGAAAAGACACCCCCAACATCTTCAGTGGGGGAGGTGAGGAAGAGGTTGCATCGGCTGAGTGTTCCTGGAATTTTGATCATTTCATTTTGGTAATTTACTTTGTGAAAAAATGAATGATTCAAATAAATTACACATTTTCATTTAATGTTTATTCATTGCACTAATAACTTGGATTGATTTTTTCACTCGTTTCATTACTGTTTTGACAGGATTGGTGCTATCTATGGGAGGAAACTTACAATGATTGATACTGAGTATGGTTAGATTAAGAAAATGCACCATGTAGGTACGTGTATTTTAATTCTGCTTTACTTTGAGTTTTCTGAAGTACTTCTGTTAAAGCTGTTTAATTGTTTTTGTATACTTCGTTATTTTTTTTCAGGGTTCCGATTTGTTTGGAGGAGAAAATATATGTATTTTATTTAAAAAAAAAAAATAATTTACGGCGTCGGTTATTTTAAAAACCGACGCCGAAAGGGTTTTCCGCGTCGGTTTTTAGAAAAACCGACGCGGAAAACGCGGTTGAAAGCGGGTTTCCGCGTCGGTTTTTAGAAAAACCGACGCGGAAAATCCGGTTGAATGCGGTTTTCCGCGTCGGTTTTTCTAAAAACCGACGCGGAAAATCCTGTTCCAATCGGTTTTCCGCGTCGGTTTTTCTAAAAACCGACGCGGAAAACCTATTCGAATATATTCTCCGCGTCGGTTTTTTAATGAACCGACGCGGAAAATAATGTCTACATGTAGCTTCGGCGTCGGTTTTATAAAAAACCGACGCCGAAGCTCATAAGCGAATTATTTTTCGCGTCGGTTTCTATGAACCGACGCGAAAACGCTATTTTTAACGTCGCCTATAAAGACGTCGGTTTATAACCGACGTTAAAAATAAAAAAAAACCGACGCGAAAAAGTGTTTTTGCACTAGTGTAAATTGTCGACCCTTCGTAACTCCCGCGTGCGATGTCTGATTGAACTACCGTCAGTGGCGATGTGATCCTGTCATTAATATTGTCGATTCAAGTATAATGTTGGATATGAAATAATGGTTCATATCTCGGGTCCTCGAGACACCCAATAATAATAATATCATTATTATTACAGGATCTTGTATCCAACGTATCTACCTCATACGGTATTGGATTGACGAACCGTCAGCGGTAGCGTAACCCTAAAATTATGACGGTCATTTTAAGGCCAATGATGAATAACTTTTTATAACTCATGTCTCAGGTGAATAAAACGCCTATTATTAATTGAAGTTATTATTATCATTGAAAGCATGGAAACTGCGTGATGTGTCGTGTGTTGACCAGTCAAACAATGTAATAGTTGTACAGTCATATCTTGTATTCATTAATCACGATGTGTAATGTTTTACCTTTTTGTTGCCTATATAAGAGAGGGTCACATGTTATTTACGGACACCTATTCTTCTCTGCACGACGATGGTCCCGAATGACCCAGAAGCCTTCCTTTTATCTTCTTCATCCGAACTCCGATCGTCGATCTGTTAGTGGCTGCAGGATCGTGTCGACGAGGCGAACAATGTTCACCTCGTTCTTTTTCCTATTCTTCGACTTCCTCTTCGCATTTTCCTACCGAGGAGATTGCTAATATTTGACGGGAACAATGCTCTTTGATGAACATCATCTTAATGGTACGTTTTACCCCATTCTTATTTCTTCCTTGATCTCCTCTTTCTATTCCTCCTTACCATTCTATGACAAGTGACAGCATAAACCGTAATAGAGTCTCTCTTGGTTGATAGTGTGGTTGTGTCGCAGTGTCCATGGGAGGGCGTAGTCATCGGGAGGAGTAATCGAAATCCCCGTGGTGGTTGTTCTCAAAGAAGGACATCAAAGCCTATTTAGGTAGGGATCTTACCTTCATATCTCTCTCTTTTGTGCATCATGTGGGGTGGGTATCCTCTTGTTTTCATGAGATACGATTGAACCAATAAATAAAGATAATAACTAGTTAAAGAACGGGTTTGGGGAAATTCTATTGATATTGTTGTTTTTTCCAACAATTCATATCCTTTGATTATGTTATGAATTGAATAGGCTTTTGCATACTGAAATCACCGTCGTTAGGGGCCTTTTCTTGCACAACTAAATGTTTCCCTATTTATATATATTTTTTGTGGATGAAATTTCATAGAATGAGGAAATTGGTTAATCAGGTAAAGATGTATGATTAAATGAATACCTGGAACCATTTAATGATCACCCTGGTTGAACTAAATGAAAGAATGAATTTGTGGGTGATGATTGGGGTTTAATTATGTAAAGGGGTGTTTTATGGGTTTTTATTGAACAGGTGAGCAGTGGGGCTGCGGTTGGCTGGGTTGTGGGTTGGCGTGTATGATATGGTTGTGATGGGCAGCGGAGCTGTGGTAAATGGTATCAAAGGGATGATGATGTGGTACAGGTATTGTTTTTGATGTGTTGTGGTTATGGTGGTTGAAGCAGGGATGCACGGATGGGTTGTGCATATAAATAAAAGTGTAAGAGATAACAAATGAATTGTGGGGAATGGTAGTTGATTAAATATAGAAAATAAATAGAATTTATTGGATGATAAAATAAAATGGTATTATGTTTCTTGTGTTTTCTCTAACTTTATTTGTGGTTGGTCGGGATATGTTTTACGAATGATTGATCTGGTTTGGTTGTTGTTAGTTTCTCAGTGGTAAAGGAACTAATAAACTAAAACTGTTGAAACATGAAAAGCTTAATGGGGTTTGGGGCTATTTATTTTGTGCATAATTTCGAGGTAGCAGTGCCGAGGCATGTGCTCAGATCTTTTGTGTAGAAGCCTTAGGATGTGATGATTGGTTGATATAATTATATAAATCTTTACTTTTTATGTTTCTTTACGCACCCCAACCATGTTGAGCACTACGTGTTGAACACCCATGGGACAGGAGGGTGAGATTATCAAACATCTAAATCATGGTTGGTTACTGCTTTTCCTTGTGCTCCATCTTCCAGGTTCTATAGCCAAAGATCCTTCATATAGGTTACGACAGATGATTCCCAAGAGTCTTCGGGATGTGGATGTGATCTGTTCCTAGGTGTCTTCGGGATGAGATGTGATATGGTTCCTAGTTGTCTGTGGGATGAGATGTGGTTATGGCCGAGGATTGAGTTCCGGCAGGATACTATGATGGATGATGTTTAGGTGCATGTGAGATACTATGAGCTTCATATGGCCAGGTTGCGACACTAGCTCGAGATTCGTATGGCCAGGTTTTGGAACAAGCTCAGGAAGAGTGGGAAGCATCAGAGCGTTAGGTGTGAGTTCTTGAGCAGTATTCAGTGGGATGGTGGTGTAGGGTACCCATACTTTGATAATTTTACTACACTCCTCTATTGACTTGCGATATTTGGTGAGTGTGGCTTGTATGGTTGGGTGGATAGATTACTTTCTAGACTATCATTCCTTCTTTTTTCTCACTGGGCATTAGGATGTCTCCCCACCTGTGCATGAGAGATTTAGGTTTTCCTACTGAGTATACTTGTATGCCCACCCTACGTTTATTTTCTGGTTTTCAAGAGGACTTCAGGGACCGTGTGGGACCATGCTAGTTGGGCATTGAAGTTTTGCTGGTTGCAGTTTTTGCTTTCTTTTTTTGTATCGTACTTTGGATATTTTATTGTACATGTACTTTTGTTTCAGTATTGTATAAAACATGCATATGGGTTTGGTTTTGGGTTTATTCTCATTTACTTTTTCCTTTTTCTTTTGGTGTTTGAGTCATTCTATTTCCTTATATTAAATAATAAAAAGGGTAATGCCCCCCATATTTGTGAAAACTCATACCCTTGGTGCTAGTCGCCACTCCGGGGCCTACTGGGGGCGGGGCTCGGGGGTCATTATCTCCCTTTCACCATTTCCAGCTCAGGAGGGGCATCTTTGGTGGGAGGGGGTCGTGAAAGAAATTAATTTTAATATCTTAAGTTTTATTTGTAGATTTTTTATATGGATTTCTAGTGAATAAAAAAAATCAATTCATTTTATTATTTCTTAATTAAATGATATGATATTTTTAAGGGTTTATTTCACAATCTCATTTTTATTTAGGATTGTTTATTATTAAGTATCCACTTGGGAATATTTATCTTCCATGGTCATGTTTTATAAAAACAATTAAAAAGGTTTTCACTATTCTTATATGAATGTTCAAATCCAATTTTTCTCATTTTTTATATTTTAATAAAATGGGATTAAAAAAAATATTTTCCATTTTTTAAACAAGGTACTTTGTGAATTTTCTGAAAAAATATGGAAGGAATTTTTTAAAACTTATATAGAATTAGAGGATTTTACCATCATCATGATGATTCATTTAAGCTTAGTTTACATGATTACGAGGTTATTTTCAAATAAAATTTTCTATTTTATAAATTTGCATCGCTTTAAAAAGAAATTATTAAAAAAAAGAAATATTATGGTTCACAAATTATTTCAATTGATATTTCAAAAATATTTTCTGTCTAAGATAAAAATATTTGATGTTACATATTCTTTACTGGGGTTATGATTCAAGGATATTATACTTATTCATTCTATAATTTGTTTAAGTTTGTGATGAAATGATAACTATAAAACCCATTTGATTCCCATGGGTTAGGCTATGAAAAAATCTTTATGAAACCCATTTTTTCATGGATTAGGATAGGATGAATAATTTATCTTCATGTGGCACAGATATGTATAGTTTTATTTATGTGATGGGTGGGCCCTTGATCTCCCTCCAAATAATTGGTTAATAAAATATATCTCATGAGATAGTTAAGGGAAATGAGCTGATGTGCTTGATCTATTATGGGAAACTAGTTGTTGTTCTTGATCCATTAAGGGAAACAAGTTAACGTGATTGATATATTATGAGAACAATGTCTGTGTGATTGATACATTATATGAAACAAATCGATATAATTAATCTAATATTTTAAACAGGTGATAAGGTATGGTCTGAGAGTCTTGATTATTAACCTTGACATATGAAATGGTTTTCTATAAATATGATGATTCCAAACACATTTATGATATGGAATTATGTTTCATGATTGATTTTTGACTAATTTTCATTCTTATAATTCATGTCTTACGAACTGCCAATCTATTTTTCATTAATCATTGTTATGATATTTTCTATGGATGGTATTTTTCCAAATGTTATGCTCATGTTATCATACCCCTATGTTCATGTTATGCTTATGTATCTCTTATTATTACCCTTACTAAGCATCTAATATTACACTTTATTATGTTCTGTTTCCCCATGTCACACCCATATTTTAATTTTAACTTAGTTCCAACTTGGGTCAGGATTGAGGTGAGTCTCTATTTATATTGTTTAGTTTTCCTTGAAAAATGTGTGTTTTGGGTGTGGAGGCTTCTGTTGCACGAGAAGAGCATAGTATAGAAAATGTGAGGCTTCACCCAGGTAATCATCTGACCTTACTATCTTCGAAAAATAAAAAATAATTGAATGATAATAAAATGAGGGTTAAAATAAAATAAGCAGAAAAATTAAAATAGAAATAAAGGTATTGATAATATTATTAATGCGAATATTATTATCATTATCATTATTAATATTAAGAATAATATTTTTAAAATTATTATTATTATTATTATTATTAAAAAATTAAATGAAATCAAAAAACAAATTGAAATAAAATAAAATGAGGAAAATGTTTTAATCATAATAATAATCATATCATTAAAATGGATAATAGATTATTATTATTAACTGTGTTTTTTTATTATTATTAAAAAATTTAATATCATTATTACTATTAAAATTCTTGTTAATATTATAATTATTAAAAATGAAATAAATTCTATTATTAATTTTAACATTATGTTAATTATTATTAATAAGGATATTATTAATTATACTATTACTACTATTATTATTTTTATTATAATTATTAAGTTATATATATATGTGTTCCCCTCCCCTTCCCTTATCTCACTGTGTGAGCCCCCTCCACACTCCCTTCTACTTGGTGCCATGTTCTGACAACTTCAACCCCAGTCAGATCCCTCTTTATGGTGACCTCAACCGTAGCCCTCTCCCTCCCTCTGGCTAGACCTCCTCCTGCCAGTGCACACTACGTTGCCAGTGCACCTACCCTCTAGCGCATGAAAATTCTCTATCTGACCCCTCTCTGGCACACCACCTCCTCCGGCACGCCACCCTCCTCCAGCGGTGGTGGATTCCCCCTCCGGTGAGTTTTCTTCCTCCTTCTCCCAATTTAGGGTTCTCATGAAGGGATTTTTGTTTTGTCAAAACCCTAGTTGTTAGGAGTTTATTTTTAGAACTGAATCCTAAAATTTTAGGTTTAATATTGTTGTGTTAGGATGATTTTAGCTTTTTGTAGGTGTGACTGAGGTGCGATTGGGGTTCCACACTGGTTTTCATAATTTCATCATCATATGAGTTAGGATCACTTTTCATTTCCCCTTTAAATTTTAGAATACATTGATTTATTTCATTTTTCACAATCATTGAATATTAATTAGTTATGTATGATTTTTTTTTTAAATAATTGTTTTGGGAGAAATGGGTTGTTTTAGGGATAAACACTATTTGGTGAGATTATTTTTATTTATTGATAGATTTATCATGCTCTTGGATTTTTGTATGGGTGAAAAAATGTATTTTATAGGATACAACATGTATTTGATTCTAATGTGCCATTTTAATGTAAAACATGATGTCTTTCAACGTAACCTGAGTTGTGTCATTTGAATTTATTTTAATAATCATGAAATTAATTTATCAAATTATGCATGGGATGAAATTATATTTCGACATGGAATTGAGGTATAAATAATTTTTAAACAGGGATTTGGGTGCATTATTGATGTAAAATCCTTAGGGTGTTTTCTGAATTTTTTAATGGTTTATTAAATTAAAAAAAGGGTGAAAACATGTTTGAGAAGTATTTTGTGGTGTGTATGAATTTAAAATTTATTTCTAATGTGTGGTGTGTTTACGTTGTGTTCTCCACACCATGCATTGGTTAAATCTTTCATTTGGATCTTATTAGTAATTTTTGTTTTCTATAGGACTGAATTTTTGGTAAATGAAAGTTTGACATTCAAATGGTGGTTGGTGTTTCCAATTTGGATTTCAAAATTGACCTGGTATTGAAAATGGAATGTGTAAAGTTAATTGTTAGAGGTTTGATGCGTAAAAATGGAATGAGGCTTGTTTGGCATTTTTTAAAAGGTTGTTTAGAAAAACCTCTGGGGAGTGAGTCTTTCCCAGTTGATTGCCCGTGAGACAAGAGTGTCCTTGGTTTTGGACCTCCCATGTACAATTATTGTTTTAAGGAAAATAATACTCCTAGAGATGGTTGGGGTGGTTATTGTTTGTGTGTTTTATGTATGAGGTGGTATATATGGCTTGTTTCATGATCGTGTTTGGTGAACCTCTTCAAAAACATAGCATGTGAATATAGAATAGATATGAGGATTAATGATAATGATTTCTCTACTGGTAGTTGATGTAGTAACTAGAGACTCGTAGTAAGTGGGTATATTTGGGATTATTTCTAGGTGATTGGGAACCTTGGTCTATCCTAAGATTGGGTGGCCGAGCATTTGGGAATTTTGATTTCATCATGTGCGGAATGCTTAAAGGGATGGGGTCTCATATATTAATATGTTTTGGTTCTCCTCTGAGTTCCAATGTATTTTTGTATTTCTCCGATACTAGTACATTTACTGTCATTTCCTCCATTATGTAGAACCGTGATATGGTCCTTGGTTTTGGTACTCGTTTGGTAAATTATAAACATTTGTTTTTATTAAAAAGGATTTCAAGAAAAATGTTTTGCAAAGAATATGTACCCTTCCATTTTCCAATTTTATGAAAAATATAACTTTTCCCATTTGGATTCCTTTTTTCTGCTCCCCATGACCCTTGTTTTAAATCAATAGGGAAATGGAATATGATTGTTTGTTTTAAAATGAAATGTGTAGAAAACCTATATTTATATTTTTTAGTTCAAACTTATTAATAAATGTATATTTATTTAAATCACGAGTAATAGGAATATTGTTAATTGGGCCTACCAACCGAGTTTTAATACTCTCACCTATATTTTTATTTTGTTTTTAGTTTTATTCTATAGGTTCTAGGTTGGGCTCAATCACCTTGGATGAATATTGAGTCTTTAGAACAGAGTGTTACCTGTGGAGTCACATGGTGTTTTGGTGGTCATTAGGTTCAATTAGTTTTATTTATCAGTTATTGATTAATATTATATTTTTTATTTATTTTTGGCTAATATTTTATTATTATAATTGATTTTGTTTATTTATATTGGGAGAAATCATTCCCATCATCACTATATTGATTCCCTTGGTGCCTCTCACCTGCCCAAGAGGATCTGGAATTCCTCTTGGGCCATTCAATGGATCGTCTCGTGTGACCGATTCAGGGTCAAATCGGGTTGGTTCATAAAAAATGGTATCAGAGGAAGTTGGCTCTATAGTGGACTTTTCTTTTTTGAGTTCCCACTATTACATGGGGATGTAAAGGTAGAAGGAGTAGGAATTTTGGGACAGAGGTGTAGTAATGGGAAGGACATCATGAAACATTTCTCATTCCGAACCTCAGGTTACCAAGGGATATTTGGTTTTGTTAGTGTATTTTGATTTTTTTGAATTGTTGGAATTGGGAAATAAAAATGGAGTTGGGTAAGTGGAATCAGTGTGCTCGAAAGGCCTGGAAACCTAGGTGGAGCTAGGGAAATTACCCTAGAATTCTCTCTTTGATGGTGACTTGACTGACATATAGCTACCAACCATGTGTAAAAGTCACCAACCGACACTAGTTTCCACTTATGAATTGTTTAGATCATCCTTCTTTTTGAAAATTTCGTTGAAAAGTATTTTTTTGGACTTGTGAAAAGGAGAAATTAAAATTGTAATGAAAGTGTTTTTAGAAATGGAAAATGGGTTTTTACCTTTTTGTGTTCCCTGAGTGACCACATGCATGGATATGTATGAGAAAGTGGATGGATTCACGATATGGCATGAGGATATGCATGGGTAAGTCTCCATGGGACACCATTGATTGATGTGAAACTCATTGAACTTGAATCTTTTTCAAAAAAAAATGTAAATGGAGATGTGATATTTCAATATCTTACAATGGTGTGATGAGTTCTTTATGTTTCAGGTAATGATACTTCTTTATAAGTGTTTAATATGAGGAATACTGGTTGTTGGATTTGTTTTGATCATGTTTATTATTTCCTTATTTCCATGTGTCTGCCCCCACAATGATCTGATGGATTCCCAAGGTGAAGCTTCGAGTGGTGAATCATTGGAAAATACCTAAGTTGAGAAACCTATAGAATACGTTCTAGAATTTTCGATTTTGAAACCTCCTTTATTATATAGTCAAGTGGATCTAATTGAAGTGGAGGAGTGGATGTAGAGGATTGCGAGGAACTTTAGTTTCCTTGTGCTTCATGAGAAATTGATGGTAATGTTAGATAAATTTTTGCTTGAATGTACAAACTTGACATGGTGGATGTTTTTTTCTCGAAGAAAGCCTTGAGAAGATCTTACTTGGGTGTTCTTCAAGTCATCATTCATCCAACATTATTTCTTTGAGATGATGAAGGTGAGAAAGAGAATGGAGTTGTGTGGTCTTCAACAATGTGTTGGATCAGTATTAGAATTATATTGACGATTTTTGGATCTAGTGTTTTATGACCTGGGGTATGTTGTAAACATTCCCATGAATGCTCAATATTTAGAGCTTGGAATCCATTATGAACTATAGTCGAAGGTGTAAGAGTTCAACCTAACAACTTTTGTACGATGTGGTGAGGAAATACTTTTATGACGAAACTGAGTTAGAAGGAAGACTTGAGATGGAGAATCGTCCTCTGGTCTTTGGGAGTGGTGAATAGGATTTTAATAAGAAGAATATGAAGCAATCTGATTCTGGTTGTGCTAGTAGGGGAATTAAGAGGCATACATACATCTAGTCAGCTTCTTTACAATGGAAGGTCATGATCTATCATTAGTTTGGTAAGCTAGTTCATAAGAGGTAGTCATGACTGAATTCTCCAAGAATATTCCATACCTCTGGATTCTTGGGTCACTTGACGTGGTTCTGTTGAGGTTTTTCCAAGAATCCCCATAAATCCAGATCTATCCTTCCTAAGAACACCACAGCCTGTTTGTAGAAATCAGGAAATGTTTTGGAATTAGTTTAGGGTATTTCCCATTGTAATGTTCTCTAGGTGTAATAGTCCTGTTTGGTGAAGTTTTGTGGTGTTTTTTTCTTTTTAAAATGTAAGGATGGTTGTTGTCGATCCTTTTTGAACTCCTATTTCAATGGAAGTGTGTTTTGTAAAATTTTGATTCATGTGTTTTATTCGGAGGTTTCTAATGTATAAATACAAGGCAATAGTTTCTTCAAACATTAGATCTCCATCCATAGGTCTTGGAGTGAAGCCGGAGCATAGTCATAGGAACCCTAGAAGTGTGAAATGATTTGGTCTAATTTTTTTCCTCAGTATGGAAGATTAAGGTCGTTCAAGCCACCGGTGTAGTTGGTTCATTTTAATTGGTTCCATTTGGTGGAAGGAGGACTGGGAACCCCATTTCCAAGTTGTGACCTATTTGGGTGTAATAGTTATTTCTTGGTTATGAGGAGGTGTAGTTTCCTCGTATTCTTAAATTTTTAGTGGTTGTGTCTCACCATGTGTAGGTATTTATAAAAGGGTCCTCGATTGGAATGATTGTGTGAATGAAATATAGCATGGTTTGTGTTCTTATGGTGGTGTGAATTTGTTGTCATGTGTGGTTGTGATGTCCATTAGATTATCCCACATTCCCTCCCCTCCCCTTATGGTAGGGATTTTTGGACAGTATCGAGAAGTTTTTTGAGTTTGTTTAATTTCGTTGGTTCTTATGGTGGGATGTCCATTCTAGCCTCCCCATGTTCATAGTACAATTTAGTCTATAGTCTCAGTGTGGTGATAGATGGTCTCGTGCGGATCCACCTAATCCCAAGATCTTCCTTTATGTAAATATTAGGATGGGAGTGTTCTGAAGGTTTTGTTAAAGTAAGGTTTTAGAGGTTTTCATCGGATGAAGTTTGAATTCATTTGGTTTTATTGGGTGAATCGTTGAGTTCAATTTGATGATGTTTAAGGTGTATGTAATATCCCAAAATTTCCATCTATTTTTTTATCTTCTATGGAATTATTTTGAGACCACATGCTTCGACTCTACATGATTCTGAGGCCTAGTGAGCCCAGAACAGAATTTTTAACTTTTTTTAGTTCGCTTAAGTAAAAGTATGAGCGGGTTTTCTGAACTTTTGAACTAGTGCTTAGATAGAAAATCTAAGGGCACCGTTGAACATGGAATTCTGTGATTCACCTTGAAAGGACTTAACTTTGACCAACAAGGGTCGAAGAGAATAGTTAGTCTTTGGACATTTCAGAAAATAAAAATTAACTTAAAAAATTATTTTATTATTTATCCTCTCACTATTGAGTGATGGATAGTGGTAATGCAGTTTAGTGATGAGGCACATTAATTTAACATCCTTAGTGGCTCGTAAATGGAGCGTAATAGATACGTGGTTTCAAAAATGAAACAACATAACAACACGGTGTTTCAGCGTAATAGAAATGTTGCGACGTGTTTTATTTTAATAGGATAACACATTGGAGAGATGAGACTTAAACCATGGAAATTATCTGAAGAACCTACGCCAATTATTCCCTCTAAAGATGAATGAAAAAATTTAGCAGATTTCAAGAAACATCGACGCTTTACGAAGAAAGGGATCGAGAAGCGATGAACGCCAACAGAGCATGAATCCTCGAGGGAAGAGTGCTTCAACGACGAATGCCAATCGAGGTAAGGGGTTTATTTGTTTTATTTTTTCCCCATTCTTATTCTAAAATGAAAAATTTGGACCAAACCACTAACAAGTTGATCCACATATCATTTGTTCTTGTGGGAGGGTGTTTTTCTTGGTTTTTCAATTCGGAGTTTAATTAATTTTTGATAAAACCGTGATCCCAAGCTTACCCTGTTTTAAACTTCTAACACGGAGGGTGCTGGCTAACACAAAAAAGGCCTGACCCCCTCCTCCTTGTGCGATCTTGGTCGAATAATTTTTAAAATGGAGGAAATATATTTTCAAGGCCTCTACAGGGAAGGCAACACCCCAAGGAGGCCGAAGGTGAAAACGACGCGAAGAACGAACCATCAGTGCAGACCTGGTGGCCCATGGAAGAGCCCATAGGTGCGCCAGAGATAGATTCCATGGATGGATCGGGTTGAGGCCCAATGGGAGGAGACACCTGCTGGGCCGATGGATGGAGAAAGGTACGTGGCTCCTTGGTTGTGTCGGTGGAGTAGCTCGCAATAGCGGGCCCCAGCTCTAGGGCAGCATGTGGTCTCTGACCGTGTTCGGGGAGAATAGGCAGCCAACATTTCCGGCCATAGGGTGACACACCTGGACACACCACGTATCAAGGAAGGGTGTGGACCACCCTAGTGGGCCAAACCCTAGTGGGCCAAACTTGCCCCGTCAGGTAGGACTCACCCCATTGTGTTGGGCCAAATGTGTGGCCCAACGGGTCAGACCAGACCCAGACCCAACCGACCCCTTTTTGGAAAAATACCAATATCTTTCAAACTGGGCTTCCTATTGATGAGATGTTTATAGTGTTGGAACCCTCATGATGAGGCAAATATTTTGGAATACTCTTGAGATTCGACGAATAGCATGAGGAGCAGTTCTCCCTAGATCAAGTGTGCTACGTGCAGAAACCCTGCAGCTATATGAGACAAAAAGACTGTTGATGAGTGACCCTATGTGAATTGGATACTATGGACCAATGAAAATTGGATTTTGTGTGACTCGAAAGGCCCACAGTGGGAAGAAGATTTTGTGTGACCCGAAATACCCATGGTACTTGACAGAAGGAGTACCTTAGTATGGCCATAGATGGGATGTGGGTTCTGTGTGACCCAATATGCCCATGGTGGGGAGCGAATTCAGTGTGACCCTGCATACACACGATACTCATTAGGGATGAGTACCAAAGTAGTCCTATGTTAGTGGGAAGTATCTTATATGAGACCCAGTAGTCCCACATTAATCATTGAGGAGTAGATATCCAATATCCCAATGTGTTTGATGATATGACTAATGGTCCTACTTTTCTACTCTAGAATATACCAGGTGTGATCTGTCTTTCTTTGTGATCATTCTTGGTGATCTGGTTTTTGGTTTTTTGGTAGATTGATGTGTGGCCATTAATTTGTGTTTTGGGGTCACTATTGAGTATATTGTTACTCACTCCTGTGTAACATTCGCCTGCACATGTTGTGTCTGGTGGAGATGACTGCCTCCTTGAAAAAGGACTTGGTGGACCAGGACCCGGTGGTGCCTAGTGAGACTAAGTAGGGAGGGTGTAATTATACGAATTTTAGCAGCAACTCTGTACTAACCCATCAGGTGTGGTTTCCAATAGATGGCTTGGATAGTTTTTTGTACTTTCTTGTTTTCCAGTTTCTCTTTGATTGGGTTTGTATTCTGGCCTATTTGACTTTTAGTTGTACTTATATTAGTGGGTTTTTAGTGGAATGCTTGTTTACTTTTCCATCTTTGGTATGTGGTTGTCTGTGTGTGCATACATGTACTCATTAAAATGCCTCCCACTTGAAGGTTGACGCATCCGACGCTAGTCACCAACCCCTGGACTTAGGGAGGTGGGCGTGGGGTATGTCACGGCATGGGTCTCGGGGGATGGGTCATGACAGTGTACCTATTTTAAGGTTGTATTTTGCATCATGAAAGTTCTATTCCTTTTTTTGGTCGTTCAACTAGAGGTGTCTAAGATTTTTGGGGTGGGTGGAACTTAGTAGGGAGTTCATTTCAGTCTCCCAAATTCATCTTGTTAGCCTTTCTCTTGTGGGTGGTGTTTTTGTGATCTCTTCATTTTTCATTATTTCAGAAACTCCTTGAACTATAAATAAGTATCAATTTGTATTTTTGGGGTTCGGCCTTGTTATTGATTTTCAGGGGTGGAAAGAGTTATGGTGGGGAGAATTGACACTCCCAGATTTTAATTTTACATTGGTTCCAGCTCCGATCAGGGATCAGGTGAGTCCCTATTTAAAGTTTTGAGTTTTTATTGAAAAAAGAATATTTTGGGTTTGATGGAATCTAGCGCATGGGTAGAGCACGATCCTGAAACCGTACAACTTCACCCAGGTAATCGTGCCTCCTTCCCATCTTTGAAAAATTAAATAACAATTAAACGAGTAATAAAATGAGGGTAAAAATAAAATTAGATAAAAGGTAAAATAGAATTAATGGTATTGATAATATTATTAACGAGAATATTAGTATTATTATCATTATTAATATTAAAAATAATATTATTTAAAATTATTATTATCATTATTATTGTTAAAAATGAAATGAAATGGAAAAAATAGAAATAAAATAAGAAAAAGAAAATGTTTTAATCTTAATAATAAATATCTTTTTGTTGTGGATAAAAAAATATTATTAATTTTTTTGTTATTATTATTATTCAAATTATTAATATCATTATTATTATTAACATTTTTTAAATTTTATATTCATTAAAAATTAAATAAATTCTATTATTAATTTTAT
Organism: Viscum album; assembly: GCA_963277665.1. NCBI lineage: Eukaryota > Viridiplantae > Streptophyta > Magnoliopsida > Santalales > Viscaceae > Viscum > Viscum album. The sequence goes on along the minus strand of OY728163.1, from coordinate 1,851,512,056 downwards.
CATTATGTTAATTATTATTATTAAGGATATTATGAAATATAATAATAATAATATTATTATTGTTATTAATATATATATATATATATATTAGGTCTTCCACTCACCTTCCCCTACCTCATCACGTGACCCCCCTGTGCACTCCCCTCTCATATGTGCCCTGCTCTGATGACCTCAACCCCAGCCGGTTCCCTCCTTTTGGTGACCTCAACCCCAGCCGGCTCCTTCCCTCTAAGCAGTCCTCCTCCCACCGATGCACCCTACCTCACCCCCTCAGACGATTTTGGATCCTCCGACCGACCCATCTTCGGCACGTCGACTCCTGCATCACACCACCCTCCTCCAACGGTGGTGGATTTCCCCTCCGTTGAGTTTTCTTCATCCTTCTCATGATTTAGGGTTCTCATGGTTGATTTTTTGTTTTGGAAAACCCTTATTTGTTATGATTTTATTTTAGGGTTAAATACTAATATTTTTTGTTCAATCTTGTTGCATTAGGTTGTTTTTATCTTTCCACAGGTGCGACTGATGTGCGATTAAGGTTCCTAACCAGTTTGCAGAAGTTTTTCATCATATAATGTCGGGTCCCTTTGCATTTCCCCATTAAATTTAAAAATAAATTGATTTCATTCATTTTTTACATTCGTTGAATACTAATTAGCTATGTATGATTTTTTTGAGAATAATTATTTTTTGAATAATGGGGTGGTTTTTTGGATAAAAAATGCTTGGTGTTATTATTTATCTTTCTTGATTGATTTATCATGTTCTTGGATTGTTGTATGTGGTGAAAAAAAATGGTTTTGATTGGATAAAACATGCCTTTGATTATAAAGTGAAATTAGATGTTTTTCATGTGTCACCTAGGTTGTGTAATTTGACTTTATTTTACTAATCATGTAATTGGTTTATAAAATTTATCATGGGATACAATTATACTTTGACATGGAATTGAGGTTCAATTAAAATTTAAAGAGTGTTTTCATGTATTACTGATGTAAAAGCCTTAGGTTGTTTACTGAAATTGTTTAATAAATTATTTTAATCATTTAATAAATTTTAAAAAGGGTGAGAATTTTTTTTGAGAAATGTTTTTGGGTGCATATGATTTTAAAATGGATTTATAATGTGTGGTGCGTTTTTGTTGAGTAGTGCACACTATGCATTAGTTAAATCGCCCGTTTGGATTCTCACAGTAGTTTTTATTTTCTAAGTAAATGGTTTGGTTTTTTAAATGATATTTTGACATTAAAATGTTGGATGGTGTTTCCAATTTAGATTTCTAAAATGGTTTGGTATTGAAAATGGTTTGTTTTTAGTTTTTTATTAGAGGTTTGATGAGTGAAAATGACATGAGGTGCATTTCTCATTTTTATTAAATGGTTAATTGGAAAAAAACTATGGGGAGTGATTATTTATTTGTTGTTTGGCCATGAGATAGGAGTGTCCTTAGTATGTGACCTCACTTGTATAATAATTGTTTTATGGTAAATAATACTTCTTGAGATGGCCATGGTGGTACCGGTTTGTGTGTGTTATGTTTGAGGGTGTATATATGGCTTGTTGAATGATCTTGTTTTGAACACCCCTTTACGAACATTGTATGTGAGACTATCATAGCTACAAGGATTATTGAGAATGATTGCTGCACCGGTATTTGATGTACTAACTAGTGGACGACAATAGGTGGATATATTTTGGTTTATTTCGGTGGGATTAGGCACCCAGGTCAGTACTAATTTAAGGTTGCGAGGCATTCGAGCATTTTGATTTAATTGTGTGTGTCATGCTACCAGGCATGGGGTCTCATGTATCAGTCTATTTTAGTTCTCCTATGAGATCCTAGGTTTTTCGGTGTTTCTCCGATTCTAGTACCCTTAGTTCCATTTCCCAAATTATGTGGAACCATGATCTTGTGCTTGGTTTTGGTACTCTTTTGGTAAATTGGGAACGTGTTTTTTTATTAAAATGTATTTTAAGAAAATGGTTTTGGAAAGAATAATCACTCTCCCCTTTATCACTTTTATGAAAAATAAGTCTTTCCCATTGTGTTTCCCTTTTATTTCTCCCCTTATTTCTTGTTTTAAATCAAGTTTTCAATGGAATATGATTGTTTGTTTTAAAAAAAAGTGTTGAAAACCTATATTTATATTTTTAGTTAAAAATTGTTAATCATTGTTTATTTATTTAAAGGATGTGCATTAGGAATAGAGTTATTTAGGCCTACCTACTATGTTTTAATACTCACACATATAGTTTATTTTTGTTTGTAGTTTCTGTTATAGGTTCCATCTTAGGATAAATCACCTTGGAAAGATGTTGAGTCTTGGGATCAGAGTGTGACATGTGAGGTCATGTGGAGTTTTAGTGGTCGTTAGGTTCAGTTAGTTTTATTTTTTTAGTTATTTATTAATTGTTATTTGTGTTTTTTTGGGATACTCTTTTGTTATTTTCACTACTTTTTTTATTTATATTGGGTGAAATCATTCCCATCGTCACTCAGTCGATGCCCTTGTCGCTTGTCACTAGCCCGAGAGGATGGGGAATACCTCTTAGGCCTTTCCATGGATCATCCTGAATGACCAGTTCAGGGTCAACCTGGGATGGTTCGTGACACCCTAGGTTATGAAGAATGGAACTTTTTAGTGGTACTAAAGGGAAGATATTTGTGGGAAACATTGAAGATCTTTCACTAGACTTGAAGTTTGTGTTCCAAGTTTCCAAAGGCACTAAACTATTATGGTCATTAGACATCTGTTTGTGAAATGTAATGAATATTCATCTAAAAAGATATAATATCCATCTAGTAAAATCTAGGTTCATTATAACTTCACTTATATGGATCTTAATAACCACTAATTTTAGATATTTGGCTCAAATGGTTGGGGATAAAGTCAAGGTTAAATATTTTCTAATTGTCTGGGGACATGGCGATTTATTTACTTAAGATATTTTTGGTCTTCCTTTGGATCATGAGGATAAATTTTCAATTTAACTCATACCATATTATATTAATATATTAAATATATCTTATAGAATTATCATTATTGAATTAGAATAATTTAATAGGAAACTATAATATAATTGAGAAAAGGGTTTTATATGAAAAATTTACTTACCATGGGGTATACTAATCATATTTGTTAAGAATAAGGATGGATCATTATGTATTTCTAGTTTTCTCAATCAGTTTGACAATAACATGTTCAAGAACAACTATCATTTTACCCATATTGATGAAATGTTTAGTTAACATTGAGGGGCTTGATACTTCTGAAAGGTGACTTTTTTATCTAAAAATAATAAACAATGACTGAAACATAAGGATATACCAAATAAATATATCTATAGAAGATATGGGAAATTGAATTCATGTAGATATTTTTTTGAATTTCAAATAACCCAAATGTCCACCTAAATTTGATGAATAGAGTATTAGTGATTAGCTAGGTATATTTATGGCTGTATTTATAGATAATATTCTCTTATATTTAGAGAAAATGAAAACACATAAAAATAAAATAAATATTATATTAAATTATATAAGTAAGGATAGGTTCCTTACTTATTTTATCAACTATAGATATTGGTTATATAAATCATCATTACTGGGTCTTGTAATAATAAACAAGGTTATATATTTGGATCATTCAAATCTCTAGGTAACTGAAGAATTTCATCAAACAACATTTGTAATAGAGATGAATATTTTTCATGGATTTTTTGAATATTATCAACATTTTTTGAGAAAAATTAATGATTTTAAAATTCACTAACCAAGATAACCTATAATGGAGTAATGTTCCTCTAGATTGAAGAATGTGAAGATATGTTTAGGGATCATAAGAAGATATTAGTCACTACACTTATACTCACACAACCATATAGTAAAGAGAAGTTTTAATTATGTAGTGACACATAAATTAATATCATGGGTTGTATTTTTATATAAAATCAAAACATAGTAGTTTAATCTTTTTATTGATTAAATCCTGACAAGAAAAATTACTCAATGTAAGATTTGGTACTAGAAATGGTAATTTTTTATTATTGATTTAGATAAATTATCTATATAGAGACATGTTTGATATTTATATTGATCACCATAGATTAAAGTGTATTTTCACATAGAAAGTCTTGAACATAAAAAAAATTATATGGTTATAGTTGATCAAGGATTATGATTCCTTAATACATTACAATCCTATGAATGAATAAATGTGGTTGATCCTCTGAGTAAAAAAGATATGCTACCTTATTCATGTTGTAGATTGAAAGAGACCCAATATTCATGGAAATAAATTTCGTAGAAATAGAAAATATTAATCGAAAAGAAGAATTTATTCCTTACCAAAATTATTTCTTAAACATCTATCAATGTGAAGATAAACAAGGCACATAAATATGATATATAAAAATAATAATTTTGGAAATATTATAGTGTTTAACCTTGTCAAATAAGTAGCTACAAGAATTTTAAATTTATCATGTGTTCCATAATTACCATAAAAAAATAATAATTCTTGGCATTGATATGAACCAAACATGAAATACATAAATGTACATCATTTACCATATTTATACATAACATTTAATAAAAAAATCATACTCGTAGATCCCAAAGGATCATCATATTTAAAGATTATCTATAAATACATATTATTTTATAATATATATTTCTTCCATAATATTTACATACACATGACTCTATTTTTTTTAATATCCTATATAATATACTTCTTTAGTACATGGGGAAATACTAAATGTAAGAAAAGGGTGAGATCCAAATTTCAATAAAGAAAAAACATATCGATTATTCAAATATTATTTATCATTATATTATAAAAATTTGAAAAATCATGAACATAACATAAATGCTTGATTAATATAATTATATCATTGGATCATATGAAGTGATCATAATATGTGGTAGAATGTTCATATACCACGATATAGAAATATCGAACCATTAATTGATCATCTGGAAAGTATAACATTTATAATGGAATAAGAACATGAAATAATAATCATGATCCATGGAAACATAACATAGGAATGTTATGGTGACCCAAATTGATACTAGTTAAAGAATTTAAGGGGAAATAAAACATTGAAAATTGGTTCATTGAATGTTTTATGAATTGGAATTCACATTTAAAATCATATATTTGGGGCACATCTAGGAGGTTTTTAAACATGTTTGGGTGTTTTGGTGGCACTAGGGGGGAATTGATTTTAGATTAGAGAAGTGATAATACTTATTTATTTAGAAGAAAACTCACTAGGTTCCCTATAAAAATATCCTTTAAGTACCTGGTGGGACCAATAGAAGATAATAACCACTATAGGGCCATTGAGTACCCAATGGAAACCAATTGGGAACTTGGTACCTTTTTTGGGTGTATTTTTTTAAAATTAGTTTAATTAAAATTTAATTTCAATTGATATTACCCTACCTGCTTTGTGATCCACTAAATCCAGCACCTCTAACCCTCTCTCTCCCCTCATTTCCCCATGTCCCTCTATTTTTTAAATGGTTCCCAATATACTATCTCTAATTATAATGATCATTTATCTAATTTAAGAGTCCTACCTTGATGAGGATATGGTTAAACCTTGTTCATCTCTCATTTTTTCATGTATCTCACCATTTTTTTATTATAACTCATTTTAGTTCATATTTTTCTAGTTTATCAATTTTATGAAAACAATGATGAAAAAATCCATGATATTAAATGATTATGATCCAATAAGCTTTAGGTGGTTATTACTTGAATATTTCACTATATGTTGAAGGATTTTATGTAATGATTTTGTGTGTGTAATGGGTTCAAGATTTAGGTATTCTAGAAACGGGTGGGGGTAAATCTCAAAGTTTGAGATATCATAGGTAGATCCTCTTTGGTATGAATTGAGTGATTGATGCATAGTTTAGTGATTTTAAGGTTACCCTGTGGCTGTATCACCATGGAGAGAAACATCTAGTTCAATGTAATAGAACCTTTACTAATTGTAAAACGTGTAATTTGTGATGAATATCTTAAGTTTATTCCATGAGATAGGGATTGTGGTCTCTCAAGTTGTAGTGTACTTACATAGAAGTTTCAATATGTGAAGTACATCTGGTATTTCATTGGAAGTGATTAATGTGTTTTTATATTGAATCAAAAACTAAATTTTAGGGTTTGAGTAATGGTGGATTGGTTTCATTGGCTTTAAATATATCTTTAGAGAGTAGTTTTGGTTTTATAAGGTCTTATTACATAAGGGGTTCTCATGTATGTTGTGTTTGTTTTATTATTTATAGGTTCTCTTTTGATAATAACCTAGGGTGGGACGATTCTTAAGATATATTGGGGATTACTTATTATTAGGTAATGATGAATTATTTTCTTAGGTTGAGTATTATCTATGTAAAAACACCTCCAAGTAATGAAAATATGATAACCCCTTAGATATATAATAGGATGAGTACATGGATAGTGTAAGAAGTGACCTAAAGGCCTATATTTCCTTGGAAGAAATTATGGGTCCTAGTTCATTATGTGGGATTGATGATGGGAGTTCAACATAGCCTTAGGTGTTGTGTAATACATAATAGGGGAATTATGAATAGGTATGGATGAGTGTGATCATTGAGCATTGATGTAGAATGATTTTGAGCTACATGATTCATAAATTCATTTGGAATTTTCGTAAGGTTGCGAGTTAGGATTCATGTGATTTTTTATGGTGAGATAGATGGGAAAAGTTGATGATGATCCACGTTTGAGGGTTTTCTATAGTGATGCACAAGGTGAAGATTAGTATATTCTAAAGGGAAAGGCCTAGGGTATGTTACCATGCTTATTGTGGTGTGTGTGTTCCCAAATAGTGATCCTATAGTTTATGATCACAATTGATACAAGGAAAATACCTAAGTGAGAGGGTTCCAGAATGGAACACCTTTACTGATAGTGAATTATTCCATGATTTGTTATGAGGAATACCACTGAGTGAGATGGTGATGAAAAAGGTTACCCTAATTGAGTGGGGTATTGATGAATGGTTTCATTATTATACTTCATCCTAAGTGAGAGGGTGGTGGTATGAGATGTTACATGAGAGGAGATGTGGGACCTCAACATGAGTGATAGGATAGTGGTATGCTATGTTGAATAAGAAATGGAATGATACCTCACAATGACTTATAGGGTGGTGGTACAATATTGGAAATGAGATAGATACTTGGAACTAGAGATTAACCTAAGTGAGAGTGTAGTTGTTTATAATTTATTGTTTGTAATATCCCTATATAGTGGGAAAAAGTCTTGGTTATGTTACAAGATTAATTATTCCATATCTTAAGAAAGTGTATTCAGATATCATGGTTGATTGGTTAGAATATGATGACCTGATATTTATTCTTATGTGTTATCATTTATTTTCTATGTAGAAAAAACATTATATATTGTGGAATATTTTAAGAACTAATTTAGTGGTTCTATATTGATATTTATTTGTTAAACCATCTATATGAACTCAAGTGTACATATAGAAAATCATTTTTTTACTTTTAGGTGATGTGTTGTATAAGATATTTGGATATAATAGAAAGAATATTTATGAGATTGGTACATGGAGGGGATTCAGAGTTATTATTCAGTCTCTTTTTGTTTATTTTATTTATTTATGAATTTTATCAACCTTATAGGTTATCCTTGGTATGATTGTATGTTTTTATGTATACTGATCATGGTTATAATTTTTTTATAGCTTGTTGATGTTGTAAATTATTGGTGGTTTGTTATCCGCTATAAATACCTGCACATAAATTGATTTTTATGTTGACTCAATTATTTAAAAATTATTATATATGATTATGTTTATATTATTTTCTCTTTATATTTATTTTAGACTCCCACCACTAGTCAGTGGCCTCTAATGTATGGGGATAAATGCGTGTGTATTTGTGACACTTCAACGGTGGCATCATATGAGATATTTTTTCTAATGAATTAACAAATGTATTGAAGTATTATTATTTTTTCCTTGATGTTTTTTAATTTCAATTTATATATATAAATGTATCATATATTTAATTTTATTCGAGGGTAGTGCATTAGAAACACCTTTACCAATGAAAATCCAAGTTTTTAGGTGTATGGTATTATTTATATAGGGTTTTCTTATTCAAATTGAGATGTTTATTAATGCATGATGTTTCTAGTTGGGTTTTTTATTTAGATTTTTCTCTTAGTTTGGTGTGTAAATAATGCATTGGTAAATTCATCATATCAGGAACTTAGGTTTATATAATAATTACTGTGTTTTTTATTTTAAATTATTTTATAATGGTAAAATGTATTTGGGAAAAAAATTAGTAATGAAAATTTATGATAAATGTGTTTTGTGAAATTTGTTTTGATTAATTAAAATGTAAACTATAACTCATTTTTGATTCACCAATTAAATGAAATTGTTTTGGTGGGTTTTATTGGAATATTATAGACATGTAATTAGTATAGGAATTCTCATGATAGACAATGACCAATTAGGGGTAAGTATTGGGTATGAGGTACCGAGTGTATGGTTTGACGGAAGAACCCAAGAATAGTTAGTGCGGGTTTTGATGTATTGGTTCCTAAGAGAGCCTTGGAAGGTTTAAGTTTGCATGTGATGTTTCCTTGGGATGGTGGTGTAGTTATATATATAATGATTAAATTGAGTGGACATGGGATGATGTCTGTAGTTGTGCCTATCGAGCAGTTTTAATGACATATTTGGATTATGTGTGGGATGATCATAATTTTTAAAAATGTGAGTGAGTAGGTCATGTCTTTTGTAATTTTACCTTACAATATTGAGATGTAACTATAGGTTTTTGATTTTTATTGGTATTAGTTTTAATGTTGATGGTTTTTATTATTAAATATCAGTTTTGAGATGTTTGGTGGCATTATTTTTAATCATTACATACCTTAGAGACAAGTGATCTAGTTGTTCCTTATTTACCCAGAAGCTAATGAGTTGGTTTTTCTTTGTACTAGGTGTATCGGGTAAATGAAACATAGTTTGTGGGAGGAATGGTGCAATGCTTCAAATATTATAGATGATCAAGTAGTATAGAGATGATAATTTGGTTTTTTCAGGGATTTAATTGGTTATATTAGAAAAAATGCATCATTGGTTCTTTGTGAGGTATTCTATAATATTTTAGGAATAGGTAATTAAATAGTTCGGAATGTATTTTACAACTGGAAAATATGGTTTAAATTTATATTGGGATTATTCCTGTTGATATTCCTGTTGATATTCCGTAGATATGTGAGACCCATGTGGGGCATGGTGTCTGGGGGAGTATTATAAAATAACATGATATCATAATATTATTTTTAAATTCATTTATATTTTTTATAGAAAGGGTTTTAGGAACCTTGTAAATGTGGAAACATTGTTGAGTAGTTAACATATAGTGAGTAACTTGGTTTGAGTAAGAGATATATGGTTGGTAGTTACTCGAGGGAAATATACAAATGGTAGTTCATGGTAAAATTACCCCGGGAGTGGGTGTTTTTTTGAATTTATGAAGTTTTAGAAAGTGAGCCTATGGTGTTATGAATGTCCTTTCTTTATTTGGGATCACATGGTAGTCTTTCCAAATTTTTTAAGGATTATAAGAAAACTATGATGGTTTATTCATTACTCTATTATTACATTGGTTCATTCTATTGATGTCATGGGTGATGGATTAAGAGGAGGATGAGAATTATATGTGATGAGGTTCCCTAGACCATGTTTTTAGAGAATTTTCAATTATAGTGGGTTTTGAATCTATTAGTGATTGTAAGGATCTCTATGGGAGAAGTGTGGTTCATCACAGATTAGGCTCGATAGATGTGATATAACAATTTTGTATTGCTAATGTGAGATTTGGTTGGTTTTGTGGGATATGCGTGATGTTTTAAAAGTAACCAAGGTGAGTCGATGGTTGGAGATGATGATAGGAGGTCAAAAATATGAAATGAGGGTTATTAAATATAATGAACCATACTTTACATACATTGTTAATACTTCAAAATTGAAGCATACTTATTACAACATATAACAAAACCACGAAAGGACCGTATAGGTATAGTGTCTTTAGAAACTGTGAAACATAAAAAACTGGTTCATAAAGCGTCTACACTGTCTCCCATTTATTTCATCATATCTATAGTCCCTTTTGGAATATCTTACTTAATAACCTTCTTCCTGACCTGGGGAAATAAAACATACAAAAGGGTGAGCTCAAATGCTCAGTAAGGGTAAACAAAAGAAATATCAATCACATCATATTCATAAGAACATAACTTTTGGAAGTCATAACCTACAAAAGAGATCTTAATTTCATAACATGGGATAGATCATGGTAGTGAAATGTAATCCCAATAATCAAAACATAAAACATTATACTTTGTGGCATACACACATAATCATAGAGAATCATTTCTTGTTAGTCAAGACTCATTGGCAAGACTATCTTAGTGGACAAAGTCCATTTCTGAATTGAGGTCAATCCTCATTTCAGTTCTGTTTCACTGAACCGGTATAACCTACCGTTACAACCATGTCTATCTCATGAGATATAAAATCTTTACCCAATGCATTGGAGGGAGATATAGGTCCCACCCATCTCATAATGATACCATTCTTATGTGTGCCACAAAATCATAAATCATACATCATTGCATAACCCATGTAATAAAAATTGGAATCTTAAACATCGTGACGTCATCAAAAAATTCATATAAGATAAATGAATTCATAAAAATAATTCAATCACAACATAATCAAATCAATATAATAATAGGGATAGAAACAGAACCCTATATTATCTTAGATGGAAAATAATTTTGATAAAACACTTGAACTCCATTCTTGAGGAAAATATCCTTTATGCTTCAAAAACATTTTCCTTTATTAACATGTCATACAATTTTAAACTAAAAGAAGTTGTTTAAAAATAAACTTGAAAACTTGTAAAGGAAGCTTCTTGGAAATAATGTTTTAAAAATCCATTCATGCCGTATAAGTTAAAAAAACATTCTTCTCATACTTTTGTCAGAAAAGTCAAAAAGTACCTCGTATGAAAAACAAAAAAAGATTCCCCTCATATATTTTACTAAAACTAAAAGAAGGGTAAAATTGGATACAAACTATTGTAGAAGGATATAAATATTACATATTGAGGAAACATGGATGTTGATGATAAAATACACCCCAGTAAATACCAAAGTATAAACAATCTCGGATAAAAATGAGATTGTGATATTTACCTTACCTTAGGTCCGATTTTCTTCATAAGTGTCTGAGCCTCCTGTATAATGATTTAAATAATGTTATTGACTTATTAAAGAATCATAATTATTGTTATGATATCATATATGGTCATATTCTTAGCTTCTTATTAGTAATATTTCATTACTACTTGTTATTCGGGTGTTTATTACTTTTTGTTCTTATGCGTGTTTTGTCGAATAAATTCTTATTCATCTCTTTAGGTTATAGATACCTCATTTCCAGAATGGTATTAGTGTAATATATATCATATTCATTCATTAAATTCATTTATATAATCATTATGAAATGAAGATCATGTATAACGAGTCACATCACATCCTGGCGATGTTATTCCGTACGTACGCATGAGTGATGATATCGTTCCTATGATCGTGGAATTGTATTGGAGTGTATGTATACTATTTCAGAATCAATATCACTTTATAATAGTCATATATAGTCATTATTTACACCATTATACCCATTCAAGTAAGGTGGTGGTGGAAAATAGATTACACCACGGCGTGGAGACGGTATTCCGTACGTACGCACACGCAGTGATTTATTTTTCCGTAGGATGGATAGATGGTGAAATAGGGTTGTTTCATACTTATAATAACATATCAATATATGAGTGATACTGATGTTATTACTTCATAATGAAAAAACTAAAGAAGAAGAAGTGGAAGAAGAAATAAAGATGAAAGAATCGGTAACAGACATTACCTCTTCTTTGAAGTGCTTCTTTGAGACCTCCTTTTAGGGAAGTAAAATAGGTCTCCAAAGAAGACCAGAACCTCTAGGATGTTTCTAGGGAAGTGGAGAGGAGAAATTGGCAGGGGTTGGCCGAGCATGAAGGCTCGAAGTGGTGTGAGGAAGAAGGGGAGGATGTGCCCTTTTATAAGGGAGGAGAGGGGCACCTTTGGAATAACTAAAAATATTATTTTATTATAAAGTCCAATTCGGTTTTTAATAGCTCCAAATAGATATATTTCTAAGCTAAGGTGGGTATAGGTCGAAATCCTCTCATCCAATAGAATTTAGAAAAGTTTATGTATCAATTTTAACCTTATCATTTAGATTTAACTTTATGTTAGATAATTTAACTTTTACCGTGTCTTCTTGTTTTCTTACACTATAAGGTTAATAAACATACTATATCAAGCCAAACGAACCCCAAGTTGTTTATTATTAATCTATATAACCTTATCTAAGTCATTTGGCCGAACCTTAGAATTTTAGTAATAAAATGACAATTAATAATACAATATTTGTTTTAAAAACAATTTTATGTCAATTTTGACACTATTTAGTAATTGGTTTTTGTGAAAATCATAACAGAATGATTAGTTCGAAAAAAGATAATTAAATCAATACTAACACGTCATAATAACCTATAAAATTAGTGGAATTCATAAAAAGTATAAATTATATTTATTTGGGTATTTATAATATCAATTATGTCAATATTTCATTAATAAGATAATTACTACATCATCATTGTGTCCCAAATAAATTAAATTATTTAATGTCTAAAAATTACAAATAAAATGTCATTATGTAGGAAATATTATTATATTTCTAATGAATATTTATAATCAAATTTATCTTATGTATAACCCCATATTAAAAATGATTTTCTTATTAAACTTTGATTTTAACTATTTTAACCCTTCTTTAAATAAATTAATAATAAATGTCCTAATCTAATCCAAGTGGGACTAAATGGTCATATTTTATTCCTAAGGTTGTTTTTGTTCGAATTACACCTGTCCAATATAATTAGAACATGTGTTAGGGTAATAATAATATCATTTATACCCTTAATTACCCTATTTACTTTTAACCGCGGTAAAAAAAGTAAAAAGTTACTATTCACCAAAAACAATTTCATCTCATTGAACCACATTTTACTTACTGACATCAACTGTGTCTCTCGGATTTTCGAAATTCCACTCACAGAAGTGGTAAAATTATGTTTTATGAAAAATTCAGTTTTTTAACTACCACTTAGTGGTTTCACTATTCATCCAAAATTGAATGTTTTCAAAAAATACAAAAATTTCACCCTAGGATAATTTCAATATTCCGAATCCAAAAATGAAGTCCATTTTGAAAAATAAAATTTATAAAATTTCAAAAATAGGTTATTACTATTCGTAACGGCTAGTTTTAATAATATTTTAATAGCATATCATTGTTTAGTGAAACTCCGTATTGCGTACGACACAAGCTATCGAGGAAGGCCGCTGTTGCATGTAAAGCAAGAAAAGATAGTGTTGTGTGTAGTGAAAGATTTCTTTGATGATTTATATAACATAAAAACAAAATATTTCTCATAAAAGTCTCGGGCGTTACATTCTACCCCCCTTAAAATGAATTTTTCCCTCAAAATTCGTCACTTTGTCACAAACAGATGAGGATACCTCTCCCTCATCATATCCTCAAGCTCCCATGTAGCTTCTTCTAATTGGTGGTTCCTCCATAAAACATTCACCAATCGAGTGGTCTTGCTTCGTAGGACTTTTTCTCTACGATCCAGAATCTCTATCGGTTGTTCTTCATAAGAAAGATCTTGCTCCAGCGGTACAACTTCTGAGCTGAGTACATGTGAAGGATCAGGTATGTACTTTCTCTGGAGAGATACATGGAACACATCATGTAATTGAGAGAGATTCAGTGGAAGCGCCAATTGGTAAGCTACCTTACCGACACGATCCAGTATTTCGAATGGACCGATATATCTAGGGCTCAACTTCCCCTTCTTTCCAAATCTCATGACTCTCTTCCATGGAGATATTCATAAGAACACTTTATCACCCACGTCAAACTCTAGGTCTTTTCTTCGGTTGTCGGCATAACTTTTCTGTCGACTCTGAGCTTCTCTAATGTGTTGTTGAATAGATCTAACCTTTTCTTCCATTTCATCAATGAGATCAGGTCCTAATAGCTTTCTTTCCCCAACTTCATCCTAGCAAGTTGGAATCTGTCATTTCTTTCCATAGAGAGCTTCATAAGGATCCATCTGAATACTGGAGTGAAAAATATTATTATAAGAAACTTCAACCAGAGGTAGGTGTTGATCCCAACCACCTTTGAAATCCATAGAGAAAGCTCTCAACATATCTTTTAGAGTTTGAATTGTTCTATCAGACTGACCGTCTGTCTGAGGATGTTAAGCATTGCTGAAACTCAAATCTGTATCCAGAGTATGCTGAAGACTTCACCAGAACATCGAGGTAAATCTCGGATCCCGATCAGATATAATAGATAGTGGTACTCCATTAAATCTCACCACATCCTTTACATATATCCTGGTAAGCTGATCCAGAGATAAATCCTCTCTAATAGCAATGAAGTGTGCAGAATTTGTAAGACGATCAACTATGACCCAGATAGTATTATTGCCTTTGGATGTTTTAGGAAGACATGTGACAAATTCCATAGTGATGTTTTCCCATTTCCATTTGGGTGTGGGTAATGGTTGTAACATCCCCTTAGAATTCTGTCTCTCAGCTTTAACTTGCTGACAAACCAAGCATCAAGAGACATATTCAGCAACATCTCTTTTCATACCATCCCACCAAAAGTACTCTTTCAAGTCCCTATACATCTTCGTGCTTCTAGGATGAATAGAGAATGAAGAACTATGAGCCTCATCCAGCACCTCCTTCTTTAATTCGGGGATGGGAGGAACACAAACCTGATTCCTGAACTTTATTATCCCATCACAATAAAGGTTGAATTCAGGAATATTTCTCACCTTCTTTTGTAACTCTACATCTTCTTTTTACGCCACTTTATTCTTCACATGTATAGATGGTTGAACATTCATTTGAGAAAGATACGATTTTCCCCCTTCCATTATAATTCCAAGATCCATCCTTTGTAAATCCATAAATATTGGATCTTTTTGGATCCTCATCATGGATAAACTGGCATGGTCTTGTCGACTTAATGCATCTGCCACCTTGTTTGCTTTCCCAGGGTGGTAATGAATTGAGCTGTCGTAATCCTTAATCAGCTCCAACCATCTTCTTTGACGCATATTCAGCTCCTTTGGTGTGAAAATATACTTTAAAATTTTATGATCAGTATAAATATCACACCTTTCACCATAAAGGTAATGCCTCCAAATCATTAATTCAAAGATTAACGCAACTAACTCCAAATCATGAGTTGGGTAATTTTTCTCATGGATTTTCAACTGTCGTGAGGCATAAGCTATCACCATATCATTTTGCATGAGAACACATCCCAGTCCCTTCTTGGATGCATCACTTTAGATCACAAACCTTTATCCACTACAAGGAAGTGTGAGTACAGGTGCACTGGATAACCTTCTTTTCAACTCCTTGAAATTCTCTTCACATTCATCCATCCACACGAACATAACTCCTTTTCGAGTCAACCTGGTGAGTGAATTAGATAATCGTGAAATATCTTTCACAAAACGTCGATAATATCCAGCCAAACCAAGAAAACTTCGGATCTCAGTTACTGTTGTTGGTCTCGACCATCTTTCGATAACCTCTATTTTTTGTTGGATCCACAGATATCCCCTCTTTTGAGATTATGTGACCCAAAAATGAAACTTTTTGAAGCCAAAATTCACACTTGGTAAATTTGAAATAAAGCTTCTCTTTTCTCAGGGTCTTCAATATAATTCTCAAGTGATCTTCATGTTCATCCTTGCTCTTTGAATAGACAAGAATATCGTCTATATAGACTACCAAAAACTGATCAAGATAGTCTCTAAAGACTCTATTCATCATATCCATGAAGATAGCAGGGGAATTAGTAATACCAAATGGCATCACTATAAATTCATAGTGTCCATACCTTGTACGGAAAGCCGTCTTTGGTATATCCTCCCTTTTGACCCTTAATTGATGATACCCTGAATGAAGATCAATCTTGGAAAAGTATTGATCTCCGCGTAGTTGGTCAAATAAGTCATCAATGCATGGGAGAGGATATTTGTTCTTGATAGCGATATTGTTAAGTTCTCGATAATCAATGCAGAGTATCATTGATCCATCTTTCTTCTTAACAAATAGAATAGGTGCTCCCCAAGGTGACACACTAGGGTGTATGAATCCCTTATCCAGATTCTCTTGGAGTTGCTTCTTCAATTCCTGCAACTCAATTGGGGCCATTCTATAAGGTGTCTTTGAAATAGGCAAAGCACCTGATATGAGTTCTATTGAAAACTCAAATTCCGAATTTGGTGGAAGACCCAGTAATTCCTCAAGAAAGACATCATCAAACTCCCGTACAATGGGAATATTCTTAATCATGAGTTGCTCACCATCCATTTGAGATAACTAACCTTAATTTAGTGGAATCAAGACCCATAAGGTAGAAGTAATTTCCACTGGAATGTTATGTTCATCTTTGCATTGAAAGACGATCATATATTGATCTGGAATATGAAATGTGACTTCCCTTCTTTGGAAATTGATATGAGCTCCATATAAAGAAAGCCAATCCATGCCAAGAATCACATCAAATTCAACTATAGGAAGGATCACAAGATTTGCAGGAAGCACTTTCCCACAAACTTCGATTGGAGAAGAATTATAAACTTTTGATGTTATTGTTGTGCCATTAGGTGTTGTCACAGCTAACTCAACATCTAATTGTTGAGGTAATACGGTGATACCCTTAGAAAATTATTCAGAAATAAAAGAGTTGGTGGATCCAGAATCAAATAAAACATTTTCTACTTTAGAGTGGATGGTAAGTATACCTTTCACCACATCGTTATCGTACTCTACATCGCTGATAGAAATTTCATGTGACTTTCCTTTGTCTTTAGCCTTAAGATTTTGTTGATGTCGATCATCATCAACAACCCTTGGATTAGGGTATTTATTGGCATAATTCCCCATCTCCTTGCACTTGAAACATTTAAGTGTAGTAGGTTCATTCTGTGTGTCCCTTCCTTTTTTTGCATCATTAGACATCTTCTTCCCATCATTGCGGCATTCAAATGCCCGATGAACTTTCTTTCCACATTTGAAACATTTACCTATCCCTTTAAGACAACTCCCTCCATGTTTCTTTCCACACTTTGAGCATAAGGGAAAGCTCATCTTCTTTTCAGTTTTCTCTTTAGATTTTCCTTTGAATTCCATTTTCCTCTTCTTATCAAACCCATATGACTGGTGGGTTACTCCAATATCCATCTCGACTTTGAGATCACATCAAACTATTTCCTCATAGCTATTGAAGTCCCTTATGGCTAAGGCCCATCGAAGACTTGGTTTTAAGCCACTAAAGAATCGATCGATCTTACTCTCAGGTTGGATAATAATACCAGAAGCGTACCTTGCAAGTCTTGTAAAATTTTCATCATAGGTACCAACAGATTCATCATCCTTTTGCTTCAGTTCAATAAACTCTTTCTCCATCTATGTTCAGAGAATACGAGGGAATTACTTATTGAAAAATAAGTTCTTGAACTCATCCCATTCCATGGACTCAATTTCATCACTTTGCCTCGTATTCTTGATAAGATTCCACCATTGATCAACATCTCCTTCCAAACGACACACTGCTAGGATGACTTTATCATGTTCAGAACATTGAAGAACTGAAAATATCTTTTCAGTAGTACTAATCCATTGTTCAACAACTAATGGATCAGTAGACCCGCTGAAAGAAGGTGGACGCTGCCTCATAAAGGATTCAACAGAATGTTGCTCCTTCCTTTTCTCGTTTGGAAGTCCTGCATGATTCATAGCTTGAGAAGGTTGTGTGAGCATGGCTACAAGATTTTTCATTCCATCTCCCATAACGTTTGGTTTCTCACGGGGACAATCATTGCATTGCCCGTCGCATTCCGCATTAACACGGTTCCTTCGGGTTCCATCCATTGACTAAAACCAAGAAGAATAGTGTGGGAAACACTAATTATAACAGGAAAACCACACAATCAGAAATAAAATTTCACACTTAAGGTCTTATCCTAGGTTATTCATGGTCATATCTAAAACACTAATATTATGTTCTATGCTTAGACTTTTCCTTGGGGTTCTTACTGAGGCTTTCACATCCTAGTTTCCAAAGGTTGACTATACCTTTCCTCTGATACCAACTATAACAACCCATACTTTACATACATTTTTAATACTTCAAAATTGAAGCATACTTATTACAACATATAACAAAACCACTAAAGGACCGTATAGGTATAGTGTCTTTAGAAACTGGGAAACATAAACAACTGGTTCATAAAGCGTCTACGTTGTCTCCCATTTATTTCATCATATCTATATTCCCTTTTGGCATATCTTACTTAATAACCTTCTTCCTGACCTGGGGAAAGAAAACATACAAAAGGCTGAGCTCAAATGCTCGGTAAGGGTAAACAAAAGAAATATCAATCACATCATATTCATAAGAACATAACTTTTGGAAATCTTAACCTGCAAAAGAGATCATAATTTCATAAAATGGGTTAGATCATGGTAGTGAAATGTAATCCCAATAATCAAAACTTAAAACATTAAACTTTGTGTCATACACACATAATCATAGAGAATCATTTCTTGTTAGTCAAGACTCATTGCCAAGACTATCTTAGTGGAAAAGTCCATTTCTGAACCGAGTTCACTCCTCGTTTCAGTCCTATTTCACTGAACCGGTATAACCTACCGTTCCAGCCATGTCTATCTCATGAGATATAAAATCATTACCCAATGCATTAGAGGGAGATATAGGTCCCACCCATCTCATAATGATACCATTCTTATGTGTGCCACAAAATCATAAATCATACATCATTGCATAACCCATGTAATAAAAATGGGAATCTTAAACATCGTAACATCATAAAACAATTCATATAAGATAAAGGAATTAATAAAAATAATTCCATCACAACATAATCAAATCAATGTAATAATAGGGATAGAAACAGAACCCTATATTATCTTAGATGGAAAATAATTTTGATAAAACACTTGAACTCCATTATTGAGGAAAATATCCTTTCTACTTCAAAATCATTTTCCTTTATTAACATGTCATACAATTTTAAAATAAAAGAAGTTGTTTAAAAAAACATGAATACTTGTAAAGTAATATTCTTTGAAATAATGTTTTAAAAATCCATTCATTCCATATAAGTTAAAAAAACATTCTTCTCGTACTTTTGTCGGAAAAGTCAAAAAGTACCTCGTATGAAAAACGACAAAAGATTCCTTTAATATCTTTTACTAAAACTCAAAAAAAGGTAAAATTGGATATAAACTATTGTAGAAGGATATAAATATTACATATTGAGGAAACATGGATGCAGATGATAAAATACACCCCAGTAAATACCAAAGTATAAACAATCTCGGATAAAAACGAGATTGTGATATTTCCCTTACCTTAGGTCCGATTTTCTTCGTAAGTGTCCAAAACTCCTCTATAATGATTTAAATAATGTTATTGACTTATTACAGAATCATACTTATTGTTATGATATCATATATGGTCATATTTTTGGCTTCTTATTAGTAATATTTCATTACTACTTGTTATTCGGGTGTTTATTACTTTTTGTTCTTATGCGTGTTTTGTCGAATAAATTCTTATTCTTCTCTTTAGGTTATAGATACCTAATTTACAGAATGTTATTAGTGTAATATATATCATATTGATTCATTCAATTCATTTATATAATCATTATGAAATGAAGATCATGTAGAACAAGTCACATCACATCGTGGAGACGGTATTCCGTACGTACGCACGAGTGATGATATCGTTCCTATGATCGTGGAATTGTATTGGAGTGTATGTATACTATTTCAGAATAATTATCACTTTATAATAGTCATATATAGTCATTATTTACACCATTATACCCATTCAAGTAAGGTGGTGGTGGAAAATAGATTACACCACGGCGTGGAGACGGTATTCCGTACGTACGCACGCGCGGTGATTTCTTTTTCTGTAGGATGGATAGATGGTGAAATAGGATTGTTTCATACTTATAATTAAATATCAGTATATGAGTGATACTGATGTTATTACTTCATAATGAAAAAACTAATGAAGAAGAAGTGGAAGAAGAAATAAAGATGAAAGAATCGGTAACAGACATTACCTCTTCTTTGAAGTGCTTCTTTGAGAACTCCTTTTAAGGCACTAAAATAGGTCTTTGAAGAAGAATGGAACCTCTAGGATGTTTCTAGGGAATTGGAGAGGAGAAATTGGCAGGGTTTGGCCGAGATTTAAGGCTCAAAGTGGTGTGAGGAAGAGGGGGAGGATGTGCCCTTTTATAAGGGAGGAGAGGGGCACCTTTGGAATAACTAAAAATATTATTTTATTATAAAGTCCAATTCGGGATTTAATAGCTCCAAATTGAAATATTTCGAAGATAAGGTGGGTATAGGTCAAAATAATCTCATCCAATAGAATTTAAACAAGTTTAGGTATCAATTTTAACCTTATCATTTAGATTTAACTTTAAGTTAGATAATTTAACTTTTACCGTGTCTTCTTGTTTTCTTACACTATAATGTTAATAAACATACTATATCAAGCCAAACTAACCCAAAGTTTTTTATTATTAATATATATAACCTTATATAAGTAATTTTTCAGAACCTTATATTTTCAGGAATAAAATAACAATTAATAATATAATATTTGTTTTAAAAACTATTTTATGTCAATTTTGACACTATTTAGTAATTTGTTTATGTAAAAATCATAACAGAATGATTAGTTAGAACAAAGCTAATTAAATCAATAATAACATGTCATATTAACCTAGAAAATTAGTGAATTTCATTAAAAGTCTCAAATTATATTTATTTGGGTATTTATAATATCAATTATGTCAATATTTCATTAATAAGATAATTACTGCATCATCATTGTGTCATAAATAAATTAAATTATTTATTGTCTGAAAATTAAAAATAAAATGTCATTATGTAGGAACTATTATTATATTTCTAATGAATATTTACAATCGAATTTATCTTATGTATAACCCCATATTAAAAATGATTTACTTATTAAACTTTGATTTTAACTATTTTAACCATTTTTTAAATAAATTAATAATAAATTTCCTATTCTAATCCAAGTGGGACTAAATGGTCATATTTCATTCCTAACGATTTTTTGGTTGAATTACACTTGTCCAATAGAATTAAGACATGTGTTAGGGTAATAATAATATCATTTTTACCCTTAATTACCCTATTTACTTTTAACCGTGGTAAAAAAAGTAAAAAGTTTATATTCACCAAAAATTATTTTCATCTCATTGAACCACATTTTACTTACTGACATTAACCGTGTCTCTCGGATTTTTGAAATTCCACTCACAGAAGTGGTAAAATTATGTTTTATGAAAAATTCAGTTTTTTAACTACCACATAGTGGTTTCACTAATCATCAAAAATTGAAAGTTTTCAGAAAAATACCAAAATTTCACCCTATGCTAATTTCGATATTATGAATCCAAAAATGAAGTCCATTTTGAAAAATAAAATTTATAAAATTTCAAAAAGTGGTTATTACTATTCATAACAGCTAGTTTTAATAATATTTTAATATCATATCATTTTTTAGTGAAACTTGGTATTGCGTACGACACAAACTATCGAGGAAGGCCGCGGTTGCGTGTAAAGAAAGCCAAACTAGTGTTGTGTGTAGTGAAAGATTCCTTTGATGATTTATATAACATAAAAACAAAATATTTCTCATAAAAGTCTCAGGTGTTACATTAAATATATATTATCCCCATAGAAACCCAAAGTGAAGATCATAGGTTATGGTTGTTGGGTTTTTATGAAGAAGTATAATGTGGGAAAATCCATGTATATTGTCATCATCCAGGAAAGATAGGTTAGTGGGATAATAGTACAAACAATACCATCATGGGGAGAACCCAATTGGGTACTCCAAATATGTATTTTCAAATAAAACAAACTCTATTACTATGATAGCATGTGTTTTTCCTTATTTCATGAGTGGTAGTAGGACGATTCATATCTAGTAATATGGGTATACCAAATTTGGTGATTTTCCTACAATGGTTGATCCAATCATTTAATTTAGAAACTGATGAACTTTAGGATAAGGAGATCAAGTTGTTTATAGACCAAATATTGATCGTGAATAACCTCAACGAAATTTTATTCATGGATTTATAGAGTAGAATGTATGTCCAAAAATAAACCATGATCTGGGTTAGTAACATGTGTTTATAATTTGTTGTTATGAGATAGTGTGTAAAATAACCAAATATTAAATTATTGGTTGACGTTATGGTGAGTGGGTCTTGTGGAGTCTACATGATTCAATGGTTTCTCTTGGGTGGAGGAATTAAGAATAGTATCAAAGTTGATAATATGTTAGTATAATTTGATATTGATAAATGTTGGTGAATTAGAGAGAACTATAGTGTCTTTCATGTATTTTTATCATCTAATGATAGGTTTCATACCAATTGTGTAAATTAATATTGGTTGAATATATTTGGTGGTCAGACTACAAATTTCTATATAAATTCAATATGAATGGATATTTTTGGTGGATGCTTTGATGGAATCTAGTCTAGAATCAAGAATGAGTTGTTGTGTTGTGTTGTGATGGATGAATATTTTACCAAAAAAATACTCATATACATTTTTCAAGTATGATAATACCAATGATGGGTATTTTTTAATGACTCATTTCATTAAGGGTTAGATAATTCAGGGGAAAATTCAGTATTTCTCCCTAGAGTAGGGCTGTTTTGAGAATTAGGATTTGGATAAAAAAATATGAGATTTTGGACTCCTCTAAAATGTGTTTTACTCATTTTTTGGTACATGCGTGGTTATTGGGGGTACAAGGTGAGGGACATAGCTATGTTGATCCTACTTCATTAGGTAACAAATCCACTAGGTTCTTAGTAATGTTCACCATGTACCCGATGATAACCCCAGAAGTTAGGATCCCTGTGAGGGCCACCAGGTACCCAGCCGGGAACCAAGGGGACATATTTTCTATTTTTTTGGTTTAATTAAAATTATATTTTAAATAAAATCCCCATCCCTCTTATCTCGATCAAACACACCCAAACCCTCTCTCTAATATTGTTTCCCCTTCTCCCTCTCTTCTCTCAATTGATCCCAGAGATCCATCTCTTAATTTAATGATGGTTCATCTAAATAAGGTTGTCTTCCTCAATGTGGTTAAGGTAATCACTATGTATTCTCAAAAACTCTCATGTGTTTCACCACTATTATGGTATAAACTTAGTTTCTAGGGGTTTTTGTATAATTACTTGATTTCAGGTTAATAAGGAAGAACTAGGTTCTAGAATTATATGATATGCTTCAATAAACATCAGGTATGTGTTTTCGATTATTTTATGGAATTTGGTTTTTATAGTGTAAATTTCATATAATGATATGTGTTAGGGGAGTTGATGATTATTTGTTTGGTAGGGTATCCTACAAAAGAGTTCGAGGTGTGGAATAATTGTTTTTATATAGCTAGGCTGGGCCCTTTATTTCAATGATTATTTTTTTCTATATACCCAGAATGTGAACCTGATGATGATATTTTATATTATTCTTCCCTATACGTGGGAGGTTGTTTACATAAACCACCTTGAGTGAGAGGGTATTGATCTTAGATGTGTTATAAGGTCAAAAATCGAGTGATATGGTGATGCAACATGTTACCTTTTGTGAGAGGGTGTTGTTGAGTGATGTGGTTGGGAGTCCTAACATTAAGTTAGAGGGTGGTGGTATGATATGTGGCATGAGATAAGGTATGAAACCTCACATTGAGCTTGAGAGGGTGGTTTGAGATGCGGTATGATATATGGCATGAGGATCCACCCTATAAGAGAGACTGGGGGTATGCGATGGTACATGAGATTGGGACATGGTATGGGACCATTCCCCAAGTGAGAGGGTAGTGGTAGAAACTTTTTTGTTTTCCCTATTACTGAGTAATGTGACTTAGACTTGGATACATTGAGAGGTGTATTTTTTCACTAACATTACTCAAAGCTTGTGAGGTCAGGAATTGTGGGGGGAATAGGTATCACATGATGACTTGATGAGTATAATCGTATATTATTTTTTATTTTCCATGAATAAAAAGACACACTATATATTATGAAATAACTAAGGAACCTCATTGGTTGTTCCAAATTGAGATTTATTTATCACACCCTATAAGGGAACTCAGATGCATGATAAGTCCTTTATATTTCTATTTTAGGTGACAGGTTGTATATGACGCCTAGAGAGAGTATATGGATGAGTATTTGGAAGATTGTTTCGAGGATAGATTAGAGTTTTATAATTTAATACCCCTTTATAGCACCCTAAAACCTCACTCATAGATCTAGTTCCAAAAAACATTTTTTAAACACTGTATTTGATAAAAATTAAGACGAACCTATCATTATTTTACAAAATACACAATTTAATCATTCGATTTCTAAAATATTTTTACATTACAATGAATGGAATGTTTAATGTCTTTGAGGACCAGTTATATAGACAACTTATTTTATGAAAATTGTTGACATTTCCACTAAATTGAACCAAACTGGACTCCCTTCATGAATCCCTATATGTTATACTAATTTCATAACATAATAAAGGGAAACATAATAAATGGATGAGTTAAAATACTCAACAATTAAAATCATGTCAATATTTCATCAAGGAGTAAATCATAATAATATGAGAGAACATGAGTAGGGATGAAATATCTTATTCAAAAAACATTGAACAATTGTTTTCATAAGTCACGAAATAAGTACATTTAATCTCAAATAAGTATTCATGTTCCAAAGAAAAAGTGTGGGGAACTATGTGATAATAAATATGATCCATGGAGTGTAATAATAGGCATAAAGAAATGGTATGTCATGGAAATGGAGTATAATTGTATGATATGGAAATAACATAGGTACAAACATCATAATATAGTAAAGTAAGAATCACAAACCATTTCTCATAAAAAGTGAAATATTCATCACTACCTAATCACCATAGTGGATTAGGAACTACTACTTTATTCCCATAAACATAGTGGAGAAAAAATCACTACTTGACTCACCAAACATAGTGGAGTAGGCGTCACTACCTGATTCCCATAACATTATAGAGAATGCATCACTTATTGATTCCCATAGTGGATTAGGAAGAAATACTCAATTACAATAATTTTTTACAAACATATAAATCCTTTATCAATACCTTGGTTCGACAAAAATTTATTAAACAACATCCATACATATGTGTTTCATTAAAACATAATGAAAATTATAATATGGATATCACATAATTAAACCATTTAAAAGAGATGAGATTTATGAAAAAAATTCCTAGAAAATTCTATAATACATCTAGTGAAAGAAGTTGGGTGGTGTCTTAAAAATATCCCTAGTTTAACATAAATATTGTTAAGGATTTTTTTATAAATGAAAAATAAAATTTTAATATCATTATTAAAATCAATTGAAAAATAAGATTGATTATACATTTCGTGAAAGGATTGAAAAATTATTTAAAAACATTATTAAAATCAAATAATCGAGGTTAAAAAAACATTTAAAAGTTTCCCTTTAAAACCAAAGGAGCGGTTATTTAGAAGAAATGTTTTATATGAGAAATATATATTAAAAAAATTATTTTATAAGATAAAAAACCCTGAATATTTATTTCGTAAAAAAACAAGAGCCTTTAAAATCCATTTAAAATTTATATAGTTATTTTTAAAATGAAATTTTTTTTTTGGAAAACATTATAACACTACCTTTTATTATCAAAATCATCAAGATTTAAATTAATTTTAAATAATATTTTATAACAAGAAACATAATATTCTTAAAGAAGAATGATCATATATCGAGAGAAGTTATAAAAGTGTTTTTATAAAATGATTTTACTATACTCAATAAAGATAAAGCTACAGGTCATAATAAAAAGTCACCTTAAAAGAGGTGAAATGAAATCATTTGAAAATTTTACTTTTAAAAATTATCCACAATAATGGATACTTGAAATGTATATAAAATTTTTGAGATGAAAATCTGAGTGTAATAAAGAAAATTTGATTTTGATAGGATGAATAACCTTTTTAATATTTTGAAAACATTTTTTGATAACTGAAATAAAAAAAATAGTAAAAAAAATACTTTTAAAAAATAGAATTAAAATATGAATTTTCGATGAGGTAACACTTAATGATGTTTCCAATTATAAATGTGAATATTAAAGGTAAATGTAAATATGGACAAGGAGCAGGATTTTTTTTTAAATAGGATAAGAATTATTCTCAATAATGCTATACCTTTTTAGGAATAAATTTATTAAGGTAAAATATTTAAATTAAAAATTAATTATCCACATACAGGAAGAGAAATTATCCTAAAATAAAATATTAGGGTAGAAGAAACCAATCATAGAACAAATATGTTCAAGAAGATCTATTATAACTTAATGTAATGATAT
Organism: Viscum album; assembly: GCA_963277665.1. Classification (NCBI taxonomy): domain Eukaryota; kingdom Viridiplantae; phylum Streptophyta; class Magnoliopsida; order Santalales; family Viscaceae; genus Viscum; species Viscum album. Next base: position 1,851,485,270 of record OY728163.1, on the reverse strand, counting down.
CTGAGTAATCAAAATACAATATAGATTTAGTGATACATGAATAACAACATGAAAATGAATCGTAAGATAGATTTTTTAAAAACCTAGATTTTACAAAAATATATATTAAAATAATTTCACCTCTAATATATGTACACAAAAAGGTAACAACAGGTGAATACACAACATTTCTCAATGAAGAAAAATTGAGATGCATGAAACCCCAACAACCATGAAACAATTGGAATTAAAAATTCATTTAAATAAATAAAAAATTATGGATCTTAGATCCCCATAAATAAGATGAATACCAAAAAATAACTCCATTAGTTATTAATCACACCATATGAAATATATTATGGCGCATAATGTGAAATATGTCACAAAAAATTAAATTGGAGAAAAAGAACTCATGTTGTTAAATCATACTTAGTCAAACATGATCTAAAATGTTATATATTGAACATAAAAATATTAGTAAACAATATTAGATCATTATTCAAGTATATTTTATTTAATATAAATTATTTTTAACAATATATCAAACATATGTTACCCTTTTAAACATTATTTTGAACTTCAGATGTTATAATGCTTTAATGTTCTGTTTCATACAAGTTTCATGGTGACCAGGTCCATTACCACTTATTGGTTCAACGATAATCATTACAAAGATATTACATATATAATAATATTTTTTTTCAATGATTAATTAAGTCCCATTTAATTATTTTTATGATATGATTTTTCTTTATGGAAAAATAAATTGCGATGGACTAGTTTTGGAATATTTAATTTCCAAAAAGTGGTATGTTAATAAATATATTAAATATAAATAAAACCATTACCAAATCAGTAAAAAAACATAAATAAATTATTATTATATTATATTACCATTATGAAACATTTGTTAATAAATCATGATATAAACATTATAACATTGTTCCCATATTTGGTAAAACTTATCGAAATGAGCGAGAGTTATAATGATTTAAAAACATAATGAAATAATTTTATATAATGTTAATATAAATTTTATAGAATATTAAACATTTAATAAATTTATTTTACCTCCATTTAGTTCATTATTTGATTTATACATGTATGGTGGAGATAAAAAATTAAACCTATCATTTGTGAAGATGGTGGACAGTAAATGCGCACAATTAAAGATTCCATTTCTCAATAAGTAGAAAGGAATAATAGTGTATGATAAATAATGATTATATAATTATAATTATTAAATAGTAAACATATTAATTCGTCACATTCATCCTACTATATTCCTTTAATGGGGTTGCTGAAAAACAAAAGATATCGCTTTGAGGAGGCTATAATTTGTACATACGCATGTTTGGTGTAATTTTATTTATCTTATATGACAGAAAGAATTGAATAAAAGATTATAAATTGATATTATTAAATTATATTATATTAGTGATAATTATTTATCCATATTATAGTGTTAATAAAATATTTTATAAGAGGAATATTTATAATAAAATAATGATGAGTATGAAATACTAATGATGAGAGCTTAGAATTTCTCTAGGAAATCTATATGGAAATGGAATCCATAATCTAACTAATAGAAAATACAGTAATATGAAATAAATATATAATTCTAGTAGGATATGAATTTTATAGTTTCAATATGAAACTCAAAGGGATAAATGTAGCAGGAAGTGGAGGAAGTGATCCTCTTCTCTAAGAAAAGAGAAGGCCAGTTTTGGAGGTACCCATTACATTCAGTCTTGGGTTGTCACTATTTAAGGGCTAAAGGAACAAAAACTATTAAATAATGCAGGTGATGGGGATTTTCCAAAAAATATCATACACAGATATGGATTCATGTTTTTAAATGTTTTAAGTCTTTTTACAATTTTTATCTCAAGGCCAGTCCCCCGGGGCCCGGGCCGTGACTACCCCAAGCCTCACTTTCATAGGCCAGGGGGTGGCGACTAGCACCGAAAGGTGTATTCTATATAATAAGGAAAGAATTTACTTTATTAGATATAAACACACAAAACCAATTTCACATCAAGATACAAACACAAGTCAACTGTATAGGAAAAAGAGTTCTAAAAGTAATAAAGGGGCAGGAATACAAGCCCAACAGTAATAGTACAAGTACCACTGAAATACAATACAACTGAAGAAAAAATAAAGGCAACTACAGGGTCATCCTCTGAGATTCCTACCTGAAGGGTAGGTACATATTGCCTCCTCAGCACTCCACATCCACTCGTCTCCTATGCGTACCGTCACGTCGTATGGTCCACCTCCGGTCCCCATCTAGCCCTGGAACCCTCAGCCTCGATCAGCGTTGTCTGTCGTCTGCACCAAAAAAAAACAAGGTGCGAGCATAAACCATGTAGGGGTGAGTATAATGATACTCTGTAGGGACCCAAATACCCTCAAGGTCTCACAAAATCCACCAAGTATAAACCACAAGGCATGAAATCAACTGACAACCATTCTTAGGTATATGCCCATACATATACGTAACTTATCAAGTATACCCATCTCAATCCTGAGGAAAACATAGAGTCACACTCAAAGCCCAAATTTAAATATTTCCAAAAAGGAAGGAATTACACAAAGGTAAATACCACACCGTTACGCCACACAGAAGACTACCACCTAGGTATTACCATGAAGGAAAGTAACACAAGGTACAAACTCAACTCACACCAGGTATAACTTAGGTACAAAAGTAAAAATGATTAGATGTAACTATTGAATCATCTTACTCTGGTAAGAGGATATATATCTGAACCACATAGGATCTCTTGGTGTTTAACCACATAGGATCTCTAGGTTCTGACCCAAAGAGGATCGCTCGGTGTTGACCCACATAGGATCACTATTAATTCTTCACGTCGCAGCCAGCTACTGGGTTCCCGCACTAAGATTGATCCTCTCCCAGAGAGTCTACTACTCAAGCCACTAGTTGATATTACAAATTCCATGAAGTAACAAAATAAATTATCCCAAAGTACCACCACATCATAGGGGTCTCAATGCAATAGATGGTGTGTCAATCAGATGCCTGATTTGTATGTTATTTTCCTTTTAGTCCAGAGGGCCCGGTAGGATTCGTGCTAGATCCAACCTGACAGTATCCCATAATTATACAAATCTCATGTGGGCTATATCAAAGGGACCATATCAGTCCAAGGTTTACATCACCATTGACAGTTTGTCAAATGGACACCTGGTGCCATAGTTATGGCTGAGAGAGCGAAAATCTCGTAGCTGGTTCAGGTCCGGTCCGACCTTGTTGAACCAACCCGGCCTGGGCCAACCCGACACAGTTTGGGTCGACCCGGACTACTGGGTCCAGTCCAGCCCGTGCTAGGTCTGGCCTGGTCTGCAAAGGGCAACTCGGGGGCCGCAGAGCAGCGCGAGGCCATGAGGTCGGTGCAGTGTCTACAATGGTGGCGAGGCCACGGGGGCCGCGAGGCCACAGGGGCTGCGAGGCCACGGGGGCCGCGAGGCCACGTGACAACGAGTTTGCGGGGTCCATGGGGTGGTGAACCCATGGGGGCCATAGAGGGCCATTGGGCGGTGAGGCCACAGAGTGGAAGAGGCTACGGATGGCGTGAGGCCATGGGGCGGCGGAGGCCGTAGACGACGGAGGCTGCGGGCGGCAGAAGCCGCAGACGGTGCGGTGGCCGTGGGGCAGCGCCGTTGCGCCGTTGGCTATGTCGCGGCCGGTGGTGGTTCCGGCTGCCGTTCTCGTTCCCCAACGAGGTTGGTTGTCTTCCTCCTCTATCATGACGAACATGAAAAAAATTAAAAATGACGGAGGGGTTGGGCCATGCTTGTTTGGCCCACACCTTCCGCATTAGAGCAGTAGCAAGCTGCTCAACAAAAACCTTGAATTAAGATTGTCAAACTCTACAACCCCTGACAATGATTTTTCCCAAACCCGAAAAAAAATAAATCATTGATGGATAAACTAGTTCGAGAGTTGATCAGGGTTCTTTGTTTAGAAGGGAGGAACATTGGAATCCATAATCCCACATAATAAAACCCCACCTATGTGATTTCTTGACAGAGTAGCTATGAAGGAGATGATGTCATTGGGGATAGACGGACGTCAGTGACGTCATCATATCCGCGATCTTCGGTTCATTGATGTTGGTTCGAGAAAGAAGTCAAAGATGGTGAAGAGGGTTCCAACGATCGTCACATCTAAAACCATGCTTTGATGTCAGTCTCGTACATCGTCCTCTACCTTGATTTCTGAAGAACTTTCTTCGATGGCGTTCTTCGTTGGAGAACTTTCTCCCACCAAGGAACTTCTTTTCCAACCAAAAATCTTCCCAAAAATAGTGGTTCGTATATAATTAAATAAATTAGATTAATTATGATGGCACATTGGCATAATTAATTGGCTAATTTAATTGTACCACATGGGAAAAATTAATTGGCCCAATTAATGAATGGTGTTGGAGAAATGTAAAGTAGGGGAGTTGAGATGATTTCACTCATTAAAGGGTTTTGGGTGGTCCCCACCTCTATATTCAAAATGGGGGGTTTTAGGATTAGTGGTCCCCACCTCCAAAACACACATATGGGATGTTTTAGTTCAGGTGGTCCCCACCTTTAAACCATCCACATGGGAGGTTTAAACAAAAAGGAAAAATAAAATAAAAGTTTATTTTATTTTATTTCTATTTCCACGAAAAACCTAAATTCTATCTTTTACCCTCGAACTACTATGGTCGAGGTGAATATTCCCTTAAGAAAATACCAGGGATTCGAGTTCAATGGTGCCATCAGATTTCAATTCTGAGCACCGGTTAAAAAGTTAGAAAAACCCGCTCGCACGTTTACTGAACATCCCACAAAAAAGTATAGAAATTCATTTTGTGCACTCTAGCCCTCGGAATCACATGCTTTCAATTTTCTTGGACTCGTAAAATTACCATTTAATTAAAAAAAATTACATGTAATTTCTATGTCTTTACATTCTCCCCACCTCATGGATTTACATCCCCGTAAGCCACATCACAAAACTAGGAAAACAAGTGGGGGGTAATGAGAACGTATCTGAGGCTCCCACGCCCATGTGCTCTCCTGGAGGTTCTCATGCTGCCAATGAATGTGCGCCAGAGGTATTGACCGCCCATGAAGGAAGAGCTCCTTTCGATCCTCAATCTCAACTGGAACCTCCGTAAAATATTCCCATCATCAATATCCAACTCTCTGTGGTCGATGACGTGGAAAGGGTCGTGCACGTATCTCCTCAGCTGGGATATGTGAAAGACGTCGTGAACTTGGTACAACTGAGGTGGAAGAACCAAGTGGTAGGCCACCTCACCAACTCTGATGAGGAATTGGAATGGTCTGATGAACCTTGTAGATAACTTTCCCCCTTGGCCAAATCACTATAAACCTCATCGGAGTGAGACCCGTAGAAATACATGGTCGCCATCCTCAAACTCAAGAGGTCTCCGTCTCTTGTCTGAATACGACTTCTTCCTGCTCTGTGTAGTCTTCATTCTCTCCTAAATGACCTACACCTTCGCTGTGGTAGGTCGTACCATCTCTGGTCCCACGAGTGCTGACTGCCCTTGGTTAGTCCAGCACATAGGTGATCTGCCAGGTCGCTCGTACAATTCCTCAAAAGGTTACAACCCAATAGTGGAGTGATAGATGTTGTTGTATGAAAACTCCACCAAAATAAAGTGATCCTACCAGCTGCGACTGATGTCAAGAATAAAAGCACACAGCCTATCCTTGAGGGTCTGAATGGTCCGCTCAGTCTGGCCATCCGTCTGTAAATGGAAGGCGGTGCTCAAATGAAGCTGCGTCCCGAAAGCCTCCTACAACCCCTTCCATATACGACAAATAAATCATGCATCATGATCATATAAAATCGTCTATGGTACTCCATGTAGCCACATAATATCTTGCACATAGAGACTTCCCAAGATCTCTACTAAACCCTTCTCTCTGATCGGTAGGAAGTGGGTCGACTTGGTGAGTCGATCGACGATTACCCAGTTAGAATCATGAACTCTGGACATATGTTGAAGTCCTATCAGGAAGTCCATGGATATCTCATCCCACTTCCACTCTGGGACCTCAAAAGTCTGAACCAAGCTTGCTGGTACCTGATGCTCCGCTTTCACTTGCTGACAAGTGAGGCCCTAAGAGACAAACTCTCATACTTCTTTCTTCATTCCCAGACACTAGTGTTGTTGGCAGAGATCTTGGTACATCTTCGCCACTCTTTGATGTAACACTAGAGGGGATTTGTGGAACTCCCTCATCACTTCCTCCAAAAGTGACACTAGTACCATGGTACGTCCTATGAAGAGGAAGACGTGCTCCCCACCTTCAGAAAATCCATCAGGTGCCTGTCCTATGGATATCTGAGCACTTTGAGTATCACAGTCAATGTCCCCGCGCTGTGCCTCACTAACTCGCTGAATAAGTGGGGGAGTGACTATAAGAGACTTAATGAAATCTACTCCATCACATTCCACAAAGGATATCTACAAAGTAGCCAACTACTCTATCGTGTCACCTAGAAGTTGTATACTAGATCTCATGATGAGTGCATCTGCTACAACGTTCCCCTTCCTAGGAGTATAGATTGTCTCAAAGTCAAGGTCCTGTAGTAACTCAAGCCAACGTCATTGTCTCATGTTCAGGACCTTCTGAGAGAAGATATAACTGAGACTCTTATGATCAGAGTACACTGTAAAATGATCACCAATCAAGTAATGTCACTACATATTCACGGTGAAGACCACTGTTGCTAACTCCAGGTCATGGGTGGAGTACTTCTTCTCATGTTGTCTTAGCTGTAGAGAACCATATGCGATCATTTCTCGATCCTACATCAGGACACATCTATGTCCGGTCCCTGATGTGTCGTAGTAGATTACGTACCCAACACCCTCCCTTATAAGCTTCAAGATGGAGGCACTAGTCATCCTCTGCCTCAGCTCTTGAAAACTATACTGGAACCTCTCCAAACACATGAAGGGTTTCCCCTTCATTATCAATGCTGATAAAGGTGCTGCAACTCTAGAGAAATATAGCACAAACCTCCGATATTATCCAGCCAAACCCAAGAAACTATGTACCTCTATCACACTTCTGGGTGGCTCCCAAGAAAGTACCGCCTCAATATTCACTGGATCTATTGCAACTTCATCCTCCGATATGACATGTCCCTGAAATTGAACCTCTCGGATCCAAAACTGGCACTTCGAGAGCTTACCATAAAGCTGGTGCTCTCGGAGTGTGTCCAGTACTACCTATAAATGACAAGAAAGCTCTTACTCAGTATCCGAGCAGATTAGAATGTTGTCAATGAAGACTACTACAAAGCGATCAAGGTATGGATGAAAGATCATGTTAATGAGTCCCATGAACACTTCTGAAGTGTTGGCTACACCGAATGGCATAACCAAGAACTCGTAATAGCTATACCGACATCTGAAAGTATTCTTCTACACATCCTCATCTCGTAATCTGAGATGGTGATAGACTGATCTGAGGTCTATCTTCGAGAACCATAATGCTCCCTTCAGTTAATTAATGATCACATGAATCCTCATAAGTGGGTAATTGTTTTTCACGGTCTCCTTGTTCAGGTGCCAATAGTCGAAAAAAATACATAAACTCCCATATTCCTTCATGGCGAAAAGAATTAGGGCTTCCCAAGGAGAAACACTGGGATGAATAAACCCTTTCCCCTGTAAGTCCTCCAGCTGTACCTGCGGCTCACGAAGCTCTGTGGGAGCCATCTGATACGCTTGGGTGGATATTGGTGTCTTCCCGGGGTACAAGTCAATGTAAAAATCCACCTCTCTGTTAGAAGGAAGACCTAGAACATCATCAAGGAAGACATTCGCGTACTGGTCCATCACTACAGGATAACTCAAACTCTCCGCATCAAATACTCCAAGGGTAAGGCTAGCCAACCGATGAGTGATCGACTGCACCCTCCTCCGGGTAAGTCCATCATGTGCTGCAAAGGCTCCCTTCTCACCAATGAAGGTAAAAATGGTCCCATCCATGCGGAAACACCATACATTGTGCCTAATATAGTCAATCTGAGCATGAAATGTAGATAACCAGTCCATACCCAAGATGACGTTGTAGGGCATCAACACCGGTACAAGGAGATCCCAGCCGAAGCTCTAGCCTCCTAGAGTATGCTCACACTATCGACACCAGTGCGTAATCATCAAATCCGATCCTGTAGAAGTCTCTAGCAATAAGGATCGAGCCAGCGGCTCCATAGGAATATACGAGCTTTGAACGAGGGTAGTGGCAATAAAATAATGACTGGCACTTATGTCTATAAGTACAACATCTAAGGTGGAGTAGACACATATCGTACCTTGTATCATCTCTGGAGTGCCATGGTCATAGGCCTCAGCTGCCTGGAGCTGAGCTCACCACTATCCTCATAATCCTTTTTGTCTGGGTGGACCACTTGGTGGTGGTGGCGTTAACATCTTGAATCGTCACCCACCGCCAAATTCACGACCATCTCCTATGCCATGTTCTCCTGCTCCATGCGGACCTCCTCGGTTGAATCTATGTATCTACTTAGGCGGTCCCTCGACCATATGATAATCATCCGTACGGAAGGTCAGATAGTCATTAGCCATTTGACCCTGCCTTCCGCATGCGTAACACTACTTGCTCCTTGCATGACTAGCTCTGTCTCGGGTTCCCCGCACAAATGACCCAGAATCCTGCGGTCGTTCACCTGTAGATCTGGTCCTCTTTGACCTCTATGACATCTGTTTGCTTCCAGTTGTAGAAGACTCTTCTATGTGACGTTCAGTGGTGGGTCTCACTATTGGTTACATCTCAACACGAAAACTCTCCACTATGTGGGCTCTCTCTAACACCCTTACCAGTGTCAGGATAATAAGAGAAATCATTGCAGCCTTGATCTCTCACCTGTGCCACAACTCAAAGGTCAAGGACCTGATGAATGAGTCCCCCACCATATTAGTGGAGTATCATGAGAGATCAGTGAACCTCACAGAGTACTGATCCACAGTCACGCTTCCCTACTAAAGATGATGTAGCTCCTGTATGCGCGCTACGCGAAGAGTTGATGGAACAAAATCTGCCCGAAATAGGCTCTCGAAGTTTTCCCATAGAAGTGTCACCTCGTCGAGAACGTGGAGTATCAAGCTCCACCATCGGCCTGCTGATTCTTGTAGAAGGCTGGCGGCAAGGATCACCTTGAGATCAGCTGGTGTCCCAACTAGTCGAAAGAATCTCACTATGGCTTCTAGCCAATCCTCAGCCACCTATGGGTACATCTCTCCCCTGAACCTAGGTGGCCTCTGGCACTAGAACTCATGAAACGTACTCAAGAGTCATGCACCCTATACTACTGGGGAGAGTGGAATCGGTGGCCCAATGGGTAATGGTACTGTTGGTGCCTCCACTGGTGCCTCTACTGGAAGAGGGCCCTACAATGAGGCCTTGTCTCCCGGTGGGATATTCGTGCATACTACATCTGGAACCCTAGCTAGCTGTCTACATGGAGGCATCCTGAAAAAAAAAACAGATGTGCCACAGTAACAAAGTTATACCTGTTGAGATAACTCAATGAGATCACAAAGTAAACTCTAGGAAACACACACACAATCAGTGTTTTCGTGCACTGAGTTAGAAATCAGAAGTTAGGGTCCTGGTGTATGGATACGTCAGCTGCTGCACCAACACTGGATTCCCTAAACTGATAACCACACTCATAACACTTATAACTATTAATGTTAAAAGAATGATTAGAGTAATATGTTCTATAGTAGAAATAACTCCTCTGATAAAAAATTTTCATGACCCCTACCCTGGGGCCCGTGTCATGACTACCCCAAGCCCGACTTCCATTGGCCAGGGGATGGCGACTAGCACCAAAAGGTGTATTCCCTAAAACCGGGAAGGCATTGCCTTTATAACCCGTAAACACATATAACCATGCACACAATAAGATATGAACACAAGTCAACTGTATAGGGAAAAGAGTGATGAAAGTAAAAAAGGGGCCGGAATACAAGACCAACACTAATAGTACAAGTACAACTAAAATAAAATACAACTGAAGAAAAAGAAAGGAAGCTATAGGGTCATCCTCCGATGTTCCTACCTAAAGGGTAGGTATACATCACCTCCTCGGCACTCCATATCCGCCTGTCTCCTCTACATACCATCACGTCGTAGTGTCCACCTCCGGGCCCCATCAAGCCCTAGTACTCTTAGCCTCGATCAGTGCTGTATGTCGTCTGCACCGAACACAACAAGGTGTAGGCATAGCCCGTGAAGGGGTGAGTATAATGATACTCATTAGGGACCTCGAGACACTCAAGGTCTCACAAAATCCACAATGGACAAATCACAAGGCATGGAATCAACTGAAAACCCTACTTAGGTATATGCCCATACATATACCTAAGTTATCATGTATACCCATCTCAATCATGAGGAAAACACAGAGTCTAACTCAAATCCCAAAGCTCAATAGTTCCACAAAGGAAGGAATACCATGAAGGTAAATACCACACAGGTACTCCACACAGAATAATACCACCTAGTTATTACCATGCAAGAATGTACCACAAGGTACTGACTCAACTCAAACTAGGTATAACCTTGGTACGGAAGTAAAAATGATTAGATGTAACTACTAAATCATCATAATCTATTAAGAGGCTATGCTGCTGACCCACACAGGATCGCTCGGTGCTGACCCACATAGGATCTCTAGATACTGCCCCATAGAGGATCTCTAGGTGCTGACCCACACAAGATCGCCCGGTGCTGACGCACACAGGATCACTCGATTCTAACCCACACATGATTTCTCAGTGTTGACCCACACATGATTTCTTGGTGCCAACCCACAAAGGATCGCTAGGTGCTGACCCACACAGGATCGCATGGTGCTGACCCACACATGATCGCATGGTGCTGACCCACACATGATTGCTCGGTGCTGACCCACATAGGATCTCTGGTGCTGACCCATACAGGATTGCTTGGTTTTGACTGACACATGATCTCTATTCGTTCTTCACGTCCCAGCCAGCAACTGGGTTCCTGCACTAAGCTTGCTCGTCTTTAGGGGAGTCTGATTCTCAAGAAACTGGTTGACACTCCAACTACCCTGAAGTCCCAAAAATAAGTATCCCAAAGTACTGCTACGTCATAGGGGTCTCAACACTATATATGGTGCATCAATCGGACACCCGGTCTATAAGTTATTAGCCTTTAAGTCCCGAGGGCCTGGTTGGATTCGTGCTCGATCCAACCTGAACGTATCCCAAAATTATCCAAATCTCAAGTGGGGTATAACAAAGGGACCATCATACTACAAGGTTTTCAGCTCCATTAATAGTTTTTCAAACAGATGCTTGGTGCCAAATTTATGGCAGACAGAGTAAAAAGCTTGTAGCTGGTCAAGGTCTGGCCCATGCTGGGTAGCGTGGGGGCTGTGGAGCGGCGCGAGGGTGGCGCGTAGGACATGAGGGTAGAGAGGTCGTGGGGTGGCGTGAGGTCGTGGGACGGTGAGGCCGTGGGGGATGTGGGGTGTCCAGGTCGTGGGTCGGCGAGGCTGTGGGAGCCACAGAGGGCCAAAGAGTAGCAGAGGCCTCGGATGGCATGAGGCCGCGGTGCGGCAGGGGCCACGGGTGGTGGAGGCCATGGGAGGAGTGGTGGACGTAGTGTGGTGGAGGCTGCGCATAGCGCGAGGCCACGGGTGGCGGAGGCCGCGGGTGGACACGTGGCGGCTGAGGCCACGGACGGTGTGAGGCCGCGGGGTGGCAGATGTTGCGGGTGGTGCGGTGGCTACGTGGCGACACCGTGGTGCCGACGCCTTTGTCGCAGTTGGCAGTGGTGCCGACCGTCGTTCTGGTGCCCTACTGAGGTTGGTTTCCGTCTTCCTCCATCACAAAGAACATGAAAAAAATGAAGAACGGTGGAGGGGTCATGCCATATTTGTTTGGCCCATACCCTCCACGTCAGAGTGGTAGAGAGCGGCTTAACAAAAACCTTGAATGAAGAACATCAATCACTATAACCCCCAACAATGATTATTCCCAAACCCACAGAAAAAGAAATCATACGCGGATCAACTATTAAGAGAGTTTATCCGCATTATTTGTTTAGAAGGGAGGAACCTGGGAATATATAATCACACATAATAAAAACCCTACCTTGGTGATTTGTTGATGGAGGTCGCGAGGAAGGAGACGATGTTGTTGGGGATAGATGGACGTCAGTGACATCATCATTTACTCTATCGTCGCTTGGTTGATATTGACATGAGAATGAAGTCGAAAAGGAAAAGAGGGTGCAAACGATCATCATTTCTGAAACCACGCTTCGATGTCGGGCTCGTGTGTCATCCCCTTCCTTGATTTCTGAAGAACGTTCTTCAATGGTGTTCTTCGTTGGAGAACTTTCTCCCACCAAGGAACTTCTTTGCCAACCAAAAATCCTCCAAAACAAATAGGTGCCAAAATAATTAAATTAATTAAATTAATTATGTTAGCACATTGGCATAATTAATTGGATCATTTAATTGTACCACGTTGGAAAAATTAATTGGCCCAATTAATGAATGGTGTTGGAAAAATTTAAAGTAGGGGAGTTGAGAGGTTTTCCCTCATTAAAGGGTTTCGGGTGGTCCTCACCTCTAAATTCAAAATGGGGGGTTTTAGGCTCAGTGGTCCCCCCCTCTCCATTACACACATTTGGGGGGTTTTAGTTCAGGTGGTCCCCACCTTTAAACCATCCCCATGGGAGGTTTCAACAAAAAGAAAAAAGAAAAGAAAATTTTATCTTATTTTATTTCTATTTCCAAGAAAAACCCAAATTCTATCTTTTACCCTCGACCTCCTACGGTTGAGGTAAAGGTCCCCTTAAGCAAATACCGATGCTGCGAGTTCAATGGATCCCTCAGATTTCAATTCCGAGCACTAGTTCAAAATTAAGAAAAACCCACTCACACGTTTACTGAACGTACCCGAATAAAAGTTCAGAAATTCATTCCGAGCACTCCGGGCCTTGGAATCACACGCCGTCAATATTTGCAGACTCGTAAAATTTACATTTAATTAAAAAAGATTCTACATGGAATTTCTGGGTCTTTAAATAGTAAAATTTCTTTTAACCATTTTTTTTACTTTTGAAATGGTAACTAATGTTTTTAAACACGCTTTATTGACCATAATTAAAATTGGCCTTATTACCTAATTTTAATATTCTAATTTAAAATATGAAAATAAATTTATCAAATAATTTTTTTTATGGTTAGAAAATTTAATTTAAATATTAGCACACATAATGCATAAAACCCATTTTCAGAAAAAGTGTGTTTATAAGGATAAAATTTATGTGTATTAGAAACTTATAAATGTAAGATAATTTCATTATATAAATTGGTTTATTATAAAAAACTATATTATTCTATATAGTAAATCCAAAAATTAATATCACCCTTAAAAATTTTAATTTAATGAAAATACCAAAATAGTTTTTTAATTAGAATGACATGTTACTTATGTTCTATCATGTTGAACATATGTTTTATAGGACTAAAATGTTATTTTTAAATACCAAACATTACTCCTACAAACATATTTGTTCAATTAAAATGTTTTATAGAGTTATAAGTCTTAAATATATAATAATAAAGTCCTAAAAATATATTTTTGGTAAGAAATATATTTTTCATTGTCCACCTAAAAATCAATTTTTAGAAAAGTAAAAATAATTCACCCTAATATAATTATAAAATGATAAATTCAAAAAATATTATAATTTTAAATAATTAATATTCTAAAATTTGTACATTCAGATTTTATATTAAAATACAACATACAAAGGTAAACAAATTTTATTTAAAAATTCCTTCTTAAAACATTAAGTATTCTTAATCCTATTTTTTATGTATTTATAATTGACTATAATATTTTTTACTTAATAATGGTTTTATTATTCTATAATTTTTTCAAAAATATTAACCTTTTAGTTATTAACTTTTTATCATTTTGTGTTTCATAAATAACAACTCATCAACAAAAATATTAATTTAGATAAAATTATATTCCAAAAATCATGAGGTGTTACATCCCCCAACATCATAAATAAATTATTCCCTGGTAATTATAATTATCAGTCACTAAGAAAGTTAGCCGACTGATTCATAATATAGTAAAGACTCAAGATATAATTTCTATTGAGATATCCACCTCACTATCCTTGGTAATACTATGAGACTATTTATCCAAAATATGCTTCTTAAAGAGTTATTAGGCCATAAATTTCATAGCTTTATTTTCATGAACATGTTTCCAACCAAGTACTATAATCAAAACAGTTATGATAATATCCAATATAATTATCTTAAATGACCATATGAATATGAAAAATAAATCCAAATATGTGCTCTCTAATGAGACATTTATTTTAAAATATTATACTTTAGGTTAAATAATGATTTAATGGGATCAAATCATTTCCCTTTATATTTTACCAAGGTTTTCCATGGTTATTTTCCTATTAGTTTTTCTATTAATATATTACATCCACATGATAATTTTAATTGCTTTATAATGGTTTGTAAAGAGAATGTGAATTAACAAAATTATATCCCCTAGGAGTGTTTATCTAGGTGTACTGTCTTAGGCCCACTCATATTGTACTGAGTAAAGATTGAGTTGATACTCAAACCAACCTTTTTATGGTTATATACTACTAGGTGAATATATTCATTTCCCCATCCACTTCCTAGTATCTAGACAAGAATGTAATTTCTAGGAAAACCAGACACTCCATACTTTACCCAAATTTAGGATCTTTTTTTATACTTAGACTCATCCCTTGGGTTTTCACTTATTTTCTATCACCATAAACATTTAAAAAACAAAACTAATTTTAAAATATAACCCAAAACTAGATCAATACAACTATTTTTCCCCATACATACACACTATTTCTAGATGTAAAACAACATTCCTTAAATAGTGATATTGATAAAATTGATATGATCCTATATTTATTTAACATTATTTTCTTAATTTAATCATTAAAAATTAAACATAATCTAATAATACATTGAAAGAACGTTTTCTTTCCTTTCAGTACTTGTTATATAGGAAACACATTTTACAAAACTCTTGATCATTTACCTATAAAAAACCAACCAAGACTCCCCTCTATACTTATCATAAGTTATATTCATCTTCATAACCTAAAGAAGGGAAAAATCATAAATGGGTGATATTAAATAATAATTTAGGTAAATTTTATCAACTTGTATTCTGGGGGTATATCATAAGAATATGACTGAACATGATCAAGGGAGAAATATCTTATTAAAAAAACATTGAATAATAATATTTTCCTAAATGTTTTGAAAGGACATGTAATATCAAATGAAAAAAATATACCATAGAAAAAGTGTATATTATCATTGGATAATAAATATAATACATAGAGCTTCATCGTATTAATAAAGATATATAATTACATTTAAATTAAGTATAACAGTAACTATGAAACTAACATAATCATAGAGATCAAAAAATATTGGAGCGAGAATTACTACATATTTATTTTAAGGTGGTGGAGTATGAATCACTACTTGATTCACATAGTATTACAGGACTAACTAAATAATTCATATAAACATTTTATAGTGTATTCCTATAACATTATAGATGAGGAACCACTACATGATTCATATAACATAGTATATGAGATTTCACTTATTGATGCCCATATTTCATCAAACCTCAATACTTTAGTCCCATATTTATATCCTAATATATAAATCCTTGAACAATGAACTAGAGGGATATATTGGACCCCAATCTTCAAAATAATAATCATTCATACATATATGATCTATTAGAAAATGAAAATATCCATATACTGAAAATCACAAAATTTACTCATGAAAAAGAGATGGGTTTCATGAAAAAAATCCCAAGAGCAGTTCATTAGATATTGGGATATAAAAGTAGGATGTTGGCTTAAAAATTTCCCTGGTGTAATGTAAGTAGAATTAAGGATGATTTAAATAATGAAAAATAACATTTTATGATCATTGGATAAATCAACTAAAAAATATGATGGAATGCATCTTTTTTGAAGGGCATAGAAAAACATTAAAAAAATTATTTAAAATGAAATAATTGATCATGATAAAATATTTCAAAATTATACATAAAACCTAAAAGATAGGGTTTTTAGAAAAAAAATTATAAGAAAAATATTCTTTCAATAATACTATATTTACTAGGATATAAAAATAATAATTATTTATTTATAAAAAAAAATCCATTAAAAAAAATTTAAAAATCAAGAATCCATTTTTTAAATCAATATTTAATTTTTTAAAATATGTTAACATTTATTTTATTTTCAAAATCATTAAGAGTTAAAATAATTTTTAAAACTATTTTAAAACCCGAAAATTAATCCTTATGTATAAGAATTCTAATAATATGAGGTAAACTATAAAAGAGTTTTTAGAAAACATTTTTAACTTGCTCATAAAACAAGAATTTATGGGTCACATTAAAAAGTAATCTTCCAAAAGGTGATGGGATTTTTTTGGAAAACATTTACATTTAAAAATTATCTTCTGTAATAGAGAATTTAAATGTGTATAATAGTTTTTAAAATAAATTTGGAGTGTAAGATAAAAAAATTTATTCCAAAAACATAGAAAAACTTTTTATATTTTGATACAGGTTTTTTGTAAACCTGTATCATAAAATGATTAAAAAAAGATCGTTTTTAAAATAATATATTATAAATATAATGTTTTAATGAGATAACACATAATTAGTCTTCCAAATATAAATTATAACATTGGAGGGAAAGAGAAATATGGAAAAAGATGGGAAATATTTATTAAATATGAAGGGGATTATTCTCAATAATGATATACTTTTTGATGAAAAAATATATAAAGTTAAAATATTTGAGTTGAAAATTCATTCTATTTATAGATTAATAGAAAGTACCATGGAATAAAATCTTAAGGAGGAATAAAGCAATAATTTAAGATAAAATTTCACAAATTTGAATTATAACTCAATGAAAAAATATTTCAGTAATAAAAATACCTTATACGTTTAGTAACGTTTTAATAAAAAAACCTTGAAACGAGATCTCAAGATATATTTTTCAATACCTCAAATATAATTATAAGTTATGATGAGATAAATGAATATATAATATATATACAATATAAAAAGTAAACAAGTGGTGAATACACATCTTATCTTAATATAAAAATGAGATTAAAAAAACTAACAACCTTATAATCCATTGAATTGAAATCCATTTAAATAAAGAACATGATAAGAACTGAAAACCGCATTTATTATATTAATATGTTAATATAGATCCATTATAAATTAATCACACCATATGAAATATATTTAATTTAATGATTGTTTGATTCCCATTTCATTAAGTGAAAGAGAAAAATATGGTTCGTAGAAAAGGAAATTGTGATTAACTAGTTTCAGAGTGTGTAATGATCAGAAGATAGTATATTAATAAAAAAATTAAATATTTATTACACTATTATTTAATTTTTTTAAAAAATAAAATACAACTTTATGGCCTGATTTTACCACAATATAACATTCTTTTATCATTCATGATATAAACATTATTACACATTCATGTAGTTGGTAAAACTGACCCAAATGAGAGCCTTTAATAAATTTTTAATGGGTAAGGAAATGTTTTTATATAATGATAATATAAATTTTAAATAATATTAAAATTTTCATAAATATTATTTACCTTCATTTAATTCATTCTTGGAACCGTCCATATATTTTGGTGATGAGAAATGAAATTCATCTTTCATGGAGGCATCATTCCACATGTATGCACAATTAACGATTTCACTTATCAAGGAATGGGATGAAATGAAAGTATATGATAAATTATCATTTTAAAATTATAATTGTTAAATATTAAACATATTAATTAATAAAATATATCCTTGTTAGAATCCATTATTGGTGGTGATGAAAACAATCCACATCTCTTCATAGAGACGGTAGTCTGCATGTATAAGTGATCGATATTGTTTTGATTTCCTTCATAGATAGAGATGTTTCACTAATGGTTGACCCATTAATATTATATGATTAAAATATATTAATTACAATTATTTAATTATATTAGTTTTTCTATAAATATTTTTTTAGTTTAATGATTAAAAAGAAAATACTAATGGGTAAGAAATACTCATGTTGAGAACTTTTAGATCTCTTGAAAATATCCTTGGAAATAGAGGCAATAGGATAAATAATTTTGAGAAAAGACTTTTAAAAATGAGATATAACACCAGGATGATAAAATTGGTTTATTTTTAGGGTGAAAATATATGGTACATGTGTAGTATGAAGTGTTGTAATCGATCCCAGTTAATAAGTGAAGAGAAGGGTAATTTATTAAGTACCCATTACATTTAAATAATGGTATTTCACTATTCAATGGTCAAAGTCACCAAAAGAGAAAAATAATATATTATCAAAGGTTTGAACAATCCATATATCATCCATACACATTGAGGCACATTTTTTAAATGTTTTAGGTCTTTTACACTTAGTAAATTTATTTTTAATATTTTTACTTTCAGTACGGTAACTAATGTTTTTAACCTTAGTAATTAATTTTAATGTTGAAAATTAAAATTATAATTATTTCATAATTTTAACAAGATGATTTAATATATGAATCTAATTTTATCAAAAATAATTCTAATTATTATAAAATTTTATCTTAATATTTTCACACATAATTCATAAAAATCATTTTATGAAAAAAATATGTTTTAGGAATAAAATTTATGTATTGTGTTAATTTATCAATGTTTATGAATTCCATGATATAAAGTGAATTATTATAAAAAATATAAAATTTTCTTTATTTTAATGAAATCCAAAACCAAATATCACCCTTAAAATGTATAATTAAAATAGAAGACCTAAAATAGAATTTAAATTTAAATAAAATATTACTTATGTTCTGTAATGTTGAACATAGATTTTATGGGATAAGAATATAGTTTTAAAATATAAAATTTCACACCCTAAATACATATCGGATCAATTAATTTTTTAAATATTCTTGGTCTTATATATGTTATAATGAATTCATAAAAGTTATATTTTTTTGTAAAAACTAAATTTTTCACTATTCAACTAAATAATAAATTAATTTTAAATAGTGCCATCAATTCAACCTTTGATAATTTGGACATTATAAATTAAAAATTGAAGTTATTTTCAAATAATTAAAATTTTTAAATTTTTAAATTTATCTTTTCAATGAAAATAAAATATATTAATAAAACTGATTTTATTGAAAAAATCCCTTTTAAAGTATTAAGTGTTCTTAATACTTTTTTATATGAATTTTTAATTGATTAAAATATGTGTATTTACATATAGTTTTATTATTCATAAATTTTATTAATAATATTCATCTAATATGTTTTGAATCCTTTTTGTTCAATGTTTTTTTGGGAGACATGCTATCACACATTGTATTTATAATGTATCACCCTGACTCACTCAATAACCAGTAACTAGACCGGTTTTACAAATAACATCAGATTCACCACCCTATATGATAGAGGTTTATGACTAATAATGGGGGTATAATGTGGTACTTTGGATGAAAAATAACCTGTATATAAAAGTGAAAAATAAAATGATAAATTGAAAAATTCTAGCCACATTAATAAATAAATAGAGTATGCATAAATAAATAGAAATTTAGAAAGAATATAAGAATTGAAGTAATGTCCAAACCAACTATTCTAAAAATATAATGGTCTTCCCACTGGGCTGGTCATAGAGACATAACAGAAAATAAAAAAAATGGCACTACTACCTCTCGGATATGAACCTCATCCAGTATCAAAATTCATATGATCTATATTGCTTTACTACACTATCCAAGACCCCAACCGAACCGTGTGCCTGTAATAAAAATGTAATAGATTCTCAGGTAAACATGTTCACTGGACACCTAATAAATTTGTGAGTAAAAATCAGTTGTCCACTATAAATGATGTTTAAAATACTCTAGTCATAATATAGGGTGTGAAAAAGAATGATAAATAGGGGTATTAATTTATAGTACAAACCATGAAATAATTCTACCAACCATTGAGATTTAGGTTGAAATATGAGTTTAATTAAACCTAAATCAACATAATTATTAATATATCTATCATGTAATGGGTCCCTCTTGCATAGGATGGATCACACATGTCTTGGGTAGATTCTCCTACTAGGATGAATCTCCCATATTAGCTATCATGTAGCTCTGTGTCTCACACTTAGGAGTCAAGTGGTTGATCCCCTTGTTCTGGACGGACCGCCCATAAGGTTTTCATATGCTCATACATATGAATATTCTTATATATAATAAATTAACTAAAAAAAATTGGTCTCCATGCGAATTACACATGCTATTGTCTCTTACATATTCCCAGGGTGTAATACCATGAAAAGGGGGAAAGTAACCATCACACAATGCTCTGAACCAAACTAGAATCACCTAAATCTTTCAAATGTGTCCTTCACTATGAGGAAATTTACCATATAACTAGGATCCTAACCAAATGGATTCAATTACATATTCCCCAAGTGCATTTCACCAAGTATAAAGTAACCTCTTCACGAGGCACCTGACCAAGTTATAGTCACTTACATCTTCCAAGGTTACACTTCCAAACTAAGGGTAAAGTATAAATAATACTGGGTTGAATATGAATTACCCATTCTAGAGTCCATTACATATTCCCAAGGAATAATACCTTATCAAAGGGGGATTAATAGTGTCATTTGATGTATTCATCTATATTAGGACAAATCACCAACACCATGTCTTTAACATCTCATAACCCAATTTTAGGTGCTTTTATCCCTTTGTTTTGATTCCCCAATGCGTGGATCTTATTCTAATATTTTATTTGATAAATATTGAAATTTTTGAAATATTTTATGCCTGATCATGATTAGTGTATGGTTACTAAAAACTATGCATCCTTGCCTAAGAAAAGATGTACCTTTTGTTGAAGATCTTGATGAGGGCACACAGTTGGCACATGGTTTTTCAAACTGTGCATCCAAACTATAAAACCTCTTCTAGTAATATAGGAGTGGGAACATGGTTACTGAAAGAATTGTCAAAACATATATCCAAACCATGAATCTCTACTAGTTGGTCTATTTTTTGCACACAGTTAGGCACATAGTTAGTACTAACCATCCGGCCTACCCAAAAAACCATGTGAATGGGTTTTTAATGACCCAAAAATTGTAATTATAATCTCGATACCCTCACCCCCAGTTAACCCCGAACTTTTTTCATTTTAACCTAATTACATACTTTTTATTTTGGTGGATATATAGAGGAATTTTGTCCCTCACAACCTCATATCTTAGTGTACTAATGTGTAGATATATGTAGTGATCCTATTCTGGTATGTTTTTCTCATCTCTGCCTTGAATATCTCTTATTATTTTTATTTATTCTTCCAATAATTTATAATGAACTTGTGTTCCATTTGATCATAGTTTATTGATGTGGAATTATGGATCTTTGGTATTTTACCTCTTCAATCAACATTTCCCTTCCAAGATTCGGTGATCGCCATCGGAGGTGACACATCTCAGTTCTACTGTAGTTGGATTTTGTATTTTCCAAGTAGGTGTTTATAATTTTTTATTTCTTAATAATTTATGTACATGAGCCTTCTTATAAAACATGTTCTATAATTATTGATTATAAATTTCCTTATAAATCCTATTTGATTCTATTTTAAAAACATTGAACATTATATGGGTTCCTTCTCATGGTTTTATATATTAATGTATTCTATTTTTATTTTAATTATCTTAAAAATAGAATTTAAATCTTACATTTTGTAATGTGGGGACTTAGGCCCAGTTTTTATTTCTAAAGTGAAATGATTTTTCTTGTGGGAAATTGGTTGAAATATTTTATTTCTTCCATAGAGTTTTGATATATTGAATTTATGAAATGGCCATGATCACTATTTGAATTATTTTATCCTTGTTTTGAAATGGGAGTTCATGGATTATATGAAATGAGTGATTTAATATCATGGAAAAGGGTGTAAACCCATTTTTTAAATGAACTTAATCATTTTTAAAATTTGAATATTTATTGAATTCCTACAAGCTATTTTAAAATAAATGCTTATTTTAATGGTGGAATTGGAATTATGATGATGGTTATGAAGGGATGGATGTTGGTGTGTTTTCCCTTTTTAAAGGGTGAATTTAATTTTTTTTAAATTGAATCGATGATGTTTGATGGCGTAGTTGAAACTTTATAATGATCCTATCTTATAATAGTCCCTTAATGTAACTTGATTTATTATTATATATCACATTTATAGGTGTTGAAAATGGAATTAATTACTACAAGGGAGATCAGGGGTGAATGAAAGATGTTATTTTTGGGCACATTCCCATGATTGAAATGTTGAGTTCATGATCTCGTGATTGATGTTGATAAAGATCTCACCTGTGATCCTTGTAACTTTATTATCTCATAAACCTCTTTCAACTGGTCATGTGAACCTTAATAGTTAGATGATATTATGTTGATATTACATTTTCTAGTGAACTGACACCATGTTTGGTGAATCCATAGATGGTATGAAAGGCTTAGGATATGAACATGAAACCCGGAATGAAAGTGTGCATGGAACTAGTTTTCCTGAGACCTGTGAGAATATATGGATGCCTAATGATTATTCATGATGTATTTTTATTATCTGGACTATGGTGGACTAAATATTGTATATAAGTTGTATTGGTTACATCCATATACATGATACTCGGTACATTATAATGTTTTATTCCATTACTTGGAACCACAATTTCCTTGTTTGATTGATTCCTTTTCTTGAATAATATTTCTATTTAGCTGATGCACATTGAATATACTATATTGATTCTTTTATTGATCTTCAACCCAGGTGTACATTCTTACTTTTCATGTATGATATGACTCTAGCTTATGAAATGGGTTTCAAATATTTTCAAGAAATGGATTCTTTTTCAATTTATGAAATAGAATTTTTGTCAAATTTGGTTTTGTAAATTATTTATAAATTATTAAAATTTTGTTTTAAGCCTAGGTATATTGTAAAATTATTTCTATGGATTTAATATTCTTCATAAAATGTAATCATTTGCAGTCACTTTCTTGTACTCCTCTTTTAGCATATTTGAATTACCATATGATGTAACTTAATACACACTTTTTTGGAATCGTAATGGGATATAAATCTCACACCCTCCTTTTCAAATTTGATTTTCAGGCTTTATAATATTATAGTAGGTTCTCATGCTCTCATATTCTATTATGGTTTCATTCTTGGGAGACTGAGCGTGGGTGACTTGGTACCCGGTGGGTGGTCATGGACCACTATGAGATGTGTTTTGGATATTATATTCCTCATTCTGTTTTATAGTGTCTCTTTATAGTTCGATATGTAAGTTTTTTTTATATCAAATATTGTTTCCATAGTGTAATTTAATTATTACTTTCTCTGGTGGTTCAAATCATTCCCAAAGATTAATTATAGATTCCCAGGTGATTGTCACTAACCTGTGGAGATAAAAAATTCTCTTCAGATTAGTGAGTAATTGAATTGGATGTCATTTTATATGTAATTCTAGGATGGTTCATTACAAATGGTATTATATAAAGTTTTTTCCTTGAAAGGAAGTACATCTCTTTGAAAGACTGTATGTTATTTTGGGTGATTCATAGTAGAAAATAGATTAGTGATGTATTAGGACTCAAGAAGAAGTTTGTGAATTGGTGCATGATCACCACCTCTTCACGATGAGACTTGAGACTTTCGTTTGATTTATAGGTTTTCTGATGATTATTAAGATTTATATTTCTGATGATATTTTCTTTTATTTTTGTCAAACACTTATTATTTTTCTATTGCAACGGAAATATAAACATAGTTAAATTATGACTTCATAGTCTCATAAATTTTGAAGAATAAATGTAACTATTCTAAAATTCAATCAAGGAGCTATTATGAGGTTGGTGTGTGGTTTTGAAGCCCATGTGACTAGTCCATACATTATTCTACTATAACCTAAACCATAGACCCTCCCCATTGTTTCTAGTATGACTTCACTAATGCGAGATCAATTAAAAATGTTATAGAAGGATCTACTCCATACTATTGTGTGGTTTTTTTTTCATCTTTAATCACTTTTTTTATGTTAAATAAATTTTTAAAACCACATTTTTCAATGAAAATATATTTTCTAGAGTGATTTGAAAAGCATTTTCAATTACCAAAAGGTTTGTTCTTGTTAAATGTTTAGTTCTGAAAAACAGATTTTCAAATAATTTTTTGATGTTATAAATTATGGTTTAAGAATAATATTTTGTTTTTAATGGATTTAAAATGAAAATTCTTTTAGAAAATGGAAAATCGAATCATTGATTTTGAAAAAATATAAGAATTTCCATGAGGTTATAACGAATTTTTGAAAATTGTGGTGGATTTATAACATTATTTCTCATTCTAAAAGTAAAGGAAAATGTTTCTTAAATAGGGAAATATTGTGTGCTTTGAAATCATTGATTCTTTGATAAAAGTTGATTTTGAATTTGTTTAAAAGTTTTTGGGATCTATTGGAGTTTTATTTTGATGTCTAAGTTAAATCTTTATGTTTTGTGACATTCAGAAATGTATCCTATAAATTCCTTCAAGTAGGATATAATATTGTTCCAACAGTTTAGTCCTTGGGGTGGTCCTTCAAATTTTCTCAAACTGGCTTATAACATTGATGAATCTACCCAAAATATGAATAGAGTTGTGGGGATGGATCCTTTCAAGTCTTTGTAACTCATCTATTTTTTCTTATATTATCGACCACCTTTTTACAGGGGCCAATAGGGTTATCGTAAAGTGGTAAAGTGGATTGAAGAATTTGATGTGACCTTTGATTATATGAAGAATCCTAATATTCTGAAGGTAATTTATATCAACTCATTATTTGAGGAAAATTTCTAATATTGATGGAAATATGTGATTACCTATCATCAACAGGAAATAATTTATGGGTAAATTGTTATGTGAGTCTTTATTCGGAGGAAGAATCCTGAGAAAATGAAGAAGATATATTTTTGGAGTTCTTGGGATTCTATCAAGATGAGAGACAAGTTGTATATTATTCCAAGAAATTTTCATTTTTGATATGTTTCATACATATGGTTTCTAGTAATTACTTCATTAAGGCTATCTATTTTAGAAAAGGTCTTCACCCAAACCTTGTAACTCCCATGTCTTTGCACTGGTTAACCTCTTATCTGAATATGTATGAAAGGGAATTTTCAGCTAAAGAGATTGTATTTTAATGGAATGAAGGGAATAATTCCTCATTCTTGGTTGGGGAAGGATAATATTCTTTGGGAAGAAATAGTCACTTCATGTACACCTAGATTCAATAAACTATTCATCCTCAGAAGTTGTGTTCGAATGATCTAAGAGATTGTATACAATGTGGCCATTTGGGACACCATAAGAGGGTTTTATAAGTTGGAATATCATAAAGGGATATTTTAGTTGGGGATAATAAACGTCTATG
Organism: Viscum album; assembly: GCA_963277665.1. NCBI lineage: Eukaryota > Viridiplantae > Streptophyta > Magnoliopsida > Santalales > Viscaceae > Viscum > Viscum album. Next base: position 1,851,459,582 of record OY728163.1, on the reverse strand, counting down.
TTTTGGGTAGCATATGATTAAAGATAATAAGGTTGTATCCATAGGCTTAATAGTGAAGATTTTTACTTAATTGGTGGAGTTTTCAGTGCTGGTTTTTTATCCACCTCGATTTTTCTATTATTGAAGAAAAAAATTCTTTATTGTTTCCATATAATGGATTTTCTATTTTGGGAAACCAATTATTTTAGAGATAATCGTTTCCTATTTTGTGATAATTTTGGATGATCTATTTTTTGACTTTAATGTTGACAATTTAATTTTTATTATTTGTGATCATGTGGATGGATTCATTTTATTTTGACCAATATGGTTGGACCTTATGGATGTGAACTCTTGAATGATTAACATTCCTTTTGGAATGACTTTAGTTCCTTAATGTCCATTTTTCTCCTGGAGTTGGAGTGAAATACTATGCTAAGAAACCTCAAGATGTTTTGTGGTTGTAATTATTTAAAATAAATTATGATTCCTTCCATAAATGTCTTCTTATGGTCGGTGTTAGATATCATTCATGTTGGAAATTAGTACTTGGTATCCTTTTGCTTTTAATTGGTAGTTAGAGATCAATATTGATGTGATGGATGATATCCCTTATAACAATGCAATGACCATTTTTTATCAACCTTGATATTTGAGATCTTTTTGGGTGGACATGGATAGTCCTTGGTAATGGGCTATGGTAACTAGGATGATGTTGATTATTAGAGGACCAGGAATATGGAGGAGCTGGTGGATTTTTTGATGAGCTCGTCAAAGATTGAAGTTCGGTGTCGAAAATCCTAGGTTACAATCGAGTACTTCCCTAGGGTAGAAATCTTTTTCATTTTTGTGTCTTTCTTGTGGATGTTCGATTATAGATGGACCATGAGGGAATTGTTTCTTATGAAAATCATGAGTCTTTTTGATGTTCAATTCTTTTAATATTTTCAGTTTTATACCTTATATATTTTCTTTGTAAAGTGGTTTAAGTCTCTTATTTGTATTGAAAGAATATTCTTTTCTCATGTTACGTATTTTTAGTGATCATTAAATGGAGTGGAGACCTATTATATGTGTAAAATCTTTCTTTAATTTTAAATATTGTGAGGTTATTATTGTGTTGATAATGGATATATTCATGATATCGACTTTGGGGTGAGTTTCTCATCTAGACTGTGGGCTTTCTAACTAATAATATGAGTGAGTGAGTTCTTCTTATGTCGTATTGTTCTATATTTAGGACTAGAAACTCTTTTGGGGTGAAAAGTATATATCACAGGGAGAATGTAATATCTCAAAACAATCTTTTAAGTGATTTTGACCCTTTATATTCATTCATCTTTGTGTGGATCTTTTTATAGATTTTTATTTGAAGAAGATGGGGATTATTTAAGGATTCTGAGCATGAGGATGGTCAGTTCCATGTTAGTGTAAATCATGATTCCTTTTCTAGGTAACCATGACCCTTTTGTTAGAGACCTAGAGGAGGGTTCATAGTTGACACTTGGGTTGTTAAACAATATATCCAAACCATATAACAAAACCCTAAAATGCTTCTAGTGGGTCTATTTGGGGTGTATGGTTAATATTAATAATGCGTACTATGTAAGAACCTAGTTATTATTTTACATACAAATCCTTTAATTTCTATCAAATTTTAGTTTAAAGTGGCCTAATATGAATTCCCATTGAGGTCATGGAGGTATCACGGTTGTCTGGGACTGGTTTGGAGCCCAAAACCCATGTTTTGGGGTGAAATAAGCTCAATACATAGTTAGTTCAAACCATACAAGGTCGACAACACAATTAGATAAATCTATGAAAGGATGGATAATGGAGTATTATAGGGTGTATGGTTATACTAATGTGTGTGATTTTGGGTGCATGACCGTATGTCCATGTCTGTAATTTTGATAGAGGATTTTTTCATAGTCTGCACACAGTTATTCAAACCATACAGACAAACTATGTGAACTGGCCTTCCCTATAGCTAAGCATGCACAGTTTTGGCAAACCATGAGACCCTATAAATTGAGTGAAATTAAAAAATCTCCCCCACTCAATTCTAGTTTATAACCCTATTATACCAGTTCTCCAACGTAGATCAAGGCCACCCCTTTGAATCTCCCTAGGGTGACTATTCTAGGATTTCATCCTTCTCTTTAATCTAATGTCAAATGTAAGAACCCTCTATCTCATTGGATAAAATCTAATAATATATTGATTACTTTTATTCAATACATCATTTTCTTTGGTATTTGATGCACTATTTATAGGAAAGTTAATATGACCAATTAGTAGGTTCTTCATCCAATCTTTGATTTTCTACCGATTTGAGTCAAATCGACAGCTAAAACTAGATGAACTATATTCTATGGACATATTTTAGGGGGTATCATTCCTTTCAATAAATTTTGAAGTTTTTATATATATTTTTTGTTATGCATGCCCAATTCTATGGTGGAACCTTGAAATGAATTGTAATCCTTGAATTGAATTGGTATATATAACATATTTAAGTAATGAGTCCTTTGATAAATGTTATAGGTTGAGAACATTGAATAGAACCACCCATTTTGGTGTGATTTATAATTGAATAGACTACCAAGGGTGGATTGACTCAGATACCTCAGGGTGTCCCATTGTTTACCTTGTCATGTGATGTGGAATATTAAATTGATAATTATAATTATATTTTCAATTGATAAAGTTTTTTTATGAACTGAATTGTAAAATAAATGGTGAATTAAATTGATAAAGGAAGGGGATGGATTACATGACCCTAGACACTATCCATGAATTGGTTAATTAATAATATGATTATTCTTATAATTAAATTCACATTTTAGTGAATTAAAGACTAAGAATTCTAAGATCATCCAAACCTTTAACCACCTTTTGAGATGAGGTATAAGTTAGATGTTATTGGTATTGACCATAATGTTTTTAAATTAATTTTAATAAATGACAATGTTGAATTATTATGAATATTCCTTGGGTGGAACATGGATTCAATGACAAATTCCATGGATGTAATCAATTAGCTTGTACCTTATTTATGCCCAAGTGAAACTTGGACTCCTGATATGGAATTCTAAGGATGTACTCATAGGGGACGACTATTATATGTCAAGTGATACTTGGATTTAAAATTAGGAATTCCAAGGATGGGATCAGAGATATTCTGATCATATATTCCATGGGTGATACTTGGGCTCCCTTAGTGGACTGAAAATGAGGGACTCAAGTGGAAGAGATATTATACCACACATAGAGAGATTAATGGGTTCTTATGAGGATCGACATGTATTTTATTTTTGGGTGTTGGTTTATATTTTACCTAGAGAAATACCTACTATAGGTTTTTGATTACTTCTAAGCAGTAGGAGAGAATGGGACCAAGTCGAGTCTTGTGATGCTAGTTGGGATACATTTATTCTTTTTTTTAACTTTGTTCCATGTATTGTACACCTGCTATGTATACATGATTTGGATGATTTATTAGAAATAAATGACATGTATTATCATCATTATGGTATATGAGATTACCTCTGATATTTTTATCCATTCATATCATGTTTCTATTATCTATATGATTTACATATTCCTTTACTTACTTGTTATTTATTTTCTATTGTGCTATACTCTAGTTATGAGGGCATAGTCTCCCCATAGACACTCCCAAGACCTCACCGCTAGTTAGGAGCCTCTATAATTTGGTGTGATTCATTTGATCCCATGTGACCAACCCATCTTGGGGAACCCTTTAGAGGAATACGCGTATGAGATGTTAAAAAGTGCTATCAAAGAATTGTTTTATGGTTTTCAATATATTTTGGTGAAAAAATCGGGATATGAAGGAAATGAAGTTTGGTAATGATCTATTCCTGGGCATAGCTAACACACATACAGGAAAAATCCAAATTGGCTTGAATTAAATTACAGATTTCTAGATTTTGACTATTATAGTTGATTTGATACCATTATTGGGTGATGCAATTGATTTTTGAAGTTATTATTTATATGATTATGGGTTCTATTTTTTTCAACCCAATGAGATGAGGGTATTCCATCTCATGAAATATTTTAGGCACTTTACAAGAATCAAATGCCATGAATTATCCAGCTGACATGGGCTAGGGTGAGCATCGTGAGGGGGAAGGCTTGAGGCATGGTAATGAAACCCTGTTTAAATTTTGAGCGGTTCATGGCACATGATGATGGGTTCTTTTGAATTTTATGAAATTTCTAATCTTTGATGTGTTTAGTCTTTGAGAGGGTCTGTGTCACTCAATTCTGTGGTGTAATGTTTTGTATGGTTCCCACTAACCTCAAAGTGTCTTAACAATAATATTAAAAATGAATTTGAGGAGATTATATTAATTAACCCATGCCATTTAGGAAGAATTACTTGTTTCGGGTTGTTGTGATATGTTTCATGATATATTTACCTACAATTATGATAGGTATTATTGAATATTTCATGGTGTGAATTAGATGGAAATCATAATTTTGTTCTTTAGAAGTATGGGGTCCTCATTGATCATAATTTGGTAGACCATTGGTTCTACCTTTATAAAAATTAAATATGATATAAATTTGAAATAAGTATGAATTCATATGAGAATGAATATAAATATGAATGTAAGTGAAAATGAAATGGAAATATGAGTTTTTATAGTAGAGAAATTGACTCATTCCTGACATTAGTAGTGTAAATTAAGTAACATCTCTTTCTTATAAATGATATGTATGATGACAAAACCAAACTCAAGAAGAAATAAGAGGGGTGTTTTCTAAAATATGAAGGATTGTACTTGTCCTATTTCTCAATAATAACTTTTGAGGTATAAACCATGATAATGATCTTGATATGAGTTGTGTGTTTGGAATTGAAGAGGATTGTCATTATGACATCCTTCAGAAATACCCCTTGAGGGTGATTAGGACCACACTATGGATGTGGTTATCTATAGGATACCAATGGATCCTAAAATAGTTTCAGTAGAGGCATTAGTCATTGTTCCAGAAATAGGTGCCAGGAAAATATCCATGAGGGCTTTATACGTTTCATGCAGACCCGTTTAAGGAGAACCACAACCCGTCCGGACTATAGCAGAGTTCAAATGTCAGTTCTAACATCTGTATCCACCCATTTTTTAAGAGATGATGGACCACAAGATATATATTCTTGGAGAGAAAATATGATATCAATTTTTGAGTAAAAAATATGCCTTCTGAGTGGAGGTTAAAGCTCATTACGTATATTATCCATGATTATACAATGATAAGGTGGGATGTCTTCAATCAAACAGATCATCATCGAGATATGGAATGGATGTAATATCATATATCCTTCTATGAATACTTATATCCTGATACATTGAGGGATGATAGATCATGGGAGTTCATCAACCTAGAGTAGGGTGCACTACTTATTATCGATTACTCAACCCATTTTACCGAGCTCTAGATCTTCACAACTATTAAGATGGGTGACAAGATACCTAAATCAATGTGATTAAAGGATGATCTTAGGTTTGGAATATGATTTTAGGTGAATGAATTTAGGCTGAATACCATTTCTAGAATAGTGAATTAGGTGCTTGTTGTAGAGCATAAACTGAGAGAGGTTGGTGGTGCTATCTACGGTGGTTAGACATCTAGATCTAGTCTTTCTTTGACTGGTAGTAGGAATTTTGATCTATAGATTCCATTTGGTGATATTAGTAGCTCGATCACACATTCGGGTAGCCAAGTGAGGTGCTACCAGTGTGGTAGGAGAGGATAGATGAGGCCACACTGTATGAGGGACCCAGTCGAGTGGTGATTTTGCAGAAAGATTGGCCATCTATAGCACTTCTACAGAACTTTTCCTCTGGAAACTAGTGACATAAGTTCTACACCAAATCCATTTTCAGGGGTGGGGTCATCAACTTTTCACCAGGAAGGGAGTTTAAGTATAGATGTCCGTTTAGAATGAGGTGATGGTCGTGGATGTGGTTGTCAGACCCCAATTTTACAACAATAGAAGAGTGGATCTTCTAATGGTATCCCTGAAGTATAATAGGGTCTCCGTTCAGGCTAGATATATGAAGTTCAATAGACCCTTGTGGATCATGATCATGGGCCTTCTAATATCAGAGGTACTATTCTAGTAGCCTCTAATTTATCTCCTGCACTTTTTGATATAGGGGATTCTCATAGCCTTATATTTGTTCCCATTGTGGAAATATTTGGGCTTAGTGATCTGTGATTAATGGTTTTATGATGCTTGAAACACTATTGTAGATTATAAAAGAGGCTGTACTTCAGTGCAAGGAGTTCCCATTGAGATTGGTGGTTGTCACTTTTTATGGGACCTATCTTTCCTTGAGATGTCAGGTTTTTAAATCATTATTGGGAAGTACTGGTTGGTTCCCTTCCATGATTTCATTTATTTTTATCATTGAAGAGTGACTTTAACATCACCATAGGGAAGATATTTCATTCATATGGAAGAATGGGATGTCCAGGTGGGCAGAGCTAGACCCGAGCATCATGGGATAGGTGGGATGATAGCCCAGATTGTGAGTTTATAACTAAATGGTTAGGTTACACATCAGTTGGATTTATCTCCAATGGTCGATCATCTTAGGTAATTTTTCTTGGATGTATTCTCATGATTACCTCTAGTAAGGGATGTAGAGATCTCTATCGACCTAGTGATAGGATTTACACTGTTATCTATTTGTCCTTATAGAATGGATACTACTGAGATATAGGAGCTTAATAGGCAGATAAAGGATTTAAGGGAAAATGGGTTTATCTGAATGAGTACTTTTCTAGGGGGTTCTCCCATCCTTTTGTGAAAAATGTCAATGGTACCCTCAGGATATGTGTGGATTACCAAAAATTGAACCAGCTGATGGTTAAGAACTAGTATCCTATTCCACAGATAGAGGATCTCTTTGACCATCTCTAAGGAGCTAGAGTTTTATCAAAGACTAATTTGAGATCTGGTTATCATCATGTGAATGTTAGACAATCATACGTTCCTTGAAAAACACTCTTAGAATCTATGGTCTATATAATTATTTTTTTATTCTATTCAGTTTTATTAATGCGCAAGCAATCTTTATAGAACTGATGAACGATGTTTTACATAATTATCTTTATTCACATGTTATAGTTTTCATGAAATATTTCTTGGTGTGTTATCACAATAAACATGACCATTCTAAACATCTTGATATCATATTGAATACAGTGAGAACAAGTTATATTCTATGATCTCAATGTTACACTTCTCGATAGATCCAATTCACTTCCTAGGTCACATCATCTTATAGATAGGAGTATCAGTTAACCCAGAGGTGGTGAGAGTTGAAATTTTAGTGGGGGATGCCAAGAATTTTTTTAGTTATGGTGTTTTTTGGGGATATCAGGATATTACAACGTTTCTAACAGGACTTATCATGCCTAGAATCACTACTCATAAGCTTGAATAAGATAGGTGTGATGTTTGTTTTGTTATATTCCAATGAGATGAACTTTCAGGACTTGAAAAGGAGATTTACTTTAGTGCCTATACTGATTTTTATAGAACCATGAAGGAGTTACAATATTTACTATGATGAATTAGGTATCAGGATAAGACAAGTTATTATACTGGGAGATAGAGTCATTGTGTATGGGTCTCGGCAGTTGTGGTCTCTTGAGAGGACCTACCTAATACATGGTCTTATGTTTTCTATAGTTGTTCACGTATTCCACTATTAGAGACATTACATACTTGGCGAGAGTATTATGGTGTACACAGATCAAAAAAATCCTCAAGTACATATTTACATAGTGTGAATTGAATCTGAGGCAGTGAGGGTGGGTAGAATACCAATAGTGTTTTGACATCATGCTTTCCTACATGCCTATTAAGGGGAATGCAGTGGTTTATGCACTGATAAGGAGGACCCTCCTCCTAGTTGGAACTTAGGTGAGGATGAAATTATTAAATTCCATGGCCGTGTATGGGTTTCAGGATACATGCGCACATAGATGATGTGATACTTTCATGCTTTATCATGGGAAGGGCACCCCAGTGTTACCAAGGTGTATCAAGATTTACATAACCAATACTGGTGGCTGTGTATGAAAAGAGATGTAGCTGGTTTCATTATAAGTTGTTCCACATATATGCAGTTGAAGAAGGAAAACCAGAAACTACCCAAACATTTATATTATCTACCCATTACCATGTAGAGTTATAATTATGTCACGATGGATTTTTTGATAGTTTTATCAAGGTCACCTCAAGGTAATGATGTCATATTAGCTGTAATTGATAGTCACATAATTGTTTCACATTTCCTTCCGATCAAGGAAACCTTTTATTTGGATGAGCATGAAAGTATATATATCCATGAGATAGTATCACTTCATGAGGTCCCGCATACTGTCATTTTATATAGGGATTCTCGGTTTACATCTCAGTTCTAGAAAGGGATGAAAATTGAGTTTGGTACATAGGTTCTTCTCAGCATAGCATACAACACTCAGATGGATGGCTAGTCATAATGCACGATTCAGGTGGTTGAGTACATGTTGTGAGCATATATCCTAGATTTTAGGGGCTCTTGTGAGATGCATATACCCATTGTTGAATTATCCTATAAAAATAGCTTTGAGGATAAAATTTAGATAGTTCCTTGTGTGGCTTTTTATGGTAGGTTATGTCTATCACCATTATTTTGGTTAGAGGAAGGAGAGACAACTATTCTTGGACCATATCTTGATTAGGGGACCACATAGAAGGTTCAGTTGATCTAAAATTTGATGGATACTACACATTCATGATAGAAATCTTATGCTGATTGTTGTAGATGAACTCTAGAATTTCAGATCGGGGATCATGTTGTTTTACAAGTCTCACTAAGGTTGGGACATAGAAGTATCAATATATAGGGTAACCCTTCATTGAGATACATTGGGAAATTTGAGATTTTGGAGAGATTCGGGATGATAGACAATCAAATGCAGTTACCTCAGAGGTATCGATCCATGTATGATGTCATCCATGTTTCTCAACCATGATGTTACTATTAAAAACAAGCTCATTCCTTTCATCCTAAGGAGGTTTATTTATAGTTATATACATCCTTTGAGAAGAATTCTATACATATTTTGGGTCATAGAACAAAGATTCTCCATGGTCGATCGGTTCCTCTAGTATGGGTGATATGGAATCATGGTCAAGAATAGAATGAGACCTAGTAGTGGGAGTTTGATGTATAATCATAGTGGCCACAATTTTTCTCAAACCATTATTTAACATCATTGGAAGGTAAATTTGAGAAAAAATTGTGTTACGATGTTTGTAAGCACATGCCTCTTCTTTGAGTTATATATCCTTTAAATTCCATTAAATTTCAGTTTAAATGTTTAAATGTGGAAAAAATTAATTCTCATTGAGATCATGGAGGAATCAGGGTGTCCATGACTAGTTTGGATCATGGAACCCATGTTTTGGGGTGAAATAACTTTGGAACATGCTTAGTTCAATCCATGTGGGGTAGACCACATAGTTAGATAAAACAATGTGAGGCTAGACAATGGAGTCCTATAGGCTGCATATTTAGTATTAATATATGATTTTGGGTACACGGTCCTAAAACCATGTTTTTAATTTTGAACACAGATTTTTGACTTGTTTCCACATGGTTAGTTAAATCGTGAGAACAAACCATGAGAAGTTCCCTTCTCTATAGCTAAGCATACAATTTTGGTTCACGGTTTGGCCAAACCATGCATCCAAACTATGTGACCCTATAAATTGAGTGAAATGACAAAATAACCCAAACTTAATTCTTATTTATAACCATATTCTTCTATTTTAGAAACACATAGTATGACCACCCCTTTGAATATCCCTTGGGTGGATATTCAATGATTTGATCCTCCTCATTCTTCTGATGTCCAATTCAAAAACCGTCTATCTCATTGGCTCTGTCCGATAAGATCTGAATTTATTTTGTTTCATTCATCAATTGGTTTTGTATTTTATAGACTATTTAGGTGAAAGATAATATGCCCTATAAATATGTTCTTCATCCATTATACAATTTTCTCTCTATATGAGTCAAATAATGAGATGATATTAGAGGATCTGTCTTCTACGGACCTATAGTAGGTGGTCTCATGCCTTTGGTTAAAAGTAGAAGTGTTTATATATGCTATTTTGGCACATTACCAGTTCTAGGGTGGCACCTTGAATTGAGTTTTTGTCCTTGAATTGAATTGGTTGGAATATCCTATTCATGTAATGTGGTGGTTGATAAATGTTATAGGTTTATAAACTTGATTGGAACCACCCATTTGGGTGTGTTGTATAGTTTAATGGACCGCCAAGGGTGGATTGAGTCGAATACCTTAGGGTTTTCCCCGCTTTTCATGAGATGTTGAATATTAAATTGATAATTTTTATTGAGTTGTCAATTGATAAATTTATTTTTGAATTGAATTTTAATGTAAATGGTGAATTAAATTAATAAAGTAATGGGATGTATTCTATGATCCTATGCACTTTCCTTGTATCAATTAATTAAGAATGAAATGCTTGTCATAATGAAATTCTGATGTGAGTGAATTAAAGAATAATACTTTTAATATTGATTTGGATTTAGCCACCTTTTGAGGTGAGTTATATGTTGGATGTTCTTGGTATTGACCTTAACATGTTTAAATAAATTTTATTAAATGATATTGTCAAATGATTATTAATATTATTTGGGTGAAAAATGGATTCATTGATAAATTATAGGGGCAGAATAAATTAGATTGTACCTTTCTTATACCCATCTAACACTTGGATTCCTGATATAAACTACCAATGAAAGACTCATAAGGGATAACTATTATATTTCGAGTGATACTAAGATTTAAAATTAGGATTTCCATGGAAGGGATCAGAGGGAATTTGATAATATATTCCATGGGTGATACTTGGTATCCCTTACAGGACCACCAAGGATGAACTTGAGTGGCATAGATATTATGCCACACCTAGAGTGATACCTATGTTCTTGTGAGGATCACCATGGATGAGCTTGTAAGGTTTTGGTTTATATTATAATTGGAGTGATACATGGATTCCAACATAGAAATCCCAAGGAAAATATTATGTTCTAAATTTATTAATGGATGAAATGAATTAAGAGATGTGTATTCCAATCCCACACATACGCTTGAATTTTTCCTTAGTCTCACACTTTATGGATGACGTGTATAGGAATTCTTCAATCATGTTATCATGGTGGATTCTGGTCAATTAATTGGTCTCAATACTTTTTATTAAATGGAATTGAATGATTAAATGGAATTGAACTTCATAGGATGTTTACTTTTAGAACTTACTTTACTCATTTTATTAATGCACAGTTATAATTATATATTCACAGACTGATTTGCACCAGACCTTGGGTGATTTTCTATTGGGATTATCTCTCACACCCTATTTGGGTCACCATTGGGTAAAATATAGACTATATGATTCTGGGTATCGATAAGGGAAAGCTCCACACTATTGGTTCTTGATTTCTACATAGAATCAGGAGAGTAAGGGACTAAGCTGAGGATCCTGATTCTAGATGGGATACTTTTTAACATTTTGTACTTTTGTTCCAGGTATTGTACAACTATTGTGTATACATTTTTGTATCCTTTATTAGATACATATGACATGTATTATAATAATCATTTTATATGAGACTCCCTTTGATATTGTTATCTAATCCTTCCATGTATCTATATTTTGTATAATTTAATGCTTCTGATACTTACCTATTACTGAATTTTTATTGTGATACACTCTGGTGATGAGGGTATAGTCTCTCCACAGACACACTAAGTCCCTTGAAACAAGTTATAAGTCTATGAAATTTGGATAGATGCACTTGAAGACATGAGACCAACTGGGATCATGTAACTGTTTAGTGGAATATTGGTTCGAGACATTATAGCCCACATTTAAAACAATGTGAATGGGTTTTTAATTCAATAAAAAATATAATTACAATACTAAGACCCTCATTTTAACCCCAATTATCTCCTAATAAAACCTAATTCAATCCTTTCTTGATGGGATCCCTCTAGAGACATTTTGTATATCATAACCTCATCTCTTGGTGGATCAAAGTTATATCCTAAGTGGTGATTCTCTTCCATCAATTTCACCCCATATCCTTAGATCTAGAATCATTATTTTATTTTTTACCTTATATGTTTTGATGAAATTGTGTTCATTTGCGTCACGGTTGATTGATGTGGAATTATGAATATATGATCCTTTCTTATATCAAGATCCCTCTTCCTAGATTTGGTGATCACTGTAAGTGGCGAAACATCTTGGATCCATTTTGGTTTCATTTTGTATTTTACAAGTAGGTGATTTTAATATTTTCCTTTATTTATTAATTCATTTTAGGTTAATAATTTATAGATACGTACCCCATTCTATCACATGCACTATAATTACTGATATTGAATTTCCTTGAAAAATCCACTTTGATTATCTTTTAAATAAATTTCACATGCCATGGGTTTATTCTAATAGTTTTATAGATTTATGAATTCAATATTGATTTTAAATCCCTTTAAAATGTTTTCATGTTTACCTAGTGTAATGTGGGGGATTATGCACAATTTTTATTTCTAAAGTGAAATTTTTGACTTGTATGAAATGGGTTGAAATATACGAGCTTTAAATAAATTTTTGATTTATTGAATTTATTAAATAACCAAGATCCCTCTACGAAAGATGTTACACTTTTTTTTGAAATTTTCATTATTGGGGTATTTGAAATTAGTGATTTCTTTACATGGAATGAAGGTGTAAACCCATGTTTTGAGATGACTGTAAAAAATTTTAAATTGTGAAACATCCATGAATTCTATTGATATGTTTGGAAGGAAATACTTATTTGAAAGTCATGACTATCATTATGATGATGGTTATGATGGGGATAAAGTATGTTTACCCATTTTAATGACTAAATTTAAGAAATGGTTTCTAATTGAATTGATGGTGTTTCATGTCTCAGTCAGATCTGTATGATGATCATATCTTAATAGAGTCCTTTAATGTAAATTGCTTGATCATTGTACTTCTATTTGATGATATTTGAAAAATTTATTACAAAAATCAATGGATATTGATATTGAGAGTGATATTTTATTTAAAAACACATTCCCATGAATAAAATGTTGAGGGCATGAGCCCTTGATTGATGTTGACAAGGATCCCCATTGTGATCCCCGTAACTTGATTATCTCGTTAACCTATTTTGACTAGTAATAGGAACCTTGGTTGGGAGATGAGATAATCTAGATATATGTTTTTATTATAGACTCAAACCTCATCTAGTGTATCCATAGAGGAGATGAATGGTTTAGGCCATGGACATGCAACTTGGAAAGATACTATGAATGAAAATAGTTATTTGAGACCGATGATACTAGCTGTAAACCCATTGACCAACATGATGTGTTTTTATTATCTTGATAATGGTGGAATAACTATCATATCTTGGTCTTACCCATTACATCCAAATAAATGATACTCGATAAAAGTCAGTGTTCATTATCAGTATTTTGAAATGGAGATTCCTTATTTGATTAATTAATTCCCTTGAATTATCTATTAATTATAGTGTTGCACATTGACTCTATTGAATTGAATATTGTATAGCTCTTGATATCATGTCAATGTTCTTACTTTTCTTGTCTGATATAAATATAACTTATGAAATGGTTTTCAAATATTTTCATGAAACGTTTTGGATTTCAAATAATGAAATTGAATGTTTTACAATATTAATTTGGGTAACGATTTTGAAATGTTTAAAATTATGTTTCAAACCCATATCCATTATAAAATGATTTTAATGGATTTATTTGCCTTTTTAAATTGTAAAGTCCTGCACTCACATAAATTAACACTTCTTTTAGAATATTTGGGTAACCTAATGAACTGACAACATAGATTCTTTGGTGTAATCCTACTATTCTATATAGCTCACACCTTGGTTATAGCATTATGCATTTTCACCCATTATGATATTATAGTAGGTGATCAATCTATTGTATTCCTTTGTCGTTTTATGCTTACGTGACCAAGGGTGGGTGTCTTGGGACATGGTTTGAGTTTATGGGCCACTAGGAGACATTTGTTGGTTGTTATGTCCCACTTTCAATTTTTATAGTGTCTTTTTATACTCTAAGATGCACATATTGATTTGTTTACTTGTTTTTTTATAGTGTACTTTGTTACTATTTTCTCTTATGGGTGAAATAATTCCCAAATTTTAATTATGGACTCCCAAGTTCTTGTTTATGGCCTATGGATATAGAGAACACTTTTCAAGGTTGATGAAAATTGACTCAAATATCAGTTTAGCTGGTATTCCAAGTTGGTTAATTACAAGGTCTCATGAAACTATGAATCAAACCCTCAGGCATACTATCTAAAAACATAAAATATTACAATCTAAAAGAATAATATTATCATTTTTTGGATTCTACTATCTAGGATGAATCATTTATAAGACGTGTTAAGTGATCTAACATTAATAAAATACCATGTTATTAGGTTATCATTATCCAGGTTGGTCAATTATTCCTATTTACGAGTTATCAAGATGTTCAATATTAACAGGTTCATTATCCTTTATCAAGATGAATCACTAGTGGTATGTATTGCATAACTGAATATCATAACAAATTGGAATATTCACCTAAGTTCAGAAAAATGATTTTTGGTATATATTAGTTAATAAAATCAAGAAGAATCATGTCAAAATAATATCAATAACCAACATATTAGGAATAAAATATAGTCCCTATTGTCCCATTAATCCATTTACTAATTTTAAAATCAACTTATGCATTTTTTCTAAATTAGAAATTATCTTCAATATTTACCCAAAAACACACATTTACAATGTTTTCACAAATAAAATTTTATCCAATTAACCTTATGAATAATTCTAATTCATTACAAGTTCAGACATAGAAATACCTATTGGGTGGAAACAAACTAGATACCAACACTAGAAGATCCAATGTAGTCCTTAAGAGGTATAAGAATATAAATTATTAGCTGGTAGTGGGTTTCCATTTTTATTTTTATGCACAAATGGAATATTGGTGAAATTGATCTTTTTTCACTTATTAGTGAAAAAATAATAAAATTGGGAGTTTTTATGGACCACAAAACTCAAAATTGTATACTCTATACATTGAAAACCACAAAGGCATTGTATGGTTTATCGAACTCTTATTGGCCTTGCTAATATTCCACAAGTTCCTATCTAATACAAAATTCGTTAAATTAATTAGTTATACCAAAATTATAATTAATTAATTTATAATGAGAAACCTCAAATACTGAGATAAATACAAAGATGAAAAAAGACTTATCGAGTGTCACCACCTACCCAAATCCTTAAGAAACCATCCATGGAATGTTCGATACAATTTTATGATAATAATCCAAGAAAAATATTTATCACATGACTAAAAAAATAACCATTTTAATATAATTAAATTAGAAACCAAGTAAAAAGAAATCCAACAGTGTACCTTCATCAAAATAACCTTCAACAATATGAATCATCAATACATGATACCATTTAATCATGAATTTCCATGATATTTTCTTCCTCAGAAAACTCTTTCAAGATCTATTGGATTTAACTATCCAATATCACAATTGGAATAAATCCATGACCAATTGATAGAGTTGAATTTTCGTATAATTGGAAAAAACTAAGAACCATAAAGGATGAAACTCACTAAGAGGAATCAATCACAATAGACAACACTTCAAACAATAAAGGGATGAGATTCAAATGAAAATTAGAAGCAAAAAAATCCTTTATCACTTCCTTCTATATAATGGTATTCATAAGAATGTATATTTTAGAGTTTAATTAAAATCATGTCACCTTAAAATTTACACAAGAACTACCCAATATCAGTTCATGATACAAACAAGGTTTTACATCTAGTAATTTTGATAAAAATCAGAATGTAAGCCCAGCAAACCTATTTTAAAGCATGAAATAATTTGTCACACCATGTTTCATGAACCATCCCAGATACACTAGTGATCCAATACTTGTGCTAGTTCATAAAATAGTGATATAAAATGTAGTTTTTTACATTTTTCTTAGATGTCAATATGCAGTTTGGGTCGTCCTGGTAGACAAGAGGTATGATTGACGAGACTTTGGTTGTAGTAGTGAGTGAGTTCTTGGAAATATCTCATTATAACTAGTGTTAAGTTACCATGGGTGATTTGGAAAAGTGTCTTTGAGTAATAATTTGATCTGAATTCTATGATTTTCCCTAATTTTGAATTGAATATATTTAAATACAAATCTTGAATGATTATTGATGGAATTTATATTCCTATATCACTTATTTGATTTTTTTGATATGTGTATCCTTACTAATGATTTTAGTTTTTCTTTTTGATGTTGTTTAGAATTATCCCTTTGAGGAGAAGATTGAATATTCTGTAGAAGGATGCATCTGGTAAAACACAATGAGAGAATACTTCAGTGCACCAAAATTTTATTGAGATATTGATTTGTGTAGCCCATGCCCTAGGACAAGTACCAGAATGCATTATTTTTTAGGATTCAGTAGTGGAACCTCAAAGGGATGAATAAAGAGATCACAATCAATATTTTCATAATATTCTACCACAATTTTTTTCATGGTTATAATGATCCTTAATATGTTAGGGATTGGATGAAAAATACTGAACTTCTTTTTATCTTCCTAGAAAATTTGGATTCTATTAATGTTAAATGTGTTACCTTCAAGATTTAGGGGCCTAGAAATATATGGTGGGATTTAATGGTTTTGGTGATGTAGAGTAAAGTATTTATGTGGGAGGAAATTAAATTTAAATTCAATAAATTCTTTATCCAAAATCTATTAATTATAAAAGTCTATTTAGATTCACAACCTCATTCTTGGTGGAAGGACTATGACACAGTATGCAGACCATTTTTCTAAGCTTATTCAGATTGATCCTAAGGTGGAGATAAATGAGAAAGTTATGGCTCAAAGGTCTGATATGGGTCTTTGATATGATATATGGTCACAATTTTGTTGTTGAATATCACACCTTATAAAAAATTTTCAGATAGAGCATTGATTTTTGATCTTCACTTGGCTAGAATGTTAGGGTTGAAGAGAGTTATTTTTTATCCCAGTTGAAATCTATTGAGTTCATTTAAATGAAAGAGAATCATGGTGAGTCTCATGGTAGTTCTAGATATCAATCTTCATTTAGACATCCTATACATCCAACATAGTCCTATTGACTTTCTTTTAGTGTGCCATGGTTTGGCATCCAAAATGGGTTTGTACAAAGGCACCAATGATCTGTAGTTATTATCGTCACTATAAAATCCTAATGAAGACCCACCTTATATTTTATACTCTATATAGTGGTATAGGATCATGAGAGCCATAAAGTACTATAGTGAAATTACATTCTTCAATGTATATGGGGTTCCAGTCATAGGTATCCAGAATAAATATTCGTCACATAGTGGGAGAGTCTCTAGAGGAAGATAATGTAGTCCAAAGTTTGTGAGGGTTACAATCACTATAGCTTCATATTTAGTGACAATTTTATTTTACGTTGATGCATCTCACTCATTTATGTGGAATTATTTTTTGAATTTTATTAATCTTCATATAGATATTTTTCCTTATGTGATGGATATTACCACACCCCTCAAAACAAATAAATGTAAGGTTCTTCAGTGTTCTACATGTTTTTTCTATTTATCAGAGATTGAGATTACCTATATTTTTTGGTTCACAACATGAAACCACTTTATGTCATTTCTGATATGGATTGGTTGATTGATCATAAATTCTATATTGACTGTAATATTTGATGGATCTCATATACTACACTTTATGGGGTTTATCTTGTCTTTAAGTGAGAACGGGACTTGAGGTCGAGTAGAGAAAGAACTTATTTTCTATAGTTGGGTAGTGTAATATTAATGTTTTATTTTTACTTGGAGAGAAAATCTTTGGGTGATGGCCTACCTCCAGTTTTCATTGATAATCCAGAAAATTTTTACTTCTAATTTATCTATCTTTCCACTATTAAGGGAGGGAGAGTTTTATATTTATTTTATACCTGATAATCCAACAATATATTTATTTATTACCATATTTATCCAGTGGAGTAGAAATAGTTAAAATATCAATTAGATTATCTTCTAGAGAATGGTTTTAGACACCCAAATATGTCACTTTGGGTGGCACCTATTCTTATTTCAATGAAAGTATACAAAACCCCATGACTCTGTGTTGTTTACTAGAAACTCAATTGAGGAATGGAAAAGAACAAATATTCACTTTGATGAATTTATGATCTATTTGACTAGAAAAAATGGGTGAAGTGGTTCTAGAAGATTGAACTTTGATTTGGTAATCACCAATTGATAATAAAAGAGTATTATATTAATAATACTTATTTTAGAAGTAGGTGTGGCCATTATGAATATCTTATTATTCCACATGGTTTACTAATTATCCTAGAGTTTTTAAGGAATTGATGAACATGATATTTCATTTTTAAATCTACTCGTTAATGGTGGAATTTTTTGATGACGTCCTAGTTAACACTAAACCAAAGGAGGCCCATGTGCATTATTTAAGAACAATTATAGAGATATTGAGAAACCACCGACTTAACACAAAACATTAAAATATTGTTTTTTGGATTCATGGAGGGAATGTTTTGGGACATGTGGTCTTAGATCATGGTATCTTAGTGGATCCTGAAAAGGTGAAAGTTTTTATGTCATGGTAGAAACCATTAAATGTATTTAATATATGAATATTAATAGTCTTGGAGGGTATTACTATAAGTTTTTTAAGGATTTATCAATGTTAGAATCTCTACTGACCGCTCTCTCAAGGAAGGTACTATAGTTCATTTGGGATGGAAATTTATTGATATTTTTTGTTGAGATGAAAAAACATTTCACATATATACCAATGTTGGATCATCTAGAGGCCAGTTAGGGATATGTGGTATTATATGACACATTTGTTTCATGTTTTATTTGTGTCCTTATATAGGGTGATCATGTGGTAGCCTATGGTTTCAAATACATTAGGCCATAGAAGAATAATTATCTAACCCATGATCTTGAACTCACAATTGAGATGAATAGTCATAAAAGATGGTTGTATAACCATTTTAGTGAAAGGTTTACTATTTATTCTGAACATAAAAGAATGAGTTATATCTTCTCCCAAAAATATACAAACCTTCAATAGAGGCATAGGTGGAGTAACTATTATCTTTTGATTTAATCATTTTCTACACCCCTAGCAAGGGTAATGTCATTGTGGAATCATTAAGTAGTAAACCATCAATGTAATCCATAAAATAATCATTAAAAGATTAAAATATAATGGATCTATTTATTCTATTTCATTTGGGATTCTAGAAGAATGAGTATAAGGTTTTTTTGGAAAATTTTTAGTTGATCTACCATCTTCTTGAGAAAATTCTTCTAGAGTTGCAGTTTGACATTGTATTATATGGAATTAGGGACACTCTTTATAGTAAATATATTGTTAGCGATTGTACATTCTCTTAATAGGGAGTCACATGTTTTTGGAGATAGAGTGTTTTTCCTTTTCCTATGAGAAGGGTCATGTTGGGGGTTTTCTATAATTCCCAATGCATGGTGCACCTTGTAATCATGAAGATTTTATATGATATTCAATGATTATTTTGGTGGCCAGGTATGGGATGAGACATCACCAAATATTTTTCTCATCATTATACCTCTCGAACCTGAAAAGTTAAACCCATAAACCAGAGATCTTCATGATTGGATCAGCCTCTTCCAATTCCAAATTTGATGTGGGAAAAGAGTTCTACATACTTTGTGGTCCGGTTTCCATGTACCTCTTGAGGGAATAATTTGATTTGGGTTTTTATTGATAGGCTGAAGAAATTGACTCACTTTATTTCCATTTGAGATATAACAAAAGTGGAGATAGTGGGACATATCTACCCCTATAAGATTCTCAAATTGTATGGAGGTTCATTTTCTATAGTCTCTAACAGGGATCCCCATTTAACTTCTCATTTTTGGAGTGTCCACTATAAGGCCATGGAATCCTAGGTTTGTTTGATCCTGCAATATCATATGTAGATAGATGTTTAGACATAGAGAGTTATACAGATTCATGTGAATAAGATATATTCTTTCATTCATTAATTTTGTGGAGATTGGGATGTCTATTTATGGATGGGTGACTTTTCGTTTAGCAAAAGTTACTATTACACTATGATAATGTCTTCTTTAAGGCCTTCTATGGTTGGGATTACGGACCACCATTATTTGGATCATAGATTGGTGAATCTTTCTTGGTTGGACAGAGTATGGTCCAAGAGATGATAGTGATGATTAAAATGATTCATTATTGAATCATAACAAAAAGGGCCAATATAAATAATATTTGTATCATCATTGATAAATTTTTTAGTTCTTATTAGGTGAGTAAGAGTTCTTGATTTTTTCATCACAATTGGGACACTTACATCTTGGGAAATAAGGAAATCTTGTTCCATGGTTTGTGGGTCCTTTTGATATTGTTAAGAAAGTGGGGATGATGGAATACAATATCTAACGTCTATTGTAGTTGAATTTGATCTAAAACATGTTTCATGTATCATATATTTGAAAGTATCTTCCTGAACCTTCTTATATTTTAACCATGGAAGATCTTTATGTTGAAATATATTTATTCATGAATTAGAATCAATAGAAGATATTTTATTTTGAGAAAAATGATCTTTGTGGGATGTCGAGACCTTCATTTTTTCTACTTTGGAAGTACAATTCTAATTCAAAAGATACATGAGAGAGTGATCCAGTGATGAGAGAGAAATTTATTCTTCTCTTTTATATGGAATCATCTTGAAAGGCTTATTGTGGATAGAAAGTGTCTTTGGTGGGATGGTTATAACATATTACTACAATATTTATGTTGTTTATTGACCATATTGGATATAATATTTGGGGATGTATGTGTTTTTGATTTAATGTAGTCGAGGTATAAATATTTTAAAGGTTTTAGAGGGTTTTCTGTGGATCTATATTGATTTGGAGGCCATTTATATGTTTTTTTCATGAATTGGGTGTAAATTAACCAAAGTAAAAAATCATTCCATGAATGTTGTTCAAGATGTGAATCCATCACTCTGAAGAATCCATGAAGCAATTTATTTTATGAATAATATTCAACATTTTAATTGTTTCTACGATGTGAAATTGTTTGGAATGATAATTTTTTCCTAATATGATTCATTTTTAGTGTACATTCCACTAAAGATATCCACATCATAAATTGAGGATTCACATAATGAATTCATTATACCTAATTATTTTTCATGCACTACATCATGAAACTATTTATTTGGCTATTTTTTCTCTTCTGAAAAACTCGTATGGCTATAACATGTGATCTTTGGGTGACTACTACCCTTATAGATTTCTTGATATGGAATTTGATCACCGTTGAGCTTCCTAATTATGGGTTTTTTATCTCTAATCATCCCTTCATTGACAATAGCATGATCTCATTTTTACAATTGAATCATATTTTTATCATGTTTTTTTTCTATATATTATTTATTTATTTCCTTCACTGTAACTCTTCATTGTTCTTTCACATTGTGGGTGTTTATTTGATCATTTATTAATAGTAGGTGTTTCTATAAGCCTATAACCTCCAATTGAAACCCTAAATTTTCTTATTGATTGGAAAGTAGTTTTTAAATGATCTTAAAACCTAGATATGAGATGACTGATGTTTTATTTTTAAAAGGGCATGAAAACTATGAAAACTCCCAATCTCAAAGAAATTAAAATTGTTGGGTAGATTTCTGAAAAAATTTATATATTTATTTAGAAACTGATTTGTTGAAATGGTTTGATGTTAAACCTTGAGGGAAATTTATTAAAATGTAAGATTAATTGAAAAGGAATGAAAATGTGAAAACAAATTATTTGGTTTTGAAATGAGAATGGAATGTTGGAAGAAAAATCTAAAATTGGGAAATTGTATTTTGAACTGATTTGGAATGACTGATTTTCCCATGATTCATTGATTGATTGATTGGTTATTTTAAGCACATGTGATCCTAGGTAGTTAGTTGGTAATAAGGACAAGCATTCTAGGATTTGACCCTAAGAAATGATTGATGATGACAACACTGATATAAACTTATTTCATCATGATTTCCCCAATGGGGAGTTCAGTCCCGACATCGTAAGTTAAGGGATGTGTGCAGACATTGATCCGATATCACTGATTGGGTAGTGTGAGGATCCAATTTCTAGAAACTAACATATCCATGGCTTATTAAATGACTCTATGATATGTATGATGTAATGATTACATTAAAATTATTATGTAACTATTTAACTCACGAAAAATTATTTA
Source organism: Viscum album (assembly GCA_963277665.1). NCBI lineage: Eukaryota > Viridiplantae > Streptophyta > Magnoliopsida > Santalales > Viscaceae > Viscum > Viscum album. The sequence goes on along the minus strand of OY728163.1, from coordinate 1,851,437,061 downwards.
TATAAGTGTATTATATAAAATGTTAATTTAATATCATTTTAATATACATTCTATCATTTTGATAAGGAAATTATTGAAAATATTGAAATTCCACTCCATGGATTGTTTGATTTAAATTAAATTTATCAATGTTTTATTATTATGGTTTTTATTATGGAACACTCGGTGAGAGCCTACTCTGATATTATGACCATACCCAACCCTTACCATTAGAAATTTCTAGAATATCTTTTTCTCGGTCCAAGAAATTGGAATGAAAAAAGTTGATGTGGTGGATGTTCACTATCCTTTAAAATAGAGCGATGGATATAAATGGCAGAGATTTGATCCATCAATTACATAGGATGTTTTATATTTTTTATTGATCGGTGTTGTGTCTCCTAATGTTCTACTATTTTGGGTACTGCTTTGAATATTTTATTCTAGTACCTACTTCTTTTAGAGTGATGAAATACTGAATTGAATCATTTATATTCCACTTTATTAGGGAAAAACCATTCCCATATGATTATTATATGATTCTAGGGGCTAGTCTTCAACCTATAGGGATCTATAATTCCCATCAGGCTATATCTGGATAGGATTTGGTATCAAGGTACTTGGGTATTCAAGCTAGTTTGTGTTATTGAAAATTGTCATACCTAGCCTATGAGCCTTATTTTAACATTATAAAACCATATAATCCACTATATGAATGCATATCACACCGTTAATAACATATTCATGATGTGAATGAGGTGTTATAGTGATTTTATACAATCATCAACACTTAAACACTCCTCTATTGACTTCCTGGACCACCAGGTCATCACCCAAACAATGACCCTCAACCAAAAACACCATTTTGGAATTCTTAGACAAATGTAACCATGTTTCTATTTATGGTTCTCAAAACATACCATCCGAAAAACTAGTTAAATTGAAATTCATAATAAAATTATCAATCCATATAGAATCATGTTTTTAAAATCACCCCACCATTAAACATTTAATCCCCAATAAGTTTTATTGAGAATTTAACCAATTAACCTGACATAAAGGTGTTAGAAAACGATGTTCAATTAATCACATTCATCTATGAAGAAATAAATGAGGTTTTAAAACACCACTACAAACATAATGCACATTATTCACTTAATCTTGATCTATAACTCATAACCATTAGAAAACCCTTATACAACACTTCTGATACGATTATATTTCTGAAACACCACTATTTAATCAACTGACTCATCACTCATATTTTGGAGCTCCCCATTATAGTGATTCTATATAGAAGTTGATTTTGGGTCACAGTGCTCCCCACCATAATAATGACTTGTCAAAAACTATTTATAATGCTCCCATAATCCACCCAACATAATTTCCTTCTCAAAACACCTAAAAAACAAAAATAGAAACTGATGTTATACCACCTCTTATCTCTAATTTTGAACTGAAACATATGTGTATCCACCACCAACACTGAGGGTGATATATATGATGACCTCTTATTAGAAGGTATTAGTTAAATCTCAAAATACTCTAGTCATACCCAAAATAAAATAATAGTACCATGGTACCAACTCCCCTAGTTGTCCTAATCATTTCACCAAAAATGGAAGCTTCATCACTTTTTATCACTTGTTTCACTCTATGAAACATGTTGCAAAATATTTTGTCGTATTATTCACCCCATTAACCATGAAATGATACAAGTATTCAACCCTTTAAGAAAGTGATGAAATTAGTTCACTCCTTGAACTATGTCAAGAAGCATGTCTCACCCTATAAAACATTACATGAATCGGGGATGACCCCATGAATCATGTCACGTAACTGGGTCACCCAATGAATCACCTCCTAATAAATCTAGTATATTCCAAGCATAATTTCAAATTACCATCTCCATCCACTATCCCATCGAAATATAAAATTTCATGTTTACAATAAACTAGATAAATTATAAATTATTTCTCACTAGAGTCCAAATTAATCCTTGACCATCCAAATATGAATCCCACCAATACAGTGACACGTTTTACTCGAGTTTCATCCTCTAATAGCCTATGGTGTTCTCCGATCCATTAAAATTTCCTTACCTACTCCATAAAGAAATATAAAAGGATCCCCTTAATTAAAATAGAAAATACATTTTGATATCTTACCATAAAGTTGATACACTCTAAACATACTCAAGATGATGTCAAGATATTGGGCATGATCATATCTTGACTAGGATTACAATAAGATTTAATCAATGATTACCCCCACATATAGTCCATTTTTTATGTCATCTATTACTGTATGGACATGTCAATCCTATTCAAGGGTCCTTGGACTCATTTACCACAAATTTATCATCAAATAAAGACCAAACCTATTCAAGTGGGTCTTGTAATCCAAAACTAAATACTATATCATGAATATTATAAGAATCCATGAACTATGTGGCACTACATCCACCACATTGTGCAATTTCCCCCACCATTACCAGAATGATTCTCAATAGAAATAAAAATGATCCATTGCTTGGATCCAAAACCAAATATTCCGACAATATAAAAAATTCATCATTTTGATCCCCCAAAAAAGAGAAGAGTACTACAAAGCCACCAATTAATATATCCCTAAGAGAATTGTGAAACTCTAGAACATGCCTACTATATTGTTCTTTCCATAAAACTCTAGGGTCACACACTTCCTATGATAATTCATTGAACCCTACTCAAATTCCATGAGTCATTAATTACTAAATATAGGATAAACCTCCCATTAAAGTAGGTAACCATGCATCTTAGACCATTATCCTCATTGATAACGAAGTACTATTAACGCTCTCATGTTACAACCTGAATTTTACATATCAGTCAAGTCCAACCACATGAATACCCATCACCCCAGGAATCACTCTTTCATCAAAAGAATTAATCTATTATCTAATAATCATTGAACCACCCATCCAATTAAAATATCAATTCACGAAACAAAAAATGTCAGAATATTGGGGTAAGGCATTTGAATGATCCTAACCCTCAAAAGTAGCCTTAACCTAACCAAAATCACTCAAGGATTTTCCCTTAGTAATAAACCATAGTATACCATACCATTTTTATAGAAACTCAATGGAATATACCATGAATTGATCCTAAAACCCAATGGTTGTTAGGATTTCACTCTTGGCCTAATGGTAAGGTCTCACATTACGATCACTAGGTTCAACCACCTAGGCCTTTTCCAACCTATATATAGACATTGATCTTAACGAATCAATCAAACTACCATCCAAAGGTCACAAGAGGTTAACATGTATGATCAACTGTCTTTAGGGTATAATATATGGAAGGAATTGTATTTCAAAACCAACTTCGCACAACTAGTGCACCCCACCAATTCTCTCACTTACACATCAAAATTCTTCTGGGAGCACTTATCCACACAACTAAACCCAAAAAATCAACCTTGAAGTGTCCATGAATCATGCACCTATTCCATGAGGACCCACCTAGGTCACTAAGCCTTCTATGCATGAGATCAAATCCATAATCATCCTCCCCATATAACATCTCAATATAGATTAATTAGACCTTACATCATAATGAATCCATATAAAAGTTGGCTGAGCTAAGTAGAATTCCACCAAGTAATTATATGTTAAAATACTATATGAGATGCTATTTACAATTTAAAAAATCAATCCACTATCTTCCTTGAAATAACACACTTACGGGGTTATATGTTTTTTGAATACTGCATTCCTAATATTATGTATCATATACCACTTTACTCTACTATATGTGAGTCAAAATCAACTCACTGGCCTATTTTCAATGGTACAATAGATATATATCAATAAAAAAATAAAATCATAAAAACCAAATGTGTTCTACATAGGTGAAAATAAAATAAAAAATTAGTAATTCAAATCATAAATACATAACCATGATTTTTTAACTTAGACTTCATAACAGAATAAGTGTTAATAACATGCTGACCTAACATCCATCACAAGATCAATCACATTAAAAAATATCTATTCTACTAAATACAATATAGTATTGAATAAAAAAAGACACCCAATGATATGAATTTTTCAATTTCCCTCCTAGATCACTCACTAACTAGTAACCAAACTAGTTCACCACATATACTCTAGCACGCCTCCATATATGCCAGAGGCTTCTGACTCGAAGCAGAGGTTTACTGTGATACTATAGGGATAATATACCCCCAATATCAGATTTCCTAATAAACTAATAAATAACCAATTTAGATCCATGGTATTTTTGATATCCCATAAATTTGGAAGAATAAAATTATGTTTGATAACATGTATGGCACACAACACTAAGCTTGAACAAATTGCAAAATATTATTATTTAAATATAACCATTATAACCTATACATTAAATTAGAGGGTATGAATAGTATTTACTAATTTTTTAAATCTATATAAATATTATGATCAATGAAAATTTAATAATAATTTTTTAGGAAATAAGTGTTAATTTTTTATAATTAATTTAATTATTTAAAGTTGTGTTTTCCTAAACAAACAGTTTTTAATGATTTTCATGAGGGAATAATATAAATTATTTTTGAAACTTTTATAAATTTGAATTTATAAAATAAATATGATTTTTGAAATTATCATTTAAAAACTATCTTATAGTGAATTTTTTATTTTTTTGGAAAAGTTTGATTTCTCAATGAATATGGAAAATACTGATTGATATTTAAAACATTATATTATTTTAATTTTTTTGAAAACTCAAATTTTATTTTGGATTAGTTTTAAAATTTTATTACTTACTTTTTATATTAAATAATACAGTTATGGATTCGGAAATTAATTTTAAAATTTAATTTAATAAAAAACGTTTTTTATACTTTAAATGCATTTTTTTGAAAAACAATTTTTATCATGTTTTTTCATTTTAATTTCAAATTAAATTATACCAATTAGGTTTTTCGAATCTTAAAAAATTGGAATAAATAATTTTAATTTTAATTTTAATTTTTTTAGTAATATCCCTTTTATATTTGGAAATTATTAATAATAACTTTAGTAATTTTTGTTCCCACATTAAATGGTAAATCATGTAATTAAGGTAAAAAATAAATTGATAAGGATTAACAAAATTACCCTAATACATGAATAAATTGTATTTTATGAGTATATATCATCCATAATCATTAAATTTTCAAATATTAGGCCTTTTCTTTCTATTTGTATGTTATTGTGAATTTTATAATTTTTTATGTAAACAGATGTAAAAAAGGTCACACTCTTATTTCTAATAATTATAATATTTTTTAAATAGGTTCAACTGGATTATATGTTCATTAATAAATCGTATTTAGAAATATAAATTATTTATATTCATTATGGTAATTTATTTTTAATTTTTAGAGAATAAATAATGACCTTAAATGCATACATAATGCTAACAAAGTAGTTATTCAGTTAATTGAACTATAAAATAAATATTATTAAAAATAGTAAAAGTACTATAATTTTAAATAATTAATGTAACTAAAAAAATTTATTGATACAAAAAAAATGTTGGGGATGAATTAAAATATTTTATTCTAATTTAATTTGATTTCATGATGTTATAAATGTCAATGTAAATTAATTCTTCTAAAATTGACATTATTTATATTTTCTTGAAAATAAATATTCTATTAAATGATATAAAATAAGAAAAATTTGACTTTTAGAAAAGTTATTATTATATGGTAAAAAATATAAAAAATGGTACATTTATTGGCCTTGTTTTCTATTTTTGGAAACTGTCATTATCCTAAAGGAGTAAAAATCCTTACTATCATGGTAAGTTTCAAAAGGGTTAAAAGAGGGTTAAAACCAAAAGATAAGGAAAAAAATGTTATCCAAACATTTAAAAAATTTATTGGATTGGATTATTTAGTCTAAAAATCATATTATAATAGAATTTTATAATGTTGGATCCATTTTTACATCAAAAAAATTTATATTAATTTAATATTTTTCAAAATTCTAAGAATACCCCACCCCTCTTTATAACAGGGTACCCCTTATTCTCAATTACTCACACTTCAAAAGATTATTAGTTAAGAGAAAAATAGAAAAAATTATTTATAATAATACCTCACATTATTCTATATGACTTTGTTCAGGAATAAATCTAGCCTTATATGGATTATGGTATTAATAAAAAGATACTTTATAATGAATATGTATAGTTTTTAACAACATGTTTTAGGTTTATTTCTTCTTACACCTTCATAGAATATTTTTAAACCAAGATAAAATAGTAAAAATTGTATAATCATTATAATGATTTGTTATTATGTTAATTTAATAACAAATATCCATCTCCACCCTCCATCAAATGGGAGAGAAATTCATCATTCATGTGTATGGTGGACTACCTCTTCACAAACCGATGTAATTAATTTTCCAACACCACCACTCACCTATCATTATAATGATGGATTTAATGTGTATATATAATATCTATGAAATATATGTTATTTTTAAAATATAAAATATAATATAATTTATTATCTTTTTATTCATTGACAATTGATAATGTCGTTCTTGCATACATGTGGACTGTCACCTCCATAAAGCGACCTGATTCGTTTTTCATCACCACATCACATGGATGATATATATTAATTTATTTAAGAAAACAATACAATATTTATTATATTATTTTAATTCTATACATATAAAATAATACTTATCTTATTTCCAAAAAAGATCATTTAGAAAAAGAAATGTTACTCATGTGTACATACGACCTACCATCTCTAGGATTGTAACATATTTCATTTTTCATAACCATATTAAATTGATAGATTTAAACATCTAGTTGATGTATAAAATAAATAATTATTTTATTATTATTATTATTATAGAGAGTATTTAATAGTTAAATCCTTTATCATAGTCAACCTACCAAATTTATTCTGGAATTATGTACCGAATATAGTCAAAACGTCTCACATAAAAAAATTGATTAAGTAATTATATATAAAATGGTGTTAAATAAAATAAAAGGAATAATGAATTTGAAAAAGTTTTATAAGAATGTAAATAAATTATCACATGTTTTTTATTCATGAATATAATGAACATATGTGATGATTTAGACTTGATTTTATGTACAATTCAACATAAAAACTCAATTTAAATGTTATAATGATTTATTTTAAAAATATTTCTATTACACGTCCATTCTTGAGATTAATTAATGACTGTATTTCTATGGATATAAAAAAACTATTAAGTTAATTTTATTCCAATTTATTTCAATGTTTCTAAAAAAGGAATCATTTTATTAAATGTTTGGTATTATTTAAAAAATTTCAAATGGAATGTTTTATTTTAACATATATAGTGACTGAGATATTTTTACCACCATAACCATTATTTTATTTTTTTTCTTCCTTTTAAAGATCTCATGTTTTTTCAATGAAATAACTTCTTTCCTTATGTTCTAATTATTTTAATAATTTAGGTTTTAAAATTGAATGGATATTTTAATATCAAGAAATTGTTTCTTATGAGTAATAGGGATATTTTTGAGAACTGCATGTTTTTATGTGTTATGATTCTGTTATTGTTGTTGGGAATTGTTTATGGTGATTGGTGATCATGTTATAAAATATTATTGGGTGATCCCATTATATCTCTCCAATATATTGTGTAAATTTATGATGCTAACCAATTATGTTTATACATAGAGATTATGAGAATATACAATGATGGTTATTCCAACTGTAGATATGATGGTTATTTTATGTGTATTCATGATGGTTATTCTATGAGTAACCATGAAGGTTATCAAATTTAAGAGTTATATGAAAATGATACCCCATGTTACCTATATTGTATTTCTTTTCTTACTATGTATTTTTATGGAAGTCTTAAAATTTCACATGGAAAATAAAATTATATAATACTTCATATAATTAAAAAGTATAACTTTGTGAAAATTGTATTATGAGTTTTTCGTTATTTTAAAAAACGTTTTTTATTTTTATTTTTACGTTAATATTTCTTCCAAAATATTTTATTAAAATATTTTGTATGAGTTGTTTTTTCTTGGGTATGAAAATTTTTATTTTGAGATTAAAGTTTATTTTAAAAATGGAAATTTTTTATTAGTATTCATAGATTAACAATTTCATTCTTTATTTATATGCCCCTCATAGAGATTTTGGTACTCATACCATGTTTTAAAATATTTTCCCTATGATGAGTGGGGACAAGGATGAGGATATGATTAAAATGGTGAATATCTTTCATAAAAAGAAAACATGTTTCTTTAAAAATTATATGTTTTGTGGGAAAATAGATACTAAGTAAAAGTTCACACTTTTCAATATATGGGCTTGTTATATAAAAGTTATGCATAAAAACATTAAAAATTAAAACCTAAAAGATATATGGAAATTTATCAAAGTAAATTCTAGTTTAAAGTCACTAAGGTTTGTAATGTATCAAGTCAATTCCTTACTGATGGTATGAGATCAGGGTTTACAATACTTTATCGACTATGACTTTTTCATGTGAGGTTTAAATAAGATCTATTTTTAGCCTCATGGGTTTAAAAAAATAAGTTTTATCAAAATAAAAATGGCATAGACATCCCTTCACTGCTGGGAAGTTGGGTTTTCCCAATGCTTGTTTGCTAACGGTTCTGCTGAACCGTTGGCATAGATGTATAAAACAAGTATTTACCAACGATTTGAAGAAACCGTTGGGAAATCTAAATTTTTTTCTCCCTTTACCAACAATTTTACAAAACCGTTGGTAAAGACCATGAATTAGGAAAGCTTTCCCAACTGTTTGTGTAAACCGTTGGTAAAGCTCACCTTTCCCCTAAAATCCCAGTGAACCATAGATCCCATCCACACGATTGAACTGCTAAAATTGATACATAATATCTCTCTTGCGTGGAAAATCATTCCACCAGATCCATACTCAATCACAAGGTTGATTTGTTCTACACTTCAAATATAGAAGTAGTACGTTATGTTTAATGTTTTGCATCTAATTTTCTTATTTTCTGTTTTGATTTGGCTTAAAAATAAGGTTTTTGCAGTACGGTATACCCAACAATTTCAATTTGATTTGTTATTTGTTTTCTGTTTTTGTTCTAGGGTCATGTGTGAATCAATTTTTTGTTCTGTTTTTGTTTTATGTTTTTTTCTGGTGGGAGGTGCTGGGGGTGCAGTAGGTGGGGGGAGGGGTGTGCTGGTGGGGTGTTTAGGTGGGGGAGGGGGTGTGCTGGTGGGTTGTTGAGGTGGGTGGTTGTACAGGTGGGGGTGGGGGTGGGGGTGGGTTGATCAGGTGGGGGTGGGGGAGGGGTGGGTTGTGCAGGTGGGGGTGCAGTTAGAGGGGGGTTTTGTGCAAGTGGGTGGGGGGGGGAGTGTGGAGGTTGGGGGGTGGGCTGGGTAGGTCAGAGTCTTGGGGGGGGGGGGGTGAGGTGGGGGTTGTACAGGTGGGGGTGGGGGTGGGTTGTGCATGTGGGGTTGGTGGAGGGGGGGCTGTTGAAGTGGAGGGTGAAAGTGGAGGGGGGTGTTGTGCAAGTAGGTGGGGGTAGGGGAGTGTGCTGGTTGGGGGGGGGGGGTGGGCTGGGCAGGTGGGAGTCTTTTGGGGGTGATGTGGGGGGGGGGGTGTATAGGTGGTGGTGGGGGGAGGGGAGTTGTGTAGGTGGGGGTGGGGGGAGGGGGTTGTGCAAGTGGGGGGGGGGGGGGTGTAGGTGGGGGTGGTTGTGCAAGTGGGTGGGCGGGAGGAGAGTGTGTAGGTTGGGGGTGGGCTGGGCAGGCGGGAGTATGTTGGGGGGTGAGGTGGGGGGGTTTGCAGTGGGTGGATGGGAGGGGGTTGTGCAGGTGGGGGTGGGTGAGGGGGGTTGTGCAAGTGGGGGTGCAGGTGGGGGGGTGTGCAGTCGGTGGATGGGAGGGGGGTTTTGCAGGGTGAGTCTGTTGGGGGTGAGGTGGGGAGGGGGGGCTGTGCAGGTGGGAAGTCATCACTTCCATAGTTCACCAATAAGAATGGGGAATTCATCACTTCTAGATATTTGGATAGTTTTGAGGCCTCTTTGGTTTTGGTTCTTGTCTAGTCATCTTGAGGAGTAAGGCATCACATGATATAAAAGTGACATCAACTATATAGGATGAGTTCCTTCTCCCAAAACACATTTTTCTAGAAATAGTATATCCTTGGAAGGTTGTGGGAGACTTTTAGAATCCAATTCCCCATCATTTTCCCAATTGAAAACTTGATACCATCATGTTATCAAGTCACTAATCCTACCAAATTGGATATTCACTAAAAAATACTATTCTAATCCATAACACCCATATTTTGTTTTTCATAACATGAATGACAACCCAATTAAATATCATAGCTCTCAGTTACAACCCTGTGGACAACTCGCCCACCCCTGGACAAGCCTGCCACCCTCGTGGATAGTCCGCCCACCCCCCTGGACACCTTGTACCCCCTGGACAACCCCCCCCCCCCCCCCGTGGAAAGCCTGCCCACCCCTGGACACCCCATACTCCCTAGAAACCCCCCCAACCCCATGGATAGCCCGCCCACCCCTAGACACTCCCCCCACCCCCCGGAAACCCCCACCCCCTGGACACCTTGTACCCCCTCAAAAGCCCCCCCACCCCCACCCTCGTGGATAGCCCGCCCACCCCCTGGACACCCCTTCCCCCCTAGACAGCCCTTCCACCCTCGTGGATAGCCCGCTTACCCCTGTACACCCCGTACCCCATGGACAACCCCGCCACCCCCTTGGAGAGCCCGCCCCCGATTACAGAAGAGCAAATAACTCTGCATTTTCCCCGATTTCCAGAAGCCCCTGCGCAGGTGAACCCTAACCTGAGGTCTTCCATCTGATCGGCTACAACTCCCCCATCTAGGTTAGACTCCTTCAACCTCTTCCCAAATACAAACATAGAAGCCCTCATTGAGGTTATTTACATGGTTGGGGTAGTGGGGTAGGTGGTTTTACTTTTTTTAGTGGGGTGATATGGTACTTTCTGTGGAATTTAGTTTGGGTGTTATGAAATGTACTGAATTTTCATAATATTTCCATTTTTTAGAATCAATAACTTATTTAAAAAACTCTCTTTACACATTCTGCATCTTTCATGAAAAGCCTTCATTTTTTAATATCTTGAACAATGTTTTATTAGGTCTATGGTGTCTTCTCAGTATGTGATAAATTAAAAAATTACAAAACACATCTCACCTCAAATCTTGGCACACATAAATGAATTAATTAGTATACTTTACATTGTTTTAATAGTTCACTAGATCTACTATAAACTCCTTCCTTTATCGTTTACTTAAATATATTTTCTATTAAATTTCAATCATATTAAATTATTTATGACAAAATGACTTATATAAATTCTATTTACAGAATGGACATAATTTGGATGTAGGAAACTGATCGTATCTCAAGCGATTTTCAAAACAATTTGGAGAGATTTATAGATTTTTCATTTCACAATGCTTCTGATAGTGGTCGCATACACTACCCATCTTCCAATTGTGTTGGTAGACCTTGGTTGAGCCGTGAAGAAGTCATCTACCACATAAAAAAAATGATTTTCAAGCAAACTACTCTATGTGGCATCACAATGGGGAGAAAATGAAATCTCAAATTGATGATGATCGAATTGAAATGACTAGAATGGAGAATTTGTTAAATGATCGGTTTTCGTTTATTCGTCATCATGAAAAAGAAAGTAATTTGACTCAAGAAGACTTCGATATGAGGACAGCTGATGCATCTAGTGAAAATGATGATATTGATAGGGTGAAAAAATTGAATGATGCTTCCACGACTCCAGTATATCGACAATGCAATAAAATGAAAAAGCTAGAATTTTTAATCCTATTGTTTCATGGGAAAACTATGTATGGGATTTCTAATAAAGCAATCGATTACATTCTTACCCTCTTGATGGATTTACTTCCAGATGATGTAGATATTCCCTCAAACCACTATATGGCATGGAAGTTAGTTGAGGAACTTGGATTTTCAAGAAACAAAATCCATGCTTGCCCGAAAGATTGCAGTTTATTCTGGGAGGAAACCACTGAACTAAATGATTGTATGAAATGTGGAACATCCCGCTGGAAGTCAAAATCTGATGGAACACCATCTCGCGTTCCAAAAAAATTAATATGGCACTTTCCATTGATCCCCAGACTCTAGAATATTTTTATTTCTGATGACATATCCATAAAAAAAGAGATGGCATGATACTGAGAGGAAGAAGACTAATGATGAGTTGGTTCATCCTGCAGATGGATTTGTATGGCAGTGATTTGATGCTCAACATCCTGATTTTTTAGCTGACGTGCATAATGTGAGGCTGGGTCTTTCATGTGACGGTTTTAATCCATTTGGGAAGATGCTTACTTCGCATAGCACATGGCCAGTTTTTATACACATTTATAATCTTCCCCTATGGTTGTGTATGAAAAAACCTTTCACTTTCATGAGTATACTCATATATGGTCCTTCTGATCCTGGCATTGATATTGATGTATACATGCAACCTTTAATAAAAGAGTTGAAACTTATTTGGGATATGGGTGTGCGCACATACGATGCATGTTCGAAAGACATATTTCAGATGCTTGCTGCGCTTATGTGGATGATCAATGCTTTTATGACTTATGCAATGATGTCTGGATGAGCACGAAGGGAAAACTGTCATGTCTAGTTTTTATGAAGAATACACGATCCAAAAGACTGAAACATCGCTGTAGTTTCAGTTTTATGTGACATCGATGAATCTTGCCAAAGGATCATCCATATAGAATGAATCATCGAAGATTTGATAATACCATAGAGTCCGATGATCCACCTCAGCATATGTCTGGAACTGACCTGCTTAATGAATTGAAAGATTTCAGTTTTTTGTTCCGGACGGGTCAAATGAAATCTGGAAAGAGAAAGAATGTTTCCGCTGAAACCTGTTACAATTAGAGGAAGAGGAGTATCTTTTTTGATTTGCCTTATTGGTCAACCAATTTGTTATGTCATTGCTTAAACGTAATGCATATGGAAAAGAATATATGTGAAATGTTTCTTTCGGTTCTTCTAAATGTCAAGGGGAAGACAAAAGATGATTTACGATCTCAGCATGACTTGATGGATTGTGGCATCTGACCAGAATTGCATCCTGTGCGTATCAGTGAAAATAAATTGCAACTTCAATGTGCTTCTTATGTGATGACACCTACAAAAAAAAACAATTTCTGGAAGAATTATAGACTATTAGATTTCCTGATGGCTATTCAAGTGACATATCTAAACGGGACAATATAAGAGAGTTGAAGCCAAAATCTTTGAAGACACATGATTATCATATTTTAATGCATGAGTTGCTTACAATAGAAATCCGTCATCTTTTTTCCAATAATGTAAGGGTGGATGTTATTCGGCTGTGCCATTTGTTTAGAGATCTTTGTGCTATGAAGTTGTCCAAGTCTTTCTTGCAAAAAATTTTGACAGATGATCCTTTAATTTTGTGTGAGTTGGAGAAAATATTCCCTCCATCATTTTTCACATGCATACTGCATCTGACTGTCCATATTCCCACTGAAATACTTCTCGGAGGACCTATTTCTTTTCATTGGATGTGTCCAACTGAAATAAATATGTTCACATTAAAGTCTTATGTCTGAAACAAAAATCATCCTGAAGGTTCTATCGTGAACGGTTACATGGCTCAAGAATGTATGGATTTCTGCTCGATGTATTTGTCTGATCTTACTACAAGATTGAACAGACCAACGAGAAATGAAGAAGAACAGTATGAGAATATTGAACCCAGTTTTCCATCACTTCCTCAAATAGAAATAATTCCTGGATCATATACATTGAAGACATTAATCCATGAAGAGCAGGAGATAAAGCATCGCACAGTTTTGTTCAACTGTGATCTGTTCGATGACTATATCTGGTAACTAAATTGATTATGTATATCTTACATATATATATGTTAAACTATTCATAATTTTTATCTACAGGGAACATAAAAAAATGATAAATAGGAAGCATCGTTCTTTATCTTTGAGAAGGAGAGAGACTTTGCATAGCAAAGAGTTTTCTTCATGGTTAAAATTGATGGTATTAAAAAATTAATGTTTGAAATAAATATATTAATATTTAATTAAGTTTAGTAGTCATTTATATTGCAGGTATTGAGTTTTTCTGCTGAATCTGTCTTTGAGTAAATAAGAGCTTTGGCTTTTGGTCCTAATACTGTGGTTCATGACTGTAAATCAATTGTTATCAATGGGTACAAATTTATTGTCACTGAACGAGCAAAGAACATGAGAACACAACATGATGGTGTTATGGTTACTGCCACAACAGATTGTTATGCCAGTTCATCAGAAAGTAGACCACGATTTTAAAATGTGGGTTATTATGGAGTTGTTGAAAGAATAATAATATTGGATTATTACTCTCACAGATGAGTTGCAATGATGAAATTCCATTGGTTTGATTCGATGATGAGACATGGCACATTTATTGATGATTGTGGATTTTGAGTAATTAATATGACTCGCACTCTTGCTACCAAAGAACCATATGTGTTGGCATCAATGGATAAACATGTTTTTTATGTCAAAGACCAACTTCGACCTGAATTTGGTATCATAGTTGAAGTAATTCCAAGACATATTTTTGATGATGGTGATGATGGAATTGACAATGTTTCTAGTGCCATTGTAACCAATCCATTTATTTCTTTTGATGACTCAAATATCTCAATTGTCAGAGTTGATTGTCAACCTGAAGTTGTGGTTAAAAATATATAGAATCATTCATCCATGTTCTTAATTCTTTTGGTTTACCTTGAGTTGGGTTGTTAAGGTTGGTAATATTCAAATTGATTTAGTATTTATCACAAATATGTTTTAGCTGACTTGACCGTTATGTGAATTTTCAACGTTTATTAGTTACAGTTTTATTTGAATTGCATTTTCTAATTTGGAATTGAACTGTATTCAAACATAGTCAAACACTATTTCTAACTTGGTGAACATTACAACTTGTATGATTTATTAAATCCATTCATGCTCTTCTAAAACAATTGATAGCTGAATTGACCGTTATGTGAATTTTCAATGTTTATTGGTTGCATTTTTATTTGAATTGAATTTTCTAATTTGGAATTGAAATGTATTCAATCATAGTAAAAAAATATTTCTATCTTGGTGAACATTACAACTTGTATGATTTATTAAATTCATTCAAGCTCTTCTAAAACAATTGATAGCTGACTTGACCGTTATGTGAATTTTCAATGTTTATTGGTTGCAGTTTTATTTGAATTGCATTTTCTAATTTGGAATTGAACTCTCACTAGTGTAGAAAACGTTATTTAACTCACCATTTTTTACGTCGGTTATATATAACTGACGTGATAATGTGTGAAACGTGGTTTTTTACGTCGGTTATTTTATAACCGACGTAACAAATGCGGTGAGTAGATTTTTATAGTCGGTTATTTTAATAACTGACGTTACAAATCTCTCGTGTTCGGTTTTTACGTCGGTTATGTTATAACCGACGTAAAAAACCAAAGCGTGTGGGTTTTTTTACGTTGGTTATTTGATAACCGACATAAAAAATGAGATATCTACGCATTTTTTAAGTCGGTTATAAAATAACCGATGTTAAAAACCACAGTGCATGGGGTTTTTACGTCGGTTATTTGATAACCGACCTAAAAAACGATATATCTACGTGTTTTTGACATGGGTTATAAAATAACCGATGTAAAAAACCACAACGCGTAGGTTTTTTTACGTCGGGTATTTGATAACCGACGTAAAAAATGAGATATCTACGAGTTTTTTACGTCGGTTATGTTATAACCGACGTAAAAAACCATAGTGTGTGGGGTTTTTACATCAGTTATAATATAACCGACGTAAAAAACTGTGATTTTTGAGGTCTATTTTTCGTCGGTTATAGAATAACCGACGTAAAAAACCTTTTTTACGTCAGTTATTATATAAGCGACGTAAAAAAATCCATATATGATACATTTATAATGTCGGTTATTATAATAACCGGCGTTATAAATGTAAAAAACAGTTTATAACGTCGGTTATTAAATAACTGACGTTATAAAATCATTTAAAAAATTAACAATCCCCGAGGATTGCCATTTACGAATTTTAGTTCGATAGTTCGGCGGCTCGTCTCTCTCACGCGATAAACCCTAATCAGCTCGTCGATCTCGCTGTTAAAATCGTTTTTCCTATAACTTTTATCATCTTTACTCTCCTCAGATCTATCATCTCAACTCTCAACACACAAGTAAGCCTTCAACGAATTTATTTCGTTCGTTTTTTATCCTGGATATCCTATATTTATGTTTTGCGATTTTTGTGTGCTTTTTTTCGTTCGTTTTGTGTGCTTTAAACTCGTTCGATTTTTGTGTGCTTTTTTTCCCGGATCTATCATCTCAACTCGTTTTGTGTGCTTTCAACTCGCAAAACAAAAGGCATTCCAAAACCCCCATTTCTTGTAAGCCTTCAACTCACAACACTATATTTTTTTATGCTTTTTTTCATTCGTTTTTCCTACATCGTATATTTTTTGCGGTCCCAATTTTTTTTTGATGGATTTGGATATGTCTTTAATTTTATATATTCATTTTATCTTGAAATTGGGTGCTTTTAATGTGTGACTCTTAGGTTAATATTTGGTTGTATTTTATAACCTATGAAAGTGATTCATTAATTTTGAAAGGGGAATCCAATTATGGTTTTTTAATTCTTTGTTGTCATGTGGGCCTCAAATGGGGGGTTTTGAATGGGTTTTATGTGTAAAACCTTGTCACACTTCTTGAAGGTGTTTTATGAAAATGTTTGTTTTTCATTTGTATTGTTTGTGAAATTATTTGAGGTAAATTATTAAAATATGGGGGTGGTTTAATAAATGTGTATTGAGTTGAAATTTATATTTTGGATTTGTATTGGTATGATTTTTTTCTTGAATGGGGGTTTGGAATGTCTTTTGTGTTCAAAACATGGTTGTTCCTCTTGGGATTGTTTTATGAAAATTGAAAATGATTTAGTGAGTTAAAAAAAGTTATAAAATGGTGTAAATGCAATATTTTGGCAATGTTATTCACCTAATAAGGGTTTTTGAAAGGTAAAGAGGTGATTTAAGATATCAAACATTTTCAGAATGTATTATAAATTGAGGAATTGTTTTATTAAATTGTGATGATGGTGCAAAACATGTTTTTGAACTATTTTGTGTGACTTTTTTGATAAAATATATTATGATATTAGTTATTGAGAAACTTGTGATCATTTTAGTAGTTGAATATCAATGATTATTTTTAATTATCATATGATCATTTACGTAGCCATATTTAATAATATTTAATTCCATCTATTTCATGCTAAAGTATATATTAAATGCATGTGTTTTCATTGTTCACCATCCCTAGTTTTATATGTAAACCATTGTTTGGGGGGTTATCCGGGGGTGGGGGGCTGTCCAGAGGATTGGGGGGTGTCCAGGGGGGTGTCCAAGGGGGTGGGTGGGTGTGGGGGCTGTCCAAGGGGGTAGAGGCCTGTCTAGAGGGTTTTGGGGGTTGTCTGGGGGGTGGGGGTTGTCCAGAGGGTTGGAGGTGTCCAGGGGGGTGTCCAAGTGGGTCGGGGGTGGGGGTGGTGTCCAGGAGGGGTGGGGGTGTTTTCCGGAGGGGTGGGGTGCTGTCTAGGGGGTGGGGTGATATCTAGGGGGGCTGTCCAAAGGGTTGGGGGGTGTCCAGCGGGGTGTCCAAGGGGGTAGGGGGTGGGGGGTGGTCTCCAGGAGGGGTGGGGGTGTTGTCCAGAGGGGTGGGGGCTGTCCAGGGGGTTGGGGGGTTGTCCAGAGGGTTGGGGGGTGTCCAAGGGGTGGGTTGGTGGGCTGTCCAAGGGGGTGGAGGCCTGTCCAGAGGGTTTTGGGGGTTTTTCGGGGGTGGGGGCTGTCTAGAGGGTTGGGGGTTGTCCAGGGGTGTCTGCATTTACATTGTGATTTTCTCCATATGTATTTTTATTTTAAATATGATTTGATTCTTAGGTTTACTCCATTCTCTCCAATTTTCTATCAACCATGTAGGTGCCCTGGTTTTCTTTTATTCAATGGAATTTAAAACTGTTATATCTAACTATATTTTGTTTTAATAATAATACTCAAGCATATTTTTTTAAATATGCATAGATTTGTTTTGTATTTCAAAATTGTTTTACATTCAAATTATGATTTTTTTCATATAAAATTATATTTGTCTTATCTTAAAAATATATATTTTTTTGATATTTTTTATAGGTAATAATGAGTCGAAGTTGGATTATGGCACGTCGAATGAGCAATGAAAATGAGGAAGGTGTTGATGCCTTTTTGGAATTTGCTATACGAAATGTTCCAAGTAGTGACATTTTTTTCTGTCCATGCTTGAAATGTTTGAATATGAAGAAGTTGAAAATTAGAGAGATAAAAGATCATCTGATATGTCATGGTTTTAATCCGAGTTACAGCCCTTGGATTTGGCATGGTGAAACTGGACGAAATGTCACTGATGATGATGATGCACAAGATAGAAACTCCGATGGAATTGAAGAAATGATTCACGATATTGTAGCAGAACAAATTAAGATAGAACTGACAGTTGCATGTCTATATGGTGATGATGAAAAACCATTATATCCTATTTGTACAGAATTTACGGTTTTGTCGACGGTGTTAAGATTGATTAACCTAAAGGCAAAAAATGGATGGAGTGACAGAAGTTTTACAGAGCTGGTACAATTGATGAAAGAAATTCTTCCAAAAGATAACGATCTTCCAGATTCACATTACAAGGCCAAGAAAATATTATGCCCGATGGGATTGGGATACAAGAAAATAAATGCCTGTCCGAATGACTGCATTATATATAGGAAGGAATATGAATTTCTTCCAGAGTGTCCTAAATG
Source organism: Viscum album (assembly GCA_963277665.1). Classification (NCBI taxonomy): domain Eukaryota; kingdom Viridiplantae; phylum Streptophyta; class Magnoliopsida; order Santalales; family Viscaceae; genus Viscum; species Viscum album. The sequence goes on along the minus strand of OY728163.1, from coordinate 1,851,418,055 downwards.
TGGGACATCAGGGTATAAGGTGAAAGAAAAATCACATGCTGATGTAGAGATTACAAAGCTTCCTTCAAAGGTATTTTGGTATCTTCCGATATTTCATCATTTCAAACATTTATTTGCTAATTCACATGATGCAAAAAGGTTAATATGGCATGCTGATGAGTAGGTATGTGATGGAAAAATACGGCATCCAACTGATTGTCCACAATGGAAGAAAATTTATGCGCAATATTCTACATTTGGAAATGAAATTAGAAATCTTAGACTAGGGTTGTGCACAGATGGAATGAATCCATACCGAACCCTCAGTAGCACACATAGTTCTTGGCCTGGTTTATTGGTAATTTACAACCTATCTCCGGAAGATAGTATGAAGCGCAAATATGTCATGTAGAGTATAATGATCTCTGGTCCAAAGCAACCCAGCAATGACATCGATGTTTACTTGTCACCGTTGATTGATGATTTGAAACTGTTATGGGCTGATGGTATTAGGGTGTATGATTCTTATAAAATGGAATATTTTAAACTACATGCAGTGCTTCTGTTCACTATAAATGACTTCCCAGCATATGGAAATTTTTCTGGATACAGTGTTAAAGGGCATAAAGCATGTCCAATTTGTGACCAACAGACGTCATATTATCAATTTCATCACGGGAGGAAAACAATGTACATGGGTCATCAAATGTTTTTGCCTATGGATCACCCTTATATAAGACTAAAAAAGTAATTCAATGGCTCACAAGAATTTAATACTACTCCAAAACCTTTATCCCCTGATCTGTATTTTGAGAGGGTGAAAAACCTTTATGTGACATTGGGAAAGACACAGAAATCTGGAAATGATAGAAATATTTGGAAGATAAGGTCAATATTTTTTGAGCTACCATATTGGAGGTATCATGAAGTTAAACATAATATTGATGACATGCACGTGGAGAAGAATATCTGTGATTGTTTGATTGGAACATTGTTAGATATTAAAGGAAAGACAAAAGATGGGTTGAATGCAAGATTAGACTTACTATCAATGGGAATATGTTTGGAGTTAGCTCCCACTCCTAATGGAAGACGAACATATCTTCCCCCGGCTTGTCATACATTATCGAATAGGGAGAAAATTAGCTTTAGTCAACGTCTTCATGATATCAAAGTGCCTCAAGGTTATTCTTCTCATGTAAAAATTTTTGTCTCATTGAAGGACTTGGAGTTGATAGGTATTAAATCACATGATTGTCACATCATGATGCAACAAATTCTACCAGTTTCATTGCGTGGAATATTTCCCATTCGTGTCAAAAAGACTATAATGAAGTTGTGTTATTTTTTCAATTCAATTTGTAACAAGGCAATTGATGTGAATGCTTTGAACAATTTGGAAAAGGATGCAATTTTTATACTTTGTCAATCGGAAATGTATTTTCCTCCAACTTTTTTTGATAGAATGGTGTATTTAATTATTCATCTGGTTTGAGAAATAAAGCTTTGTGGACCTGTATATCTTTTTTGGATGTATCCTTTTGAAAGGTATATGAAAATATTAAAGGGGTATGTTAAAAATCCATATCGACCTGAAGCCTCCATTATTGAAAAGTATATTTTTGAGAAGGTAGCAGAGTATTGTACAAGCTACTTGGTTGCGGCGCAACACATAGGTTTGCCTCCATCTTTCCATGAATGAGTTAATAATGAGGGAAAGGGGATTCGTGGATTTAAAGTAAAATCATTGTCAGCTAAATAGATCAAGAAGTTAGAATCATAAATCTTGAATAACATAGCTGATGCCCAACCGTATATCACATTTCATATTAATGAGTTGAAAAAATGTCATCCAAAGAAGAAAGAAATGTGGATTATGAATGAGCACACCAATACTTTTTTGTCATGGATTAAAAAGACTTTGCTTTGTAGATCAGATGTATCAGATACATTAAAATGGATAGTGGGTGGCCCATGTTTAAATGTGATAACATGGTCCGGTTATGACATTAATGGTTATACATTTCATACGAAAGCTCATGACAACAAAAGTGTAGTTCAGAATAGTGGTGTATTGGTCTTTGCAGAAGAAATGCATTTTTCGAGTGCTAAGGACAAAAACCCAATTTCTGTATCAAGTGCGTATTATGGAGTTATTGAAGACATATGGGAGGTTGATTACTTTAAAATTAAAGTTCATGTTTTTAACTGTAAATGGTTTATCGGTAACAACAGTGTCAGACACGATGAATTTGGAATGACACTTGTTAATCTGAATAGATTTGAAGACACCACTGATTCTTTTATAATGTCAACACATTCAAAAAAAATTCTATGTATTAGATCAATCAGATATGCAGTGTGCTGTTGTATTAAAAGTGAAAAAAGAATTTGTTTGGGAGGATGAACTTGATGAAGATTCTGATTTATGTGAGATCCCTACTTACATGTAAAGATTAATAGAATATAATGATGAGCATGTTGAAGACATTGTTTGTGCCATACGGAACAATCACGATGAAGGAATTTGGGAAAATAATCCATTTGTACATTCCAAAAATTACAGGTAATATATGTTTATTTCCTGTTTACATTTATTTTTCTCATAAATGTTAGATATTGTATGTTCTTTATTTATTAAAACATGTTTTAAAACAAAATAAGTATAAGCTTTTGTTTTTTTTATGTTTGTTTAGTTTACCTTATCATGTTTATAACCATCACATGAATTATATATCTATTATTTTTGTTCAGTGAAAATTAATTTACCATGTTTACCATGTTTACTAGGTTTACCATGTTTACCATCATGACCATCTTTACCATCTTTACCATCTTTACCATTGTCTAACATGCTTACCATATTAACAATTCTTACTATTACGTAACTTAGTACACTTTTCTATTTTCTGATTACAGTGGTATTAAAATATTTAAATTTGTATATTTGTAAGTTCTTTATTTATTAAAACATGTTTAAAAAAAATAAGTATAAGTTTTTGTTTGTCTTAAGTTTGTTTAGTTTAATTTATCATGTTTATAACCATTACATGAATTATATATATATTATTTTTGTTCAGTGACAATTACTTTACCATGTTTACCATGTTTACCAGGTTTACCATGTTTACCATCTTGACCATATTGACCATCTTTACCATCTTTACTATTGTTTAACATGCTTACCATATTACCAATGTTGACTATTACGTAACTTAGTACAATTTTCTATTTTATTATTACATTAGTATTAAAATATTTGAATTTTTATATTTGTGAACTGATGTTTTTTTTATTTGAAGGATAATGACAGATCATTCAGTTGATCAACCACATGATTCTGGAGATGAGAATATTGCTGGTCATACCTTTGGGGATGAACATTCACATGCTTCTATTAAGACAGAGAGTTCAAAGGTTGGTAAACATGGGTACACACGTTTACCAAAATTATCACTTTCCCGTACGCAGGATCAGAGGATAGTTGTTGAGTTTGATTACGATGATATTCATAGAGGTCTGAATGCAAAAGATTTTAAGAGTTTTGTAGAAACTCAAGCTAAGAGAAAAGTAAGCAT